>CM057342.1:387366428-388566428 GCA_030015575.1 Agapanthus africanus | reverse complement strand
CTGGGTCGAAGACCAGTACCAGCAAGGCAGATTTGCTTTATCCAGCAGCTGGAGGGTAACGTCGCCACAAAGCATGAACCCAAAGCCACAAGAGCAGAACCAGATCCACATCGATCTTGGAAGCGGATTCGCACCTGTCACATGATTACAATATTAAAAGAAGAGCCTGAGGACATAGATGAGCTCCCTTGGTGCTTCGAAAACAATGACAATGAGGTAATCTCAGAATTTCCACCGGCTCCGAAAGAACTGGAAGATGGCATACATACTACTGCAGATAACTTCAAGAAGATTGAGTTGGGATCGGCAGACGATCACCGACATTCGTCAGCGAGCTGCTATCTGAAGAAAGGGTGGCTGCGTTAAAGGACGTGCTTCTACAGCATAGAGATTGCTTCGCGTGGAACTATTCCGAGATGCCGGGATTAGATCCAGAGATTGCTGTGCATAAATTAGCAATATCCCCGGATATCAAGCCAGTCAAGCAGGCGCCGAGAAGGATGGAGCTCGAGCTTGAGATGAGCATCAACGCCGAAGTCAAGAAGCTGACCGATTCTGGATTTATCCAAGAAGTCCAATATCCTGACTGGATCGCCAACATCGTCCCGGTAATGAAGAAAAATGGGATGGTGCGCTTATGCGTGGACTTCAGGGATCTCAATAAAGCCTGCCCGAAGGACGATTTCCCAGTACCGGTAACCGAGCTGATGATAGATAACACGTCCACTCACAAGGTTTTCTCTTTCATGGACGGTTCATCAGGGTACAATCAGATAAAGATGCATCCCGAAGACCAGAAGCACACCGCTTTCCGGACTCCTTTGGGTATATTCTGCTACAAAGTCATGCCCTTCGGATTAAAAAATGCCGGTGCCACCTATCAGAGGGCCATGACAAAGATCTTTGATGATCTCATACATGAAATCGTCGAGTGCTATATCGACGACCTCGTATTAAAAAGCATGTCATATGAAGAGCATTTAGAGCATCTGAAGACCGTATTTCAACGCCTTCGGCAATATAATTTGAAGATGAATCCCCTCAAATGCGCGTTCGGAGTCTTCTCGGGTAAATTCCTGGGATTCATCATCCGACACCGAGGTATTGAAATAGATCCATCTAAGATCAAGGCGATCATGGAAATGCCACCGCCAAGGACTCTCAAACAGCTGCGGTCTCTCCAAGGGAAGCTCGCGTACATCCGGCGATTTATCACCAACCTGTCAGGCAAGTGCCGTCCTTACAGTCACCTGATGAAGAAGGGAACTCCGTTCGTCTGGGACCAAAAATGCCAGAGCGCGCTAGACGAAATCAAGCAATACCTGCAGAACCCGCCGGCGCTGGCTGCTCCGGTCAAGGGAAAGCCCCTTATCTTATATACAACAGCCCTCGAAGGTTCCTTAGGCGCATTATGGGCGCAAGAAAATGACCAAGGGAAGGAGAGAGCGCTCTACTATTTAAGCCGAGCTCTTCTGGGGGCAGAAAGCAATTACTCCCCTATCGAAAAACACTGCCTGGAGTTAATCTTTGCGATAACAAAACTCTGGCACTATGCATTGGCACATGAAGTCCGTCTTATATCAAAGTTGGGCCCCCTAAAATATCTAATGTCAAAGGACATATTGACAGGGAGACTCGCTAAATGGGCCCTGCTCCTGATGGAGTTTTCAATAACCTATCAGCCTCTTAAGGCGGTGAAAGGCCAAGCCATCGCCGACTTCCTTGCTGAGCATCCAGTACCGGCCGGTTCTCCTCTGAATTGCGATTTTCCAGACGAACATGCGCTTGATGCGATCGACGGTAGTAATACCCGATGGGAGCTTTATTTCGATGGAGCATCTTCCATGAAGAAGCGCAAACAAAGTACCCCTATAATCAAATCGGGAGTAGGACTCATCTTTGTAACTCCACAAGGAGGGATGATGCGCTTTGCTTTCTCCTTAACAGAACCGAGGATGAACAATGAAGCCGAATACGAAGCTTTGATAGCAGGCCTCGAGATCGCCATCGGCATGGGAATTGAAAACCTCCTCATATACGGGGATTCTCAACTAGTCGTTAGTCAAGTAAACGGTGACTACCAAACGTGCAAACCGGAGTTGGTGAAATATGGTGAAAAGGTGCGACAACTGTTGACCCAAATTCCCTCCTATACTCTGGAAAGCATACAACGCGCGGAAAACAGCAAAGCAGACGTGTTGGCCAAGCTCGCTAAAGAACTGGCTGACGAGAACCTTGATGACGTTAAAATCGTAGTGCAAAGCCGTCGGGTGCTTACCTCAGCAGAAATATCTCCGGAATCGTCCGAAGAGAAGGGAGTGACTGAGCAGACGACCCTACAAATAAAAGACCGTAAGAAGGCTGAGGACTGGAAGGAGGTCTTCATAGACTACTTTAAGTCCCACCGAATGCCCGAAGAAGCGTCTTCAAGACATCAGCTCATGAAACGAGCTCTGTCGTTCCCCTTCGTCAACGATACTCTGAATAAAAGGTTGTTCGATTCTTTGTGGTTGAGATGCCTGGGACCTGTCGAAGCGAAAAGGGTCGTTCAGGAAGTTCACGACGGACTCTGCGGTTCTCACCAAGCAGGCCCGAAGATGAAATTGAAGATCAAACGAATGGGTTATTATTGGCCCACGATGATCCAGGACTGCCTCGAGTATGAGAAGCAATGCCACTCGGGCCAGATTCAGGGGGACTTTATCCACCAACATCCAAATCCACTACATCCAACGGTGTCTAGCTGGCCATTCGAAATGTGGGGAACTGACATAATCGGCCCCATCGAACCAGCGTCATCCAGGGGACATCGTTTTATCCTGGCAACGACTGATTACTTCTCTAAATGGGCGGAAGCAGTACCGTTAATGGAAGTGAAGGCAGAAAATATTCTTCATTTCTTCAAGACGCACGTCATTTATCGGTTTGGAACTCTGCGGCGGATTATTTCTGATAACGGGCCAGCCTACAGAAGTCATAAGATTAGCCGCTTTGCGCAACAGCATAATATAGACTGGAGGTATTCCTCGGTTTATAATCCGCGAGCTAACGGTCTCGCCGAGGCCTTCAACAAGACCTTGACGAAAATCATAAAGAAAACGGTGTCCCGAAATAAGAAGGATTGGCACGAGAAACTGCAGGAGGCTCTCTGGGCATACCGAACTACGTTCAAAACGGCCACGAACACAACGCTGTACGCATTGGTATTTGGTACAGAAGCAGTACTCCCCCTCGAGATAGAGTTACCCTCTTTACGAGTGGCTGTCCACTACGAGCTGACGGACGAAGAAAATGCTCACCTCCGGCTTGAGGAGCTTGATGCCCTTGATGAGACCCGGCTCATAGCACAACAAAATCTAGAGGCTTACAAAGCAAAGATGACGCGCTCATACGAAAGATTGACCAGGCCGAGGACGTTCCGCCAAGGCGAAGTTGTGCTAATTGTCAGAAGACCTATGATCCCCAATCGCGCCAAGCGGGGAAAATTCGAGCCAAACTATGAAGGACCGTACATCATAGACAAGGTCTACCAGGGTGGAGCTTATCTACTCATGGATATGCACGGTGAAAGGCCTTTCAGGCCAGTGAACGGCCGCTTCCTGAAGAAATACTACGCTTAACGGGTCAAGGTTCAGGTCAATAATAGATGACGACGATTATGTCCGCTCGCTATCTTCCTAAGCCCGAACTCTAGGTAGTAACCAGCATCCTTAAACTAACGGCGGACCGAAACGTCCTTAAACTAACATCGGACCGAAACATCCTTAAACTAACAGCGGACCAAAACGTCCTTAAACTAACATCGGACCGAAACGTCCTTAAACTAACAATGGACCGAAACGTCCTTAAACTAACATCGGACCGAAACGTCCTTAAACTAAAAATGGACCACTATGTCCTAAAACTAGCCGTTGACCGAGACGTCGATAAACTACGGTGGATTGCAATACCTCAAAGCCGATATAAAAAAATAAAAAAAAATAATAAAAAAAAGGTATGTCCGTAAGCAAAAGGGGCACAGATGAAAACCCGAAAGGGCTCCGTGAGTAAAAACAGCAGGGCTACCGGCGAGTGTTTGTGAAAACCCGAAAGGGCGCAACCTCGTTAAAAGACACTTACAGGGCCCTCACGACCTTGTAAGGAGAAACCACCTGCGTGAGATCCTTACGACTCACAAGGGAGCAACACACTTAGGAGTCCTCACGATTCCTAAGGAGAAATTACACTTGCGAGATCCTCACGACTCGTAAGGAGAACTCTCTTATGGGACCCTCACAGCTCATAAGATTTGAAAGCCTTAAGTTACAGAGACCTGAACCTGTGCTTAAGCAACCCCCATAACCTTCGATATTGCCCTACAGGTGGCTCAATACTGACCCTTGTATACAATCCACGGGCGCGAATAAACATTTCCCCAACCAAGTCCCATCTGTGGCTAGGGATATGTTCATATGGCAAACAACCCCTGTAAGTCCTCTCGACTTATAAGGAGAAAATCTTTTTGTAAGATCCTTACGACTTGCAAGAGGACACGCACTTAGGAATCCTCACGATTCCCAAGGAGAAAACACACCTACAAGATCCTCACGACTTGTAGGGAGAAATACCTTTGTGAGACCCTTACGGCTCATGAAGTCAAAAGCCTTAGTCGACAGGATCCTTAACCCTGTTTGCTAAGCCACCTTTGTTCAACATCGACAGAGGCAAATGATGATTCGCTCCTGGCAACGTCCTAGTTGTAGCGATGCTGATGCTGAAATCGGTGTCTAAAATCCAACCTTGCAGCGAAAAGGCTAGCGAGCCACACATGCATACGAAATAGCCGAAATGATGGGGCAACTTGCAATAAAAAGCAGCAAGTAAAAATGTATGCATGAAAAATAGCCGAAATGATGGGGCAACTCGCAATAAAAAGCAGCGAGCAGAAAATAAATAAATAGCTGAATGATTGAGCACCGCGAAAAATAGCCGAAATGATGGGGCAATCGCGACCTTCGCGATATAAAAGCTGAAATGATAGAGCATCGCGGAAAAAGAAATAAAATAAAAATGAAATTCATGCCCTACAGGCGATGATCCATCACACCCTGTATACAATCCGAGTGCGTAAACAAAGAAGTGATCATACTTCCCCCCAGGTTTCATCAAAGAAAGAAGCTAAATCTCGATGGGCCACAAGCGACCTAGAGATTATCCCAACACTCGTCTCGTAACGACGGACACAACTTCAAACAAAGCGAAGCAGCGGCAACCCCTGGTTCCATGGCTCGACGATATACACATCACCAACAGTCAAACCTCCATTCCGTGAAATGCGGATACAATCAGCAAAATTCCTGGTTACGTAGAACGCGGATAACGTCACTCTTTGACCCCGTGGAAAACGTCCAGAGCGGATCCTGGTCCTCGCAGAGTACGGCAGTGAACCTGTATGAAGCATCCAGAGCGGAGCCTAGTCCTCGCCGAGCACGGCAGTGAACCCGTGTGAAGCATCCAGTGCAAAATTCCTGGTTATGTGGAACGCGGATAACATCACTCTTTGACCCGCGGAAAACATCCAGAGCGGATCCTGGTCCTCGCAGAGCACGGCAGTGAACCCGTGTGAAGCATCCAGAGCGGAGCCTAGTCCTCGCCGAGCACGGCAATGAACCCGTGTGAAGTATCTAGTGCAAAATTCCTGGTTACGTGGAACGCGGATAACGTCACTCTTTGACCCCGCGGAAAACATCCAGAGCGGATCCTGGTCCTCGCAGAGCACGGCAGTGAACCCGTGTGAAGCATCCAGAGCGGAGCCTAGTCCTCGCCGAGCACGGCAGTGAACCCGTGTGAAGCATCTAGTGAAAAATTCCTGGTTACGTGGAACGCGGATAACGTCACTCTTTGACCCCGCGGAAAACATCCAGAGCGGATCCTGGTCCTCGCAGAGCACGGCAGTGAACCCGTGTGAAGCATCCAGAGCGGAGCCTAGTCCTCGCCGAGCACGGCAGTGAACCCGTGTGAAGTATCTAGTGCAAAATTCTTGATTACGTGGAACGCGGATAACATCACTCTTTGACCCGCGGAAAACATCTAGAGCGGATCCTGGTCCTCACAGAGCACGGCGGTGAACCCGTGTGAAGCATCCAGAGCGGAGCCTAGTCCTCGCCGAGCACGGCAGTGAACCCGTATGAAACATCTAGTGCAAAATTCCTGGTTACGTGGAACACGGATAACGTCACTCTTTGACCCAGCGGAAAACGCCCAAAGCGGAGCCTGGTCCTCGCCAAGCACGGCAGTGAACCCGTATGAAGCATCCAGAGCAAACACCGGACTGTGGAGTCCTTAAAATCCACGGACTATGATGTCCTTAACCTCAACCATAATGTCTTAAAACTAACGATCAACCACCCTGATTCTGTACCGATTCTATCTTGGTTTAAGGGTACATCTCTTCACTCCTTTGATACCTGGCGTTGTAATTCCTCAACGTCTTCAAAGAAGTGACGGGTCCCTGCAACCACACATCGGACTGTGGAGTCCTTAAATCCACGGACTATGAGGTCCTTAACCTTGACCGTGATGTCTTAAAACTAACATCGGACTGTGGAGTCCTTAAATCCACGGACAATGAGGTCCTTAACCTTGACCGTGATGTCTTAAAACTAACATCGGACTGTGGAGTCCTTAAATCCACGGACTATGAGGTCCTTAACCTTGACCGTGATGTCTTAAAACTAACATCGGACTGTGGAGTCCTTCAATCCACGGACTATGAGGTCCTTAACCTTGACCGTGATGTCTTTAAACTAACATCGGACTGTGGAGTCCTTAAATCCATGGACTATGAGGTCCTTAACCTTGACCGCGATGTCTTTAAACTATGACACCCTGGAAACCATCCCAAACCAACCCCTGACCCCGCGTAACACGGATAAGGGTGACCATATCCAGCACTTGCAGGTCCTCACGACCTGTAAGGAAGAAAAAACTCTCTTATGAGATCCTTACGACTCTCAAGGGAAAACCCACTTAAGAACCCTCACGATTCTTAAGAGGAACTTACACCTACGGGATCCTCCCGACCCATAGGGAGAAAAACTCTTTATGAGACCCTCGTGGCTCATAAAGTGCAAAAGTCTTAGGAAGCAGATCTTAACCCTGAATCCTAAGCCATCGCTGCCCTGCAAAGAGATTAAGATAGACTATCCACAGAATACATTCAATAAAAGAGACACACCATTGAGAAGAAAAATGTATCTTTTATTCATAAACCAAAATGGATACAAAGTACAATTCCTGAAAGAACAAAAAGAAAATACTCTCATCTATAAGTATATACAAAAAAGGAAGGAAAAGATACAAATGTTTCAAGCCGGTGGGCGATTTAGCAGCTTGGTCAGCTCATCCTGCTTTTGTTGGACCACGGCCTCATGATTTAAGATCGCCAAAAGACGGGCCTCCGCCTGAGCCTGCTGAGCCTGATATGAAGCGAGCCGGTCTTCAAGCTCATTCTCGGTGGCCTTATAAGCCTCGACCCTCTCACGAGTGAACGTAGCAGCTTTATCAAGAGTCACCACCTCCCTGATAGACTCTTGAAGCACCCGCCAGAGTTCATACGCTTTGTTGGCCTTGGCAGTAAGACTCGCCTGAAGCTCGCTCAGCGCTTTAGAAGCCAGCTCCCTCTCCGAGAATTTGCGGCCGAGCCTCTTCTCGCACGATGTCATGTTTACCGCGCACCGCGCTATCAGCCCCCGCAAGTCCGCCTTTGCAGCCATGACCTCCGAGGAAAGACGGGAACATTCAAGTGCGTGCAAGCAAGCCTCCACCTGCCGACAGAACTCCACCCAGACTCGCACCACCTCTT
Organism: Agapanthus africanus; assembly: GCA_030015575.1. NCBI lineage: Eukaryota > Viridiplantae > Streptophyta > Magnoliopsida > Asparagales > Amaryllidaceae > Agapanthus > Agapanthus africanus. Next base: position 388,558,585 of record CM057342.1, on the reverse strand, counting down.
CGCTATGGTAGGTGGCAAGAAAAGGAAGAGAACTGTTGGCCTCGGCAGCAAATGCTTCAGCTATGGTTGCACTGCCAGCACGAAGCTCCTCGATCAAAGATGACAGGGAGACAAGGCTCAATTGGGCCAAGCGTTTTGAAACTCGCAAAGCATAAGGGCCAGGTGGCATGAAGACACGCGATTCCAACGCTATTGGAGCTGGCAAGGCTGTTCAGAGTTGAAAAATATTAGTAAGACTCTTAAGCAAAGGAACAAGTGAGGCTATACCGGAATGTCACTTACCTACGGTCATGCAAGTAGGAGCTGAGGGTTCCCCTGGCCCTTCGAGAACCTCGACCTCATCATCGGCCTCCAAAACTGTAGAGAACATCAATGTCAATACGCAAAATAACAACGATGCTATGAGAAGTGATGAACAACACTCACCTTGTCCAGATAAGAGGACAATGCGTTGAGGAGATATCGCCTGCGGAGCGGCCAGTTCCAAAAGACGCTGGAAGGATTGCCGAGGAGACAGATCGACAATGGAGGCCGCCAGTCCACGCAATTCTAAAAAGACAAAAGAGTTCAGGTAACAGAAAGATTACTAGCTCAAAACGTAGAAGGTTACCTTCGACACTCCTCCCATTCTGAGCCGGGGGGATAGCAGCTTCAACGGCCTCTGTCGTGACCTCAGGCTCCAACAAAGGGAGGGTAGTCCCGACTACCTCCATCTCAACCTCTGGGCCGCCTTCGGGTAGAGTCGTTGGGACGGCGACCACCGAGGGAACCTCTCCCAAAGGAGCGAGTACCCTGGAATCAAGAGCCACCACCGGAGGTTTTATTGCGAGAGGAATGGCATTGTCGGCCCCATCCGCATCGAGTAAGGCTGCATCGGGAATGTCAACGGGCTCTAGCTGCAGCAAGCCAGTGGGGATCTCTCCCATCGCCGAAGACTCTGCACAAGTCGCACAAAATAAGGATACATATATACAAGCATAAGCAATCTGAAGAACTGCAAAGAAATATAAGAACATACCAATGCGCAGGGAAGCCTTCAGTATGGCTTCTTCAAGCTGATGCTCCTTCTCAAGGAGGCGTGCTCACCGAGGTTCGAGGGTAGACTCATGGCCACCGGTCCACAGGGAAAGTGCGTCCGCAGCATCCTCCGAAGCGGCCTGTTTCAGGGCCCTTTCTCCCCATTCCTCCAAAGGGCCAATGAACCGCCGCCGAATCCATGAAGGGTCTTCATAAAAGATTACGGCAGGATAGGGCTTCTTCGGAACCCTGACATTCTGGGACTCATCTTGGGAACGTCTTATAGCCTCAGCCAATTGTGCGGCCTCCTCGGCAGCCGAACCCGGGAAAAGAAGACCAGCGTCCGACTCTTGCACGGCCAGCGACTCATCTGGAAGTATGGGCTCCGACTCCGTTAAAGAATCAAGTAGGTTGGTGGCCACCCTCTTCCGCCTCTTAGATCCAGAACCGGCCGCCGAAGACGACCGTTTCTTTCCTCGCGGAGCTTTGGTGTGGCGGCGACCCACGTCGCCTTCAACACCATCATCCCTATTACCCTCGCCTGGTGCCACAACCGAGGGTGACACCGCCATTGTCGATGTCACGGGAGGCAATGCTGCCGCAGGCGGTGGTGCTGCTACCGGGGCTCGTCTACCCCGCGATCGGGTACCTAGAGGCATACCAGCTGTTGGAGTAAGGTCCACCCCTGACTCCCCCGGAATGAGCGCGGTGCTAATCTCCCTCAGAGGGAAGCGGACCGGAGCCCTCGGTCGTAGCTTAGCTCCCGGAACCTGAAGAGGGGCATCATGACCAAGAAGCACCCTTCTTTCCTCAAGAATAATCGGGCTGACTCGATGGAGATACCAACCCATGAACGATCCCACGCACCGGGGCGTCTGCTCAGCTTCAGGGATCATAAAGTGGGAGCCGGTGTTCAACCTCACGAAATGATGTGCGGCATCGCGAACGGCATCAAGTGAAGGGACCGGCGCAACTATGAAAGCCTCAAAGGGAACGCCTTGGTCGTATCCAAGCTGTCGGGCGAATCGATGCGGGTTGTACCGCATGAAAAGAGCTGCACTGTCCTGGCGAAACACCAAGTAGCCCGGTCTAATTGTATACAAGTGCGCGGCCTCCCGGGGCTTCAAAGAAGGTGCGTTGTCTTTTGACTGGTCTCAGAGTTGTTGAACTGGACCTGAGGGAGTAGACAAGACCCGATCATTAAAAACCAGCCCGCCAGCGGCGACGTGAGGAGAAATCAGCACCCGAATAGCCCCGAATTGAGTCGGGTCGGCGACAGAAGCATCCACCAATCGCATAAGTCGCGGGAAGGGATAAGCGTCGTAAAACGCGGGCCTCTGATACATAGCGAAAGCCCCCAGCACATGTATTTCGACCCAGGACGTGAAATAATGAAGCAAAAAGTTTACTACATCCACGCCGGGAGTAGAGGTATTAGCTGCGGTGCCCAACCCATGATAAAGGTGTGCCAAGGCCGGGATGCCGATGGCCAACCGTGTCCCCTTAGCGATACAATAAGCCGGGTAGATAACCGAAGCTCTCATAAAGCGACGATGCATGGGGATGACAAACCAACTGAGCCAGACACTAACAAACCCCACGAAGAACGTCTCCTCATCCATGCCGGGAGCAGCAATGGATTCAAAAGACGTCGGCGACATAATAGGGATGTAGTACTGTTGTAAATCCGATTCAGTGGTCGGCAGCCTCTTCGGACCAAACCCAAAGGGGTCTCTAATGTTGGCGAACTTCGGAGCTGTCTTCGACAAGACGTCCTCGCGAAGGAAACGAGCAATGAAGCTCTTGAAAGTAACACCCTGCTCTTCGGATTCGGTGAACAATCGGTCGAAGATACCTAGCGCCTTGATCAAACTGGGACGCTTGTGGCGGACGGCATTCTCAGCAGACAGGCCGTCAACCGGAGTGGGCTCGGGCTTAAAGATGTACTCGTCAAAGGGCAACAACTCCTCATACAGACTACCCCTGATTGGCAACCCCGAGATGTCATAGAATTCTGCCAGAGAGATCGAGACCTCACGGTCCCCTAAAAGGAAAGTGTTGGTGGGGAGGTTCCACTGGTTCAAGAACGCCTTAACCCACCAGACATGCGGGGATTGGTAGTGAAAGAGCGACGCGTATATCGCCTGGTAAAGCCCTACTTTCTGTAGCCGCGCACGATGGGAGGACAGGATGTAACGAGCCCAGAGAAGGTACCCCGTAGGGTGTCGAGGGGTGAGCCCTATCTTGTAGATTTGTCCCCATGGTTGGGCCTCATCCTGGCAAATACGCCGCCCCAAGATATCTATAGCCGGGATCGGATGGTTCGGGATACCGGTCGTCGAAGGCTCGAGCCTCCCCGTTGGAGTCCAATTTGGCATCTCCACGGCAAAAGCCGTCCTCGGAGGGTCCATCGGCAAAAACGGGAAAGTAGGCTCTGTTGGTATTGCGCAGAGGAAACTCCGGCGACCCCGGATAATATGACTGTACCAAGTTCCCCATAGAAGCAAGTTGGTGCAGTTAGGGTCATGAGCCCGGATCATCGCCATCGCTTCCTCGTCAGATGGTGATTGAGGAAAAGCGGCCTCCGAACGAGTAAAGGGAAAACATGGAACAGAAGCCATCGCACCTGATATCGAATAAAGGAAGACTGTCAAAAGCAAAGTTAGCAATATATACACATGCATGAACATGATGACTAGTTAAAGAAAGCAACAGCAGACTCTTTTATGGGGCCATTGGCTACAAAACATATGGGCCCTACAGAATCAGGATGACGGCTTGTTAATAATGAGACCAAGCAGTTATAATAAGACAAAGGGGATATCCTCATTAAATAAGGAGTGGGTTTCAAGTGACCCTGCACATCTCTTAGAAGATAAATCTGCCTCGGACTCCACAACAAATCAAACAGGATCAAGGGAATTAAATCCCCACAAAAAACATCATTGCAAGCTTCTTCTTCATTGATTGATTACAGAAGGACAAGCTAGGGCAAGGAAACCCTAAGAAGCCTCCGTAGGAAGAACTTAGTTCTTCACACGAATTAAATTCCTTTTAGAAAAGGGAATTAAATTCCCATAAACATTTTTGGGATGGAATTAAATTCCATGGACTATCACCATCATTTCCCTAAAGATCATCTAAACCCTAAGAGATCTACTGTTGAAGGTTAAATTGGTTTCACACTTCGGTTAAAAAGCTTTAAAAAAATGGATTCTTTGTTAAAAAAGGGTAAAAACCCTTGTTTTGGATTTAAAATCCAGAGGAATGTGAGAGTTCATCGTTCATTCAAGCGCATTACTTAAAGAAAAGAGTCTTTTTCGGGCAGAGTTAAACTCTGAAGATGATTCGAGACAGAGAACTAAGCTCTAGAAAAGAGAATTAAATTCTCAGGAAAAAGTTCTTAAAGGAAGAAGATGAGCAAAGTGGAGGCGTCTCTGAAATGACCCCTATATTTATAGGATGGGATGGAAAACGCTTCATCTTCCCGATTCCCCAGATGGATCCAACGGTCACAGAAGTGACAGCGTTGCACTCACGTGCAGACACGTGAGAACAACGCTGTGGGGGCATTTGTTTCCTGATTTAAAATCAGGAAAGTTTACAGAGGAGGAATCACGTGCTAGCATGTGACCAGCAGTCACGTGTTGGCAGTGACATTTAAAACAGCAGCAAAGGCACATCGGTTCCCTGACTAAATCAAAGAAAAGGCTCCAGAAAGGGTCACGTGCTCATACGTGACCATGGGTCACGTGATGGCACTTGACGGTTGAACAGCGGCTAGAAGACAGAGCACAGAAAGGAGAAGAAAGCACTTGACCAGGGGTCACGTGCCCACACTTGACCGGGGGTCACGTGCCCTCACGTGACCGGGGGTCACGTGGCCACACGTGACCGGCTTTCAAAGCCTATCTATTTAACATAATTAAATTCTGAACGACATTCAAATCTTTCCAAAGGAGAATGATTATTTGGAATCGATTGGGTTAAAAATTTAAAAGTGATTAAATATCACCTATCTATGGAAAAATCTTGAACTTGGAAAGATTTCCCCTTAAAATCTAGCCGAAATAACAAAGGAATATCTTTGGATTCAAAATCCAATGGTGAATAAAATTCACCTAATAATCCAAAGGTCCAAATGAATGATGAATGCAAATCAAATCTCTAACGAATACAAATCAAATCCCTCTATGAATGATTCACCAAAACTAATTGATTCTGCTCCTTCTCCTATAAATAGGAGCCAGAAAAGAGAGGAAAGAACATAGAGAGAGAGATATACAGAGATCTATATACAGAGACATAGAGAGAAAAAGAAATAGAGCCTTGAGACTTTGGAAGAATTTGATCTTCTTCAAAAGAAAACCCTAGGTAAGAAAGGGGAGGCTTTTAAAAAAGAGAATTTAATTCTCAAAAGAGTTTAACTCTTATATTAAAAAGAAGAACTTAGTTCTCTCTTTAGTGGAGGATCTGCAAAGTGCACATCTCCCCATGAATTGAGAATTTAATTCTCATTGGGTTGAGATCCTGCCATGCAGATCCAAAGCATAGGGAGGGAATGGAAGTTTGAGAATTTAATTCTCATAGAACTATAGGAATTTAATTCCTTTAAAATAAAATTAGGGTTTAATCCTATGTTATAGGAATTTAATTCCTTCAAATGAACAGAACCAGGGTTTAACCCTAGTTAAGAACTCAAATCTGTCAAAATAACAGGAATTTAATTCCCTTAGAAGAACCTAATTCCTCACATGTATGGGAATTCAATTCTTACAGAAGACAAGTTAGAGTTCAACTCTATCTAAGAATATAATCCTTCATAAGAAAACAGGAATTTAATTCCTCTAAAGTTTATTGCTAGGGTTTAACCCCATGAAGAATTTAATTCTTAAAAAGATAAACACATCTTCAAACAGGCAAAGAAACAGGGTTACGTGTTACCACGTGACCCCTGAAAAAGATCCACAGAGAAGGGTTTTGAGGCAACGCCTCACGTGCCCCACGTGACCCCTGGCAGAAGCTCTAACAGACGAACACTTAAATGCCCATCACGTGACGGCACGTGATGCTCCAAAGTACTCAATACTCTCGGCAGAACAAATAAAGAGAGAGAGAGGGCGCTCTCACGTGCTACCATGTGACCCCTCTTGCCTTAGTGTTTAACACTAAATTGAAACCTCTGTATCCAGTGTTTAACACTGATTTGCTTTAGTGTTTAACACTAATTGAAAAACTCTCTTTGTAGTGTTTAACACTAAATTTCTTAGTGCTTAACACTGAATTAAATTTCGGTTACCAGTGTTTAATACTGATTAACATTAATTTGGAATCTCTCTTTCCAGTGTTTAACACTGATTTGCTTTAGTGTTTAAACACTAACTTGAAACCTCTCTGGCCAGTGCTTAACACTGACCTGCTTTAGTGTTTAACACTAATTTGAAAGCCTTGTTGCTAGTATGTAACACTGATTATCTTTTGGCGTTTAACATCATTTTGTCAATCTCATTCCCAGTGTTCAACACTATTGGTCTCTAGTGTTTAACACTAGCTTTAGCCCAATTGGCTAAGTTCTAGAGGCAAAGCCTCTCCTTCAATGGACCAACAGAAAGCCAATATTCCAAACATGATTGGACTTAGCCCAAGATGGCCATAAGTCCTCAATCCAAACTTAACTGGGCCAATGGGCTCATAACATAATTGATTAGTCTTGGTCCCAAATTGGGCCAAAGACTATTTAATCTACCTTGGTTCAAGGGTACATCTCTTCACTCCTTTGATACTTGGCGTTGTAATTCCTCAACGTCTTCAAAGAGGTGACGGGTCCCGATGACCACACATTGATACAGACTGTGGGGTCCTTAAACCCATGGACTATGACGTCCTTAACCTTGACCGGGATGTCTTAAAACTAACATTGGACTGTGGAGGTCCTTAAACCCATGGACTATGACGTCCTTAACCTTGACCGGAATGTCTTAAAACTAACAACGGACTATGACGTCCTTAACCTTGACCGTGATGTCTTAAAACTAATATCGGACTATGGAGTCCTTAAATCCACGGACTATGACGTCCTTAACCTTGACCGCAACGTCTTAAAACTAACATTGGACCGTAATGTCCTTAAACTATCTATGGACCGTAATGTCCTTAAACTACCTATTGACCGCAACGTCACTAAACTAAACAACAGGGCCTCCCCTTAAATTGCTTTCTTGTTGGATCTAAACGATCCCGTTAAGTTGATCTTAGTCTAAATTTAGACTAACGTATCCTTAACAAACGTTTAAGTTGATCTTAGTCTCAAATGAGGCTAACGTATCCTTAAACCCAACCCCCAAATCCAAATCTAAGAAAGATACGGATTTGGACTAGTCCACGCCCTACGGGCGACGACATAACTCAGTCTCCGTATACAATCCACGGGCAACCAAACACAAAATAAACACACACGACACGAAGTGAAATTTCTGGAGAAGGAGAAAGTGGTTACCGCAATGTGGTAGCGTAATTAACTGCAGGGGCTTGCGCCTGCAGGGAAGAGCGTCCCCATAATCAAAAAACCCCTTAAGCGAGGGGGAATCTGACGAAGTCTGCTACATCAGACGCATCCGTTTAAACCTTCGATACATGGTGCCATAAATCAACTTGGCATATTCGGAGAGGTAGACGGATAGCACCATATAGCATCTGCCCCGAATCTCAGGCAAGACGTCATGTCTCGGCCGCCATTCGGAGGGGAACAGTACCCACATTGGGAAATTACCCAAATCTAGATCTAAAACCATATATCTAGAAACCAGAATGTTAGATATTATATCCATATCCTTTGTGTAGAAACAACTGTGTGACCACCACAGTATAACCGATCATAGTATAGGAATTTTACTTCCTACTCTGTGTATGTCATCCAAATACCAGGACATCATACCCTACTACCTTCTTAACAGATCCATCCCTTATTCTGATGAAGACAAACCCATGACTGTCACAAAAAATAGATGATCTTTCTCCTCTATATCTGCTCTAGTATATAAATAGACATAAGCTACTTGCCCACTATGCTTTCGCTGCTCCCACTGACCACAACAACCTTCTGGCAGAATAATATATACGTGCACTTCTAAAGCTAGTTTAGAACGACGCTATACTTAACCTCCTGCCGGGTCTCAAAGCCTGGAACAACAGTAGTGTCAAGTCTGGGTGAACAAGAACCTCCCTGTCACCGTCCTTGAGGCTACCGGAGTACCTCTCGGGTGCCTGAGGTTACACACCATATCTGCGGAGTGGCTATTGGAATGTCAAACCTGATTGAATCATTAGGTCCTATTAAATTTTCCGTAATCGTTTGCGGTTCTGGAATCACTTCCAGTTCTACCATACTCCCACTACTGTTTTCTGAAAAAATCCATTTTACTAAAACCGTGGCGAGTCAAGAACAATATCACCATTGATCTTCCAGATGGTAGAAAGTCAACCCTCGTCATAACCTGGGCCAACCCACAAACTGCCATTACAGAAACCTGCCTTGAGTTATCCAGAGTCTGGTTTTAATCATAAACCGGACAACTCCCCGTACCTTAACATCGTTAAGATATGAACCATTCTATATCCAATATAGAAACTTTGGCACTTATTTAATTGGAACCATATTCAAATTATGCAGCTGTCTCCAGTGCATATCAACTTAATGGAGAGAGGTTAATCAGCATTACTCAACTTAGGAACGCATCCAATTATGAGTAACCCGAAAGAGAAACAAGTATCTCAAAACTATTACTATCAACTGAATACCAATCACAAGTATCTACATCTTTGATCAGCTTGAAAAATCCCGGTACTTGCGACACCTGGTTCTCTACTTTATTCCTATACCTATAACTTTTCAAAACTTAGACATTGTATTTCAACGAAACACTTGTCTAACAACTAGAGAAGTCACAGGTAAACAGAACATAGTATGAGGACCAACCCCTTTGTCCTGATGGACACTGGACAATATACAATACTCTGTATAAGTCCGCTGAGTTGAATAACTCAAAACCCGTGCATCGTAGGTTGAAAACTGTACTTATGGTTAAGAACTACTCCGCTGTTCAATGCTCCTTACCCAATCATCAACTGATATAGGTAAATGTCACGGACATAATTTTAAAAAGTTATATCTCACTTTATAAAAATAAACATACAGATATATCAGTTTGAAATTGGTGCACAACACGGATACTCAAAACCAAATACTTGCCGTCCGGCAAAAACCCAGGCAACTTCCTCAAATATCACCAATTACAACGAATTCCGATATAATGAGGATGATCACCTTATTCCCAATAACTTACTCCCACTCATCATCTGTAAAACCATACAGATGTGAGAATCATACCTGGTAAATACATACCCTGGAGTAAGTATCTAATCGGGAAATCAGTTTTCCTTTAATAATGCACAGTGAAACTGAAACATGAAAATGTTTCATAGGGGTATCCTGGAATTCCTCGTAATACCTCTTCCATAATCCAATTCATGACTATAACCGTATATTTCTTTGCCATATCTCCAAATCCCTTTATTTGTCTTTATTCATTACCTTCTGTACACCCCTTTAGGCTAAGTGGTTTTCTTCCTTCCCTACCGTTTGGCACCAGCCTATGGTTTGGAAGAAGACTATCCAGTAAACATAATAGGTGTACTCTCCTAATCCTAGGAGTACTCGCAACCTGAGAGAAGGTGATGATAAAAGACAACTGAATAATACCTTATTCTGTTTCTCCCGAACTGGGGAAAAAAGCAAAGGTGAAGTAGGAGTGGCGATGAAGTACGCGGTTTGGTCGTGAATGATAGCAGTCGCAATTTACTTTGCCCTCTTTCTAATCCCTTTATTTTGTCTTTACTTATTACCTTCTGTACACCCTTCTTAGGCTAATTGGTTTTCTTCATTCCCTACCTTTCGGCACCTGCCTATGGTTTGGAAGAAGACTATCCAATAAGCGTAATAGGTGTACTCTCCTAAACTAAGGAGCCCTCGCAACCTGAGAGAAGGTGATAATAAAAGACAACTGAATAAATCAATTCAATTTCTCCTGAACCTAGATCCATCCTCGAAGAAGTCCCTTCGAGTTCGTATATAACCATACGATGGATCTATCCAATGGAAGTGGATGTTCGTAGTGATACGAGGTGTTCTGAGAAATGCAAAGGGTAAAAGAAGGAGTGGCAATGACTTATGCAACTCAGACAATCCAAAAGCCAGTATTTTAAGAAGGTTCGGTCAACTTGGTCACTGAGTCATAGTCTAGGGTCGGTCAATGGTCGCTGCAAAAGAGAGAGAGAAAAGAAACACTCTGCGTGCACTCTAACCTAGATCAGAATGGTTATCACTTTATCTAATCAGGAAACCTCCCACTGTACCGTCAAATTCTCCTCCAAACCTGAAAGAAGAATCAATCGGGATCACCCGAAGAGTAAACCAACTCATTAGTGGGAATCGGGATCCAACTCTCATCGCATGATAACGTGAAGGTATCCACTCATGTTATCACACTCCAGAAGGTATACGCATGCCTGGCAAGTTTCAGTTTCTTTAGAAACTCCCGATATGGATTTTTGCCCCATGCTCTTATGACCTTGACGTTGGCCAAAATGCCATAAGTCATATGTCAAGTTCTACCCATCATTATCTTGTCAATTTGAACTTATCCGCACATGCCCCTGACGTTGGCCAAATGGCAGAACGACTGCCCCAAACTAACTCATCTATCTATGCAACAGAAGAATATCTAGCAGCTACCAAACACTATGCCTTGGCGTTGTTCAAAATACATAGCTTGAATACTACTGAATACCCAACTGAAATGACGGAGGGCTACGGCTGGTTTTTGGCGAAAAACCTTTAACGTAACGAACTTGATATCGCTGAAGGAACCTGATAGCTTTTTATAAAATATAGTGGCGAAAACCTTCGCTAAAGAGGTCACTCCCGGTGAAGGGATCTCGGCACTTTCCTCGTGGAATGAGGTGCAAGATATTCCAACCGAATACCGCGATGCAAAGCAACAAGTAATCGACTATAGTGAAGTTATTACTCTGACGCAAATTTCTGTTAGTGTATATGCCCTAGGGGCCATTATTGTATCATACTAGTTTGTATATTACTTAATGGAAGCTTGGGATATTCACATGTATATAACAGTCTTGCTAAACATGGTAGTATGCTACTTGGTTTTTCTATCTTAATATGTGAGTATACGTATTGATAGAGCTCTTAGGATCTTGCTTGACTACCAGCATTGTGATGGCAGTCACACTAGTGGGGGCTGGGTAGTCTACAAGCACATCCTTATTCAGGTCCCTAGTCGTTAGATTATCGAGACAGGGCATCGATACTCCGGAGTAGACTAGTGTGTACGCTTCTCATCCCAGTTGGGGAGATGGTCTGTCCCACAGCCGTCAGTACGTTGTACTGGAGATAGTATGCAGGTGCTCGTTAGGTTACGGGTACACCGGACAGGACTCACATGGAACTGTTGGTTGGTTTTATACCAGTCGTCAGTGAACAGTTCCCAGGTGACATGAGTACAGCATAGTCCGCAGACTTGACACTGCTACTTCGCCTCGAGTGTGTCCCACTGTTCTTAGATTGCTACCCTACCACGGCTCAAAGGAGTCGTGCAAACAAGTAGCAGTTGGGTGCAGTCCCGAGCACTTGGAGGCAGTAGCGGTTAGACAGGATTCGTCTCTCCCGGTATTGGGGGTTGATATCGCACTGTGTCAGAGAGCCATTACGCAAAGTCCCTGGCCAGGGCAAGCGAGATTTGCTGGTAGGTTCCAGTAGTTTCTCAGGGTGTAATAGACTTCGCTCCGACACGACTTATACCGCTATTAGGGGACTGACGCTTGCCGCCCCCTAGGCCCGATATGCGATAGTCTTAGACGAACGGACCGGACTGTACGGAGATTGTCACATCAGACTCAGTAGGAGTTCGGATGGGTTTCCTCATCGGCCTTCTTATCGACATCTACCCGGGGACCATTACGTACAGCTAGTGCCGCTTGCGGTCTGTGGTTAAACCCACTGCCAGCGTAGTAGTCGAGTCTCTAGAGTCCCACGCAGAGAGTTTCCCTACTCCAGGAGAAACGATATAGAGGTCGTATGGTTTTACGACAAGGGTTCGGACGCATACGTGTGTTTACGCACGTACGACTTTCGGACAGTTTTTACTAGTCGGCTTTGGTTTAAGCCAGTTACTAGTATCCGGTTATTGGATTTATACAGTCTAAAGTTTTTCCGTGTTTTCACGGATAGGAGGGGCGTTCTCGTAATTGCGCGAGAAGCTTCTAGAAGATGGTGACTAAGGAGGTTTAGGTGGCATATACATTGAATGAGATTAGTGAGTCATATGGATGATTCATCCATGTCATTAATGCTTCATAATTGCTTAATGACTCTTGGAGATGAATCACCATAAGATATTTATCAAGCATGGTTATAAATCATTTTCTTTTCTTTTCTTGATAAAATAAAATGCTTGATATATATTATGATAACTCTTTTTCTCTTCTCATTATTATGTTCATCTTCTCTCTCCTCAAGCTCTCTCTCTTCAAACCCTAATCCTCCTCTCTCATGTGTTGAGTACAAGGATTAGTTAGGCTACTTAATCCATAACCATACTCTATTTCATCTAGGTACTTTGATTAGCATTTAAAGATACCTAGTTGCCTCAAGTTTAGAGGCAAATCTTGGAGTTTAGCTCTCGTGGTGGATCGTCTACTACTTGGAGAAGGCCGAGGAGGAGGTGGAGTTCGTAAAGACGAAGGACACGGTTCTTTAGGTATAATCCCTTTACATAGTTGTTGTTAACTTCTATGTTTGATGTTAGTTATCGTTTAGCTTCGATTCATGCGGTTAGTCGATGTTTAGCATAAAACAAGATCGTTTTTCATATTTCCGCCTCCCCGCAAGTCGTGGGGTGTTATACATCGACTTACAGTGGTATCAGAGCCTCGCTAAAGAATAAATAACTCACTTGCAAAATTGTATGAATTTCGAACGGAAAAAACAAAACCGGAAAACCCCGATATCATGGTATTCTGTCGATTTTTAAATGTGGTCCAAAAATTTTTCAGGGACCTTCAGAAAGCTCAAAATGATAGTATTAGAACACCCAAGAAAACTGGGCTCACGAATCGACTAAAGCGTCGCGGAACCGCGGCGAATCCCCCCATCCGCCGCGATTCCGCCGCCGAGTTGCCGATTCATCTGCCCAATTTTCCTGTGTTGGTTCTCTGTGATATTTGATATTTTCTGGAAGTTTTTAATTTTTGCTCAGGTTTCAGATTTACAGAGAAGTATTGGAGCAAAATTAAATGTGTTTAATCGATCGAAATTATACGGTATTTGCTTGTTGGATTATATCTGTGTTTGTATAATGTGTTTGTAAACCTCTCCTAACTGCTAGTATGTCGGTTGGCAGGGGTTGCACATTTCTGTAATGGATTTTACTGTTTGTGGATGTGAACTGTATTGGACTGTTGTGATGATTAGCCTGGGTTATGTGATGGGTTATTATTTAATTCATTTGATGTAAATGTAATTTGTTGTAATATTATTTTGCGGGGCACATCCATGTTGCGGTTGTAGCCACCGTTGTATTATTTCATTTTACTGTTTTTGCTCCTAGGACAGACCCAAGGTGGGGTGCACAAACTGCCGGGCGGGTAGTTTGCCATACCCGTTGGGGTTTTGGGTAGGGTAATGGCTATTCATCACAACTGTGTAATCCGTCTTTTGTTGCAGGCTCTAAACAAACGCGGATTGCTTGCAAATCTAATAAAGTTCATATGAGATCTGGAATGCCTATTATTGCGTCTGACGAATGTACAATATCTATATATGATAGCTATTTAGACGTCACTTATGTTTTACATCCGCGCTAGCCCAGCCCCCGCTCTGTCGTTAGTTAAGTAACCTAACGGGTGATGACGGGACCCCGTGGCGAATGCGGATGGCATAAGAGGATGTTGTATTTTCGTTGTTTTCTGCAATGATAGGTTAATGATGGGACGCATTATTTATAATGCAAAGAAAATAAACCAAAAGTTTAATCGTTGGAACAATTTAAAAGAAACCACTCGGTTAATTTGAAAAACAGATATTTTTAAATGCGGAGCTTTAACCACTCCTTTTAAAAGCTATCAGGTTCCTTCGGTTATATCAAGTTCACTACGTTCACGGTTTTGCCAAAACCATTCGTAGCCCTCCGTCATTTCATCTGGGTATTCAGTAGTATTCAAGCTATGTATTTTGACCAACGCCAAGGCATAGTGTTTGGTAGCTGCTGGGTATTCATTTGTTGCATAGATAGATGAGTTAGTTTGGGACAGTCGTATGATCATTTTGGCCAACATCAAGGATATGTACGGATGGGTTCAAATTAACAAGATAATGATGGGTAGAACTTGACATGTGACTTATGATATTTTGACCAACGCCAAGGTCATAAGAGCATGGGGCAAAAATATATATCGGGAATTTCTAAAGAAACTGAAATTCGCAAAGAGATGCATACCATTTGGAGTTTGATGAATATTGGTAGGATTCCTTCAACATTATCATACGATGATATTTGGATCCCGATCCTACTGTGAGTATATGCTACTTATCAGGATATTCGTCACTTAACGATCAATGCTATAAACCAAGTAGGTGTCAAGAAAAGTGTCAGCGGGGTTACGCCCCCAGAGAAAAGAGGTTCTTTAATTAAGGAACTTCGCGAAAGCGTTGGAAAACCTCCCTCGAAGTATCGACACTAGCCTGGCTGAACGGTTAAGCAAGAATTGTACAGTGAGAATAGTCCTGGCTAATTATTCTTTTATGGTTTGAGGAAGGATTCGAGAAACAGTGGGAGCCATCCAGTTTAGATAAACTAAAAACCACTCTAAACTTGCAAGAGCATCATACTAAAGAGTTTTCTTCTCTCTCTCCTAATTGCAGCGACCCTGAAAATGACTGGACTTAAGTTACTTTTAGAGAAAAATATACTGACAGGGCCAAACTATAAAGATTGGCTGCGGAATGTCAAAATGGCTTTGACCTATGACAAATTGGGGTACGTCCTCACCGCTACGGCACCTGCTGTCCCTGGTCCCAAATCCAGTAATGTGGATAAGGAAATCCGCAAAACCTGGGATTTCGATTGCGCGAAAGCCAAGTGCATCGTGCTTGCCTCGATGAACAATGAACATCAGAGGAGGCACGAGGATATGGAACTAGATGCCATATTTCTCCATACAAAGGAACTTTATGGAGAGCAATCTCATATAGCAAGATACGAGACCTCTAAGAACTTGTTTCGAGCGAGGTTGGCTGTCGGGTCATCAGTAGGAGAACATGTCCTAAAGATGATCGGCTATATAGAAGAGCTCGCAGACCTTGGGACGACTTTGGATAATGAGCTCTATACAGACCTTATTCTCCAGTCCCTTCCTTCCACCTACGCCCAGTTTATCCTGAACTTCAACATTCAAAGAAAAGAAGTTGAACTTCCGGAACTCCTGAACATGTCAAGGAGTGCAGAGGGCACCTTGCTGAAAGCAAGGGAAACACCCCCTATGTTTGTTAGCGGTGCATCTTCTTCCGGGTCCAAGGCTAGGGCCAAAGGAAGGAAGAAGAAGGCCGCCACCAAACCTAGAGGAGGTGTTAGTAAGGTGGGAGAGAAGGGATAGAAAAAGTTTACGGTACCGGTAGTGGGCCAGGATGAGTGCTTCCATTATCATAGGAACGGGCACTGGAAGAAAGATTGCAAGGCGTGGAATGCCAAGAACCAGGAACCGAAGCAAGCTGTGGCTTCGACTTCAGGTGTGTTTGTAATTGAGAATTGTCTGTCAATTAACTCTACTTCCTGGGTATTGGATACCGGATCAGGATCTCATATTTGCAATTCATTGCAGGCACTGAGAAACCGTAGAGTGCTGAAGAAAGGTGATATGACCCTAAAGGTTGCTAACGGAGCTAGCGTAGGAGCTGCGTCCGTCGGGGATTATCACCTAGGATTGACGAGTGGACACATTTTGGTTTTACATAACTGTTTTTTTTGTACCAAGCTTAACGTGTAATATCATATCAGTTTCCTTGTTATCAAATAAAGGTTATGATTTCACGTTTGTAAGAGATGTTGTTAACATCTATCTTAATCATGGTTTGATTGGGTCCGGTACACTAAATAACGGTATATATGTTTTAAACCAACTCCAAATTTTCAATGTCCAGAACACACTAAAAAGAAAGTCTCCAGATTTAAATAAAGCTTTCTTATGGCATTGTAGACTGGGTCACATCAATGAGAGAAGGTTGACTAAGTTGCATAGAGAAGGATATTTGGACTCGTTCGAATATCAAACTTATGACACTTGTCAATCTTGTCTCAAAGGAAAGATGACAAAGACTCCATTTACTAGACATGGAGTAAGAGCGAGCGAGCTCTTAGGACTCATACACAGCGATGTATGCGGTCCAATGTCTACACATGCAAGGGGTGGTTTTTCCTATTTCATTACTTTCACGGATGATTACTCAAGGTACGGATTCATTTATCTGATGAAACATAAATCCGAGGCTTTTGAGAAATTCCAAGAGTATAAGAATGAAGTAGAAAACCAAACCGGCAAAAGTATCAAGACACTAAGATCTGATCGAGGTGGTGAACACTTGAGTGCCGAGTTCCTAGGTTACCTAAAAGAGAAAGGAATTCTCTCTCAGCTTACTCCTCCATACACTTCACAGCATAACGGTATATCGGAGAGACGGAATCGAACCCTATTGGATATGGTACGATCCATGATGAGTAATGCTGAGTTACCGCGATCTTTCTGGGGTTATGCGCTAGAATCAGCGGCATATCTTTTGAACATGGTTCCTACCAAGACTGTGCCTACCACGCCATATCAGATGTGGAGTGGGAAGAAACCCTATCTTCAGTATCTGAAAATATGGGGATGTCCAGCTTTTGTTAAAAAGCAGCATGAGGACAAGCTCGAGGCACGATCAGTAAAGTGTAAGTTTGTGGGATATCCAAAGAACTCCGAGGGGTATCTATTCTATTACGCAGAGGAACAAAAGGTGTTTGTTTCTCGTAATGCCCATTTTCTAGAATATCAGTTTTTAGAAAAGGAAATAAGTGGGAGCGAAATAGAACTGGAAGAAATTCCAGAACCACAAATCGCTACTGAAAGTTTGGTAGAACCGGTAGTTCAAGAAGAACAGGACTTTCCCGCACCCCTCCGCAGGAGTAGTAGGCCGTCTCATCCGCCTGAGAGATACTACGGTTTTCTCATAGATGGGGATAGAGAGGATTGCATCATAGATGATGATGAACCTACTGACTTCCAGCAGGCCATCCAGAGCGGCGACTCGGTACGATGGCTAGATGCAATGCGGACCGAAATGGAGTCCATATACACCAACAAAGTATGGACTTTGGACTTTGCTCCAGATGGGGTAATGTAGGGTTCCTAGGCACACTAATGAGGTCCCACAAGGCATCAACCATGCCAATTTTAGATTTTACAAGTGCTGAGAAACCCTAATATGGATCGTTAACTAGAATTTTAGGCGAAACTAGAAGCTAGTTAACAACTTAACTAAAAGAACGGAAATACAACCTTTGTAGATCCGGTCCTCCACCTCCACAGCTCCGTGATGAAGTCCCCTCGCTGTCCATATCGGATCCCGGACTCTAGCATCGGCTTCATCGGAGAAATGGGCGGGCTAGGTCATCGACTACGATGCCGAAGATGATCTACGTCGAGGCATCACAAGATCAAGCTCCCACTTCAGCAAGTCATGAAACTTGTGAAGAAAACACCCTATACTACTTGGCAAGAGGTAGAGGATGAAGAAATAGGAGGTGGGTTCACTTTAGAATTGGATTTCTCACTCATTTCATCAAATCACCATTGATGGAATCAAGCTTCTTCATCTTGAAGAAGAAAAAAAAGAAGAAGATCAAAGAATTATGATAAGTTCTTTTCAAAATAGAAAATAAAAGAATACTTATCATAAACCAACCATGGTCAAGTGTAGAGAATGAACTAGGGTTAAGTGGAATGGTTAGGGTTAAGCATGAGACAAAATAGTCACTTAGTCAAAGCTTCATGAAGCTTCAATATACAAACAAAGAAAGCCACCATTTTCTCTTTATGCTTATTATTTTCCAAAAAGAATAAAGAAATAAATAAATGAATAAGAAAACAAAACCCTAACCATTCATATAACCATGGTTTAATCTTTACACAAACCCAAGTAAACATGTATCATCAAACATGATACAATCAAGTGCACAAAAGTATATCACATATACAACTTGTGCAATTCAAGTGAGAAAATCCATTTAAAGTGAACCAATACTAGTTAATGCAAAATAATATATCAAATATATAATTATGCATTAAATCATTAAATCAACACTTGATTTAACGATCCGGTCATATCGCATACAACCGACTAATATCCAATGTATCGGCTTATCGAATCAATCCTTGATTCGATAACTAGGTTATATCGCATACAACCAGTCGATACATTCATCGCGAGAATAGCATACGGTATCACATACACGCATTATTCTCGGTCCCGCACATATCTCATATGCGCTCCTATTTCATTTCGCTTGAGCCAGGAAACCTCTGTGTAGGACTCTAAAGACTCGTCAATACGCCGGCAGCAGGTGATGATCATATCAAACACCCACAAGCCGCAAGCGGTCTGCTAAACGTAACGGCCACCCGGGTATTGAGCGATCAGAAGATCGACGAGCAAGCCCGCTCATACTCCTGTGAATCCAACCAGTAACACTTACCGTACAGTCCGGTCTCGTCGTCTGATATGTCGCATATCTCGCCTAGGGGTGGTAAATGTCAGACCCCAATAGCTCGATAAGTCGTGTCGATATGAGGTCTATAACAGTTCGAGAAACTACTGGTAACACTTACCAGTAAATCTTAGCAACCCTAGCCAGGGATTTCCGGTTATAGCCAATCGAACACAGCGCAACATCAACTCCCTATACCGGGAGAGACGAATCTCCTCCTATCGCTCATTGCCTCCATGCGATTAGGGACTGTACCCAAAAACCACCGTTTTGCATGCCCTCTTGGACGTGGTAAGGTGGAAATCAAAGCACAGTGGGAACCACACAAGACTCTATGACGATCTCGGGTCAACAGACTACTCTGTACCAGTGTCACCAGAGAACTGCCATCTGACGTAAGGTATAATACCATCTGGGAGTTCTCGGCGAGTCCGTACAGTGTACCCAGTCTCCACTGAGCACCTGTATATCATCTCTGATGTCAAACACCAATGGATATGGGATCATCCATCGCCCATCTGTATGGGTCGAGAAGGTATACGCTAGTCTACTCTGGTATATCAATGCCCCGTCTCGATATACCCACGACAAGAAACCTTGAAGGTGTAGGGTTCCTAGGCACTCTAATGAGGTCTCACAAGGCATCAACCATGCCAATTTCAAAAATTACGGTGCCGAGAAACCCTAGACTAGATCGTTAACTAGATTTTAGGCGAAACAATGAAACTAGTTTACAACTAAACTAAAAGAATGGAAATACAACCTTTGTAGATCCGTTTCTCCACCTCCATAGCTCCATGATGAAGACCTCTCCGCTGTCCAAATCGAACCATGACTCTAGCATCGGCTTCATCGGAGAAAAAGCGGGCTAGGTCATCGACGACGATGCCGAAGATGATCTACGTCGAGGCATCACAAGATCAAGCTCCCACTTCACCAAGTCATGAAACTTGTGAAGAGAACACCCTATACTACTTGGCAAGAGGTAGAGGATGAAGAAATAGGAAGTGGGTTCACTTTAGAATTAGATTTCTCACTCTTTTTCATCAATCACCATTGATGGTCAAGCTTTTTCTTCTTGTAAAGAAGAAGAAGAAGAAGAAGAAGATAATGATATCATAAGTTAATACAAAAAGAAAAGAATACAATACTTATCATATTCAAACCATGGTTTAGTGTAGAGATTTAACTAAGGTTAGATGGAGTGGTTAGGGTTAAGCATGAGACAAAATGGTCACTTAGTCAAAGCTTCATGAAGCTTCAAGATGCAAACAAAAAAAGCCACCATTTTTCTCATTATGCCATTTAATTTCCAAAAAGAATAAATAAATAAATAAATAAATGAATAAGAAAAGAAAACCCTAACCATTCATATAACCATGGTTTAATCTTTACACAAACCCAAGTTAGCATGCATCATCAAACATGATACATACTAGTGCACAAAAATATATCTCATATACAATGTGCATAAACAAGTGAGAAAAAACCATTTAAAGTGAACCAATACTAGTTAATGCAAAGTAATATATCAAATACATAATTATACATTAAATCATTAAATCAACACTTGATTTAACGATCCGGTCATGTCGCATATAACCGACTAGTATCAGATGCATCGGCTTACCGAATCAATCCTTGATTCGATAACTAGGTTATATCGCATACAACCATTCGATACATTCTTCGCGAGAATAGAATACGGTATCACATACATGCATTATTCTCGGTCCCGCACATATCTCATATGAGCTCCTATTTCGTTTCGCTTGAGCCAGGAAACCTCTGTGTAGGACTCTAAAGACTCGTCAATACGCCGGCAGCAGGTGATGATCATATCAAACACCCACAAGCCGCAAACGGTCTGCTAAACGTAACGGCCACCCTGGTATTGAGCGATCATAAGATCGACGAGCAAGCCCGCTCACACTCCTGTGAATCCAACCAGTAACACTTACCGTACAGTCTGGTCTGATCGTCTGATATGTCGCATATCTCGCCTAGGGGTGGTTAAACGTCAGACCCCAATAGCTCGATAAGTCGTGTCGATATGAGGTCTATAACATTTCGAGAAACTACAGGTAACACTTACCAGTAAATCTCAGCAACCCTGGCCAGGGATTTCCGGTTATAGCCAATCGAACACAGCGCAACATCAACCCCCTATACCGGGAGAGACGAATCCCCTCCTATCGCTCATTGCCTCCATGTGATTCGGGACTGTACCCAAAAACCACCGTTTTGCACGCCCTCTTGGACGTGGTAAGGTGGAAATCAAAGCACAGTGGGAACCACACAAGACTCTATGACGATCTCGGGTCAACAGACTACTCTGTACCAGTGTCACCAGAGAACTGCCATCTGACGTAAGGTATAATACCATCTGGGAGTTCTCGGCGAGTCCGTCCAGTGTACCCAGTCTCCACTGAGCACCCGTATATCATCTCTGATGTCAAACACCAATGGATATGGGATCATCCATCGCCCATCTGTATGGGTCGAGAAGGTATACGCTAGTCTACTCTGGTATATCGATGCCCCGTCTCGATACACCCACGACTAGGGACTTTGAAGGATGTACTTATGGACTACCATGTCCCCACTAGTATGATCCGCATCATAGTCCAGGTAGTCAAGTACACATCCTAAGGGCTTTACCAACATGTAACAGAGAGACAATCAGTATACGCGTTAAGGTAAAGAGTAATCAGATAGCATACTATCATGTCGAGCAAGAAAGTCCTCCCTATATATGTCCCAGCATCCACTACAATATACATCCAATGTACAGTAATGGCCTCTAGGGCATACATATAACTAACAATCTTCCACTTGCACTAGGGCCATCTGATAGCAGTGGTTGTAGTATCTCATACTCAACCATCCCATAAAAATCTCTCTCTGGGAAAAGGCCTTTGTGAGTGGATCCGCCATGTTGTCCTCTGAGTCTACTCTCCTGACCTCGATCACCCTGGAGATCAACCATCTCCATGATCAGGTGATACTGCCTTAGAATAGTCTGGATCACTGATGGGACCGGCGTTCCTTGGCATAAGCCACAACTCCATTGTCTCACAATGGTAGGAACGTAGTTCATCTTATGAACCAATATACACCCCGACTGCCTCTTTGGTAGCATCTTAAGTAGCGATGTATCCTGCCTTTATCGTCTAGTTAGCCACGGTATTTAGCTTGGAACTCTTCCAACATACCGTCCCTCCACTGAGGGTAAAGACAAAGCCTGTGACTGACACTCAGTCGTCTTTATCACCCTGGAACCTTTCCAGTGATTCTCCCCAGGATCGATTGATACCATCTCACTACAACTAGTGAGAATCCTAACATCCATTTAGATCTATCTCATAGATCCAAAACCCAGGATTTAGGAGGTATAACTTTGATCCTATATGGAGAATTATTGTGATAAGCGGAGATTGACTGAGCGTAGCATAGGAAACTCCTTCCCTATCAAGAGCATGTCATCCACGTACTCTACGAGGATCGTCACTATACTCCCTACTACCTTTATTGTTTATACAAGGTTCATATACCATTTTGATGATGTCAAACTCTTTGACTAACACATCAAAATAGATGTTCCAACTCCGCGATACCTGCTTTATCCTATAAAGCATCTTGTACACGTTTCCGCTGCTCCCACTGTCTACGAAGCCCTCTGGCTGTGTACTTATAGACGTTCTCTTCTAAAACATCATTTTAGAAAAGCAGTCATGGCACCCAACCGCCAGATATCGTAGTCATGGTATGTAGCCGTGGCAAGTAGGATCTGGATGGACTTAAGCATAGCCACTTGAAAAGGTTTCATCATTATCCACGCCTGGTCGATGACGAAAAGCTTTAACAAGTCTAGCTTTGAAAGTCCCAACTTTTCCATCTACACCAAGTAATCTTCTCAAGATATACTTGCTCCTGATGGGGATTTAACCCTTCAGATATAGCAACCAAAGTCCATACTTTGTTGGTGTACATGGATTCCATCTCAGATCGCTAAGCATCCAGCCATTCTGACAGAGTCTTACTCCTGATGGCCAGCTCGAAACTAGTTGGGTCATCATCTCATGATGCAATCCTCGCTCCCACTGTCATCGAGAAACCGAAGTATCTCTCAGGTGGGTGAGGAACCTTACTAGATCGGCGGAGAGGCTGAGATTCGTTGGTTACTATTGAATCCTTTAGTTCTACCAAATCATCAGCTGCAGTTTGTATAGCTGGAACATTTCCAGTTCTACATAACAGATCTTGCCTCGAGCTTGTTCGGATTATGCTTTTAGACATAGGTCGGACAACCCCAAATCTTAACCAACTTAAGATATGGGCTCTTCCCTTTCCATATCACATATGAAGCGGTAGGCAATTGATTTGATTGGAACCCTATTCAATATGTATGCAGCTTCTCAAGCGCATTACTCCCAAAAGGAAATAGGAAACTCAGTAGTACTCATCATAGAGCACACCTTATCACATAGGGTGCTATTGCTCCGCCCCGATATACCATCGTGCTATGGTGTATACGGAGGAGTAATGCTGAGAGAGAATCTCATTCTCCTTTAGAATAATCCAGGATTTCCATGCTCAAGTATTCTCCTCCTCGATCTCATCAAAGGACATAATACTTATACCCGTGTTTTGGTTTTCTACTTCTAAATCATATTCTGTGAATATCTCAAAAGGTTCGGACGTGTGTTTCAACAGGAACATAGGTCTGAATCTCGAAAGATCATCAGAGAATGTAATGAAGTACAAAGAACTAGTCCTGGCATATGTAGACAGGGGACCTTACATACATCAACATGTATCATCCCAAGAGTTTACTAACTCTTTCTCTGTTTCCAGTAAACAGAGCTATGGTCATTGTGTCTTTGTGACATGACTGGCAAGTTTCATAAGATGTAAATTCAAACAAATTTAAATATGCATCTAAATGTAACTTCAGCTAGTCAGGTCGCATTGATATGACCTAGTCTACAATACCTCAAGAAAAATTCGTTCATTTCTGAACTCATCCTCTTGTGTGTGTTCTGTATACTAAGAACTGTAGTTTGATTTAGAACATCAATGCTTTTAGATAACGTGCCTGATCCGATCAACTTTTGATATAGGAAATGTTCAAAACATTATCCAACAATACAAAATTTTATCATTTCTTTACTAATAAAGAGACTGATATGATTTTGTATACCAGGTTCGGTATCTAATAACATTCGTTCAGAATCAATGTATTGGTAATACAGGGTGACAGTGACCAACAGACTTGGCTGCAACACTTGCCCCGTTTTCTGCCTCATGAAACTTATCACCCGTTCTCAGTTCTCTACCTTCCTGTAGCCCTATGTAACATATTACATATCTGGGATCCTGATCTGGTATCACATACCCAGGACGTAAAGGATACTAAGAAACAGTTCTCTGTAATGAACACACCCGAAGATGATGCATCAGCATGCACTCTCTTTGTTTGGGCTGCACGGGAATTCTGGTAATCCCCAATTTCCTACTCTGTCTTATAACAATTATAAGTTGGAGCGGGACCAACGTTCCCCAGCTCAGTATAACAAGCGGGTTCAGTCAAATATCCGTATTATTATCTTGATTAAGGCGTGACATGGTCGCTACCAGGAGAGAGAGAGAAGAAAACACTCAGCGTGCGCTCTTTCAAGAATAGATTGGTTATTTTTTTTATCTAATCAGGATGGCTCCCACTGCTTTTTATCAAATCTTCCTTCAAACCCTAAAAGGAAAGACTAGCCGGGATTAATTACACACTACAAGTTCGCCAATCTTTCAGCCAGGCCAGTGTCGGTACTTTGAGGGAGGTCCCCTGTGCTTTCGCACGAACCTAATTAATGTAAACTCGTTTTCCCAGAGGCGTAACCTCGTTAACACCTTTCTAGACACCTACTTGATCGGCTAATTGTAATGTATAAAACTCTCCTAGGAGTAACACTTACTCGCAGCGGGTATCGGGATCCAACTATCTCATAGAAGGTATGCAATCTCATTGCAAATTTCAACACTTGAAATTCCCGATAATTTTGCCCCTAGCGTCCTATGACCTTGACGCAGGCCAACAAACCATAGTGCGCTAGTCAAGTTCAACCCGTCATTTCCTGATTGAATTAAACCCACCCGCACGACCCTTGACGCAGGCCAACAAAGTCGCACGACTACCCTAATCCAATCTGCATCATTTGCATAAACAGATAAATACTAGTTAGCTACCGCACACTACGCCTTGACGCAGGCCAACAAACGTAGCACGAATACTAACTACCATTTATCTGAAATGACGGAGGGCTACGACAGGTTTTTCTGAAAACCTATTGCGTAATGAACTTGATATCATTGTAGAATCAAATGATTTTGAAATGGAGTGCTTTTGAGGCTTTTCCAGTTTTGCTAAAGGAGTCACTCCCGGTGAAGGGATCGTCGGTCCTTTCCTCGTCGAATGAGGTGCGGGATATATCATATATATCACTGTGCAAAGCAAAAACTCTTAAAAGCAATCAAAAGACAAACCGAGTGTGTAGCATCTGCCAGTTATTGCTAAAGGAGTCACTCCCGGTGAAGGGATCTCGGTCCTTTCCTCATCGAATAAGGTGCAGGATATATCTAATATACCGCTATGCAAAGCATGAACTGTAGCTACCTGTTTTATTTTGAAATTCGATTCTACAACATCTTTAGGTTTCTTTTCTTGCATTAATCACATTAATGAAGTCCCATCATTTAAATACCTAAACATCACAGATAAATACGACGTTCACTTATGCCATCCGCATTCGCCTCGATGTCCCCTCGTGCACCGTTAGGTTAGGTAACTAACGGCAGAGCGGGGCAGGGCTAGCGCGGGTGTAAAACATAAGTAACGCCTATATAATATATCATATATACTATATACAGTATCTATCACAGAACATCACATGATCACATCACAGATATCGCAGCAGAAGAAACATATGAAATATTGGATATACTAGGACGTCCGTGTTTTCAATACGAGCCAGTATAAAACACGGATTCCACGGTCGTGATAAATAGCCAAACCCACACCCCTAGACCCCTACGAGAGCGGCAAGCAACCCTACCAATTCTAGAGTTAGGAGACCCGGACTCGACTCCTTGAGTTGGTCTCCCACTTGACTCCAGAACCCGGTTACTTGTGCTCCCCTTCTTGGGTCTATCCTAGTGCGGAAAAGTAAATAATATACAAACGATGACATCTTCCGCAACCTGGAAGTGCCCCAATAAAAGAATATTACATACAAGTTTTTACATGAATGAAAATGAAAAACACTCATCTCACATAAAAACCCCCGGCTATTCAAACACGACGATCCAATATAACATATCCAGCAACACATAACATCACATGTCATCAACGTAAGTAAACATGCGCATCCCAATTGTCGTTGACATATAGCAACGAAACCGGCGATATCACATATTACACTTACGGTCACAGAAAAGAAAGTGTAAAACTACAACAGTTGGAATCCGCAACCACCTCAGACATCGCATGCCTGACCAAATGAATTACTTAGACATCACATGCCTAACAATTATAAACCCCGCATTTTAGTCTCTTTATCGAAAACTCTTTTCAATATCAAGTTGGGCAATTCAACAAGATTCCCGACATACTGATCGAATGCTCGTCGCAAACTTCAGTAGACGGCCGCACCCCCGATACCGTCGACGAAGTGCACCAAGGCGGAACACCGCTACCGCAAGCACCCAAACGGATGCTTTCGGCGACGGGGTTCTCCTACAGTTACTTGGTCGGGGCTATGGGGTGTAGCTGTCTATTAAGTTTACCCGGCGAGTATCCGCGTACGCTACGTGATTGCAACGGACATTTGATCACATCAAAATTCCATGGCAACCGATCAAGTGAGACTAAACTGCTATGTTTATAACATTCATTCAGTTATCTCATAACTACTTGTGAATTCCAATTATTGTATCCGGTTCCAGATAAATAGAAAATGTTAAACTTTCCGATCGAACATTCAAACACCCAAGTTTTCCCGATACAGCTCAACACATGAAATAAGTCTAAAAACATTCAGTTCGTGCCTCAGTACCAACGGTCCAGCCGTAGAAGGGTCAAGCCACGCCTCATATGTGGCACGCCGTACTGCCCCAAACCCGAAGGTTCAAAGGGCAGTTCAAGACGGTCACATAATCGAGTTATGGTTTGTTGTCTTCTAGAGGGACCATCGCGTTACTTGCACTACTTAGAACTTCGTTAAACCACGGAAAAATCCAACACTTGGAAATTTCCCGACAGGGGAAAAATTGGGTATTTATATCCGGTCGAACTTTTTAACATATTCAAAAATTATCCGGAATCCACATAGACAAAATCTGATAATCCGATCGAATATTTGATTCCCAATACAACCCCAGAATACTCAACTGTAGAGTCAGAATAAAAATTCCCAGAAAATATAGCATTCAATTATATGAATTACTGTGCAGAGATCATTGGACAAGAAGACAGAACGGCCGCGGAACCGCCGCACAAGCAGGCTTGTGCCGCGGTTCCACGGTGGAATATTCGAATTAGACCCTCGTTTTTCACAGTAATTCAAATAAGACCCTGCTTAATTTTCTGCATATTTTTAATTCACAAAAATCCAAATTTCAGAAAATTTCCAGAGAGCATTTTGGATTTTGGGGTTTTGGTTCGATCGGGTTTCAAACGTCGTCTAGACTTCGCCTAAGGCTCTAGCTAGGCTCTGATACCACTGTAGGGTTCCTAGGCACTCTAATGAGGTCTCACAAGGCATCAATCATGCCAATTTCAAAAATTACGGTGCCGAGAAACCCTAGACTAGATCGTTAACTAGATTTTAGGCGAAACAATGAAACTAGTTTACAACTAAACTAAAAGAACGGAAATACAACCTTTGTAGATCCGTTTCTCCACCTCCATAGCTCTATGATGAAGTCCTCTCCGCTGTCCAAATCAAACCATGACTCTAGCATCGGCTTCATCGGAGAAAAAGCGGGCTAGGTCATCGACGACGATGCCGAAGATGATCTACGTCGAGGCATCACAAGATCAAGCTCCCACTTCACCAAGTCATGAAACTTGTGAAGAGAACACCCTATACTACTTGGCAAGAGGTAGAGGATGAAGAAATAGGAAGTGGGTTTACTTTAGAATTGGATTTCTCACTCTTTTTCATCAATCACCATTGATGGTCAAGCTTTTTCTTCTTGTAAAGAAGAAGAAGAAGAAGAAGATAATGATATCATAAGTTAATACAAAAAGAAAAGAATATCAATACTTATCATATTCAAACCATGGTTTAGTGTAGAGATTTAACTAAGCTTAGATGGAGTGGTTAGGGTTAAGCATGAGACAAAATGGTCACTTAGTCAAAGCTTCATGAAGCTTTAAGATGCAAACAAAGAAAGCCACCATTTTTCTCATTATGCCATTTAATTTCCAAAAAGAATAAATAAATAAATAAATAAATGAATAAGAAAAGAAAACCCTAACCATTCATATAACCATGGTTTAATCTTTACACAAACCCAAGTTAGCATGCATCATCAAACATGATACATACTAGTGCACAAAAATATATCTCATATACAATGGGCACTGACAAGTGAGAAAAAACCATTTAAAGTGAACCAATACTAGTTAATGCAAAATAATATATCAAATACATAATTATACATTAAATCATTAAATCAACACTTGATTTTTTGTGATCCGGTCATATCGCATATAACCGACTAGTATCATATGCATCGGCTTACCGAATCAATCCTTGATTCGATAACTAGGTTATATCGCATACAACCATTCGATACATTCTTTGCGAGAATAGAATACGGTATCACATACACGCATTATTCTCGATCCCGCACATATCTCATATGCGCTCCTATTTCGTTTCGCTTGAGCCAGGAAACCTCTGTGTAGGACTCTAAAGACTCGTCAATACGCCGGCAGCAGGTGATGATCATATCAAACACCCACAAGCCGCAAGCGGTCTGCTAAACGTAACGGCCACCCGGGTATTGAGCGATCAGAAGATCGACGAGCAAGCCCGCTCACACTCCTGTGAATCCAACCAGTAACACTTACCGTACAGTCTGGTCTGATCGTCTGATATGTCGCATATCTCGCCTAGGGGTGGTTAAACGTCAGACCCCAATAGCTCGATAAGTCGTGTCGATATGAGGTCTATAACATTTCGAGAAACTACAGGTAACACTTACCAGTAAATCTCAGCAACCCTGGCCAGGGATTTCCGGTTATAGCCAATCGAACACAGCGCAACATCAACCCCCTATACCAGGAGAGACGAATCCCCTCCTATCGCTCAATGCCTCCATGTGATTCGGGACTGTACCCAAAAACCACCATTTTGCACGCCCTCTTGGACGTGGTAAGGTGGAAATCAAAGCACAGTGGGAACCACACAAGACTCTATGACGATCTCGGGTCAACAGACTACTCTGTACCAGTGTCACCAGAGAACTGCCATCTGACGTAAGGTATAATACCATCTGGGAGTTCTCGGCGAGTCCATCCAGTGTACCCAGTCTCCACTGAGCACCCGTATATCATCTCTGATGTCAAACACCAATGGATATGGGATCATCCATCGCCCATCTGTATGGGTCGAGAAGGTATACGCTAGTCTACTCTGGTATATCGATGCCCCGTCTCGATACACCCACGACTAGGGACTTTGAAGGATGTACTTATGGACTACCATGTCCCCACTAGTATGATCCGCATCATAGTCCAGGTAGTCAAGTACACATCCTAAGGGCTTTACCAACATGTAACAGAGAGACAATCAGTATACGCGTTAAGGTAAAGAGTAATCAGATAGCATACTATCATGTCGAGCAAGAAAGTCCTCCCTATATATGTCCCAGCATCCACTACAATATACATCCAATGTACAGTAATGGCCTCTAGGGCATACATATAACTAACAGAAGGATGTACTTATGGACTACCCTGTCCCCACTAGTATGATCTGCATCATAGTCCAGGTAGTCAAGTACACATCCTAAGGGCTTTACCAACATGTAACAGAGAGATAATCAGTGTACATGTTAAGGTAAAGAGCAACCAGATAGCATACTATCATGTCGAGCAAGAAAGTCCTCCCTATATATATCCCTGCATCCACTACAATGTACATCCAATGTACAGTAATGGCCTCTAGGGCATACATATAACTAACAATCTCCCACTTGCACTAGGGCCATCTGATAGCAGTGGTTGTAGTATCTCATACTCAACCATCCCATAAAAGTCTCTCTCTGGAAAAAGGCCTTTGTGAGTGGATCCGCCGTGTTGTCCTCTGAGTCTACTCTCCTAACCTCGATCACCCTGGAGATCAACCATCTCCATGATCAGGTGACACTGCCTTAGAATATGTCTGGATCACTGATGGGACAGGCGTTCCTTGGCATAAGCCACAACTCCATTGTCTCACAATGGTTGGAATGTAGTTCATCTCATGAACCAGTATACACCCAAACATCTTCTTTGGTAGCATCTTAAGTAGCGATGTATCCTGCCTTTATCGTCTAGTTTGCCACGGTATCTAGCTTGGAACTCTTCCAACATACCGTCCCTTTTCTGAGGGTAAAGACAATGCCTTTAACTGACTTTCAGTTGTTCTTATCACTGTGGAACCTTTCCAGTGATTCTCCCTAGAATCAATTGATACCATCTCACTATTGCTAGTGAGAATCCTAACATCCAATTAGATCTATCTCATAGATCCAAAACCCAGGATTTAGGAGGTATCACTTTGATCCTATATGGAGAATCATTGTGATAAGCGGAGATTGACCGAGCGTAGCATAGGAAACTCCTTCCCTATCAAGAGTATGTCATCCACGTACTCTACGAGGATCATCACCATACTCCCTACTACCTTTTTGTATATACAAGGTCCATCTACCATTTTGATGATGTCAAACTGTTTGACTAACACATCAAAACAGATGTTCCAACTCCGCGATACCTGCTTTATCCTATAAAGCATCTTTCTACACGTTTCCGCTGCTCCCATTGTCTACGAAGCCCTCTGGCTGTATACTTATAGACGTTCTCTTCTAAAACATCATTTAGAAAAGCAGTCATGGCACCCAACCGCCAGATATCGTAGTCATGGTATGCAGCCGTGGCAAGTAGGATCTGGATGGATTTAAGCATAGCCACTGAAAAAGGATTCATCATTATCCACGCCTGGTCGATGATGAAAACCTTTAACATGTCTAGCTTTGAAAGTCTCAACTTTTCCAACTACACCAAGTAATCTTCTCAAGATATACTTGCTCCTGATGGGGATTTAACCCTTCAGATATAGCAACTAAAGTCCATACTTTGTTGGTGTACATGGATTCCATCTCAGATCGCTAAGTATCCAGCCATTCTTATAGAGTCCCTACTCTCGAAGGCCTGCTCGAAACTAGTTGGGTCATCATCTCATGATACCATCCTCGCTCCCACTGTCATAGAGAAACCGAAGTATCTCTCAGGTGGGTGAAGAACCCTACTAGATCGGCGGAGAGGCTGAGGTTCATTGGTATCTACTGAATCCTTTGGTTCTACCAAATTATCTGCTGTTGTTTGTATAGCTGGAACCTTTCCAGTTGTACATAACAGACCTTGCCTCGAGCTTGTCCGGATTATGCTTTTAGACATAGCCCGGACAACCCCAAATCTTAACCAACTTAAGATATGGGCTCTTCCCTTTCCATATCACATATGAAGCGGTAGGCAACTGATTTGATTGGAACCCAATTCAATTGGTATGCAGCTTCTCAAGTGCATAACTCCCAAAATGAAATAGGAAATACAGTAGTACTCATCATAGAGCACACCATATCACATAGGGTGCAATTGCTCCGCCCCGATATACCATCGTGCTATGGTGTATTCGGAGGAGTAATGCTGAGAGAGAATCTCATTCTCCTTTAGAATAATCCAGGATTTTCGTGCTCAAGTATTCTCCTCCTCGATCACATCAAAGGACATAATACTTATACCCTTATTGGTTCCCTACTTCTAACTTATATTCTGTGAATATCTCAAAAGGTTCGGACTTGTGTTTCAACAGGAACATGTGTCTGAATCTAAAGAGATCATCAGAGAATGTAATGAAGTACAAAGAACCGGTCTTGGCATGTGTAGACAGGGGACCTTTATACATCAACATGTATCATCCCAAGAGTTCATTAACTCTTTCTCTGTTTCCAATAAACAGAGCTGGTGTCATTATATCTTTGTGACATGACTGGCAAGTTTCATAAGATGTAAATTCAAACTGATTTAAATATGCATCTACAAGTAACTTCAGCTAGTCGGGTCGCATTGATATGACCTAGTCTACAGTACCTCAAGAAGGATTCGTTCATTTCTGAACTCTTCCTCTTGTGTGTGTTCCATATACTAAGAACTGTAGTTTGATTTAGAACATCAATGCTTTTAGATAACGTGCCTGAACCGATCAACTTTTGATATAGGAAATGTTCAAAACATTATCCAACAATACAAAATTATATCCTTCTTTACTAATAAAAAGACTGACATGATTTTGTATATCAGGTTCGGTATCTAATAACATTCGTTCAGAATCAATGTATTTGGAATACAGGGTGACAGTGACCAACAGACTTGGCTGCAACACTTGCCCCGTTTTCTTCCTCATGAAACTTATCACCCGTTCTCAGTTCTCTACCTTTCTGTAGCCCTATGTAACAGATTACATATCTGGGATTCTGATCCGGTATCATATACCCAGGATGCGGAGGATACTGAGAAACAGTTCTTTGTAATGAACACACCCGAAGAAGATGCATCATTATGCACTTACTTCGTTTGGGCGGCACGGGAATTCTGGTAATCCCCAATTTCCTGCTCTGTCTTATAACAATTATAAGTTGGAGCGGGACCAACGTTCCCCAGCTCAGTATAACAAACGGGTTCGGTCAATACATCCGTATTATTATCTTGATTAAGGCGTGATATGGTCGCTACCTGGAGAGAGAGAAGAAAACACTCAACGTGCGCTCTTGCAAGATCAGATTGGTGTTATTTTATCTAATCAGGATGGCTCCCACTGCTTTTTATCAAATCTTCCTTCAAACCCTAAAAGGAAAGACCAGCCGGGATTAATTACATACTACAAGTTCGCCAATCTTTCAGCCAGGCCAGTGTCAGTACTTTGAGGGAGGTCCCCCGTGCTTTCGCACGAACCTAATTAATGTAAACCTCGTTTTCCCAGAGGCGTAACCCCGTTGACACCTTTCTTGACACCTACTTGATCGGCTAATTGTAATGTGTAAAACTCTCCCAGGAGTAACTCTTACTCGCAGCGGGTATCGGGATCCAACTATCTCATAGAAGGTATGCAATCTCATTGCAAATTTCAACACTTGAAATTCCCGATAATATTTTGCCCCTAGCGTTCTATGACCTTGACGAATGCCAAACAACCCATAGTCCACTAGTCAAGTTCAACCCGTATATTTCTTGATTGAATTAAACCCACCCGCACGACCCTTGACGAATGCCAAACAACGCCGTACGAATACCCTAATCCAATCTGCATCATATGCATAAGCAGATAAATACTAGTTAGCTACCGCACACTACGCCTTGACGAATGCCAAACTACCGCAGCACGAATACTAACTAGTACTTATCTGAAATGACGGAGGGCTACGACAGGTTTTTCTTAAAACCTATTGCGTAATGAACTTGATATCGTTGTAGAATCAAATGATTTTAAAATGGAGTGTTTTTGAGGCTTTTCTAGTTTTGCTAAAGGGGTCACTCCCGGTGAAGGGATCGTCGGCCCTTTCCTCGTCGAATGAGGTGCGGGATATATCATATATATCACTGTGCAAAGTAGAAACTATAGAAGCAATCAAAAGACAAACCGAGGGTTATAGCATCTGCCAGTTATTGCTAAAGGAGTCACTCCCTGTGAAGGGATCTCGATCCTTTCCTCATCGAATAAGGTGCAGGATATATCATATATACCACTGTGCAAAGCAAGAACTGTAGCTACCTTTTTATTTTGAAATTCGATTCTACAACATCTTAGGTTTCTTTTATTTCATTAATCACATTAATGAAGTCCCATCATTTAAGTTACCTAAACATCACAGATAAATACGACGTACACTTATGCCATCCGCATTCGCCTCGATGTCCCCTCGTACACCGTTAGGTTAGGTAACTAGCGGCAGAGCAGGGCAGGGCTAGCGCGGGTGTAAAACATAAGTAACGCCTATATAATATATCATATATACTATATATAATATTTATCACAGAACATATTACATGATCACATCACAGATATTGCAGCAGAAGAATCATATGAAATATTGGATATACTAGGACGTCCGTGTTTTCAATACGAGCCAGTATAAAACACGGATTCCACGGTCGTGATGAATAGCCAAACCCACACCCCTAGACCCCTACGAGAGCGGCAAGCAACCCTACCAATTCTAGGGTTAGGAGACCCGGACTCGACTCCTCGAGTTGGTCTCCCACTGGACCCTAGAACCCGGTTACTTGTGCTCCCCTCCTTGGGTCTATCCTAATGCGGAAAAGTAAATAATATACAAACGGTGACATCTTCCGCAACCTGGAAGTGCCCCAATAAAAGAATATTACATACAAGTTTTTACATGAATGAAAATAAAAAACACTCATCTCACATAAAAACCCCCGGCTATTCGAACACGACGATCCAATATAACATATCCAGCAACACATAACATCACATGTCATCAACGTAAGTAAATATGCGCATCCCAATTGTCGTTGACATATAGCAACGAAACCGGCGATATCACATATTACACTTACGGTCACAGAAAAGAAAGTGTAAAACTACAACAGTTGGAATCCGCAACCGCTTTAGACATCGCATGCTTAATCAAATGAAATACTTAGACATCGCATGCCTAACAATTATAAACCCCTTATTTTAGTCTCAAAATCGAAAACACTTTTCAATATAAAGTCGAGTAATTCAACAAGATTCCCGACATCCTGATCGAATGCTCGTCGCAAACTTTAGTAGGCGGCCGCACCCCCGACGCCGTCGACGAAGTGCACCAAGGCGGAACACCGCTGCCGCGAGCACCCGAACGGATGCTTTCGGCGACGGGGTTCTCCTACAGTCACTTGGTCGGGGCTATGGAGTGAGGCTGTCTATTAAGTTTACCCGGCGAGTATCCGCGTACGCTACGTGATTGCGACGGACTTTTGATCACATCAAAATTCCGTGGCAACCGATCAAGTGAGACTAAAGTGCTATGTTTATAACATTCAAATCAGTTATCTCATAACTACTTGTGAATTCCAATTATTGTATCGCATTCCAGATAAATAGAAAATGTTAAACTTTCCGATCGAACAGTCAAACACCCAAGTTTTCCCGAAACAGCTCAACACATGAAACAAGTTTAAAAACATCCAGTTCATGCCTCAGTACCAACGGTCCAGCCGTAGAAGGGTCAAGCCAACGCCTCACATGTGGCACGCCGTACTGCCCCAAACCCGAAGGTTCAAAGGGCAGTTCAAGACGGTCACATAATCGATTTAAGGTTTGTTGTCTTCTAGAGGGACCATCGCGTTACTTGCACTACTTAGAACGTCTTTAAACCTCGGAAAAATCCAACACTTGGAAATTTTCCGGCAGGGGGAAAAGTTGGGTATTTATATCCGGTCGAACTTTTTAACATATTCGAAAATTATCCGGAATCCACATAGACAAAATCTGATAATCCGATCGAATCATCAAATCCCCAAAACAACCCCAGAAAATTCAACTCTTGAATAAATATTAAAAATTCCCAGAAAATCCAGCACCAGAAAAGAGGAATTATTGTGCAAAAACGGGAAGCTGACGTCATCAGATGGCCGCGGAACCGCCGCAGAAGCCAGGCTTCTGCCGCGGTTCCGCCGCACTTTCGATGTATCTCTTGTCAAATTTTGCACCGTAATTCTTAGAATTCCGTGCTGAATTTTTTAAGCATTTTTAATCTGGAAAAAACCCAGTATTTGAAAAAAGTCCAGAGAGCGTGAAATTTTAGGGTTTCGGGTTCGTTCGGGTTTCAAACTTCGTCTACGCATCGCCTAAGGCTCTAGTTAGGCTCTGATACCACTGTAGGTCAGGCAGCCACCCCATCCAATGGGGTCACCGTGGCACCAACGGGTCCCTCAGCAGCTACCTTTTACGCATGCCCCCTCGCGAGGACTACAACCCGCCGGAACACCTTCCGGTCTCGGGACACCTTGGGGGTAAGAGCCTATGCTTCGCCACACTGTCACACAGTGAGAACCCCCCATAGGTCGACATCCAATGCCTAGTAGCTCTGATACCACTGTAGGGTTCCTAGGCACACTAATGAGGTCCCACAAGGCATCAACCATGCCAATTTTAGATTTTACAAGTGCCGAGAAACCCTAATACGGATCGTTAACTAGAATTTTAGGCGAAACTAGAAGCTAGTTAACAACTTAACTAAAAGAACGGAAATACAACCTTTGTAGATCCGGTCCTCCACCTCCACGGCTCCGTGATGAAGTCCCCTCGCTGTCCATATCGGATCCTGGACTCTAGCATCGGCTTCATCGGATAAATGGGCGGGCTAGGTCATCGACTACGATGCCGAAGATGATCTACGTCGAGGCATCACAAGATCAAGCTCCCACTTCAACAAGTCATGAAACTTGTGAAGAAAACACCCTATACTACTTGGCAAGAGGTAGAGGATGAAGAAATAGGAGGTGGGTTCACTTTAGAATTGGATTTCTCACTCATTTCATCAAATCACCATTGATGGAATCAAGCTTCTTCATCTTGAAGAAGAAGAAGAAGATCAAAGAATTATGATAAGTTCTTTTCAAAATAGAAAATAAAAGAATACTTATCATAAACCAACCATGGTCAAGTGTAGAGAATGAACTAGGGTTAAGTGGAATGGTTAGGGTTAAGCATGAGACAAAATGGTCACTTAGTCAAAACTTCATGAAGCTTCAATATACAAACAAAGAAAGCCACCATTTTCTCTCTATGCTTATTATTTTCCGAAAAGAACAAATAAATAAATAAATGAATAAGAAAACAAAACCCTAACCATTCATATAACCATGATTTAATCTTTACACAAACCCAAGTAAACATGTATCATCAAACATGATACAATCAAGTGCACAAAAGTATATCACATATACAACTTGTGCAATTCAAGTGAGAAAATCCATTTAAAGTGAACCAATACTAGTTAATGCAAAATAATATATCAAATATATAATTATGCATTAAATCATTAAATCAACACTTGATTTAACGATCCGGTCATATCGCATACAACCGACTAATATCCAATGTATCGGCTTATCGAATCAATCCTTGATTCGATAACTAGGTTATATCGCATACAACCATTCGATACATTCATCGCGAGAATAGAATACGGTATCACATACACGCATTATTCTCGGTCCCGCACATATCTCATATGCGCTCCTATTTCGTTTCGCTTGAGCCAGGAAGCCTCTGTGTAGGACTCTAAAGACTCGTCAATACGCCGGCAGCAGGTGATGATCATATCAAACACCCACAAGCCGCAAGCGGTCTGCTAAACGTAACGGCCACCCGGGTATTGAGCGATCAGAAGATCGACGAGCAAGCCCGCTCATACTCCTGTGAATCCAACCAGTAACACTTACCGTACAGTCCGGTCTCGTTGTTTGATATGTCGCATATCTCGCCTAGGGGTGGTAAACGTCAGACCCCAATAGCTCGATAAGTCGGGTCGATATGAGGTCTATAACAGTTCAAGAAACTACTGGTAACACTTAACAGTAAATCTCAGCAACCCTGGCCAGGGATTTCCGGTTATAGCCAATCGAACACAGCGCAACATCAACTCCCTATACCGGGAGAGACGAATCCCCTCCTATCGCTCATTGCCTCCATGCGATTCGGGACTGTACCCAAAAACCACCGTTTTGCACGCCCTCTTGGACGTGGTAAGGTGGAAATCAAAGCACAGTGGGAACCACACAAGACTCTATGACGATCTCGGGTCAACAGACTACTCTGTACCAGTGTCACCAGAGAACTGCCATCTGACGTAAGGTATAATACCATCTGGGAGTTCTCGGCGAGTCCGTCCAGTGTACCCAGTCTCCACTGAGCACCCGTATATCATCTCTGATGTCAAACACCAATGGATATGGGATCATCCATCGCCCATCTGTATGGGTCGAGAAGGTATACGCTAGTCTACTCTGGTATATCAATGCCCCGTCTCGATATACCCACGACTAGGGACCTTGAAGGATGTACTTATGGACTACCCTGTCCCCACTAATATGATCTGCATCATAGTCCAGGTAGTCAAGTACACATCCTAAGGGCTTTACCAACATGTAACAGAGAGACAATTAGTGTACACGTTAAGGTAAAGAGCAACCAGATAGCATACTATCATGTCGAGCAAGAAAGTCCTCCCTATATATATCCCAGCATCCACTACAATGTACATCCAATGTACAGTAATGGCCTCTAGGGCATACATATAACTAACAGGTAAAACCCATAGGATGCAAATGGATCTTCAAGAAAAAGATTGGTGTAGATGGACAGGTGGAAACCTATAAGGCTAGACTTGTTGCAAAGGGTGTTCGTCAAAGACCTGGTTTGGACTATGACGAAACTTTTTCTCCAGTGGCTATGCTCAAATCCATTCGGGCCCTTCTTGCTATTGCTGCCTTCCATGATTATGAAATCTGGCAGATGGACGTAAAGACGGCTTTTCTAAATGGAAATTTAGAAGAGTGCGTCTATATGGATCAGCCAGAGGGTTTCAATCAGAATGGGAGCAGCGGGAAAGTATGCAAGCTGCTTAAGTCCATTTATGGACTAAAGCAGGCATCGCGGAGTTGGAACATCTGTTTTGATGAGACAGTCAAAGAATATGACTTTATCAAAAATCCAGATGAACCGTGCATATATAGTAAAGTTGTAGCCAGAAGTGTCGAATTCTTCGTCTTGTACGTGGATGACATTCTATTGATAGGAAATGACATTCCTATGCTATAATCTGTCAAAGGATTCTTGTCACACAGGTTCTCCATGAAAGACCTGGGTGATGCCTCTTACATTCTGGGGATCCGGATCTATCGTGATAGATCCAAGAGGATGTTGGGACTTTCGCAGTCCAGGTATATCGACACTGTACTGAAAAGATTCAGTATGGAAGATTCTAAGCGCGGTAATCTACCGGCTTGTCACGGAATCACCATCTCTAAAGAGATGTCTCCCAAGACTGATTTGGAAAGGGAACGCATGTCTATTATACCCTATGCTTCTGCGGTAGGCTCTATAATGTATGCGATGTTGTGCACCAGACCAGATGTAGCTTACGCACTGAGCGTGGTAAGCCGGTATCAGTCAGACCCAGGGGAGAAGCACTGGATAGCAGTAAAGAACATCCTCAAGTACCTG
Source organism: Agapanthus africanus (assembly GCA_030015575.1). Classification (NCBI taxonomy): domain Eukaryota; kingdom Viridiplantae; phylum Streptophyta; class Magnoliopsida; order Asparagales; family Amaryllidaceae; genus Agapanthus; species Agapanthus africanus. The sequence goes on along the minus strand of CM057342.1, from coordinate 388,519,137 downwards.
AGAAGGACTAAGGAGATATTCTTGGTTTACGGCGGAAAAGACCTCAGGTTGGAGGCCTTTGCTGATTTCGGCTTCCAGAGTGATAAGGACGATTCCAAGTCCATGTCGGGTTATGTCTTTACCCTCAATGGAGGGGCCGTGTGCTGGAAGAGCTCCAAGCAGGACACCGTTGCTGACTCGACGATGGAAGCAGAGTATATAGCTGCTTGCGATGCCGCAAAAGAAGCAGTCTGGATGAAGAAGTTCCTAACAGAACTTCTGGTGGTTCCTACCATAGTTGATCCAATACCTTTGTATTGCGACAACAACGGAGCTATAGCTTTAGCGAAGGAACCAAGGTCCTATCAGAAGTCCAGACACATCTTAAGGCGGTATCACCTGATCAGGGAGATCATTGATCGTCGGGAGATCGAGGTTCGGAGAGTTGCTTCAAAAGAGAACATTGCTGATCCATTCACGAAGGCCCTACCTCAGATTCAGTTCGAGAGGCTACTCGAGATCATCGGTCTTCGATATGCCAGTACATGGCCCTAGTGCAAGTGGGAGATTGTTAGTGTATATGCCCTAGGGGCCATTATTGTATCATACTAGTTTGTATATTACTTAATGGAAGCTTGGGATATTCACATGTATATAACAGTCTTGCTAAACATGGTAGTATGCTACTTGGTTTTTCTATCTTAATATGTGAGTATACGTATTGATAGAGCTCTTAGGATCTTGCTTGACTACCAGCGTTGTGATGGCAGTCACACTAGTGGGGGCTGGGTAGTCTACAAGCACATCCTTATTCAGGTCCCTAGTCGTTGGATTATCGAGACAGGGCATCGATACTCCGGATTAGACTAGTGTGTACGCTTCTCATCCCAGTTTGGGAGATGGTCTGTCCCACAGCCGTCAGTACGTTGTACTGGAGATAGTATGCAGGTGCTCGTTAGGTTACGGGTACACCGGACAGGACTCACAGGGAACTGTTGGTTGGTTTTATACCAGTCGTCAGTGAACAGTTCCTAGGTGACATGAGTACAGCATAGTCCGCAGACTTGACATTGCTACTTCTCCTCGAGTGTGTCCCACTGTTCTTAGATTGCTACCCTACCACGGCTCAAAGGAGTCGTGCAAACAAGTAGCAGTTGGGTGCAGTCCCGAGCACTTGGAGGTAGTGGCGATTAGACATGATTCTTCTCTCCCGGTATTGGGGGTTGATATTGTTGGAGATTGTGCCCTCAGAGTTAATTATTGGATCACAGGCACGTGATTGCAATGATTGAGGGAGGACCAGTCCCGGTAGGACAGTCTTACTTGAGATGATAGTATGCTATCTGGTTTACCTTTATCATCGTGTAATGCTTTAGGTGACCTGACAAGTCGCTATTACACGTTGGTAGAGCCCCTAGGATTCTTGCTTGACCACCAGCAGTATGAGGGCAATCATATAAGTGGGAGCTGGGGTCTATAAGCATATCCTTAAATGGTTCCTAGTCGTGTGAGTTTCGAGACAGGGCATCGATACTCCATTGTAGACTAGTGTATACAGTCGAGACCCCGACGAGGGGCGGTGGCCGGTCTCACAAGCCACTGGTGTCAGTTGGATCACCTAAGATGTATACAGGTGCTCATTGGGTTATGAGTACACCGGACAGGACTCGCCGGGAACATGCTAGTTGGTCATATACCAGACGTCAGATGGCAGTTCCCTGGTGACATATGTGCAGGTTAGTTCATCGACCTGAGGATCGTCATTTGTCTCGTGTGAGTTCCCACTGTACTTTGATTACTACCCTACCACGGCTCAAAGGAGTCGTGCAAACAGGTTTTAGTTGGGTACAGTCCCGAGCCACATGGAGGCAGTGAGCGTATCTTCAGGGGTTCGTCTCTCCCGGTATTGGGGGTGAGGTCGTGCTGTGTCTAGGAGAGCCATTACACAAAGTCCTTGGCCAAGGCAAGGAGATTTACTGGTAGGTATTCCAGTAGTATCTCAGGGTGTTCTGGGCTACACTCCGACACGACTTGTACCGCTTTTGGGGGTCTGACTTTTACCAACCCCCTAGGCCCGCCATGCGATACTCATAGACGAACGGACCGGACTGTACGGATATTGTCACTGACAGGCTCAGTAGGGTTGTCAGGCTGAGTTCGCTCACAGACATCCCTTTTAGTCAATACCTGGTAGCCCGTTACGTATTGGCTTATACTTCTGACGTGCTAGTGGTTAAATCCACAACCAAGGCGTTGACGAGTCTTTAGAGTCCCCCACATTCAGTTACTCAGCTTTCGGGCGAAAGGTTGTAGAGGCCGTATGGAGATATGGCAAGGTCCGATCAGATACGTGCGGTATTGCACGGATCAGGATAGGACAGTTTGTACTACAGGCCATATGGATATATGGCAGGGTTCGATCAGATACGTGCGGTATTGCACGGATCAGGATCGAATGGATATTACTAGCCGGCTTTGGTATAAGCCGGATCCTAGTATAGTACAGTGTAGATTATGCTCATTGCATTTGTATTTCGGTCGAAATACAGATGCGGGTGTGTATGCACAGTATCGGGGTTTTCCTGTAATTTATTACGGGACCAGTCTTCTGGAGTTGCCAGTTTGCTTTCCGTTTCGGCCGATTTCCATTGTTCCGTTCATTGGCCGGAGATTGGTGGAGGAGGGCTTATTTGCATTGTTGCAAATAAGTGGTTGTGGAGGGGGGTCTTTGCATGTTTATTTGTATCATGATGGTTTCATGATGGAGCCCATCCTTTGACTCTTTCTTTTCCATCATGGCTTGACTTTGTAAACAATCATGGTTGTTGATTGTTGATTGAGTGTTGGGATTGTTGTTGTTGATGGGAGGTGATATGGTTGTTGAGTGAGGACTTTTCTTAGTGATGATTTTATTCCATATGATAACCATTCCTCTCTCTCTCTCTTGGATGATTCATATGGTCACCTCCCCCTTGACTTTTCCCTCTCTCCTTTTTACTACAAGGGCCGGCCATTCTTTAGGATGGTGGGTGATTGATTTTGGTGTGGCAATTTTTGGTTCTCTTCATTCTCCAAAAATCACACAAGAACCCTCTCCAAAAGTTCACTTCAATTCCTCCACAAAAGGCAACTCCATAATCCCAAATGAGACATGTAATCCACATTATATTCTACAGCAAATCTTGGGCACGTCGACTAGCCAGCTTCGTGCCCGAGTTGCCTCGGCATTGAGGTGGGAGCCCGTAAAAGAAGTAGGCGATGTGGTGCACTTCCGGCGACGAGGAGGAGATGGGACATTCCGCAGGAGATCGGGACGACGACGAGAAGACCGGAGGACTCGGATCTGTCGGTATATCTCTCTTCCCTTTCTTGTAGTTAGCTAGGACTAGTTAGTGGTTCGATCCGGGTATTAGTGCGCGGCGGTTTGCCAGTTCATGAAAAATTCAAGTTTATCACCGCTTCCGCATTTGGCCGTCGGATTGACGGCCGGGGCGCCGCCGTGCACCTACAGATATCGCGCTGTGTCAGAGAGCTATTACGCAAAGTCCCTGGCCAGGGCAAGCGAGATTTGCTGGTAGGTTCCAGTAGTTTCTCAGGGTGTAATGGGCTACGCTCCGACACGACTTATACCGCTATTAGGGGACTGACGTTTGCCGCCCCCTAGGCCCGATATGCGATAGTCTTAGACGAACGGACCGGACTGTATGGAGATTGTCACATCAGAGGAGTTCGGATGGGTTTCCTCATCGGCCATCTTATCGACATCTACCTGGGGACCGTTACGTACAGCTAGTGCTGCTTGCGGTCTGTGGTTAAACCCACTGCCAACGTAGTAGTCGAGTCTCTAGAGTCCCACACAGAGAGTTTCCCTACTCCAGGCGAAACGATATAGAGGACGTATGGTTTTACGACAAGGGTTCGGACGCATACGTGTGTTTACGCACGTACGACTTTCGGACAGTTTTTACTAGTCGGCTTTGGTTTAAGCCAGTTACTAGTATCCGGTTATTGGATTTATACAGTCTAAAGTTTTTCCGTGTTTTCATGGATAGAAAGGGTGTTCTCGTAATTGCGCGAGAAGCTTCTAGAAGATGGTGACTAAGGAGGTTTAGGTGGCATATTCATTGAATGAGATTAGTGAGTCATATGGATGATTCATCCATGTCATTAATGCTTCATAATTGCTTAATGACTCTTGGAGATGAATCACCATAAGATATTTATCAAGCATAGTTGTAAATCATTTTCTTTTCTTTTCTTGATAAAATAAAATGCTTGATATATATTATGATAACTCTTTTTCTCTTCTCATTATTATGTTCATCTTCTCTCTCCTCAAGCTCTCTCTCTTCAAACCCTAATCCTCCCCTCTCATGTGTTGAGTACAAGAATTAGTTAGACTACTTAATCCATAACCATACTCTATTTCATCTAGGTACTTTGATTAGCACTTAAAGATACCTAGTTGCCTCAAATTTAGAGGCAAAGCTTGGAGTTTAGCTCTCGTGGTGGATCGTCTACTACTTGGAGAAGGCCGAGGAGGAGGTGGAGTTCGTAAAGACGAAGGACACGGTTCTTTAGGTATAATCCTTTTACATAGTAGTTGTTAACTTCTATGTTTGATGTTAGTTATCGTTTAGCTTCGATTCATGCGGTTAGTTGATGTTTAGCATAAAACAAGATCGTTTTTCATATTTCCGCCTCCTCGCAAGTCGTGGGGTGTTGTACATCGACTTACAATTTCTGCCCAAGGGGTCACTCCCGGTGAAGGGATCTCGGCCCTTGCCTCGTCGAATGAGGTGCAGGATATTCCAACTGAATACCACTGCGCAAAACAAAAGAAAACGTCCTTGTAATAACACTTTTTAAAACTGTTCCAACAATGTCAAAACATGTTTGTTTTCCTTTGCATTGATTAGAATCAACGCAGTCCCATCAATTAATCACACCAGAAAAGAACGAAAATAAAATGTACGTATATGCCATCCGCATTCGTCACTGGGTCCCGTCATCACCCGTTAGGTTACTTAACTAACGACAGAGGGGGGACTGAACTAGCGTGGGTGCAAAACATATACAACATCTACTAGTATATATACCAATATACAATAATCGCTCCAGGCATGATAGATGCAACATTATAGAAAAGTAATAAGCATTACAGAACAATACAGAGAATCTGGGATCCCCGGGTTTCACAGAGCCGCTACTGAAACCCGACGTTCCCCCGGTTGTGTGGATAGCCTGTGCAATGAAACCTAGACCCCTATGGGTGCGGCAAGTTACCCGCCAAAACCTGAAGCGAGGCAGCCCCCTACAGCATAGTGAATGGACCACCCTGCACTTCACGGAATCTGGTAACTTGAGCATCCCATCTTGGGTCAACCTGTACCCTCTACGAGTGAGGCGAATAGTCTGCCAATTCTAGAGTGAGGCCCCTTTGCCTCTCAAAGCCATGAGATACGGACCCATTGCCTTCCAGAACCCGGCTATCCGTGCACCCCGTCGCGGGGTAAACCTAGTACAAAAATGAAAAATATGTACAACGGGTATATCGACCTCAGCTCGGTCGTGCCCCAAAAGAATATTATACAAACAGGCAGAGACGACAGTCCACATGTTGAACGCCCGCCCCGCAATATCAAATGTACAAATAAATCCAAACTGCACTACCATTGCATACAGCTATCCACCACGACAAATCCGCAACATCACAGCACAACACAGAACATCAACGCGAATGTCACGTTCGCAAACCCGTATAAAAGAGCTATAGCAATTAGATGCAATTTACCGCTCGAATGACATTCACGGTCGGAGATATAATGTGAGTACTGTAAACTAACAAGTTTAAAATTCCGATCGACAAAACTTCCCGAAGTGGGCCCCAAGTACATCTGCAGTACTTAAACAAAATCTGGGCCCAAACAAAATATTCCAGAAACCATAATTCCCTATGCAAGAGCCCCAGAAGAAATATGGTGCACTGTAGCCACTAACTGGCGGCAGAACCGTGGCCAAACCATGATTTGTGCAGCGGTTCCGCAGCAGTACTGTGGAAACAGTGGACCCAATTTCTTCAGTACTCTTAAAAAAGCCTGCTCGATTTTCTGAGATGCTCAAAATGATTTTTAGACCTGTTTAAAAAATCGACAGAAACTTTAACATGAAAAGTGCGGTTTTGGAAATTTCGTTCGATCGTTGTTTTAAACACGTTAGAACAAGTTAGTAAAGGTTAATGGCCTGGCTCTGATACCATGTAAGTCTACGATAGCACCCCGGCCGTCATTCTGACGCCAAACGTAGAACAAAAACTTTCGCATACTATAACCCGGATCTTGCCATTAACGCTAAACTAACAAACTGTAAAGAGGTAGAAAGGCTATACCGATCGATCCGAGTCCTTCGGTCTTTAGCCATCATCCCACGCTCCTCACGGCAACTCCGATCTCTTGTCTCCTCGTCTAGGTGGCACCACATCAACGGATCTTTAAACGGGCTCCCGCCTCTATACCGAGGCAACTCGGTCATCAAGTCTGCTAAAAGAGATGACCAAGATGAAGTAGAGAATGAGTAGAATATTTTGTCTCAAACACCCTAGGGTTCTCATCACATGAGAGGGTTAGGGTGGCGGTTGAAGAAGATGCTAAGAGTTGGAAATGGTGAACTCATGAAAACTTATCAAGAGAGAGAACTCAAGCATAAAACTTATTATCACTTATTCTCTTTCTCTTGTGAATAGATATATAAGGTTGAGAAAGAAAAATATCTCATGAAAATATCTCCTCAGATATCTATACCCAAAACAAAACTCATTAATACTTAATGACTCACTAGATGACTCATTACATAAGTCATTAGTGAACATTCTAGAATTAACGAGTCACCAAAATGAGTCACCCTTTCCAAAACCATTTAATCAGTTAAACCAAAATGATTAACCAAAAGAAATGCATCTTCTAAAGTATTCTCGTAACGGATTACGAAAATACCCCTCACCTGTAAATACATATCTGTATCCGTATTCCGACCGAATACGAATACGAGAGACTAAAATATTCCGACTCAATATAATACATGGATCCGGCTAAAACCAAAGCCCACCAGTATTATCTGCCCGAAATATGACACGTGCATAAATGCACGTGCAATTTTGAACCCTGCCATAAAACCATACGGCCTCTACAACGTTTCACCCGAACTTGGAAAACTATCTTTGGGGGACTCTAAAGACTCGTCAGTACCCTGGCAGTGGGTTTAACCACAAGCACGTCAGCGGCACTAGCTGTGCGTAACGACTGCCCATGTACTGAACGAAAGGGAAGATGATGAGCGAACTCATCCTGGAACCCTACTGAGCCTATCAGTGACAATATACATACAGTCCGGTCCGTTCGTCTATAAGTATCGCATATCGGGCCTAGGAGGTTGGTAATGTCAGACCCCCAATAGCGGTATAAGTCGTGTCGGAGAGTAGCCCTAAACACCCTGAGAAACTACTGGAATACTTACCAGTAATTCTCACCTGCCTTGGCCAAGGACTTGGTGTAATGGCTTTCCTAGACACAGCATGATCTCACCACCAATACCGGGAGAGACGAATCCCCTGCCGATCCGCTCACTTGCCTCCATGTGGCTCGGGACTGTACCCAAAAAAAACCTGTTTGCACGACTCCTTTGAGCCGTGGTAGGGTAGAAATCAAAGCACAGTGGGAACTCACACGAGACAAATGACGACCTTAGGTCGATGAACTAACCTGTACAATGTCACCAGGGAACTGCTATCTGACGCTAGGTATAATACCAACTAGCAGGTTCCCGGCGAGTCCTGTCCGGTGTACCCATACCCAATGAGCACCTGTATACATCTTAGGTGATCCAACTGACACCAATGGCTTGTGAGACCGGCCACCGCCCCTCGTCGGGGTCTCGACTGTATACACTAGTCTACTCCGGAGTATCGATGCCCTGTCTCGAAAACTCCCACGACTAGGGACCACTTTTAAGGATGTGCTTATGGACTACCCAACTCTCACGTATATGATCGCCATCATACTATTGGTAGTCAAGCAGGATCCTAAGAATTCTATCAACGTGTAATAGTGATCATGTTACCTAAAGCTGTACACGACTGATAAAGGCAAACCAGATAGCATACTATCATCTTGAGTAAGACTGTCCTACCGGTATAGGTCCTCCCTCAATCATTGCAATCACGTACCTGCGATCCAATAATTGACTTTGAGGGCACCATATCCAACAATTACATCCACGCCGTTGTTCCGTGGTATTATCGACGGAGCCTTGTACTTCCATTTGCCTTTAGTCTCTGGCATATAGAGACTCCTCTCGTATAAACTGGCATTCTTCTGTACCAAGCTACAAACAATAGCGTTAACACTAAATACAACAATATAACAATATAATACAACTTTAAAAGCTACACACTCTCTCTCTCTCTCTCTGTCTATTCTATTTCTCCCTTATCTTTAGGACTTGCCGAGCGATTTGTTCGCTGACGACATTCTCTTTCTTCTTCTTTGAATGTCGTCAGGTGTTTCGGAAATTTCAGAGATCGAGCCTAGCACTGAAGACTTGGACCGGTTCATTGAAAATCCTGAACTGTAGTTACACTTGTACATATTTCATTTCAGTACTTTCCTTTTCTGTTATGCCACTGTTTAGGCATCGCTTTCATCAGATGTATTTACTTTCCTTGCATTGTACAAAAGAATATGAATAAATAAAGTTGTTATTTTATTATACCTTGTCTCTTGTGCATTTATATTTATATTGCTTAGATACGCTTAGCGTATTTACTTCAGAGCAAATACGTAGCAGCCTCGTCGTGTCCTCTGCCCTTATACTGGGAAGCGGGGCGTGACAAACACTTGATTCGATAACCCGGCTATATCTCATATAACCGACCGATATCATAAATCACGAGAATAGAATACGGTATCACATACTCGTATTAATCTCGGTCTCGCACATATCACATATGTGCTCCTACTTCGTTTTGCTTGAGCCAGTAAACCTCTGTGTAGGACTCTAAAGACTCGTCAATACGCCGGCAGTAGGTGATGATCATATCAAGCACCCACAAGCCGTCAGCGGTACTAGCTGGACGTAACGGCTACCCGGGTATTGAGCGATCAGAAGATCAACAACCAAACCTGCTCATACTCCTGTAAAGCCTGTCAGTAACACTACCGTACAGTCCGGTCTCTTCGTCTGATATGTTGCATATCTAGTCTAGGGGTAGTAAGCATCAGACCCCAGTAATCGATAAGTCGTGTTGATGTAAGGCACATAACTGGTCGAGAAACTACTGATAACACTTACCAGTAGATCTCCGTATTAGCCCTAGCCAGGGACTTCCTGTTATAGCCAATCGAGCACAGCGCAACATCAACCCCCAATACCGGGAGAGACGAATCCCCTCCTATATCTCATTGCCTCCATGTGATTCGGGACTGTACCCAAAAGCCACCGTTTTGCACGTTCTCTTGAACGTGGTAAGGTGGAAATCAAAGCACAGTGGAAATCACACAAGACTCTATGACGATCTCGGGTCTACAGACTAACCTGTACCAGTGTCATCAGAGAACTGCTATCTGACGATATGTATAATACCAACTAGGAGTTCTCGGCGAGTCTGTTCAGTGTACCCAGTCTCCACTGAGCACCCGTATACTGTCTTTGATGTCAAACACCAATGGATGTGGGATCATCCATCGCCCATCATATGGGTCAAGAAGCGTATACGCTAGTCTACTCTGGAATATCGATGCCCTGTCTCGATACACCCTCGACTAGGAAAAATTATAGGATGTACTTATGGACTACCCTTGGCCCCACTAGTAAGATCTGTAAGTCGATGTACTGTTAGTTGTATGTATGCCCTAGAGGCCAGTATTGTACAGATGTTGTATATTATATTGGATGCTTGGACATATATAGAGATGACTTTCTTGCTCGATATGATAGTATGCTATCTGGTTACTCTTTATCTTAACATGTACACTAGTCTCTTTATACTGTCTTATAGTTACATGTTGGTAAAGCCCTTAGGATGTGTACTTGACTACCTGGACTATGATGTGGATCATACTAGTGGGGACATGGTAGTCCATAAGTACATCCTTCAAGGTCCCTAGTCGTGGGTGTATCGAGACGGGGCATCGATATACCAGAGTAGACTAGCGTATACGCTTCTCGACCCATGTGATGGGCGATGGATGATCCCATATCCATTGGTGTTTGACATCAGAGATGGTATACGGGTGCTCAGTGGAGACTGGGTACACTGGACGGACTCGCCGAGAACTCCCAGATGGTATTATACCTCACGTCAGATGGCAGTTCTCAGGTGACACTTGTACAGGTTAGTCTGTAGACCCGAGATCGTCATAGAGTCTTGCGTGATTCCCACTGTGCTTTGATCTCCACCTTACCACGTCCATGAGGGCGTGCAAAACGGTGGTCTTTGGGTACAGTCCCGAGTCACATGGAGGCAATGGGCGATAGGAGGGGTTTCGTCTCTCCCGGTATTGGGGGTAGATGTTGCGCAGTGCTCGATTGGCCGTAACAGGGAAGTCCCTGGCCAGGGCTGATCAGAGATTTGCTGGTAAGTGTTACCAGTAGTTTCTCGACCCGTTACAAGCCTCACATCGGCACGACTTATCGGGTTATTGGGGTCTGACGTTTACCACCCCTAGACTTGATATGCGACGTATCAGACGAAGAGACCGGACTGTACGGTAAGTGTTACTGGTCGGATTCGCAGGAGTGTGAGCGGGCTAGCTCGTCGATCTTCTGATCGCTCAATACCCGGGTGGCCGTTACGTTTGGCAGACCGCTTGCGGCTTGTGGGTGCTTGATATGATCATCATCTGCTACCGGCGTATTGACGAGTCTTTAGAGTCCTACACAGAGGTTTCCTGGCTCAAGCGAAACGAAATAGGAGCGCATATGAGATATGTGCGGGACCGAGAATAATGCGTGTATGTGATACCACATTTCATTCTCGCGATAAATGTTTCGATTGGTTATATTCGATATGACCTAGTTATCGAATCATTGATTCGATAAATCGATACATTAGATACTAGTCGGTTGTATGCGATATAACCGGATCATTGAATCAAGTGTTGATTTAATGATTTAATGTATAATTATATATTTGATATATTGCTTTACATTAACTAGTATTGGTTCACTTTAAACGGATTACTCTCACTTGATGTACATGTTGTATATGTGATATACTTTAGTGCACATCTTTGTATCATGTTTGATGATACTTGATCATTTGGTTAAATGCATAGAATTAAACCATGGTTAATTGGGTCATTAGGGTTTTGCTTTATCATTTATTTATTTGATTATTTATTTAGAAATGAGTTATGATAAGAATGGTGGCTAAGTTTGTTTTATGTTGAAGCTTCATGAAGCCTTGACTTTATGCAACCATTCTTGTCCTCATGCTTAACCCTAACTCTCCAAATGACCATGGTTTATTCTCTACACTTAACCTTGGTTTAGATATGATAAGTATTGATTTAAATTTATTTTTTTATCATAACACTTATCATATTCTTTCTTGAGCTCCATCTTCTTCTTCAAGAAAAGCTCAAGGTGCATCAATGGCAACTTGAGCTAAAGTGAGATAAATCCAATTCTAAAGAGAACCCACCTCCTATTTCTTCACCCTCTACCTCTTGCCAAGTTGTTTTGGGTGTTTACTTCACGAGTTTCATAAGTTTGTGAAGTCGGAGCTTGAACTTGCGAAGCCTCGAGGTAGATCGTCTTTGACACAAAGCCGACGACCTATTCCGCTCGTTTTCCCGATGAAGCCGATGATCGAGTCGAGGATTCATGATGGACAGCGAGGGCATGACCACGTGGAGCTAAGGAGGCGGAAATCCGGATCTACAAAGGTTGTAGCATCTAACCTGTAGTTAAATAGTTAACTAGTTTTCCGTTTCGCCTAAACATCTAGTAAACGATCCGTGTTAGGGTTTCTCGGCACCAATAATTTTTGAAATTGGCATGTTCGATGCCTTGTGAGACTTCCTTAGGATGCCTAGGAACCCTACAGTGGTATCAGAGCCTAGCTAGAGCCTTAGGCGAAGTCTAGACGGAGTTTGAAACCCGGACGAACCGAAAACCCAACCCCAAAATAGCTCTCTGGAAATTTTCCGAATTTGTGGTTTTTTGTCAATTAAAAATGCCTAAAAAAATCAGAAATAAAATCTAAGAATTACTGTGTAAAAATTTTCCTGTGAACAGTACAAACTGCGGCGGAACCGCGGCAGAAGCATGGCTTCTGCGGCGGTTCCGCGGCTCCTTGATGACGTCAGCCCCACTTCTTTGCACAGTAATACCTGATTTATTATTCTGAGTTTTCTGGGAATTTTAATTTGGCTCCAGGTTTGAGTATTCTGGGGTTGTATTGGGAATTGTCGATTCGATCGGATTATCGAACTTTGTCTAAGTGTTTTCCGGATATTTTTTTGGGTATGTTAAAAAGTTCGACCGGATATAAATACCCAATCTTTCCCCTGCCAAAAATATCCAAGAGTTGGATTATTGTGTGGTTTAAGGACGTTCTGAGTAGTGCAAGTAACGCGATGGTCCCTCTAGAAGACAACAAACCTTAACTCGATTATGTGACCGTCTTGAACTGCCCTTTGAACCTTCGGGTTTGGGGCAGTACGGCGTGCCACATGTGAGGCGTTGGCTTGACCCTTCTACGGCTGGACCGTCGGTACTGAGGCATGAAACGAATGTCTTTGAACCTATTTCATGTGTTGGATGGTTTCGGGAAAACTTGGGTATTCGAATGTTCGATCGGAAAGTTTAATATATTCTATTTATCTGGAATGGGATACAATAATTGGAATTCACAAACAGTTATGTGATAACTGAATGAATGATATAAATCTAGCGGTTTAGTTTCATTTGATATTGAAAAGAGTTTTCGATAATGAGACTAAAATGCGGGATTTATATCTGTTAGGCATGTGATGTCTAAGTATTTCATTTGATTAGGCATGCGATGTCTGAAGAAGTTGCGGATTCCAATTGTTGTAGTTTTACACTTTCTTTTCTGTGACCGTAAGTGTAATATGTGATATCGCCGGTTTCGTTGCTATATGTCAACGACAATTGGGATGCGCATATTTACTTACGTTGATGACATGTGATGTTCTGTGTTGCTGTATATGTTATATTGGATTGTCGTGTTCGAATAGCCGGGGGTTTTTATGTGACATGAGTGTTTTTCATTTTCATTCATGTAAAAAACTTGTATGTAATATTCTTTTATTTGGGGCACTTCCAGGTAGTGGAAGTTGTCACCTTTTGTATATTATTTACTTTTCCGCATTAGGATAGACCCAAGGAGGGGAGCACAAGTAACCGGGTTCTGGGGTCCAGTGGGAGACCAACTCGAGGAGTCGAGTCCGGGTCTCCTAACCCTAGAATTGGCAGGGTTGCTTGCCGCTCTCGTAGGGGTCTAGGGGTGTGGGATTGGCTATTCATCACGACCGTGGAATCCGTGTTTTATACTGGCTCGTATTGAAAACAAGGACGTCCTAGTATATCCAATATTTCATATGTTTATTCTGCTGCGATATCTGAGTTGTGACTCTGTGATGGATATAGTATATAGTATATATGATATATTATATAGACGTTACTTATGTTTTACACCCGCGCTAGCCCTGCCCTGCTCTGTCGTTAGTTACCTAACCTAACGGTGCACGAGGGGACATCGAGGCAAATGCGGATGTCATAAGTGTACGTCATATCTATCTGTGATGTTTAGGTATTTAAATGATGGGACTTCATTAATGTGATTAATGAAAGATAAGAAACCTAAGATGTTGTGGAATCGAATTTTAAAATAAAACAGGTAGCTACAGTTCTTGCTTTGCACAGCGATATATATGATATATCCCGCACCTTATTCGATGAGGAAAGGACCGAGATCCCTTCACCGGGAGTGACTCCTTTAGCAATAACTGGCAGATGCTACACACTCGGTATGCTTTTGACTGCTTTTGGGTTTTTGCTTTGCACAGCGATATATATGATATATCCCGCACCTCATTCGACGAGGAAAGGACCGAGATCCCTTCGCCGGGAGTGACTCCTTTAGCAAAACTAGAAAAGCCTCAAAATCACTCCATTTCAAAACTTCATTTGATTCTACAACGATATCAAGTTCATTACGCTCATGGTTTTATGAAAACCTGCGTAGCCCTCCGTCATTTCAGATAAATACTAATTAGTATTCGTGCTACGGTAGTTTGGCATTCGTCAAGGCGTAGTGTACGGTAGCTAACTAGTATTTATCTGCTTATGCATATGATGCAGATTGGATTAGGGTATTCGTACGGCGTTGTTTGGCATTCGTCAAGGGTCGTGCGGGTGGGTTTAATTCAATCAAGAAATGTACGGGTTGAACTTGACTAGTGGACTATGGGTTGTTTGGCATTCGTCAAGGTCATAGAACACTAGGGGTAAAATATTATCGGGAATTTCAAGTGTTGAAATTTGCAATGAGATTGCATACCTTCTATGAGATAGTTGGATCCCGATACCCACTGCGAGTAAGAGTTACTCCTGGGAGAGTTTTACACATTACAATTAGCCGATCAAGTAGGTGTCTAGAAAGGTGTTAACGAGGTTACGCCTCTGGGAAAACGAGGTTTACAGTAATTAGGTTCGTGCGAAAGCACGGGGGACCTCCCTCAAAGTACCGACACTGGCCTGGCTGAAAGATTGGCGAACTTGTAGTGTGTAATTAATCCCGGCTAGTCTTTCCTTTTAGGGTTTGAAGGAAGATTTGATAAAAAGCAGTGGGAGCCATCCTGATTAGATAAGATAATAACCAATCTGATCTTGCACGAGCTTACGCTAAAGTGTTTTCTTCTCTCTCTCTCCAGGTAGCGACCATTTCATGCCTTAATAAAGATAATAATATGGATGTATTGACCAAACCCGCATGTTATACTGTGCAGGGGAACGTTGAACCCGTTCTATCTTTTAAGTGTTATAAGAATGAACAGGAAACTGGAGAATATCTGGATTCTCACACCGCCCAAATGGAGAACATGCATGTTGATGCATCATCTTCGGGTGTGTTTGTCATTGAGAACTGTTTCTCAGTTCACCCTACGTCCTGGGTATTAGATACCGGATCAGGATCCCACATATGTAAGATGTTACATGGGCTGCGAAAAGGTAGAGAACTGGGAAAAGGTGATCATTCCGTTCAAGTAGGGAACGGTGCAAGTGTTGCAGCCAAAGCAGTTGGCGAATATCACCTAGTATTACCAAGTGGTGATACAATAATTCTGAATGAGTGCTATTATATACCGAACATGATGTGCAACATTATATCAGTTTCTTTATTAAGTAAAGAAGGATATAATTTTGTAGTAAAGGATAATGTTATGAACATATTCCTAGATCAAAAGTTGATTGCATCAGGCTCGCTACATAATGGCATATTCATTCTAAATCAAAATACAGTCCTCAATATACAAAACACACACAAGAGGAAAAATTCAGAAATGAACGAATCCTTCTTGTGGCATTGTAGACTTGGTCATATCAATACGACACGACTGGCTAAGTTACATAAGGATGGTTATTTGAATCCGTTCGAATTATCATCTTATGATACTTGCCATTCATGTCTCAAAGGAAAAATGACCAAAGCTCCGTTTAGTGGACACGGAGAAAGAGTTACTGAACTCTTAGGACTGATACATAGTGATGTATGCGGTCCTATGTCTACACATGCCAGGGATGGTTCTTCCTACTTCATTACATTCACTGACGATCTCTCTAGATACGGGCATGTGTTCCTGTTGAAACACAAGTCTGAAGCTTTTGAGAAATTCAGAGAATATAAGCACGAAGTAGAGAACCAAACGGGCAAAAGTATTAAGATCCTTCGATCTGATCGAGGAGGAGAATACTTGAGCAATGAGTTCCAAGATTATCTAAAAGAGAATGGGATTCTCTCTCAGCTTACTCCACCTTATACACCACAGCACAACGGTGTATCGGAACGAAGGAATCGCACCCTATTAGATATGGTGCGTTCAATGATGAGCACAGCTGAGTTACCTATTTCCTTCTGGGGGTATGCGCTTGAGACAGCCATACACCTATTGAATATGGTTCCTACCAAATCAGTGCCTACCACTCCATATGAGATATGGAGAGGGAAGAGACCATCTCTTAAGTATGTTAAGATATGGGGTTGTCCAGCCTAT
Source organism: Agapanthus africanus (assembly GCA_030015575.1). Taxonomy (NCBI): domain Eukaryota; kingdom Viridiplantae; phylum Streptophyta; class Magnoliopsida; order Asparagales; family Amaryllidaceae; genus Agapanthus; species Agapanthus africanus. Next base: position 388,502,860 of record CM057342.1, on the reverse strand, counting down.
GTCAAAAGACAAAATCCGGACAAACTCGAGGCAAGATCTGTCTTATGTAAGTTTGTAGGATATCCCAAAAATTCACAAGGGTATATCTTCTACCACCCCGAGGAACAAAAGGTGTTTGTTTCTCGACATGCCACTTTCTTAGAAAAAGGTTTTCTTATGAAACAGATTAGTGGCATTGAGGTAGAACTGGAAGAAGTTCCAGCAACACAAACTGTAACAGAAGACTTGGTGGAACCAGAGGATTCAGTAGAACTCAACGAACCCCAGCCTCTCCGCCGATCTAGTAGGGTATCTCGTCCACCTGAGAGATACTACGGTTTTCTCATTGACGGTGGAAGCGAGGATTGCATCATGGAGGATGATGACCCAACTAGCTTCGAGCAGGCCATCACGAGTAGGGACTCAGTGAAATGGCTGGATGCTATGCGGTCCGAGATGGAATCCATGTACACAAACAAAGTATGGACTTTGGAAGTTGCTCCTGAAGGGGTAAAACCCATTGGGAGCAAGTGGATCTTCAAGAAGAAACTTGGTGTAGATGGGAAAGTGGAGACTTTCAAAGCTAGACTTGTAGCAAAGGGTTTTCGTCAAAGACCAGGTGTGGACTATGACGAGACCTTTTCTCCAGTGGCTATGCTTAAATCCATCCGGATCATGCTTGCCATCGCTGCTTATCATGATTACGAAATCTGTCAAATGGATGTTAAGACCGCCTTTCTAAATGGTGATTTAGAAGAGTGCGTGTACATGACTCAGCCAGAGGGCTTCGTAGACAGTGGGAGCAGCGGGAAGGTGTGCAAGCTGCTTAAATCCATTTATGGATTAAAGCAAGCATCGCGGAGTTGGAACATCTGCTTTGACGTCGTTATCAAAGAGTTTGATTTCGTCAAAAATCCAGATGAACCTTGTATCTACAAGAAGGTGGCAGAGAGTAAGGTTGTCTTCCTCGTATTGTACGTGGACGACATACTCTTGATAGGAAATGATATTCCTATGCTGCAAGCGGTCAAGCTCTTCTTATCACAAAGATTCTCAATGAAAGATCTTGGTGATGCCTCCTGCATATTGGGGATTAGGATCTATAGAGATAGATCCAAAAGGATTTTGGGATTGTCCCAATCCAGGTACATTGACACCATACTAAAGAGGTTTAGTATGGAAGAGTCCAAGCGTGGGAACTTACCCACGATCTCTGGAGTCACTCTCTCCAAAGAGATGTCTCCCAAGACTGATTTGGAGAGAGCTCGCATGCAAGGGATACCCTATGCTTCGGCAGTAGGCTCTATCATGTATGCGATGCTATGTACCAGACCCGATGTAGCATACTCACTAAGTATAGTGAGCAGGTATCAAGCTGATCCTGGAGAGAGTCACTGGACAGCTGTGAAGAGCATTCTCAAGTACTTGCGAAGGACTAGAGATATGTTCTTGGTGTATGGTAACGGAGAACTCCAAGTGGAGTCCTTTACCGATTCGAGCTTCCAGAGTGATAAGGACGACTCTAAGTCGCAGTCGGGCTTTGTCTTTACCCTTTACGGAGGGGCGGTTAGCTGGAAGAGTTCCAAGCAGGAAACCGTGGCAGACTCGACGATGGAGGCTGAATACATCGCTGCCAACGATGCTGCCAAAGAGGCTGTCTGGATCAAGAAGTTCATTACTGAACTTGGAGTGGTTCCATCCATTGAGCGTCCAATACCTTTGTATTGCGATAACAATGGAGCGGTGGCTTTGGCCAAGGAACCCAGGTCCCATCAGCGGTCCAGGCATATTCTGAGGCGGTATCACCTGATCCGGGAGATAGTTGATCGCCGGGAGATCGAGGTCAGGAGAGTTGACACGAAGAACAACACGGCGGATCCACTCACAAAGGCCATTCCCCAGACACAGTTTGAGAGAATCTTCGGGATGCTCGGTATGCGATACTACAGCAGCTGGCCCTAGTGCAAGTGGGAGATTGTTAGTTGTATGTATGCCCTAGAGGCCAGTATTGTACAGATGTTGTATATTATATTGGATGCTTGGACATATATAGAGATGACTTTCTTGCTCGATATGATAGTATGCTATCTGGTTACTCTTTATCTTAACATGTACACTAGTCTCTTTATACTGTCTTATAGTTACATGTTGGTAAAGCCCTTAGGATGTGTACTTGACTACCTGGACTATGATGCGGATCATACTAGTGGGGACATGGTAGTCCATAAGTACATCCTTCAAGGTCCCTAGTCGTGGGTGTATCGAGACGGGGCATCGATATACCAGAGTAGACTAGCGTATACGCTTCTCGACCCATGTGATGGGCGATGGATGATCCCATATCCATTGGTGTTTGACATCAGAGATGGTATACGGGTGCTCAGTGGAGACTGGGTACACTGGACGGACTTGCCGAGAACTCCCAGATGGTATTATACCTCACGTCAGATGGCAGTTCTCAGGTGACACTTGTACAGGTTAGTCTGTAGACCCGAGATCGTCATAGAGTCTTGCGTGATTCCCACTGTGCTTTGATCTCCACCTTACCACGTCCATGAGGGCGTGCAAAACGGTGGTCTTTGGGTACAGTCCCGAGTCACATGGAGGCAATGAGCGATAGGAGGGGTTTCGTCTCTCCCGGTATTGGGGGTAGATGTTGCGCAGTGCTCGATTGGCCGTAACAGGGAAGTCCCTGGCCAGGGCTGATCAGAGATTTGCTGGTAAGTGTTACCAGTAGTTTCTCGACCCGTTACGAGCCTCACATCGGCACGACTTATCGGGTTATTGGGGTCTGACGTTTACCACCCCTAGACTTGATATGCGACGTATCAGACGAAGAGACCGGACTGTACGGTAAGTGTTACTGGTCGGATTCGCAGGAGTGTGAGCGGGCTAGCTCGTCGATCTTCTGATCGCTCAATACCCGGGTGGCCGTTACGTTTGGCAGACCGCTTGCGGCTTGTGGGTGCTTGATATGATCATCATCTGCTACCGGCGTATTGACGAGTCTTTAGAGTCCTACACAGAGGTTTCCTGGCTCAAGCGAAACGAAATAGGAGCGCATATGAGATATGTGCGGGACCGAGAATAATGCGTGTATGTGATACCGCATTTCATTCTCGCGATAAATGTTTCGATTGGTTATATTCGATATGACCTAGTTATCGAATCATTGATTCGATAAATCGATACATTAGATACTAGTCGGTTGTATGCGATATAACCGGATCATTGAATCAAGTGTTGATTTAATGATTTAATGTATAATTATATATTTGATATATTGCTTTACATTAACTAGTATTGGTTCACTTTAAATGGATTACTCTCACTTGATGTACATGTTGTATATGTGATATACTTTAGTGCACATCTTTGTATCATGTTTGATGATACTTGATCATTTGGTTAAATGCATAGAATTAAACCATGGTTAATTGGGTCATTAGGGTTTTGCTTTGTCATTTATTTATTTGATTATTTATTTAGAAATGAGTTATGATAAGAATGGTGGCTAAGTTTGTTTTATGTTGAAGCTTCATGAAGCCTTGACTTTATGCAACCATTCTTGTCCTCATGCTTAACCCTAACTCTCCAAATGACCATGGTTTATTCTCTACACTTAACCTTGGTTTAGATATGATAAGTATTGATTTAAATTTATTTTTTTATCATAACACTTATCATATTCTTTCTTGAGCTCCATCTTCTTCTTCAAGAAAAGCTCAAGGTGCATCAATGGCAACTTGAGCTAAAGTGAGATAAATCCAATTCTAAAGAGAACCCACCTCCTATTTCTTCACCCTCTACCTCTTGCCAAGTTGTTTTGGGTGTTTACTTCACGAGTTTCACAAGTTTGTGAAGTCGGAGCTTGAACTTGCGAAGCCTCGAGGTAGATTGTCTTTGACACAAAGCCGACGACCTATTCCGCTCGTTTTCCCGATGAAGCCGATGATCGAGTCGAGGATTCATGATGGACAGTGAGGGCATGACCACGTGGAGCTAAGGAGGCGGAAATCCGGATCTACAAAGGTTGTAGCATCTAACCTGTAGTTAAATAGTTAACTAGTTTTCCGTTTCGCCTAAACATCTAGTAAACGATCCGTGTTAGGGTTTCTCGGCACCAATAATTTTTGAAATTGGCATGTTCGATGCCTTGTGAGACTTCCTTAGGATGCCTAGGAACCCTACATGTACAACACCCCACGACTAGCGGGGAGGCGGAAATATGAAAAACGATCTTGTTGTTTGCTTAAACATCGACTAACCGCATGAATCGAAGCTAAACGATAACTAACAACTAACATAGGAGTTCTAAACTACTATGTGAAGTGATTATACCTGTAGAACCGTGTCCTTCGTCTTTACGAACTCCACCTCTTCCTCGACCTTCTCCAAGTAGTAGACGATCCACCACGAGAGCTTTACTCTAAGCTTTGCCTCTAAACTTGAGGCAACTAGGTTTCTTTAAGTGCTAATCAAAGTACCTAGATGATATAGAGTGAGGGTTATGGATTAAGTAGTCTAACTAATCCTTGTACTCAACACATGAGAGAGGAGGATTAGGGTTTGAAGAGAGGAAGCTTGAGAAGAGAGAAGGTGAGAAGAATAATTGAAATGAGAAAATGAGTTATCATAATATATATGAAGCATTAAGATTTATCAACAAAAAAAAAAAAACAAATGATGAATAATCATGCTTCATAAATATCTAATAGTGATTCATTACCATGAGTCATTAAGTATTTATGATGCATTAATGACATGGATGAATCACTCATATGACTCACTAATCTCATTTAATGTATATGCCACCTTAACCTCCTTAGTCACCATCTTCTAGAAGCTTCTCGCGCAATTACGAGAACGGCCCTCCTATCCGCAAAAACGCGGAAAAACTTTAGACTGTATAAATCCAATAACCGGATACTAGTAACTGGCTTAAACCAAAGCCGACTAGTAAAATCTGTCCGAAAGTCGTACGTGCGTAAACACACGTATGCGTCCGAACCCTTATCGTAAAACCATACGACCTCTATATCGTTTCGCCTGGAGTAGGGAAACTCTCTGTATGGGACTCTAGAGACTCGACTACTACGCTGGCAGTGGGTTTAACCACAGACCGCAAGCGGCACTAGCTGTACGTAACGGTCCCCAGGTAGATGTCGATAAGAAGGCCGATGAGGAAACCCATCCGAACTCCTACTGAGTCTGATGTGACAATCTCCATACAGTCCGGTCCGTTCGTCTAAGACTATCGCATATCGGGCCTAGGGGGCGGCAAGTGTCAGTCCCCTAATAGCGGTATAAGTCGTGTCGGAGCGAAGCCCATTACACCCTGAGAAATTACTGGAACCTACCAGCAAATCTCGCTTGCCCTGGCCAGGGACTTTGCGTAATGGCTCTCTGACAAGCGCGATATCAACCCCCAATATTGGGAGAGACGAATCCTGTCTAACCGCCACTGCCTCCAAGTGCTCCGGACTGCACCCAAATGCTACCTGTTTGCATGACTCCTTTGAGCCGTGGTAGGGTAGCAATCTAAGAACAGTGGGACACACTCGAGGCGAAGTAGCAGTGTCAAGTCTGCGGACTATGCTGTACTCATGTCACCTGGGAACTGCTCACTGACGACTGGTATAAAACCAACCAACAGTTCCTTGTGAGTCCTGTCCGGTGTACCCGTAACCTAACGAGCACCTGCATACTATCTCCAGTACGACGTACTGACGGCTGTGGGACAGACCATCTCCCCAACTGGGATGAGAAGCGTACACACTAGTCTACTCCGGAGTATCGATGCCCTGTCTCGATAATCCAACGACTAGGGACCTGAATAAGGATGTGCTTGTAGACTACCCAGCCCCCACTAGTATGACTGCCATCACAACGCTGGTAGTCAAGCAAGATCCTAAGAGCTCTATCAATATGTATACTCACATATTAAGATAGAAAAACCAAGTAGCATACTACCATGTTTAGTGATCAGTCGAAAATATTGCATATTTTAACTGGCAATTTCCTCATCATTTGCATTCATATAGAAGTTTACGGTATTCATAATTCACATATTAGCAAATCGGTCGCAAAATATTAGATTACATGTATTCGACCTTAAAACCGGCATTTCTAGGGAAATTGACTGCATTGCATTACATGGCATATTTTCTATATCTTGCAACCCGTGTTTCGAAGTCTATGCAGGAAAAAAGAAGCTTGCTCGATCATTACAGTGCTTGACCATTACAATCGCTCGTAAACTCACTGAACTCAAATCTGGTATCAACACAGAAGGGAAACTGAAATTCTAAACATCAAAGAAAGGCCCAAACAGCAGTACCAAGCAGCAGAAGAAAGCCCAAGGCCCAAGCCCATCAATGCGCGGCGGAAGAGCGGCCTAAAGGCACATATTGCGGCGGTTGCGCGGCGGGCCCATGACATCAGCTCCTCAAATTTCACCAAAACTCCTGTTTCAGTGGCTACAGCTCAATAATGCACACAAACTTCCAGAATATTCCAGATACTTCCTCCAGATCAGCAAACACCTAAACTAGCCTAATACTTCTAGAACTTTCCCTAAACCCTAGCTTAAACCCTAAGCTAACTCCTAACAAACTCCTTCTAGAAACTCTTCAACAGACTTTGGGAGGGAAAGTTCTAATTCAAACCTAAACCTAGGGTTTGGGAGTTCTATAAATAAGACCCTAGGCTCACTCATTTCTCATGTTAGAAAATCTATTCAACTTTGGAGAGCTTAGAAAAATCAATCTCTTTCTTCATCCCCTCTTCCTCAAGTTTAGTGAGAGAGCTTGTAGGAAACCCTAACCCTAATTCCAAGCCAACATCAAGAATCCCGAGTACCCATTAAGCAAGAAGCCTTACAACCTTTAGGAGCGGAGCCGATTTCAACGGAGCAAGCGATCCGAAGCCGATCCACGACTCACGAAGCTGAGCGACGCCCGATCAACAATCTAGATTCTTCTTCTTGTAGTTCTTGAAGCAAATGTAATCAAAATTGTTGAGATCAATAAAGGTGATATTCTTTTATCTTGTTTTCTTTAAATTCCGCATCATGTTATCTTTACAAATCTTTAATATTGTCTTTGTGGTGATGTGTGAATAAAACTCCGCTCGTCGAGGAGTCGAGACGATCTTTAGTATGATGATGTAACAAATTTGTAATCGATTCTTGAATCCCACGAGTTTGTAAACCCTAGCAAGTTCAAGAATCGACGACCCAATTCGTTGCGATGCTTTCTTGATCGACATCGCTCGAGATTGGGGAGTTCCGATCATTTCTTGAAATTGCTAGAGGCTAGAATATAAATGGTATCCTCGAAAGAACAAGGGTTAAGAGATGAAACCCTAATTTCATCAAGAAAGCCCTAACTCTCGTCGATCACCATTGATCTAGTATCAATTCTTCGAAGGACAAGAACACAAAACCCTTTAGATTACATCACGTCTAAAGATCCGATCGATTCCTACGAGCCTCTCTTATATTCTTGATTGTTGATTGGAAATACTATCAAAACAACCGATTCTTGATTGTTTATAGTTTCTTGATTCTTGAGTAAAGAATAGTGACACTCGAATACAAATAATTCTTGAATCATGTTTTCGTTTATTGTTTCTTAACATTTCATTTCAAACGTATCGAAATACAAGTGAATCGTGCAATCCCTGTGGACGATCCGCACTCATTACAATCTACATCCGACACCGTAGTTTGATTGCGGTCAATTAATTTTTGATTGTGATTTCTTTACAAGTTTATTTTACACAACCGAAATTTACATCAATCAAAATGGCGCCGTTGCCGGGGATCGCGCTAATTCATTTGCATTTTTAGTTTGAAGTGAAAGAATTATTACGTTTTACTTGAAATCAAAATTCGTACAAACTCTTACACGTGTGTTGTGATTTGATTGCAAGGTGATCTGGAGCATTCTGTGCTGTGGAAAAATTATTTGGGATATACCAGAGAGCTGTAGATAGCAACAGGAGCTTTCTGAAAAAAAATTGTTCACTGTTCCTAAGAACCAACCGCGGAAGCGCGGCATATACATGATTTTGCGGCGGAAGAGCCGCAGTCTTGAGGGATCACTGAAAATTTTTCAGTGCAGGTACTTTCTTGTTCTCTCCTCTCACCCTTTTTAGCTCCAACTAACACTTTGCTGCAGGATTCTTTGCAAAAAAATCGCAGCGCGCAAAAGCAAATTAAAAATTGTGTGTGATTTTGATTTCTTGGTTGTTTGCATTCTAAATACGGAAAATTAAGGGGCACGGCCAAATCCAAATTAGGTGGGGATTTCATTACCCTTCCTAGGCCCCGAAAATCGTCAAACTTGCATCCGCATTACCCCCATTAACTAAAAGAAATCTAGAGAAGACTCTAAGGACTGTCGCGCTCAATAGGACAAGAGAAGGTCGTGGGTAATTCATTGCTTATCCGCGTTTTCTTGTGGTGCCTAAGGCGAGTGTGTCTAAGGCTAGTGGTTATTAATTAGGTCCACTGTAGTGGTGGTTCCTTCCCACTTACCTGGCACTTATCCGGCCACAGGGGGACAAAGAGGCAGTGGAGGATTGATCCTGCGGCTTGTCTTTTGGCAGTTAGGAGCGGTCTAGAGATCGGACCTAGGTGACCATTAGATTCTAGGGTTTGTGTGCTGCATTTGTTTTGTCGCATAATTTTTTTCAAAATCCGTCCCTTTTTCAAAGCAAGCACCGCATTCATTCATCCCTAATTATAAGTCAACGCTGCCACTTGTACTAACCCTTTTTAGTACAAGATAGGCTGGACACGGGATTCTAGTGCCCGTTTAGTCCGCGTACCTTTTATCGACTCCGAAGTCGATATTTCTCCATTTACCTTTTCTTTACCCACTACCACACCCACACCGATGGATCCGAATCCATCGAACTTCTTTAACCCTAATCTGCCACCGTCCGTTGGTGCGCAGAATCCTAATCCACCCCACATTTCTCTCCAGGAAAGATGCTATCCACATAGAGGTCCACTTTCGACCTGCTTATCCACACCACCAGCCAATGGGGATAACTTTGAGATTAAGCCCCAGTATATCAATCTTTTACCCAAATACCACGGACTCGAGACCGAGGACGCGTACGTTTTCATTACCAAATTTGAAAACGTATGCGCAATGATGGGTACGTCACAACTTTCAGTGGATGCGATGCGTCTACGACTTCTTCCATTTACATTGTGCGATATAGCCGAGAAGTGGCTATATAACACCACCGCACACTCTATTACGAATTGGGAAGAATTCGTCGCTGCATTCCTTAAGAAATTTTACCCAGTCCAAAAGACGGCTCGAATTCGTAGCGAACTGAACCAATTTGCCCAGCTCCCTGCCGAACCATTTTCAAAATACTTTGAACGTTTCAAGGATCTATTGGTTCAATGTCCTCATCACGGCATCCCGAGATGGGAGCTTTGCCGAATCATATATGAGGGCAGTAACCCTAGCACTAAACAAAGCCTTGAAAACATGTGTCAAGGTACTTTCATGACCAAAGATGATGGGGAAGCTTGGCGATACTTAGAAGAGTTCGCTGAAAAGTCACTAATTTGGGAGAGTGGTACACAACCATTGAATAGGGGTGGCGTACACCAAATAGATGTGTCCATAGGTGTTCGAGCTGAAATGGCAGCAATGCAAAAGAAGCTCGACGCTATGGAACACAAATTTGCAGCAGCCTCCCTAAACCCAATGTCGCTCCCCAAAACTGTTTGTGGGTGCTGTTCTGATCCGTCACATTTAACGGAAGAATGTCCATTAAACTCTGCGTTTCAAGGTCACGAGCATTCTAATGCCGCATTTCAAAGACCTCGAAACGATCCATATTCTTCCACGTACAATCAGGGTTGGAGGAACCACCCGAATTTTGCTTGGAACCAAAATCAATCTCAAAACACGGTTCCAAACACGAATCAATTTCAACGGGCTCTTCCTCCACCACAACAGCAACCCCTACAACTCACTCAGCACCCCTACCCGTCACAAAATTTCCAAAATCAGGGCAACACTCCTGCACAGTCTAATCCTATGCAGCCCTGTTCTGACGAGTTCTCTCAATTCACTCAAACCATGAAATCACTTTTATCAAATTTCATGGATGTTTCGACTGAGGTTAGATCTTCCGTCAGTGAAATAAAGAAAAACTCAGCGTCCCAAGCTGAGAGTATTCGCACGATGGAAGCTGAAATCGCACGCTTAAAAGCCGAAATGAGTGCGAGAGAAAAAGGGAAACTTCCCTCTCAACCCCTACAGAATCCTGGGCATTACAATGTAAATGCCATTACAACGTTGAGATCGGAAAGAGTGCTGAACAATCATGTCGGGGAAGGTATTGATAATACTGAAAATCATATCAACACCCCGGCTGAGACCTTTCCACACACACACACTTCACCTTCTGATCCTTCTTCTTCTACCAAACCACCTTCGCACGAGCCTATTCTCCATTTCCCTCTAGGCTCAACACCTTCACCCAACCCTTATAGTTCTCCACAGATGGTCCCCACACCTCCTTTGGGACCTCGTCTACCCCCCTTTCCTTCTCCTGTGATGGACCCCGCGCTTATTGTGAAAGCACCTTACCCGAATCGGCTAAAGGCTAACAGAACGAGTCCTCATATGGAGAAAATTTTAGAGATGTTCAAACAGGTTAACATCAATATCCCTCTCCTAGATGCGATCCAGCAAGTCCCCGCTTACGCGAAGATTCTTAAGGACTTGTGCACTAGGAAGAGGAAGACTCAAGTGCCAAAGAAGGTCTTTATGTCTAATAACATCAGCACTGCTTTTATACCCCAGCTTCCAAAGAAAAGAAAGGACCCAGGTTGTCCTACAATTTCGATTTCGATTGGGGGTAAAAACATAAATCGTGCTTTGTTAGACCTTGGCGCAAGTGTTAACCTGCTCCCTTATTCTGTCTATGAGCAATTAGGGATTGGAGAGCTGAAACCTGCTCATTGCACTCTCCAGATGGCAGACCGATCTATCACCAAACCAAGGGGTGAATTAGAGGATGTATTAATAAAGGTCGGGGAATTTGTTTTCCCTGTAGACTTCATTGTGCTAGACACACATCCTGTAGCAAACCCCCGGGGCCAAATTCCGGTGATTCTAGGTCGTCCTTTCCTTGCCACTTCCAACGCTGTTATAAACTGTAGAAATGGTTCAATGAATTTATCATTTGGAAATATGACCATTGAACTAAATATCTATAAAGTTGGAAGTCAGCCATCAGAACCTAGTGCTCATATTTTGGATGTGTGCTCTGTCCATGAGATCGCTCCCGATAGTTGTGGAGCTGAGGATCTTTGCTTTACTGATCTCGATGACATTAGCACATCTCTGTTTGACTTTGCACAAGATCTTAGTGAGGACACTTTACCTGCACATGAGTCCTGCACTTCTGACTTTTCTCCACCCGAGTCTGTATCTTTCACAGGCTCTGAGCTTCTTTGTAGATCCAAAAATCAATCTATGACCCTTCCTTCTATCATTTCTCCGCCTGAGTTAGATCTCAAAATTCTACCTTCTCACCTGAAATATGCATATCTTGGTGAGAACGAGTCATTACCGGTTATCATTTCCGCTTCTCTTGCATCAGAGCAAGAGAATGCACTTTTATCGGTATTGAGATCTAACAAAGAGGCGTTTGGTTGGAGTATGGCGGACATCAAAGGGATTAGTCCCTTGATAGTTGAACATCATATACATGTGATGGATGATGCCAGACCGACCCGAGAACCACAGAGACGGTTGAATCCCGTCATGAAGGAAGCTGTCATGAAAGAGATCGTCAAATGCTTAGATAATGGTATTATATACCCCATCTCCGATAGCCAGTGGGTGAGTCCTATACATGTCGTTCCTAAGAAATCCGGCATCACAGTTATCACAAATGAGGCGAATGAGTTGATTCAGACACGCGCCCAAACTGGGTGGCGTGTATGCATCGATTATAGAAAACTTAACGCTGCCACGAGGAAAGACCATTTTCCTCTACCATTTATTGATCAAATGCTGGAACGCTTAGCGGGACGAGAGTTTTATTGTTTTATGGACGGTTACTCAGGCTATAATCAGGTCCCCATCGCCAAAAAGGATCAAGATAAAACCACTTTTACTTGTCCTTTTGGTACCTTTGCTTACAGTCGCATGCCCTTTGGGTTATGCAATGCTCCCGCTACCTTTCAGCGGTGTATGATGGGGATATTCTCTGATATGGTAGAGAATTTTTTGGAGATCTTTATGGACGACTTCTCGATTTTTGGAGACTCTTTTTCTGATTGCCTAGCGAATCTAGACGCTGTTCTTACTCGTTGCAAAGAGAAGAACTTGACTTTGAACTGGGAAAAATGCCACTTTATGGTCCAAGAAGGAATAGTCCTTGGACATGTCATTTCACAGAAAGGCATTGAGGTTGACAGAGCTAAAGTAGATGTCATTCAAAACCTGCCTCATCCCAAAAGCGTCAAAGATATTCGCTCTTTCCTTGGCCATGCGGGCTTTTATAGGAGATTCATTAAGGATTTTAGCAAAATTGCTAGACCTTTAACACTACTCCTGGCCAAGGATACGACCTTCCATTTTGACTCGGATTGCGAGACAGCTTTCGACTCACTTAAACACTCACTCACTTCAGCCCCCGTTTTATCATCACCAAATTGGGACTACCCCTTTGAGCTGATGTGTGACGCATCTGATTTTGCAGTAGGTGCAGTCTTAGGACAGCACATCGATAAGATGCCACACGTGATTTACTATGCTAGTAAGACCCTGAATGATGCGCAAATCAATTATAAAACCACCGAGAAAGAGCTTTTAGCGGTTGTATTTGCATTGGAAAAATTCAGGCCTTACTTAATCGGCTCACCTATAGTTGTGTATACTGACCATTCCGCTTTAAAACATCTTCTGGCGAAGAAAGATGCAAAAGGTCGACTAATACGTTGGATCCTACTGTTACAAGAATTTGATCTTGTTATCAAAGATAAGAAAGGATGTGAAAACGTAGTAGCTGACCACCTTTCACGCATCGTTTCTTCCCCTGTGACCCTGCCGATCAATGATTCATTCCCTGACGAACAACTCTTGAGCATATCCGCTGAACCATGGTTCAGGGATATTGTGAACTATCATGCCACTGGACTTATACCGAGCGATTGGTCAAAACAGGACAAATATCATTTTCTTTCCCAAGTAAAACACTTTTACTGGGACGAGCCTTATTTGTTTAAATATTGTCCTGATCAGATCATTCGCCGGTGCGTCCCAAATGAAGAGTTCAAGAGTGTTCTTTCATTTTGTCATGATCAGGCCTGTGGGGGTCACTTTGGTCCTAGAAAGACAGCGGAAAAGGTTTTGCAATATGGATTTTACTGGCCGACCTTATTCAAGGACGCATTTGAGTATTGCAAAACCTGTACACAATGTCAGTATACGGGTAGAATATCCCAGAAGAATGAAATGCCTCAGCAACCCATTCTGGTTGTTGAAATGTTTGATGTTTGGGGCATAGATTTTATGGGTCCTTTTCCCAACTCCTTTGGGAATTTGTACATATTGCTGGCGGTTGATTATGTCTCAAAGTGGGTAGAAGCCATTCCATGTCGCACTAATGACAGGAAAGTTGTCATTAAGTTCTTGAAAGAGAATATCTTTTCGCGATTTGGACACCCACGCGCTATCATTAGCGATAATGGGACACACTTCTGCAACAGATCTTTCGAGACTCTGATGCGAAAATACTCAATCAACCACCGTCTTTCTACACCCTATCATCCCCAAACAAGCGGGCAGGCTGAGATCTCAAACAGACAAATCAAACTTATCCTGGAGAAAACTGTTGCTAAAAATAGAAAAGACTGGTCGACCAAATTGACGGATGCTCTTTGGGCATTCAGGACTGCATATAAGACCGACCTAGGAATGTCTCCATATAGGATAGTGTTTGGAAAAGCATGTCATCTACCTGTTGAGATAGAACATAAAGCATTGTGGGCTATAAAGGAAATAAATTTTGATCTAAACCTTGCTTGCAACTTTCGGAAGCTGCAACTTAACGAGCTAAGCGAACTCCGCGATGAAGCTTATGATAACGCTGTAATCACAAAGAATAGGACTAAGGTTTTTCACGATAAAAGCATTTTAAGGAAAACATTTTTACCTGGTCAACAAGTCCTTCTTTATGATTCACGATTACACCTTCATGCGGGTAAGCTCCGATCTCGTTGGAAGGGACCTTTTGTTGTGCGGTCTGTATTCCCGCACGGGGCAGTAGAAGTTGAAAATGTTAAAAACGGCACCTTTTTCAAAGTAAATGGACATAGACTAAAGCCGTATTTTTCCACTGACCCCACGGAGGAGCTCTTGTTCTTACAAGAGCCAGTTTATTTGGATTAAAATTCCTCCGTCTCACCTTCATATCCAGTATATCATTGCATCAATTTTTGAATGAAGGTGAGTAAATAAAATAAGTTTGGGGGAAGTTCTTCACTTATATATTTTGCCCCCACTAATAATTCCCCCCAGATTTACAGGTTTTGTAGATATAGCTGCCAGCAACAGTGAGGACACTGTTGAAAACAAGTTTGGGGGAGGTTTGTGCTTATTTTCGCATCATTTGCATATCATCTGCATAAGCACAAAACATTTCTTTTAAAAATCTATAAAAATTGAAAATTTTTCAAAAACCCATAAAAATTTAAAAATTTTCAAATATAAAAATAATTTTAATATTTACACCTTTTTTGTATATAAATAAGATAATGAAAGTTTAGATAGTGAAAAATTACATCCATGAGATTGGAAAAATTTTAGAAAACTAAGAAAATTAGAAGTTTTCTTATACGAACTAGTAATAAGTAGTTATGAGCCGTTGTCCCAAGGGTTAGTAAGATGAAGGACGTCACTAATCTGAGGATAAAAATAAGTCTGAAAAATAGTTTCTATTCTGGAAGCCAAACATTTTGAACGTTGCTATCCTGCTATTCGCACTTACACACGTCTTGAAGCCTGGGATAGTAGAGGATACCTTGAAATGCTCTTGTCTTAAAGCCAAAAGTATGAAAAAAAAATATGGTGAGAAAAATGGACACTGGTTTTGTTATCACCAAGGGAAAAAAAAAATTATATAGCGAGGGTGCTTTTTCATCTAGTGCCCTAAGGCCAACTGGTCTGGGAGTCACTGCTATACCTAAGGTGGTGCAAGATTAGGAAAATACACCAAATAAGCAAGCACATGAGTAATCGGTCGGTTAGTACCTCAAGAAGTATTAACGGTCGCATGAAAGTGTGTGAGCTCATTGAAAAAAAAGAAAAAAAGAAAAAAAAGAGTACTGAGGTTGATGGGCAAGAGTATGATAGCTTGAATTGAATTCTCCGGGTGTAGGGATGTCTTTACACACACGCAGGGTTATATGATCGATGTTTGGAATACAGATAGGAATGAAGAATAAGATGATGTTTTATTGAGGGAGGACGTGATTTCTGACATCTTTTCATGACCATTAAGATAGGGCTCATGACAACCGAAAAGCTAGCTTAGTTGGAAACCCTAATTTTCAAAGTCTTTCTTTTACGATTCTCTTCTTTAAATGTAATATTCATGATCTTGCTTTTATTATTGGATTTTGTGGGTGCAATCCGCTGAAAACCCTCAGGAGACAACACTCCTCCTACTAGGGACACCTAGAGGTTTAAAGGCTTGTTGCACATGCTCAGTGCAATCGTGTTGCCTACGAAAGTGTGCTAGTTAGTTTTTCTCTTTCTTTATTTTCTCCTTCTCTTTTTAATAAAACATTCGCTCGAGACGATCGAAATTAAGTTTGGGGGTATTTGATCAGTCGAAAATATTACATATTTTAACCGGCAATTTCCTCATCATTTGCATTCATATAGAAGTGTACGGTATTCATAATTCACATATTAGCAAATCGGTCGCAAAATATTAGATTACATGTATTCGACCTTAAAACCGGCATTTCTAGGGAAATTGACTGCATTGCATTACATGGCATATTTTCTATATCTTGCAACCCGTGTTTCGAAGTCTATGCAGGAAAAGAGAAGCTTGCTCGATCATTACAGTGCTCGACCATTACAATCGCTCGTAAACTCACTGAACTCAAATCTGGTATCAACACAGAAGGGAAACTGAAATTCTAAACATCAAAGAAAGGCCCAAACAGCAGTACCAAGCAGCAGAAGAAAGCCCAAGGCCCAAGCCCATCAATGCGCGGCGGAAGAGCGACCTAAAGGCACATATTGCGGCGGTTGCGCGGCGGGCCCATGACATCAGCTCCTCAAATTTCACCAAAACTCCTGTTTCAGTGGCTACAGCTCAATAATGCACACAAACTTCCAGAATATTCCAGATACTTCCTCCAGATCAGCAAACACCTAAACTAGCCTAATACTTCTAGAACTTTCCCTAAACCCTAGCTTAAACCCTAAGCTAACTCCTAACAAACTCCTTCTAGAAACTCTTCAACAAACTTTGGGAGGGAAAGTTCTAATTCAAACCTAAACCTAGGGTTTGGGAGTTCTATAAATAAGACCCTAGGCTCACTCATTTCTCATGTTAGAAAATCTATTCAACTTTGGAGAGCTTAGAAAAATCAATCTCTTTCTTCATCCCCTCTTCCACAAGTTTAGTGAGAGAGCTTGTAGGAAACCCTAACCCTAATTCCAAGCCAACATCAAGAATCCCGAGTACCCATTAAGCAAGAAGCCTTACAACCTTTAGGAGCGGAGCCGATTTCAACGGAGCAAGCGATCCGAAGCCGATCCACGACTCACGAAGCCGAGCGACGCCCGATCAACAATCTAGATTCTTCTTCTTGTAGTTCTTGAAGCAAATGTAATCAAAATTGTTGAGATCAATAAAGGTGATATTCTTTTATCTTGTTTTCTTTAAATTCCGCATCATGTTATCTTTACAAATCTTTAATATTGTCTTTGTGGTGATGTGTGAATAAAACTCCGCTCGTCGAGGAGTCGAGACGATCTTTAGTATGATGATGTAACAAATTTGTAATCGATTCTTGAATCCCACGAGTTTGTAAACCCTAGCAAGTTCAAGAATCGACGACCCAATTCGTTGCGATGCTTTCTTGATCGACATCGCTCGAGATTGGGGAGTTCCGATCGTTTCTTGAAATTGCTAGAGGCTAGAATATAAATGGTATCCTCGAAAGAACAAGGGTTAAGAGATGAAACCCTAATTTCATCAAGAAAGCCCTAACTCTCGTCGATCACCATTGATCTAGTATCAATTCTTCGAAGGACAAGAACACGAAACCCTTTAGATTACATCACGTCTAAAGATCCGATCGATTCCTACGAGCCTCTCTTATATTCTTGATTGTTGATTGGAAATACTATCAAAACAACCGATTCTTGATTGTTTATAGTTTCTTGATTCTTGAGTAAAGAATAGTGACACTCGAATACAAATAATTCTTGAATCATGTTTTCGTTTATTGTTTCTTAACATTTCATTTCAAACGTATCGAAATACAAGTGAATCGTGCAATCCCTGTGGACGATCCGCACTCATTACAATCTACATCCGACACCGTAGTTTGATTGCGGTCAATTAATTTTTGATTGTGATTTCTTTACAAGTTTATTTTACACAACCGAAATTTACATCAATCATTTTGCAAGACTGTTATATACATGTGAATATCCCAAGCTTCCATTAAGTAATATACAAACTAGTATGATACAGTAATGGCCTTCTAGGGCATAAACACTAACAATCTCCCACTTGCACTAGGGCCATGTACTGGCGTATCGAAGACCGATGATCTCGAGTAGCCTCTCGAACTGAATCTGAGGTAGGGCCTTAGTGAATGGATCAGCAATGTTATCCTCTGTATTTACTCTTTTTACCTCGATCTCCCGGCGATCTACGATCTCCCTGATCAGGTGATACTGCCTTAAGATGTGTCAGGACTTCTGATGGGACCTGGGTTCCTTCGCTAAAGCTATAGCGCCGTTGTTGTCGCAATACAGAGGTATTGGACTAACACTGGTAGGAACCACCTGAAGTTCTGTGAGGAACTTCTTCATCCAGACAGCTTCTTTTGCGGCATCGCAAGCAGCTATGTACTCCGCTTCCATCGTTGAGTCAGCAATGGTGTCCTGCTTGGAACTCTTCCAACAGACCGCCCCTCCATTGAGGGTAAAGACATAACCCGACATGGACTTGGAGTCATCCTTGTCACTCTGGAAGCCGGAATCAGCATAGGCCTCCATCTTGAGGTCCTTTCCGCCGTAAACTAAGAACATCTCCTTAGTCCTCCTCAGGTACTTGAGAATGTTCTTTACTGCTATCCAGTGATTCTTCCCTGGGTTTGCCGGATACCGGCTTACAACGCTCAATGCGTATGCTACATCTGGTCTGGTACATAACATCGCATACATTATAGAGCCTACCACAGAAGCGTAGGGTATAATCGACATGCGTTCCCTTTCCAAATCAGTCTTGGGAGACATCTCTTTGGAGAGGGTGATTCCGTGACAAGCCGGTAGGTTACCGCTCTTAGAATCTTCCATACTGAATCTTTTCAATATGGTGTCTATGTCCTTGGACTGTGAAAGTCCCAACATCCTCTTTGATCTATCACGATAGATCTGGATCCCTAGAATGTAGGTGGCATCACCCAGGTCCTTCATGGAGAATTTCTGTGACAAGAATCTTTTGACTGACTGTAGCATAGGAATATCATTTCCTATTAGGAGAATGTCATCCACGTACAAGACGAGGAATACAACAACTCTCCCTACAATCTTACTGTATATGCATGGTTCATCTGGATTTTTGATAAAGTCGAATTCTTTGACAGTATCATCAAAACAGATGTTCCAACTCCGCGATGCCTGCTTTAGTCCATAAATGGACTTAAGCAGCTTGCATACTTTACCGCTGCTCCCACTCTGAATGAATCCCTCTGGCTGATCCATATAGACGCTCTCTTCTAAATTTCCATTTATAAAGGCTGTCTTTACGTCCATCTGCCAGATCTCATAATTGTGGAAGGCAGCAATAGCAAGAAGGACCCGAATGGATTTCAGCATAGCCACTGGAGAAAAGGTTTCGTCATAGTCCAAACCAGGTCTTTGACGGAAACCCTTTGCAACAAGTCTAGCTTTATAGGTTTCAACCTGTCCATCTACACCAATCTTCTTTCTGAAGATCCACTTGCATCCTACGGGTTTTACCCCATCTAGAGCAGTATCCAAAGTCCATACTTTGTTAGTGTACATGGACTCCATTTCGGTCCGCATTGCATCCAGCCATTTTACCGAGTCGCCGCTCTGAATGGCTTGTTGGAAGCTAGTAGGGTCTTCATTATCAATGACGCAATCTTCTCGATCCCCGTCTATGAGAAAACCGTAGTATCTCTCGGGCGGATGAGACTGCCTACTACTTCTGCGGATAGGCGCTGGTATGTCCCTTTCTTCTGAAACTTCTTGTTCTACCAAACTTTCAGTAACAACTTGTGGTTCTGGAATTTCTTCCAGTTCTACTGCGCTCCCACTCTTCTGATTTTCTAAAAATTCAGTTTCTAAGAAGCGGGCATGACGAGAAACAAAAACCTTTTGTTCCTCTGCGTAGTAGAAGCAATATCCCATGGAGTTCTTTGGATATCCCACAAACTTACACTCTACTGATCGTGCCTCGAGCTTGTCCGGATGCTGCTTTTTTACAAAAGCTGGACATCCCTATGTCTTCAGGTACTGAAGATAAGGTTTCTTCCCACTCCACATCTGATATGGCGTGGTAGGCACAGTCTTGGTTGGAACCTTGTTCAAAAGATATGCTGCTGATTCTAGCGCATAACCCCAGAATGATCGCGGTAACTCAGCCTTACTCATCATGGAATGAACCATATCTAATATGGTTTGATTCCTCCTTTCTGATACACCGTTGTGTTGTGGTGTGTATGGAGGAGTAAGCTGAGAGAGAATTCCTTTCTCTTTTAAGTAACCCAGGAACTCGGCACTTAAGTATTCACCACCTCGATCAGATCTCAGTGTCTTAATACTTTTGCCTGTTTGGTTTTCCACTTCATTCTTGTATTCTTGGAATTTCTCAAAGGCCTTGGATTTATGCTTCATCAAGAAGATATGTCCATACCTAGAGAAATCATCCGTAAAAGTAATGAAGTAGGAATAACCACCTCGCGTATGTGTAGACATCGGACCGCACACGTCACTGTGTACGAGTCCTAAGAGCTCGCTCACTCTTACTCCGTGTCCAGTAAACGGAGTCTTTGTCATCTTTCCCATGAGACAAGATTCACAAGTGGCATAAGATTGATATTTAAACGGATTCAAATATCCTTCTCTATGTAACTTCGTTAATCGTGTTTCATTGATGTGACCTAGTCTACCATGCCATAAGAAAGCCTGATTCATTTCTGGAGACTTTCTTTTAAGTGTGTTCTGGACATTGAAAACCTGAGCTTGATTCAATACGTATATACCGTCATCTAATGTACCGGACCCAATCAGAACTTGATTTAGGTGGATGTGAACTACATCGCTTACGAATGTAAAGTCATATCCTTCTCTTGAAAGTGAGGACACTGATATGATATTACAAGTCAAACTAGGTACATACAGACAGTTACGCGGAATCAATATCTGCCCACTTGTCAAACCTAGGCGATATTCTCCCACGGATTCAGCGTCCACGCTCATTCCGTTTGCTACTCTGAGAGACAAATCACCTATCCTTATAACTTTACGGTTTCTCAAAGCATGTAACGAATTACAGATATGAGATCCTGCTCCGGTATCTAGTACCCAGGAAGTAGAGTTAATTGACAAACAGTTCTCAATTACAAACACACTTGAGGCTGAAGCCACAACATGCTTCGTATCCTGGCTACTGGCTTCCAAAGCCTTGCAATCTTTCTGCCAATGTCCGTTCCTATTACAATAGGAACATCCCTCCTTGCCTACACCAAGTCCCGAAACTTTTGCTCTTTCCTTTCCTTCTACTTTACTGACACTGTATATCGGCTTTGTAGAGGTCTTCTTCTTTTCATCCTTTGCTTTCGCCCTGGATGTAGAAGAAGAAGGTCCCCCATTAAGCAGAGCTTGTGTCTCCCTGGTTTCTTTCAGGGTATAAGTAGAGGGTAGGGACTGTGGAAATAAGTCAGCATATGACCTGTTTCCCAACGTGGTCTCCAGGTCCTTGAGCTCATCAATATAGCTAGTCATCGTAAGGACGTCGTCCCTTACTGATGACCCGTCAGCCGACCTCGCTTGAATTAATTCGTTCGAGGCCTCATATCTTGTGATATGAGATTGCTCTCCATATAAATCTTTGTTATGGAGAAAGATGGAATCTGAGTCCATCTTCTCGTGCTGCTTCTGGTTTATACCATCAACTGAAGCCAATACGAGGCACTTGGCTTTCGCTTTATTCTTTTCCTTTGTCTGACGGATATCCATATCCGCGACGGTGGAAACTGAACCTGGGACGGCGGGATCTTGAGTAGTAATAGGGTGGTCCATCTTGTCATAGGCAATGGTCATCTGGACAGACCTTTGCCAGTCATATAAGTTAGATTCAGTCAACTTGTTATCTAGATGTAACCTAGTCATGGTCACAAGGTCGCTGCAATGAGAGAGAGAGAAGAAAACACTTTAGCATGATGCTCTTGCAAGTTTAGATTGGTTTTTAATTTATCTAAACTGGATGGCTCCCACTGTTTCTCGAATCCTTCCTCAAACCATAAAAGAAGAATTAGCCAGGACTATTCTCACTGTACAATACTTGCTTAACCGTTCAGCCAGGCTAGTGTCGGTACTTCGAGGGAGGTTTTCCAACGCTTTCGCGAAGTTCCTTAATTAAATAACCTCTTTTCTTTGGGGGCGTAACCCCGCTGACACCTTTCTTGACACCTACTTGGTTTATAGCATTGATCGTTAAGTGATGAATCTCCTGATAAGTAGCATATACCCACAGTAGGATCGGGATCCAAATATCATCATATGATAATGTTGAAGGAAACCTACCAACATTCATCAAACTCCAAATGGTATGCATCTCTTTGCAAATTTCAGTTTCTTTAGAAATTCCCGATATAGATTTTTTCCCCATGTTCTTATGACCTTGACGAAAGCCAACAAATCATAAAACACATGTCAAGTTCTGCCCATCATTATCTTGTTAATTTGAACCCACCCGTATATACCCTTGACGAAAGCCAACAAGGTTATACGACTGTCCTAAACCAACTCATCTATCTATGCAACAAATGAATACCCCAGCAGCTACCAAACACTATGCCTTGACGAAAGCCAACAAACATAGCTTGAATACTACTGACCATCCATAAGAAATGACGGAGGGCTACGACTGGTTTTGGCGAAACCGTGAACGTAGTGAACTTGATATAATCGAAGGAACCTGATAGCTTTTTTAAAAGGAGTGGTTAAAGCTCCGCAATTAAAAATTCTGCTCTTTTAAAATAACCGAGTGGTTTCTTTTAAATTGTTCAAACGATTCAACTTTTTGGTTTATTTTCTTTGCATTATAAATAATGCGTCCCATCATTAACCTATCATTACAGAAAACAACGAAAATACAACATCCTCTTATGCCATCTGCATTCGCCACAGGGTCCCGTCATCACCCGTTAGGTTACTTAACTAACGGCAGAGCGGGGGCTGGGCTAGCGCGGGTGTAAAACATAAGTGACGTCTAAATAGCTATCATATATAGATATTGTACATTCGTCAGACGCAATAATAGGCATTCCAGATCACAGATGAACTTTATTGGATTTGCAAGCAATCCGTGTTTGTTTTGAGCCTGCAACAAAAGACGGATTACACAGTTGTGATGAATAGCCTTTACCCCACCCAAGACCCCAACGGGTACGGCAAACTACCCGCCCGGCAGTTTGTGCACCCCACCTTGGGTCTGTCCTAGGAGAAAAAACAGTAAAATGAAATAATACAACGGTGGCTACAACCGCAACCTGGATGTGCCCCGCAAAATAATATTACAACAAATTACATTTACATCAAATGAATTAAATAATAACCCATCACATAACCCCGGCTATACATCACAACAGTCCAACACAGTTCATTTACACAAACAGATAAAATCCATTACAGAAATGTGCAACCCCCTGCCAACCGACATACTAGCAGTTAGGGGAGGTTTACGAACACGTTATACAAACACAGATATAATCCAACAAGAAAATACCGTATAATTTCGATCGATTAAACACATTTAATTTTGCTCCAATACTTCTCTGTAAATCTGAAACCTGAGCAAAAATAAAAAATTCCAGAAAATACCAAATATCACAGAGAACCAACATAGGAAAATTGGGTTCATGAATCGGCAACTCGGCGGCGGAAGCGCGGCGGATCGGTGGGATCCGCCGCGGTTCCGCGGCGCTTTAGCCGATTCATGGGCCTAATTTTCTTGGGTGTTCTACTACTATCATTTAGAGCTTTCTGAACCTCCCTGAAAAATTTTTGGACTTCATTTAAAAAACGACAGAAACTCATGATATCGGGGTTTTCCGGTTTCGTTTTTTCCGTTCGAAATTCATACAATTTTGCAAGTGAGTTATTTATTGTTTAGCGAGGCTCTGATACCACTGTAAGTCTATGTACAACACCCCACGACTAGCGGGGAGGCGGAAATATGAAAAACGATCTTGTTGTTTGCTTAAACATCGACTAACCGCATGAATCGAAGCTAAACGATAACTAACAACTAACATAGGAGTTCTAAACTACTATGTGAAGTGATTTTCGTCTTTACGAACTCCACCTCCTCCTCGACCTTCTCCAAGTAGTAGACGATCCACCACGAGAGCTTTACTCCAAGCTTTGCCTCTAAACTTGAGGCAACTAGGTTTCTTTAAGTGCTAATCAAAGTACCTAGATGATATAGAGTGAGGGTTATGGATTAAGTAGTCTAACTAATCCTTGTACTCAACACATGAGAGGGGAGGATTAGGGTTTGAAGAGAGGAAGCTTGAGGAGAGAGAAGGTGAGAAGAATAATTGAAATGAGAAAATGAGTTATCATAATATATATGAAGCATTAAGATTTATCAATTAAAAAAAACAAATGATGAATAATCATGCTTCATAAATATCTAATGGTGATTCATTACCATGAGTCATTAAGCATTTATGATGCATTAATGACATGGATGAATCACTCATATGACTCACTAATCTCATTCAATGTATATGCCACCTTAACCTCCTTAGTCACCATCTTCTAGAAGCTTCTCGCGCAATTACGAGAACGCCCCTCCTATCCGCGAAAATGCGGAAAAACTTTAGACTGTATAAATCCAATAACCGGATACTAGTAACTGGCTTAAACCAAAGCCGACTAGTAAAATCTATCCGAAAGTCGTACCTGCGTAAACACACGTATGCATCCGAACCCTTGTCGTAAAACCATACGACCTCTATATCGTTTCGCCTGGAGTAGGGAAACTCTCTGTGTGGGACTCTAGAGACTCGACTACTACGCTGGCAGTGGGTTTAACCACAGACCGCAAGCGGCACTAGCTGTACGTAACGGTCCCCAGGTAGATGTCGATAAGAAGGCCGATGAGGAAACCTATCCGAACTCCTACTGAGTCTGATGTGATAATCTCCATACAGTCCGGTCCGTTCGTCTAAGACTATCGCATATCGGGCCTAGGGGGGCGGCAAGCGTCAGTCCCCTAATAGCGGTATAAGTCATGTCGGAGCGAAGCCCATTACACCCTGAGAAATTACTGGAACCTACCAGCAAATCTCACTTGCCCTGGCCAGCGACTTTGCGTAATGGCTCTTTGACACAGCGCGATATCAACCCCCAATACCGGGAGAGACGAATCCTGTCTAACCGCCACTGCCTCCAAGTGCTCGGGACTGCACCCAACTGCTACCTGTTTGCACGACTCCTTTGAGCCGTGGTAGGGTAGCAATCTAAGAACAGTGGGACACACTCGAGGCGAAGTAGCAGTGTCAAGTCTGCGGACTATGCTGTACTCATGTCACCTGGGAACTGCTCACTAACGACTGGTATAAAACCAACCAACAGTTCCCTGTGAGTCCTTTCCGGTGTACCCGTAACCTAACGAGCACCTGCATACTATCTCCAGTACAACGTACTGACGGCTGTGGGACAGACCATCTCCCCAACTGGGATGAGAAGCATACACACTAGTCTACTCCGGAGTATCGATGCCCTGTCTCGATAATCCAACGACTAGGGACCTGAATAAGGATGTGCTTGTAGACTACCCAGCCCCCACTAGTGTGACTGCCATCACAACGCTGGTAGTCAAGCAAGATCCTAAGAGCTCTATCAATACGTATACTCACATATTAAGATAGAAAAACCAAGTAGCATACTACCATGTATAGCAAGACTATTATATACATGTGAATATCCCAAGCTTCCATTAAGTAATATACAAACTAGTATGATACAGTAATGGCCTTCTAGGGCATAAACACTAACAAGATCTCCATCATAGTCCTGGTAGTCAAGTACACATCCTAAGGGCTTTATCAACATGTGAGAGCAAGATAGTATCACAATACAAGTCTACATGTTAAGACAAAGAGCAACCAGATAGCATACTATCATGTCGAGCAAGAAAGCCCTCTCTATATATGTCCAAGCATCCACTATAATATACATCATATGTATAATAATGGCCTCTAGGGGATACATATAACTAACAATCTCCCACTTGCACTAAGGCCAGTTGTTGTAGTATCTCATACCCAACATCCCGAAGAGTCTCTCAAATTGTATCTGGGGTATGGCCTTTGTGAGTGGATCCGCCGTGTTGTTCTTCGTGTCAACTCTCCTGA
The DNA here is from genome assembly GCA_030015575.1 of Agapanthus africanus. Classification (NCBI taxonomy): domain Eukaryota; kingdom Viridiplantae; phylum Streptophyta; class Magnoliopsida; order Asparagales; family Amaryllidaceae; genus Agapanthus; species Agapanthus africanus. The sequence goes on along the minus strand of CM057342.1, from coordinate 388,476,957 downwards.
CCTCGATCTCCCGGCGATCAACTATCTCCCGGATTAGGTGATACCACCTCAGAATATGCCTGAATCGCTGATGGGACCTAGGTTCCTTGGCCAAAGCCACTGCTCCATTGTTATCACAATACAAAGGTATTGGATGCTCGATGGACGGAACTACACCAAGTTCTTCATCCAGACAGCCTCTTTGGCAGCATCGTTGGCAGCGATGTATTCAGCCTCCATCGTCGAGTCTGCCACGGTTTCCTGCTTGGAACTCTTCCAACAAACCGCCCCTCCATTGAGGGTAAAGACAAATCCCGAGACCGACTTAGAGTCGTCTTTATCACTCTGGAAGCTCGAATCGGTAAAGGACTCCACTTGGAGTTCTCCGTTACCATACACCAAGAACATCTCTTTAGTCCTTCTCAAGTACTTGAGAATGTTCTTCACAGCTGTCCAGTGATTCTCTCCTAGATCTGATTGATACCTACTCACTACACTTACTGAGTATGCTACATCGGGTCTGGTACATAATATCACGTACATGATAGAGCCTACTGCCGAAGCATAGGGTATCCCTTGCATGCGAGCTCTCTCCAAATCAGTCTTGGGAGACATCTCTTTGGAGAGAGTGAGTCCTGTGATCGTGGGTAAATTCCCACGCTTAGAATCTTCCATACTAAATCTAGTTAGTATGGTGTCTATTGACCTGGATTAGGACAAACCCAGTATCCATTTAGATCTATCTCTATAGACCTTAATCCCCAAGATGTAAGAGGCATCACCTAGATCTTTCATTGAGAATCTTTGTGATAAGAAGAGCTTGACCGAGTGCAGCATAGGAACATCATTTCCTATCAAGAGTATGTCATCCACGTACAATATAAGGAAGAAAACCTTACTCTCTTCCACCTTCTTGTATATACAAGGTTCATCTACGTTTTTGATGAAGTCAAACTCTTTGACTACCACATCAAAACAGATGTTCCAACTCCACGATACTTGCTTTAACCCATAGATGGATTTAAGCAACTTGCACACCTTTCCGCTGCTCCCACTGTCCACGAAGCCCTCTGGCTGAGTCATGTACACGCTCTCTTCTAAATCACCATTTAGAAAGGTGGTCTTAACATCCATCTGCCAGATTTTGTAGTCATGGTATGCAGCGATGGCAAGTAAGATCCGGATAGATTTAAGCATAGCCACTGGAGAAAAGGTTTCATCATAATCCACACCTGGTCGTTGACGAAAACCTTTTGCAACAAGTCTAGCTTTGAAAGTCTCAACTTTTCCATCTACACCAAATTTTTTCTTGAAGATCCACTTGCTCCCGATGGGTTTTACCCCTTCAGGAGCATCTTCCAAAGTCCATACTTTGTTGGTGTACATGGATTCCATCCCAGATCGCATTGCATCCATCCATTTCACAGAGTCCCCACTTGTGATGGCCTGCTCGAGGCAAGTTGGGTCATCATCTTCCATGATGCAATCCTCGCTCCCACCATCAATAAGAAAACCATAGTATCTCTCAGGTGGATGAGGAACCCTACTAGCTCGGCGGGGAGGCTGAGGTTCGTTGGGAACTATCGAATCCTCTAGTTCCACTAAATCTTCAGTTGTAGTTTGTGCTGCTGGAACTTCTTCCAGCTCTACCTGTTCGCCACTAATTTCTTTTGCAAGAAATTCCTTTTCTAAAAAGGTGGCATGTTGAGCAACAAACACCTTTTGTTGTTCATTGTGGTAGAATAGATATCCATTTGAATGTTTAGGATATCCAACAAACTTACAAAGAACTGATTGTGCCTCGAGTTTGTCCGGATTTTGCCTTTTGACATAGGCCGAACAACCCCATATCTTAACTCGTTTAAGACATGGTCTCTTCCCACTCCATATCTCATATGGTGTGGTAGGTACAGATTTAGATGGAACTTGATTCAATAGGTATGCTGCTGCCTCAAGCGCATAACCCCAAAAGAAAATAGGCAACTCAGCGGTGCTCATCATAGAGCGCACCATATCCAATATGGTGCGATTCCTCCGCTCCGATACACCGTTGTGCTGTGGTGTATACGGAGGAGTAAGCTGAGAGAGAATCCCATTCTCTTTTAGATAGTCCAGGAACTCATTGCTCAAGTATTCTCCTCCTCGATCAGATCGAAGGATTTTAATACTTTTACCCATCTGGTTCTCAACTTCATGCTTATATTCTTTGAATTTCTCAAAAGCTTCAGACTTGTGTTTCAACAGGAACACATGTCCGTATCTTGAGAGATCGTCAGTGAATGTAATGAAGTACGAGGAACCATTCCTGACATGTGTAGACATGGGACCTGTAGGGTTACTAGGCACTCTAATAAGGTTCTACAAGGCATCAACCATGCCCGATTAAAATTTTAGCCGTGCCGAATAACTCTAAACAAGATCTTTGCTAGATAATTAGGGTAACACATGCTAGTAAATAACAATTATCACTAAGTGAATGCGAAATACAACCTTTGTAGATCAGTCCTTCACTTCTTAAGCTCCTTGTAGTAGTCCCTTCGCTGCGATCATCAAACTCCCGGACTCTCGGACGGCTCCATGAGAAAATTCCAATGGTATTGCTTGAAGTCTTCGAGGCCGAAGATGATCTACGTCGAGGGAATACGAACTCAAGCTTCTACTTCACTAACTAGAGAATTAGTGAAGCAAACACCCTAAACTAAAGTGCTAGTCTAGTAGAGGATGATGAAATAGGAAATGGGTACACTTTAGAATTTCTTTTCTCACTTTGATTCTCCCTCTTTATCAAACCCTAGAAAGAAATTGAAGGAGGAAGAAGATGAGCTCAAAATGAGAATGAAACTAATCAAGAGAGAGATAGCTAACCATGGTGAGTGAGTATCATATACTAACTCATGTAGAGACATAACCATGGCTAATTATAGTGGTTAGGTTAATTAATATCTTAAGTAAAACAAAACTAGTGGACTAAGTCAATGCAGCCATAAGCTTCATGAAGCTTCATGCATGTGAGCTCATTATCCATTTGTTTTAGAATTACTTTAAATATAAAAACCTAAACCTATAATTAGTATGGTATAAGTCTTATACACCCATGATAGTTGTATCAACAACCATGATACAAAAATATGAACACAAATAAATATATATCACATATATATTAAGTTGTGCACAAGTGAGAAAAACAAATGCTTAAGTGAACCAATGTTAGTTAATGTAAATTAGTATATCATATATACAATTATACACTAAATTATTAAATCAACACTTGACTTAATAATCCGGTTATATCTCATATAACCGACTAACATCCAATGTATCGACTTATGGAATCAACCCTTCATTCGATAACCTGGTTATATCGCATATAACCGATCGATACAAACATCGTGAGAATAATATACGGTATCACATACACGCATTATTCTCGGTCCCGCACATATCACATATGCACTCCTATTTCGTTTTGCCTGAGCCAGTAAAACCTCTATGTAGGACTCTAAAGACTCGTCAATACGCCGGCAGTAGGTGATGATCATATCAAGCACCCACAAGCCGTCAGCGGTACTAGCTGGACGTAACGGCTACCCGGGTATTGAGCGATCAGAAGATCAGCAAGCAAGCCCGCTCCAACTCCTGCAAAAAGCCTGACAGTGACACTACCGTACAGTCCGGTCTCCTCGTCTGATATGTCGCATATCATGTCTAGGGGTGGTAAACGTCAGACCCCAATAACCGATAGGTCATGCCGATATGAGGCTCATAACGGGTCGAGAAACTACTGGTAACAATTACCAGTATATCTCTAAACCAGCCCTGGCCAGGGACTTCCCTGTTATGGCCAATTGAGCATAGCGCAACATCAACCCCCAATACCGGGAGAGACGAAACCCCTCCTATCGCTCATTGCCTCCATGTGACTCGGGACTGTACCCAAAAACCACCGTTTTGCATGCCCTCTTGGACGTGGTAAGGTGGAAATCAAAGCACAGTGGGAATCACACAAGACTCTATGACGATCTCGGGTCTACAGACTAACCTATACCAGTGTCACCAGAGAACTGCCATCTGACGTAAGGTATAATACTATCTGGGAGTTCTCGGCGAGTCCGTCCAGTGTACCCAGTCTCTACTGAGCACCCGTATATCATCTCTGATGTCAAACACTAATGGATATGGGATCATCCATCACCCATCTATATGGGTCGAGAAGCTATACGCTAGTCTACTCTGGTATATCGATGCCCCGTCTCGATACACCCACGACTAGGGACCTTGAAGGATGTACTTATGGAATACCATGTCCCCACTACTATGATCCGCATCATAGTCCAGGCAGTCAAGTACACATCCTAAGGGCTTTACTAACATGTAACAGTGAGATAATCAGTGTACACGTTAAGGTAAAGAGTAACCAGATAGCATACTATCATGTCGAGCAAGAAAGTCCTTCCTATATATGTCCAAGCATCCACTACAATATACATCTCATGTATAGTAATGGCCTCTAGGGCATACATATAACTAACAGGACCGCATACATCACTATGTATCAGTCCCAAGAGTTCCGTAACTCTTTCTCCATGTCTAGTAAACGGAGTTTTGGTCATCTTTCCTTTGAGACATGAATGGCAAGTTTCATAAGATGACAATTCGAACAGATTCAAATATCCATCCTTATGTAACTTAGCCAGTCGTGTCGCATTGATATGACCTAGTCTACAGTGCCACAAGAAGAATCCGTTCATTTCTGAACTCTTCCTCTTGTGTGTGTTTTGTATGTTAAGAACTGTGTTTTGATTCAGAACATATAAACTGTTACTTAACGCACCAAACCCAATCAACACTTGATTTAGGTAAATGTTCATAACATTATTCTTTACTACAAAGTTATATCCTTCTTTATCTAATAAAGAAACTGATATTAAATTGCATATCATAGAGGGTACGTAATAACAGTCGTTCAAGATCAAAGTATTGCCATTTGGTAATACAAGGTGATAATCACCAACTGCTTTGGCTGCAACATTTGCACCATTCCTTACTTTTAGAGAATGATCACCTATTCCCAGTTCTGTACCTTTCCTTAGCCCAAGTAACATATTACATATGTGGGATCCCGATCCGGTATCTAATACCCAGGACGTAGAGTGCACTGAGAAACAATTCTCGGTAACTAACACACCCGAAGAAGATGCATCAACATGCTTATTTTTCGTTTGGGCGGTGTGGGAATCCGGATATACCCCTATTTCCTGCTCGGACATATAAAAATTATAAGTTGGAGCGGAACCAACGTTCCCCTGCTCAGTATAACAAGTGGGTTCGGTCAATACATCCATATTATTATCTTGATTAAGGCCTGACATGGTCACTACCTAGAGAGAGAGAAGAATACACTTAGTGTATGCTCTTTTATTATCTTATCTAATCAGGATGACTCCCACTGTTTTTATCAAATCTTCCTTCAAACCCTAAATGGTAAGACTAGCTGGGATTAATTACACCTTACAAGTTCGCCAATCTTTCAGCCAGGCCAGTGTCGGTACTTTGAGGGAGGTTCCCCATGCTTTCGCACGGACCTAATTAAAATAAACCTCGTTTTCATAGGGGTGTAACCCTATTAACACCTTTCTTGACACCTACTTGATTGGCTAATTATGATGTGTAAAACTCTCCCAGGAGTAACTCTTACTCGCAGTGGGTGATTAGTCGAAAATACTGCATCTTTAACACGGCAATTTCCCTATCATTTGCATTCATTTAGAGCTGTTCGGCATTCATATAGCACATATTAGCAAAACAGTCGTAAAATACCAGATTGCATGTGTTAGACTTTCAAACCGGCACTTTAAAGGAAATTGACTGTATTTCATGGCATCGCATCATTCTTATATAGCGCAACTTGTGTTTCGAAGTCTGTGCAGGAAATTCCAAGAGAATGGCCAAATTTGTGAAACAAAGACTGTTAAAAAGACGCCAACTCAAGGATTTGAAATTTGGAAATGATCTAGAAGGAATTCAGGGAATAAACATATCAGAAAGTACACCTGAAGACATAAGAAACCACATGTGAAGTCTGAAGCTCCAAAGAAGCCACTTGGCCGCGGAACCGCGGCCGGAGCCGGCTTGAGCCGCGGTTCCGCGGCGGCCTTGCCACGTCAGCCCCCTGCTCTGCTTCATAACTCTTCTCTCAGGTCCTACAACTCATCAAGCTACTGCAATTTCCAGATTACTCCAGAACATTCTGCCAGATCAGCAAACCTTGGGTTCACAAGCTAAACACTCCTAGCTTCCAAAGAAAGCTTCACCCTAACTACCTTAAGAGCCTAGAACCTTCCCCCACCTCCTAGCTTAAGGTAGAAGCTAAACCCTAACTAACTAGTTCTAGAGGCTTCTATCTAACTAACTAGCTTAGAAGGGAAGCTAACCTAATCCAAGCTTCTTAAGGAAGCTACTCATTCCTAAACCTATTAAAAGGACCCTAGGTCTCACTTGAAAAGGTGGTTCCTCAATTGGGTTGTTCATTAGTTGATCATTAATTGTTGTTGAGTATTGTTCATCTCTTCAACCCAACTCTTGCCACCTCCAAACCCTAACCCTAATCCAATCAAGAAACCAAATTCAAGATCCTTTGAGTTCTAGCAAAGCAAGCCTTCAACCATCCTTTAGAAGCGAAGCCGGACTTCATCGGAGCATAAGATCCAAGCTGATGAACGACTCAAGGAGCCGATGCAACGCTAGATTCGACAATCTTGTTCCTTCTCAAATTCTTGTAGTCTTGAGCAATGTGTAACAAATTGTGGAATTAATAAAGGTGAAGATTCTTTTAACTTGCTTATATTTCAATTCAAGCATTATGATTCAACTTCAATTCTTGAATGTATTCTTTGTGATGATGCTTGAATAAAACTCTGCTCGTGGAGGAGTCGAGATGATCGGTAGAATGATGATGTTGATGAATCTTTAAACGTTTTCTTAAGTCCTATAACGATTGTAAATTCTTGAAAATTGAATGATCGATGATCTAGATCGATGCGAAATGCGTTCTTGATTCTTTTCGCACGATCTAGAGATCAACGATCGATCATTCGATTTCCTAGAAGCTATCTTGTGAATGTGATTCATCGAAAGGACAAAGGATAGGATGAAGAAACCCTAATTCTTCGCAAGATCCTTAATCCTCAATAAATCGACATCGATTTAGCATCAATCCGTTAATGGATAAGAAAAAGTAATTTCGAATCTTCTTCACATCTATGATCTAATCGACTCCTACGAGCCTTACTTCAAATCTTGAAACTTAAATCGATTGGAATTATATCAATTCTTGATTCTTGATGTTTAACGCTTTCTTGATTCTTGATTAGATCTAGTTGATTCTTGAAATTCATTGATATAAATCTTGAATCGTTTTGCTTTTCTTTTCTATTAAGTTTTCAATTCAAAACAAAACAAATACGAACGAATCACACAATCCCTGTGGACGATCCGCACTTACTAACGCGCTACGAACCGACACCGTTATTGATTGCGGTCAAATAATTCTTTGATTGCGATTTCTATTCATTTTCTAAACCGACACATAAAGAAAAGAACTATCAATCAAATGGCGCCGTTGCCGGGGATCGTGCGCTAATTCGTTCTTTATTGAAATTTGAATTGAAAGATTTATTCCATTACAATTTTGAGATCAAAATTCGCACAAAATCTAAACGTGTTGTTGTGATTTGATTACGAGGAAATCTCGAAGCTGTGGAGCAATTGAAATTTTTTTCAGAATATACCAGAGGACTGAGGGAGTAGACAGAAGCTCTCTGGAAAAAAATTTGTGCAGGGATCCCTCAACAGCACCGCGATTCCGCGGCCTTAGCCCCCTCCTGTGGCGGTTCCGCGGCCTCTTCAAGGCTTTGCTGCACGAAATTTTTTCTGGTGAATCCTAACTTTCTTATCTCCTTCCTCATCTGCTCCAATTAACAATTTGCTGCAGGTTTCTTTGCAAATAAATCGGCGCCGCAAAAAAAAAGCAAAATAAATTGTGCGTGTTTTTGATCTTGGTTGTTTGCATATTAATACGGAAATTAAGGGGCACGGCCAAATACAGATTAGGTGGGGAGTTCATTACCCTTCCTAAGCCCCAAAAATCACAAACTTGCATCCGCATTTACCCTAATTAACTAAAAAATATCTAGAGATGACTCTAAGTACCGTCGCGCTCACTTAGGATAGAAGAAGGCCGTGGGTAATTCATTGCTTATCCGCGTTTCTTCTGTGGTGTCTAAGGCAAGTGTGTCGAAGGCTAGTGGTTACTTAATTAGGCCCACTACTTACTTACTGGAGAACCTCCCACTTACCTGGCACTTACCTGGCCACAGGAGAGACAAAGAGGCAGTGGATGATTTATCCTGCGACTTGTCTTTTGGCAGTTAAGAGCGGTCTAGAGCTTTGACCTAGGTGACCCCTAGAATTAGGGTTTTGCTTGTTGCATTTGTTATGATCGCATCATTTTTTCAAAAATCCGTATCATTTTTCAAAACAAACACCGCATTCATTCATTTCCCCTAATTATAAGTCGCGCTGCCCTTGTACTAACCCTTTTTAGTGCAAGATAGGCTGGACACGGGAATCTAGTGCCCGTTTAGTCCGCGTACCCCCGATCGACTCCGAAGTCGGTATTTCTCCATTTACTTCTTCTTTACCCACCACCAAATCCACACCGATGGATCCGTCTCCATCGAATTTCTTTACCATTAATCTGCCGCCGTCCGTTGGTGCGCATAATCCACCCCGCATCTCTCTCCAAGAGAGGTGCTATCCTTTGTGAGGTCCTCTTTCGACCTGCTTATCCATTCCACCAGCCAACGGGGATAATTTTGAGATTAAACCCCAATACATCAACCTTCTACCCAAATTCCACGGTCTCGAGACTGAAGACGCATACGTTTTTATCACTAAATTTGAAAACGTATGCGCAATGATGGGTACGTCACAACTTTCAGTGGATGCTATGCGTCTACGTCTTCTTCCATTTACTTTGTGCGATATAGCCGAGAAGTGGCTATATAACACTACCGCACATTCCATTACGAATTGGGAAGAATTCGTTGCGGCATTCCTTAAGAAATTTTACCCTATGCAAAAGACAGCTCGAATCCGTAGCGAACTAAATCAATTTACCCAGTTTCTGACTGAACCATTTTCAAAATGCTTTGAACGTTTCAAGGATCTTTTGGTTCAATGTCCACATCACGGCATCCTGAGATGGGATCTTTGCCGAATCATATATGAGGGCATTAACCCAAACACTAAACAGAACCTTGAAAACATGTGTCAAGGCACTTTTATGACCAAGGATGATGGGGAAGCTTGGAAATTTTTAGAAGAGTTCGCTGAAAAATCCTTACAGTAGGAGAGTAGAACCCAATCATCGACTAGGGGTGGCGTACACCAAATTGATGTGTCCATAGGTGTTCGAGCTGAGATGGCAGCAATGCAAAAGAAGCTCAAGGCTATGGAACATAAATTTTCAGCAGCCTCCCTAAACCCAATGTCGCTCCCCAAAACTGTATGTGGATGCTGTTCTGATCCTTCTCACTTAACGGAAGAATGTCCATTAAACTCTCCGTTTCAAGGTCACGAGCATACCAATGCCGCATTTCAAAGATCTAGAAACGATCCATATTCTTCCACGTACAATCAGGGTTGGAGGAATCACCCGAATTTTGCTTGGAACCAACAACAATCTCAAAACACGGTTCCAAGCCAAAATAATTTCCAAAGGGCTCTTCCACCACAACAGCAACCACTTCAACTCACTCAGCACCCCTACCAGTCACAAAATTTTCAAAACCAGGTCAACACTCCTGCACCGTCTAATCCTATGCAGATGACCTGTTCTGACGAATTCTCTCAATTCACTCAAACCATGAAATCACTTTTGTCAAATTTCATAGAGGTGTCGGCTGAGGTTAGATCTTCCGTCAGTGAGATAAAGAAAAACTCAGCGTCCCAAGCTGAGAGTATCAGATCGATGGAAGCTGAAATTGCACGACTTAAAGCCGAAATGAGTGCGAGAGAAAAAGGGAAACTTCCGTCTCAACCCCTACCGAATCCTGGGCATTACAATGTAAATGCCGTCACAACGTTGAAATCAGGAAGAGTGCTGAATAACCATGTTGGGGAAGGAATTGATGATATTGAAAATCCTATCAATAACACCCCGGCTGAGACCTTTCCTCAGACACACACTTCTACTTCTGATCTGTCACGACCCGCAGTGTACGGAACGTGACTGGCACTTAAGTTTACGAAACGTCTAAAGACGTCCGTAAAATAAGTAAGCCAAAACCCAGAAAACAAAACCAATTAAGCAAAAGAGTGAAGAAAACCCAATCAATTGAAAGCGAGTTTATCAAATAAGTCATGTAAAACCCTTTTTAAAAACAATACCAATTTTTCCGAAAATTTCGGCAGAGTCTCCTTTGTAAATACTGGCCCCTAAAATGGGTACAACAAAATATATATGAATCCAACAAAATAGGGCATCCCCAAGCGGGAGCTAGCTCTTCGCCACAAGGCGGTCACAAATCCCACGCAATATAAAATGACAACAAGCAAAATAATCATAATGAAGCATAAGAAAAACAGCATGTCGACTCAAGTGAGCTCGACCCCAAAATACAGCATAAAAGTCTACAAATCTCACAGTCTCATCTCTAGGTCAATATACAATAATGCTGGTAGATACAGTAGATGGAGTGTACTAGATACAAAGAATATATAAGGTGGTACAAAAATAATGGTATAACCCACCTAGGAGCAAAACCTCGAGTCCAGGCAAAGGAGGCAAAAGAACAAGTGCGCCCGCCGCTACTGTACTGACGGAGCGGACCTGCAAAAGGCTGTGGCACAACGGGGGTGAGTTGCCAACTCGTGAGTAATAAATAACATCTACAAAGGCTATCGTATGCATGCACACAAGCATCCTAGCATCTAAAATACAGGTATGACTGGATGCACTAGCAGGTGTGTATACAACATCAGTGTACTAATATGTATGCAACATGAATATCTGAGGTCTCAATAGGTATATATAAGAAACATCTTATCTCTTTTTGTTTTTGAAACTCTTTTAGAATGCCAGCATAATACTCAAAGAATCGACGAGAATCGGTGTCCAGCAACGACACCTAAAAGCTGTCTCAAATCTCATAAATCCATGTCATGGTGTCTCTGGCCTCAGCCATCCAGCTGACCCATCTCAATATCAATATCTCATCCTCTCGCGGCCCTGATCGGTATCCTCTGGATATCCGCCGTGCCCAATGAAGTCACCGGTAGGTAATCCGCCCCCTGCCAGGCTCATCGTCAGCTCCACGAGCTTCTTGCCCCGGGGTACCCTACCGGGCCCACCATGTACCCGAGACGGTTCATCCAACTCCTCGAAACGGGTCTCAAAAACCACAGCAAACTCATGGTGGACGACACTTACATCACTAGAAAACCGCAATTTACATGTTTTAAAAATATAATAAGTTTAGAAATTTTGCGGCTTTCCCCCGAAATCCAGAAATATCATAAAATCTCAAGAAATCCTCATAAGTGCATATATCAATGATAATGAATGCATATGGTATCAATAATCAAGTTGCGATGTGTGATTAATAGATTAGGCATGAACAATTAATATGATGAAGTACATGCACATGAATAGCAATCCTACGGTTTCATTTTTAGGAATTAAAGGCAATAGCATAAGTTTAAGTATCAATTAGTAAAAAGTTTCAATTTAAAGGTTATCTAGTGTGGTGGCATGGCAATTACCAGGGTGTGTGTGTAAGCATGAATAGTGCTTGTGCTGCATATAAAAACCCTGGCAATGGTGCAGGTGTCCTATAACATGGTTTCGTATATGTATGTTAATATAGTGTGTGGATGCAGCAAATAATCATATAAGTATTTCACCCCTAATTACTAACATCACTAAGAATCTTGTAAGTTACTAAAATTATCGGGCGGCTTGCGCCATCCAACGATAGTCCCCCCGTAGATGTTATATCTACTCACCGGAATCCCTGGCTAGCTGTGTCCAATCACCGCTTTCCCCTTTCGTGCCGCGTCTGACGTCTCCGCGACCGAACCTGGAATTTACATCAATACCAAACATAAGGTTACGTATCAAGAACGACGCAAAACCCAAACGAAACTACTAATGTTCACGAGCTAGGTACAACGTGCGCAGGGTGCGCGGAACATACGTGAAAATCGCAAAACTGCCAAAAAAACGCCGATTTGGTCGCCCGGCAAAACTAAAACCCGACTACTCAAAAAGCCGCACTCACGCATCCTAAACGTCATAGGAGATGCTAAAAATATCCCCAAGGTATCACAAATAATTCACCATTTAATTTTAATAAAAACCTAGTAAGCACAAAACTTGCAATTTTGGTGCAAATATCGAAAATTAGCGATAAGGTTATCACAATCCAACACAAATATCCAACCACACAACTAGTTAGCCACAATCACATAAATTCAACTCATTTATCATGCTTCAAAACCCATTTTCCATACATAAACCCTTTCTTGAATTTCCTAAAACAACAATTTACAACCAAAATCACACTTTTAAAATTTAGTAAATTAGCATAGTTTAAAGACCACATAACAAGGTAACCTCTTAGATTAGGTTGTGTAGGAACTAGATAGCAAAATAATTTAATTAACTAACATGGCTTCAAGAACCCTAGTTAAAATTTTCAACCATAACTTAAGAAAAAAAAGAAAAAAAAACTAGATTAGAACTACACTAAATTAACACTACAACAATTTAACTTAAGAAACTTAATCAAAAGAATTTAATTAGCAAGAAGTTATACCTCAACTAAAGATCTAGCAAGAATAAATTTGCTCCAAATGATGGCCTCAAAGCATCAAGATCCAAGCTAGGGAGGTGAAGGAAAAGAAGGATGAAGGATGGGTTTATTTTGTAAGCTTTAAATTGTAATTTTTTTGAATTAAACTTGAAGAATTTTGAAGGAAATGAAAAGAAAGGAGATGAAGGGGAGGGGGAGCAGGTTTCGGCAGCAAGGGAATGGGGGGGGGGAGTGTGTGTGTGTACTAGTGTTATTTCTTTTCCTTTCTAAGTCAACACCAAACTTTAATTAATGTAAAAAAATCCAACCCATAACATTCATCATATAAAATGAAATGGAGCAAATGGAGGGGAGGAATCCTGCAGGTGGGCTCGGCCCATGGAAGAAAAGGGAAAATGTGAGAGGTTGTAAAAAAGAAAACAAGCAAAAAGGCCCCCCACAAATTCATATTTGCAAGCTTAAGTTTAATTAATTATATTTTTGTTTTCCATAATAAAAATTAGTAAAAACTTAAAATAAAATACTAAAAATTTATGTTACAACTAGATTTTAATTAACATAATTTTAAGGATTAAAATTAGCCCGGAAAAATTTGTATTTATCGCTAATTTAATGTATTTTCTTACCGGCTTAAAATAATATTAAAAAATTGAAAAATAGGGAAATTTTTTTAAATGACCAGAATTTAATAAGTAACTCATTAGCTACTAAAAACAAGCAATTACCTATCCATTTTAGGTATAATTAGCCCTAAACTGTAAAATAACAAAAAATACGGTTTTCGGAAAAATACCGAATTTTCGCCGAATTTCAGGAAAACACCAAAACGACTTTTCAAGACGCTACAATCTTCCCCCCTTAAAGAAATTCGGTCCCCGAATTTAAAAATATAAGTACGCGTACCTTCAAAGAGATGGGGATATTTCTTCCTCATCTCGCCCTCGGTCTCCCAGGTGACCTCCTCGCTGCTCGGGCTACGCCAAAGGACCTTGACGGTTGGTATAATCTTCGATCTCAACTTCTTCACCTGCCGATCCAGGATGGCCACCGGCTGCTCTGCAAAAGAAAGGTCGCGCTCTAGCTGGACTGTCGGGTGCTGAATCGCATGCGAAGGGTCGGGAAGGTACTTGCGGAGCATCGAAACATGGAAGACGGGGTGAACATCAGGAAAGCTGGGTGGAAGAGCCAAACGATAAGCAACAGCGTCGACACGCTCGAGGATCTCGAAGGGACCTACGAATCTAGGGCTAAGCTTCCCCTTTTGCCCAAAACGCATCACGCCCTTCATCGGAGAGACTTTCAGAAAAACATGGTCGCCAACTGCGAACTCTAATCTGCGACGGCGCCTGTCTGCATAGGATTTCTGTCTGCTCTGAGCTGCCCTCATCCGGTCTCGAATCAACTGTATCTTCGCTGTCGTCTCCTCAACAAGTTGCGGCCCCAAAATGCTGCTCTCGCTGAGCTCTGTCCAACAGACGGGCGATCTGCATCTCCTCCCATACAATGCCTCGAAAGGTGCCATCTGAATAGTATCCTGGAAGCTGTTGTTGTAGGAGAACTCCACTAGAGGTAAATGATGATCCCAGCTACCACCAAAGTCTAAAACGCACGCTCTGAGCATGTCCTCCAGAGTCTGAATGGTCCGCTCTGACTGTCCGTCGGTCTGCGGATGAAATGCTGTGCTGAAGCTCAAACGAGTGCCCAAAGCCTCCTGGAGTCTCTGCCATAGTCGGCTGGTAAACTGAGTGCCTCGATCTGACACGATACAAGTCGGTACGCCATGTAGTCGCACGATCCCGTCAATATAGAGCTGAGCATACTGAGCGAAGCTGAAAGTGGTCTTCACTGGTAGGAAGTGAGCCGCTTTCGTCAATCTATCCACGATCACCCAGATGGAGTCGTACCCTCGGCTGGTCCTGGGTAGACCCACAACGAAGTCCATCGAAATCTGCTCCCATTTCCACTCTGGAATGGGTAACGGCTGTAACTCTCCTGCGGGCCTCTGGTGCTCGGCCTTGACTTGCTGATAAGTCAGGCATCTCGAAATGAACTTCGTAATGTCCCTCTTCATCCCGTCCCACCAGTAGGTCTCTCTCATATCATGGTACATCTTGGTGGAACCGGGGTGGACACTATACACTGATCGGTGTGCCTCCTCAAGAATGTCGCGCCGCAATCCATCAGCATCTGGTACGCACAGTCTAGATCCATATCGTAAAATCCCCTGATCGTCAATCACGAACTCGGAAAATCTGCCCTGTCCCATCTGTGCCATGATCTCTGAGCAACGGTCGTCACTGCGCTGTGCCTCATATATACGGTCAAGCAACTGTGGGCGTGCACGAACATGCGCGAGCTGCCCCCCTGTCTGAGTGAACTCGAACTCAACTCGGCTGTCGCATAACATCTGCCAATCTGCTGGCGACTGCCTCTGCACTGGGCGCAAAAAGGATAGACTACCCCCGGGCCTCCTACTCAACGCATCTGCCACCACATTCGCCTTGCCTGGGTGATATAAGATCTCGCAGTCGTAGTCTTTCACCAACTCCATCCAACGACGCTGTCTGAGGTTCAGGTCTCGCTACTGAAATATGTACTTTAAGCTCTTGTGATCGGTGAATATCTGACACGACTCGCCGTAAAGGTAATGTCGCCAAATCTTCAGTGCAAAGACCACTGCAGCCATCTCCAAATCATGAGTGGGGTAGTTCTATTCATGCTTCTTCAACTGCCGAGAAGCATAAGTGATCACCCGACCATGCTGCATCAATACGCATCCTAATCCCACTCGCGAAGCATCACAGTAGACCACAAATCCGCCTGATCCCGAAGGCAAAGATAATACCGGCGCCGTAGTCAAACAAGCCCGTAGCTGCTGAAAACTGTGCTCGCACTCCTCTGTCCAAACGAAAGGAACTCCCTTCCGGGTCAAACCGGTCAAAGGTGCAGCTATACGGGAGAAGTCCTGAACAAAACGCCTGTAGTAGCCTGCCAGGCCTAGAAAACTATGGATCTCAGTAACCGATGTAGGTCGGGGCCACTGCTGAACAGCCTCAATCTTCTTCGGGTCCACACAAATGCCGTCTCTCGTAACCACGTGACCCAAGAATCCGACGCTGTCCAGCCAGAATGCACACTTGGAGAACTTTGCGAACAGCTGGTGCTCCCTCAGAGTCTGTAACGTAATCCGCAAGTGCTGCTCGTGCTCCTCTCTGCTCCGGGAGTACACCAAGATATCGTCGATAAACACAATGATGAACAAGTCAAGATACGGCCTGAATGTACGGTTCATCAAATCCATGAATGCTGCTGGGGCGTTGGTGAGTCCGAACGACATCACCAAAAACTCGTAGTGGCCGTAGCGCGTGTGGAAAGCTGTCCTCGGTATATCCTCCTGTCGAACTCGCAGCTGATGGTATCCTGATCGCAAGTCGATCCTCGAAAAATACCCCGCACCCTGAAGCTGGTCGAACAAATCATCAATGCGCGGCAACGGATATCTGTTCCGAACGGTAACTTTGTTCAGCTGGCGGTAGTCGATACATAAGCGCAAACTTCCATCCTTCTTCTTGACAAACAGGACCGGAGCACCCCACGGAGAAACACTAGGTCGAATAAGCCCCTTATCTAACAAATCTTGCAACTGATCCTTCAGCTCTCGAAGCTCTGCCGGGGCCATACGATAAGGCGGTATAGAAATAGGCCCCGAGCCGGGAATCAAATCAATGCAGAACTCAACATCGCGCTCAGGCGGTAGCCCAGGTAGCTCATCAGGGAAAACATCAGGGAACTCACAAACTACCGGGACTCGGTCCAACGGAACCTCTGCAGCTCGAGTATCACAAATAAACTCTAAGAATCCCTGACATCCCTTCCGCAAGAGCTGACCAGCGCGAAGAGACGAAATTAAGCTGAGAAGGGTGACACTGCGGTCTCCCTGAATAACAAGGACTGGCTCTCCCGGAAAGCTAAATATGACTGCCTTCTCACGGCAGTCCACCGAAGCATAACAAGTGGCTAACCAATCCATGCCCAGAAGCACATCAAAGTCCAACATATCGAGGAGAATCAAATCAACCGATGAATCCCTCTCCCCGATACGAACGGAACACAATCGAAACACAAAACGGGCGACAAACGACTCGCCTACCGGAGTAACAACAACAAGCGGATGATCTAACGACGACGACTCACGGCCCAACATCGGTGCAAAGTGTGTAGATACGTATGAATGTGTGGAACCTGGGTCGAATAATACCCGTGCGTCGAAAGAACAAACTGGCAAGGTACCTGTCACAACGGCATTGGATGCCTGCGCATCCTGCGGTGTCAAAGCAAAAACTCGGGCCTGTCCTCCACCGATAGCGGGCTGACCTCGACCTCGGCCTCTGCCTCCCCGTCCTCTCTGAACAGGACCGCCGCGTCCACGGCCTCTGGGTGCACCTAACTGGCGTGGAGCATCGTCGGTGGTAGGAAGTAGGGCTCTCTGAGGAGGGGGTGGTGATGGTGGTAGGGTCACATGCGGAACTGTCGCTGCTCCCTGTCGTCTCGCCGGACAGTCTCTGACAAGATGGTGCAGACTCCCGCACCCAAAACACCCTGGCGACGGCTGCTGCCCCTGGGGATAAGAACCATATAACTGTCCCCGCCCAAATCCTCTGCCAGGACTATCTCTCGGAAAGAATCTGGCGCGCTGCCTCTGAGACGGTACATCGGTGCGAATCCTCTTCGGCCCAGAAACGGCCGAAGTCTGTGATATGCGTGCCTCCATCCGCAATGCTGTATCCATAGCAGCTGAATAAGTGTCGTAGCGCTGGGCGCCAATGGCAAGATATAGCTGGGCATCAAGTCCCTGTACGAACCTCTTCACCATCTTCTCTTCGGTATCCACCAAATACTGAGCATATCGGGATAACTGTGTAAACTGGATGTCATACTCAGACACCGTCATCCCGGGTGTCTTGACTAAGGTCTCGAAGCTACGAGCTCTGGCGTCACGAACGCTCTCTGGAAGGAAACAGGCTAGAAAGACCGCTGTAAACTCGACCCAAGTCATAGGCGGCAGACCTGCAGCTCGACCTCTCAAGACTGACTCCCACCATGTCTGCGCGAGACCCTCTAGTCGGAAACTCGCAAGCTCTACCCATCGATCATCCGAACATCTCAGCGAACGACAGATCCTTGCTAAACTGTCTAGGAACGTCTGTGGGTCCTCCGCTGCCTCGGTACCGATGAATACTGGAGGTCTCAGCCTCATGAAATCCTGTAGTGAAACCGGAATGGCCACGGTGGTAGTAGCAGGAGCAGGTATCATGGTCGTCTGTGATGTAGTAGGTACGTCATCCGGCCTCGGTGTACGACTGGATGCAACTAGGGATCCTACCATCTGACGTAGCTCCTGCATGCCTCCCATCATCTGTCGCAACTCCTCCATACCAGTCTCGAGCCTATCCATACGGCCTGGGGAAGGTGGATCGGTCTGTCCCTGCGGCGTAGGCATACCACCCTGCTCAGTCCTAGTCTCGGACGAGCCAGCTCGAATCTCGTCTCTGGCGGCAGCCCTCTGTGCCCTCGTAGCCTTCGGCGGCATAGTGGCTGTCACAGGAAAACGGATAGTAAGAACAGTGCAATAGAATCATAGGATACACGGAATTGAAGAAGGAATTTCAAGCAAGTATCCTAAAGTCACTTAGGCGGAGTACCGTATCATAAGTATGCCGCGGACATACGCACGCTATGTTACCCTGCTTAAGTCACTTACTCCATCTACCAAGGATCATCCTACACTCAAAAAGGTAAAACCTATCGCTCTGATACCAACTTTGTCACGACCCGCAGGGTACGGAACGTGACTGGCACTTAAGTTTACGAAACGTCTAAAGACGTCCGTAAAATAAGTAAGCCAAAGCCCAGAAAACAAAACCAATTAAGCAAAAGAGTGAAGAAAACCCAATCAATTGAAAGCGAGTTTATCAAATAAGTCATGTAAAACCCTTTTTAAAAACAATACCAATTTTTCCGAAAATTTCGGCAGAGTCTCCTTTGTAAATACTGGCCCCCAAAATGGGTACAACAAAATATATATGAATCCAACAAAATAGGGCATCCCCAAGCGGGAGCTAGCTCTTCGCCACAAGGCGGTCACAAATCCCACGCAATATAATATGACAACAAGCAAAATAATCATAATGAAGCATAAGAAAAACAGCATGTCGACTCAAGTGAGCTCGACCCCAAAATACAGCATAAAAGTCTACAAATCTCACAGTCTCATCTCTAGGTCAATATACAATAATGCTGGTAGATACAGTAGATGGAGTGTACTAGATACAAAGAATATACAAGGTGGTACAAAAATAATGGTATAACCCACCTAGGAGCAAAACCTCAAGTCCAGGCAAAGGAGGCAAAAGAACAAGTGCGCCCGCCGCTACTGTACTGACGGAGCGGACCTGCAAAAGGCTGTGGCACAACGGGGGTGAGTTGCCAACTCGTGAGTAATAAATAACATCTACAAAGGCTATCGTATGCATGCACACAAGCATCCTAGCATCTAAAATACAGGTATGACTGGATGCACTAGCAGGTGTGTATACAACATCAGTGTACTAATATGTATGCAACATGAATATCTGAGGTCTCAATAGGTATATATAAGAAACATCTTATCTCTTTTTGTTTTTGAAACTCTTTTAGAATGCCAGCATAATACTCAAAGAATCGACGAGAATCGGTGTCCAGCAACGACACCTAAAAGCTGTCTCAAATCTCATAAATCCATGTCATGGTGTCTCTGGCCTCAGCCATCCGGCTGACCCATCTCAATATCAATATCTCATCCTCTCGCGGCCCCGATCGGTATCCTCTGGATATCCGCCGTGCCCAATGAAGTCACCGGTAGGTAATCCGCCCCCTGCCAGGCTCATCGTCAGCACCACGAGCTTCTTGCCCGGGGTACCCTACCGGGCCCACCATGTACCCGAGACGGTTCATCCAACTCCTCGAAACGGGTCTCAAAAACCACAGCAAAATCATGGTGGACGACACTTACATCACTAGAAAACCGCAATTTACATGTTTTAAAAATATAATAAGTTTAGAAATTTTGCGGCTTTCCCCCGAAATCCAGAAATATCATAAAATCTCAAGAAATCCTCATAAGTCCATATATCAATGATAATGAATGCATATGGTATCAATAATCAAGTTGCGATGTGTGATTAATAGATTAGGCATGAACAATTAATATGATGAAGTACATGCACATGAATAGCAATCCTACGGTTTCATTTTTAGGAATTAAAGGCAATAGCACAAGTTTAAGTATCAATTAGTAAAAGGTTTCAATTTAAAGGTTATCTAGTGTGGTGGCATGGCAATTACCAGGGTGTGTGTGTAAGCATGAATAGTGCTCGTGCTGCATATAAAAACCCTGGCAATGGTGCAGGTGTCCTATAACATGGTTTCGTATATGTATGTCAATATAGTGTGTGGATGCACCAAATAATCATATAAGTATTTCACCCCTAATTACTAACATCACTAAGAATCTTGTAAGTTACTAAAACTATCGGGCGTCTTGCGCCATCCAACGATAGTTCCTCCGTAGATGTTACATCTACTCACCGGAATCCCTGGCTAGCTGTGTCCAATCACCGCTTTCCCCTTTCGTGCCGCGTCTGACGTCTCCGCGACCGAACCTGGAATTTACATCAATACCAAACATAAGGTTACGTATCAAGAACGACGCAAAACCCAAACGAAACTACTAATGTTCACGAGCTAGGTACAACGTGCGCAGGGTGCGCGGAACATACGTGAAAATCGCAAAACTGCCAAAAAAACGCCGATTTGGTCGCCCGGCAAAACTAAAACCCGACTACTCAAAAAACCGCACTCACGCATCCTAAACGTCATAGGAGATGCTAAAAATATCCCTAAGGTATCACAAATAATTCACCATTTAATTTTAATAAAAACCTAGTAAGCACAAAACTTGCAATTTTGGTGCAAATATCGAAAATTAGCGATAAGGTTATCATAATCCAACATAAATATCCAACCACACAACTAGTTAGCCACAATCACATAAATTCAACTCATTTATCATGCTTCAAAACCCATTTTCCATACATAAACCCTTTCTTGAATTTCCTAAAACAACAATTTACAACCAAAATCACACTTTTAAAATTTAGTAAATTAGCATAGTTTAAAGACCACATAACAAGGTAACCTCTTAGATTAGGTTGTGTAGGAACTAGATAGCAAAATAATTTAATTAACTAACATGGCTTCAAGAACCCTAGTTAAATTTTT
This sequence comes from Agapanthus africanus, assembly GCA_030015575.1. NCBI lineage: Eukaryota > Viridiplantae > Streptophyta > Magnoliopsida > Asparagales > Amaryllidaceae > Agapanthus > Agapanthus africanus. Next base: position 388,455,784 of record CM057342.1, on the reverse strand, counting down.
CAACCATAACTTAAGAAAAAAAAAGAAAAAAAAAACTAGATTAGAACTACACTAAATTAACACTACAACAATTTAACTTAAGAAACTTAATCAAAAGAATTTAATTAGCAAGAAGTTATACCTCAACTAGAGATCTAGCAAGAATAAATTTGCTCCAAATGATGGCCTCAAAGCATCAAGATCCAAGCTAGGGAGGTGAAGGAAAAGAAGGATGAAGGATGGGTTTATTTTGTAAGCTTTAAATTGCAATTTTTTTGAATTAAACTTGAAGAATTTTGAAGGAAATGAAAAGAAAGGAGATGAAGGGGAGGGGGAGCAGGTTTCGGCAGCAAGGGAATGGGGGGGGGGGAGTGTGTGTGTGTACTAGTGTTATTTCTTTTCCTTTCTATGTCAACACTAAACTTTAATTAATGTAAAAAAAATCCAACCCATAACATTCATCATATAAAATGAAATGGTGCAAATGGAGGGGAGGAATCCTGCAGGTGGGCTCGGCCCATGGAAGAAAAGGGAAAATGTGAGAGGTTGTAAAAAATAAAACAAGCAAAAAGGCCCCCCACAAATTCATATTTGCAAGCTTAAGTTTAATTAATTATATTTTTGTTTTCCATAATAAAAATTAGTAAAAACTTAAAATAAAATACTAAAAATTTATGTTACAACTAGATTTTAATTAACATAATTTTAAGGATTAAAATTAGCCCGGAAAAATTTGTATTTATCGCTAATTTAATGTATTTTCTTACCGGCTTAAAATAATATTAAAAAATTGAAAAATAGGGAAATTTTTTTAAATGACCAGAATTTAATAAGTAACTCATTAGCTACTAAAAACAAGCAATTACCTATCCATTTTAGGTATAATTAGCCCTAAACTGCAAAATAACAAAAAATACGGTTTTCGGAAAAATACCGAATTTCCGCCGAATTTCAGGAAAACACCAAAACGACTTTTCAAGACGCTACATGATCCTTGTTCTTCTACCCCACCGCCTTCTCGCGAGCCTATTCTCCATTTCCCACTAGGCTCGACACCTCAGTATAGTTCTTCTAGTTCTCCATAGACGATCCCCACTCCTCTTTTGGGATCATGTCTACCCCCACTTCCTTCTCTTATGATGGACCCAGCGCTTATTGCTAAAGCTCCTTACCCGAATCGGTTAGGGGGTAACAAATCGAGTCCACATATGGAGAAAATTATGGAAATGTTCAAACAGGTTAACATCAATATCCCTCTCCTAGATGCTATTCAACAAGTCCCCGCTTATGCGAAAATTCTTAAGGAATTGTGCACTAGGAAGAGGAAGACTCAAGTGCCGAAGAAGGTCTTCATGTCTAATAACATTAGCACTACTTTTATCCCACAGCTACCAAAGAAACGTAAGGACCCAGGATGTCCTACGATATCGATTTTTATTGGGGGTAAAAACATAAATCGTGCTCTTTTAGACCTTGGCGCAAGTGTTAACCTACTTCCATATTCTGTATATGAGCAGCTAGGGATTGGAGAGTTGAAACCTGCTCACTGCACTCTCCAAATGGCAAACCGTTCGATCACCAAACCTAGGGGTGAACTAGAGGATGTGTTGATAAAGGTCGGGGAATTTGTATTCCCTGTAGACTTCATTGTACTTGATACACAACCTGTAGCAAACCCCCGGAGCCAAATTCCGGTGATTTTGGGTCGACCTTTCCTTGCCACTTCCAATGCTGTTATTAACTATAGAAATGGTTCAATGAACTTATCATTTGGAAATATGACCATTGAACTAAACATCTACAAAGTTGGAAGTCAGCCATCAGAACCCTCTGCTCATATTCTTGATGTGTGCTCTGTCCACGAGATTGCTCCCGAAAGTTGCGGAGTTGAGGAACTTTGCTTTACAGATCTCGACGACACTACCACATCTCTGTTTGATCTTGCACATGATCTTAGTGAGGACACCTTTTCCACACTTGAGTCCGACACTCCTGACTTATCACCACCCGAGTCTGTATCTTTCACAGGCTATGAGCTTCTTTGTGACTCCAAAAATCACTCAATGATCCCACCTTCTATTATTTCTCCGCCCGCATTAGATCTCAAAATTTTGCCTTCTCATCTTAAATATGCTTATTTAGGTGAGAATGAGTCTTTACCGGTTATCATATCCGCTTCTCTAGCATCAGAGCAAGAGAATGCACTTTTATCGGTATTGAGATCTAATAGAGAGGCGTTTGGTTGGACTATGGCGGACATCAAAGGGATTAGTCCCTTGATAGTAGAACATCATATACATGTGATGGATGATGCCAGACCAACCCGAGAACCACAGAGACGGTTAAATCCCGTCATGAAGGAAGCGGTGATGAAAGAGATCGTCAAATGCCTTGATAATGGTATTATATATCCAATCTCCGATAGCCAATGGGTGAGTCCTATACATGTCATCCCTAAGAAATCTGGCATCACTGTTATTATCAATGAGGCAAATGAGTTGATTCAGACACGCGCCCAAACTGGGTGGCGTGTATGTATTGATTACAGAAAACTCAATGCCGCCATGAGGAAAGACCACTTTCCTCTACCTTTCATTGATCAAATGCTGGAACGCTTAGCTGGACGTGAGTATTATTGCTTTATGGACGGATACTCTGGCAATAATCAGGTCCCCATAGCCAAAAAGGATCAAGATAAAACCACTTTTACTTGTCCTTTTGGTACCTTTGCTTATAGACGCATGCCCTTTGGGTTATGCAATGCTCCCGCTACCTTTCAGCGGTGTATGATGGGGATATTCTCTGACATGGTCGAGAATTTTTTGGAGATTTTTATGGACGATTTCTCGATTTTTGGAGACTCTTTTTCTGATTGCCTATCGAATCTTGACACAGTTCTTACTCGTTGCAAAGAGAAGAACTTAACCTTGAATTGGGAAAAATGCCATTTCATGGTCCAAGAGGGAATTGTGCTTGGACATGTTATTTCACAGAAAGGCATTGAGGTTGACAGAGCTAAGATAGATGTCATCCAAAACCTTCCTCATCCCAAAAGCATCAAGGACATTCGATCATTCCTTGGCCATGCGGGCTTTTATAGGAGATTCATTAAGGATTTTAGCAAAATTGCTAGACCCTTAACTCTTCTCTTGGCCAAGGATACGACCTTCCACTTTGACTCGGATTGTGAGGCAGCTTTCGACTCACTTAAACACTCCCTCACCACAGCCCCCATTCTATCGTCTCCAAATTGGGACTACCCCTTTGAGCCGATGTGTGATGCATCCGATTTTGCAGTAGGTGTAGTTTTAGGACAACACATTGAAAAGATGCCACACGTGATCTATTATGCAAGTAAGACCCTGAATGATGCTCAAATCAACTATACAACTACCGAAAAAGAACTTTTGGAGGTTGTATTTGCATTAGAAAAATTCAGGCCTTACTTGATTGGCTCACCTATAGTTGTGTACACTGACCATTTCGCCTTGAAACATCTTCTGGCGAAGAAAGATGCAAAAGGTAGGCTAATACGTTGGATCCTTCTATTACAAGAATTTGATCTTGTTATCAAAGATAAGAAAGGATGTGAAAACGTTGTAGCCGACCATCTTTCACGCATCTCTTCTTCCCCTGTGACCCTGCCGATCATTGATTCGTTTCCAGACGAACAACCCTTGAGCGTATCCAATGAACCTTGGTTCAGGGATATTGTGAACTATCTTGTCACGGGACTGATACCCAGCGATTGGTCAAAACAGGACAAATATCGTTTTCTGTCCCAAGTAAAATACTTTTACTAGGATGATCCATATCTGTTTAAGTATTATCCTGATCAGATCATTCGCCGGTGTGTCCCGAAAGAAGAGTTCAAGAGTGTTCTTTCTTTTTGTCATGATCAGGCTTGTGGGGGTCACTTCGGTCCTAAAAAGACGGCGGAGAAGGTTTTGCAATGTGGATTTTATTGGCTGACCTTGTTCAAGGACGCATTTGATTATTATAAAACCTGTACACAGTGTCAGTACACGGGTAGAATTTCCCGGAGAAATGAAATGCCTCAGCAACCCATCTTAGTGGTTGAAATTTTCAATGTTTAGGGCATTGACTTTATGGGTCCCTTTCCCAACTCCTTTGGGAATTTGTACATACTGCTGGCGGTTGATTACGTCTCAAAGTGGGTTGAAGCCATTCCATGTCGCACTAATGACAAGAAGGTTGCCATTAAGTTCTTAAAAGAAAATATCTTTTCGCGATTTGGACACCCACGCGCTATCATTAGCGATAACGGGACACATTTCTGCAACAGGTCTTTCGAGACTCTGATGCGGAAATACGCAATCAACCACAAACTTTCTACACCCTATCATCCCCAAACGAGCGGGCAGGCTGAGATTTCAAATAGACAGATCAAACAAATCCTGGAGAAGACTGTTGCTAAGAATAGAAAAGATTGGTCGACCAAACTGACGGATGCTCTTTGGGAATTCCGAACTGCATTTAAAACCGACCTAGGGATGTCTCCATATAGGATAGTGTTTGGGAAGGCATGTCACCTGCCAGTCGAGGTTGAGCATAAAGCATTGTGGGCTATTAAGGAAATTAACTTTGACCTAAACCAAGCCTGCAACTTTCGGAAGCTGCAATTAAATGAGCTAAGCGAACTCCGCGATGAAGCTTATGATAACGCTGTAATCGTAAAGAATAGGACTAAGGTTTTTCACGATAAAAACATTTTGAGGAAAACATTTTCACCTGGTCAACAAGTCCTTCTTTATGATTCACGACTACACCTTCACGCGGGTAAGCTTCGATCTCGGTAGAAGGGACCTTTTGTTGTGCGGTCTGTATTCCCGCACGGGGCAGTAGAGGTAGAAAATGTTAAAAACGGCACCTTTTTCAAAGTGAATGGACATAGATTAAAGCCGTATTTTTCCACTGACCCCACGGAGGAGCTCCTGTTATTACAGGAGCCATTTTATCTTGATTAAAATTCCTCCGTCTCACTTCCATGTCCTGTATATCACTGCATCATTTTTTTGAATGGAGGTGAGTGAAAAGAATAAGTTTGGGGGAGGATCTTCACTTATATATTTTGCCCCCACTAATAAATTCCTCCCAGGCTTACAGGTTTTGTAGATATAGCTGTTGGCAACAGTGAGGACACTGTTGAAAACAAGTTTGGGGGAGGTTTGTGCTTATTTTTTGCATCATTTGCATATCATTTGCATACGCACAAAACATTTCTTTAAAAAACTATAAAAATTTAAAATTTTTCAAAACCCATAAAAATTTAAAATTTTCAAAATATAAAAATATTTAATATTTAACATTTTTTGTACATAAATAAGATAATAAAAGATTAGATAGTGAAAAATTACATCCATGAGATTGGAAAAATTTAAGAAAACCAAGAAAATTAGAAGTTTTCTTATACGAACTAGTAATAAGTAGTTATGAGCCATTGTCCCAAGGGTTAGTAAGATAAAGGAAGTCACTAATCTGAGAATAAAAATAAGTCTGAAAAATAGTTCCTATTCTGGAAGCCAAACATTTTGAACGTTGATACCCTACTATTCGCACCTACACACGTCTTGAAGCCCGGGATAGTAGAGGATACCTTGAAATGCTCTTGTCTAAAAGCCGATGTATGAAGGAAATAAATAAAAAAAATGAAGAAAATATAAAATGGTGAGAAAAATGGACACTGGTTTTGTTATCGCCAAGGCAACAATAAAAAAATATAGCGAGGGTGCCTCTTCACCTAGTGCCCTAAGGCCAACTGGTCTGGGAGTCACTGCTAAGCCTTAGGTGGTGCAAGACGAGGAAAATACACCAAATAAGCAAGCACATGAGTAATCGGTTGGTTAGTACCTCAAGAAGTATTAACGGTCGCATGAAAGTTTGTGAGCAATTTCAGCTAAATATTCATTAATTAAAAAGTACTGAGGCTGATGGGCAAGAGTATGATAGCTTGAATTGAATTCTCCGGGTGTAGGGATGTCTTTTACACACACGCAGAGTTATATGATCGATGTTTGGAAGAAAGATAGGAATGAAGAATAAGACGATGTTTATTGAGGGAGAACGTGATTTCCGACATTTTTTCATGACTATTAAGATAGGGCTCATGACAACCGAAAAGCTAGCTTAGTTGGAAACCCTAATTTTCAAGGCTTTTCTTTTACAATTCTTTTCTTTAAATGTAATATTCATAATCTTCCTTTTATTATTGGATTTTGTGGGTGCAATCCGCTGAAAACCCTCAGGAGACAACACTCCTCCTACTAGGGACACCTAGGGGTTTAAAGGCTTGTTGCACATGCTCAGTGCGATCGTGTTGCCTACGAAAGTGTGCTAGTTAGTTTTTCTCTTTCTTTATTTTCCCCTTCTCTTTTTAAATAAAACAGTTCGCTCGAGACGATCGAAAATAAGTTTGGGGGAATTTGATTAGTCGAAAATACTGCATCTTTAACACGACAATTTCCCTATCATTTGCATTCATTTAGAGCTGTTCGGCATTCATATAGCACATATTAGCAAAACAGTCGTAAAATACCAGATTGCATGTGTTAGACTTTCAAACCGGCACTTTAAGGGAAATTGACTGTATTTCATGGCATCGCATCATTCTTGTATAGCGCAACTTGTGTTTCGAAGTCTGTGCAGGAAATTCCAAGAGAATGGCCAAATTTTTGAAACAAAGACTGTTAAAAAGACGCCAACTCAAGGATTTGAAATCTGAAAATGATCTAGAAGGAATTCAGGGAATAAACATATCAGAAAGTACACCTGAAGACATAAGAAAGCAACATGTGAAGTCTGAAGCTCCAAGGAAGCCACTTGGCCGCGGAACCGCGGCCGGAGCAGGCTTGAGCCGCGGTTCCGCGGCGGCCTTGCCACGTCAGCCCCCCTGCTCTGCTTCATAACTCTTCTCTCAGGTCCTACAACTCATCAAGCTACTGCAATTTCCAGATTACTCCAGAACTTTCTGCCAGATCAGCAAACCTTGGGTTCACAAGCTAAACACTCCTAGCTTCCAAAGCAAGCTTCACCCTAACTACCTTAAGAGCCTAGAACCTTCCCCCTAACCTCCTAGCTTAAGGTAGAAGCTAAACCCTAACTAACTAGTTCTAGAGGCTTCTACCTAACTAACTAGCTTAGAAGGGAAGTTAACCTAATCCAAGCTTCTTAAGGAAGCTACTCATTCCTAAACTTATAAAAAGGACCCTAGGCCTCACTTGAAAAGGTGGTTCCTCAATTGGGTTGTTCATTAGTTGATCATCAATTGTTGTTGAGTGTTGTTCATCTCTTCAACCCAACTCTTGCCACCTCCAAACCCTAACCCTAATCCAATCAAGAAACCAAATTCAAGATCCTTTGAGTTCTAGCAAAGCAAGCCTTCAACCATCCTTTAGAAGCGAAGCCGGACTTCATCGGAGGATGAGATCCAAGCCGATCCACGACTCAAGGAGCCGATGCAACGCTAGATTCGACAATCTTGTTCCTTCTCAAATTCTTGTAGTCTTGAGCAATGTGTAACAAATTGTGGAATTAATAAAGGTGAAGATTCTTTTAACTTGCTTATATTTCAATTCAAGCATTATAATTCAACTTCAATTCTTGAATGTATTCTTTGTGATGATGTTTGAATAAAACTCCGCTCGTGGAGGAGTCGAGATGATTGGTAGAATGATGATGTTGATGAATCTTTAAACGTTTTCTTAAGTCCTATAATGATTGTAAATTCTTGAAAATTGAATGATCGATGATCTAGATCGATGCGAAATGCGTTCTTGATTCTTTTCGCATGATCTAGAGATCAACGTTCGATCATTCGATTTCCTAGAAGCTATCTTGTGAATGTGATTCATCGAAAGGAGAAAGGATAGGATGAAGAAACCCTAATTCTTCGCAAGATCCTTAATCCTCGATAAATCGACATCGATTTAGCATCAATCCGTTAATGGATAAGAAAAAGTAATTTCGAATCTTCTTCACATCTATGATCTAATCGACTCCTACGAGCCTTACTTCAAATCTTGAAACTTAAATCGATTGGAATTATATCAATTCTTTATTCTTGATGTTTAACGCTTTCTTGATTCTTGATTAGATCTAGTTGATTCTTGAAATTCATTGATATAAATCTTGAATCGTTTTGCTTTTCTTTTCTATTAAGTTTTCAATTCAAAACAAAACAAATACGAACGAATCGCACAATCCCTGTGGACGATCCGCACTTACTAACGCGCTACAAACCGACACCGTTATTGATTGCGGTCAAATAATTCTTTGATTGTGATTTCTATTCATTCTCTAAACCGACACACAAAGAAAAGAACTATCAATCAGTGGGTATCAGGATCCAACTATCTTATATAAGGTATGCAATCTCATTGCAAATTCCAACACTTGAAATTCCCGACAATCTCTTGCCCTAAGCGTCCTATGACCTTTGTTAGTTATATGTATGCCCTAGAGACCATTACTGTACATAGGATGTATATTGTAGTGGATGCTGGGACATATATAGGGAGGACTTTCTTGCTCGACATGATAGTATGCTATCTGGTTGCTCTTTACCTTAACGTGTATACTGATTGTCTCTCTATTACATGTTGGTAAAGCCCTTAGGATGTGTACTTGACTACCTGGACTATGATGCGGATCATACTAGTGGGGACATGGTAGTCTATAAGTACATCCTTCAAGGTCTCTAGTCGTGGGTGTATCGAGACGGGGCATCGATATACCAGAGTAGACTAGCGTATACCTTCTCGACTCATACAGATGGGCGATGGATGATCCCACATCCATTGGTGTTTGACATCAGAGATGATATACGGATGCTCAGTGGAGACTGGATACACTGGACGGACTCGCCGAGAACTCCCAGATGGTATTATACCTTACGTCAGATGGCAGTTCTCTGGTGACACTGGTACATGTTAGTCTGTAGACCCGAGATCGTCATAGAGTCTTGTGTAATTCCCACTGTGCTTTGATTTCCACCTTACCATGTCCAAGAGGGCATGCAAAACGGTGGCTTTTGGGTACAGTCCCGAATCACATGGAGGCAATGAGCGATAGGAGGGGATTCGTCTCTCCCGGTATAGGGAGTTGATGTTGCGCTGTGTTCGATTGGCTATAACCGGAAATCCTTGGCCAGGGTTACTGAGATTTACTGGTAAGTGTTACCAGTAGTTTCTCAAATAGTTATAGACCTCATATCGACACGACTTATCGAGCTATTGGGGTCTGACGTTTACCATCCCTAGGCGAGATATGCAACATATCAGACGACGAGACCGGGCTGTACGGTAAGTGTTACTGGTTGGATTCACAGGAGTGTGAGCGGGCTTGCTCGTCGATCTTATGATCGCTCAATACCCGGGTGGCCATTACGTTTAGCAGACCGCTTGCGGCTTGTGGGTGTTTGATATGATCATCATCTGCTGCCGGCGTATTGACGAGTCTTTAGAGTCCTACACAGAGGTTTCCTGGCTCAAGCGAAACGAAATAGGAGCGCATATGAGATATGTGCGGAACCGAGAATAATGCGTGTATGTGATACCGTATTCTATTCTCGCGATGAATGTATCGAATGGTTGTATGAGATATAACCTAGTTATCGAATCAAGGATTGATTCGATAAGCAGATACATTGGATATTAGTCGGTTATATGCGATATGACCGGATCGTTAAATCAAGTGTTGATTTAATGATTTAATGTATAATTATATATTTGATATATTACTTTGCATTAACTAGTATTGGTTCACTTAAGATGGATTTTCTCACTTGATGTGCACATTGTATATGTGATATATTTTTGTGCACTTGATTATATCATATTTGATGATACATGAAAGTTTGTGTGTATGTTTAGTTTAAACCGTGGTTAAGTAAATGGTTAGGGTTTTGTTTAATTTATTTATTTATTTCATTTTGGCAAGAAATGAAATGGTTGCTACTTTTGTTTTACATTGAAGCTTCATGAAGCTTTGAAAAAGTCTACCATTTTTGTTTCATGCCTAACCTAACCATTCACCTAACCTTAGTTTACTCTCTACACATTGTTGGAGATAGTGCCCTCAGAGTCAATTATTGGATCACAGGCACGTGATTGCAATGATTGAGGGGAGGACCTGTCCCAGTAGGACAGTCTTACTCGAGATGATAGTATGCTATCTGGTTTATCTTTATCATCGTGTACTGCTTTAGGTGACCTTACGAGTCGCTATTACACGTTGATAAAGCCCCTAGGATTCTTGCTTGACTTCCAGCAGTATGAGGGCGATCATATAAGTGGGAGCTGGGGTCTATAAGCACATCCTTAAATGGTCCCTAGTCGAGGGAGTTTCGAGACAGGGCATCGATTCTCCACAGTAGACTAGTGTATACAGTCGAGACCCCGACGAGGGGCGGTGGCCAGTCTCACAAGCCACTGGTTTCAGTTGATTCACCTAAGATGTATACAGGTGCTCATTGGGTTATGAGTACACCGGACAGGACTCGCCGGGAACCTGCTAGTTGGGATATACCAGACGTCAGATAGCAGTTCCCAGGTGACATGTGTACAGGTTAGTTCATCGACCTGGGATCGTCATTTGTCTCGTGTGAGTTCCCACTGTACTTTGATTACTACCCTACCACGGCTCAAAGGAGTCGTGCAAACAGGTTTTAGTTGGGTACAGTCCCGAGCCACATGGAGGCAGTGAGCGGATCTGCAGGGGTTCGTCTCTCCCGGTATTGGGGGTGAGGTCGTGCTGTGTCTAGGAGAGCCAGAACATGAAAAGTCCTTGGCCAAGGCAGGGGATTTGCTGGTAGGTATTCCAGTAGTATCTCAGGGTGTTCTGGGCTACACTCCGACACGACTTGTACCGCTTTTGGGGGTCTGACTTTTACCAACCCCCTAGGCCCGCCATGCGATACTCATAGACGAACGGACCGGACTGTACGGATATTGTCACTGACAGGCTCAGTAGAGTGTCAGGATGAGTTCGCTCATCGACGTCCCTTTTGGTCAATACCTGGTGGCCCGTCACGTATTGGCTTATACCTCTGACGTGCTAGTGGTTAAATCCACAGCCACAGTATTGACGAGTCTTTAGAGTCCACCATACAGACAGTTACTCAAGTTTCGGGCGAAACGCTGTAGAGGCCGTATGGAGATATGGCAGGGTTCGATCAGATACGTGCGGTATTGCACGGATCGTGATCGGACAGTTTTTACTAGCCGGCTTTGGCTTAAGCCGGATACTAGTATTTGATAGTGTAGTTTTGTCTCTTTGCATTTGTGTTCAGTGGGAATACAAATACGGGCATGTATTTGCAGTAGCGGGGTTTTCCTGTAATTTAATACGGGATCAGTTTTCTGGGGTTGCCAGTTTGCATTCTGTTCCGGCCGGTTTTCTCTTTTTCCTTCTCGGCCGGACTTTTCGTTGGAGGGGGTTAATTGCAAGTTTGCAATTAACTTTGTTGTGAGGGGCTTTCTTGCATTTGTGGATTATGATGAGACTAGCTTCATGATGATATTCTTTTTTGGTCACTTTCTTTGCTTTAATGGTGATGGTTTGTGAATGGATTGAGTTGGAAATTGGTGTGACTATTTTTCCATTCATTGATTCCCTTTCTCCCCTTAATTTATTCCATGGTATTTCCCCACTTTGAGTTTTGCTGGGCCGGCCATTTGTTTGGGCATGGAGTGAGGTTTATTTGGTGGGATAATTTTCTTCATTTGTTTTTGGTGGCCCCCCCCCTTTTGTATGCAGTGAAGGAAATTTTCCTTTTTCTCCTTGGTATTAATTCATGCACATTTCATACTTGATTTTAAGTGAGAAAAATGTGAGCTTGCTTCTTGACTTTTCCAGTGAGCACTTTGCTTTGGCCGAGCTCACATTTTGCTTTGGATGCTCCATTTTTCTTCAAGCATCCATGAATCTCTTTGTGCTAAAAATTCCTCCAACCATGGCAACCTCATAACCCCAAGAGACATGCCTTCTACACTATTTCTATAGCAAGCCTTGGATGCGTCGGCTAGCCAACTTCGCGCCCGAGTTGCCTCGGTCAAGAGGCGGGAGCCCGTAAAAGATTCCGGCTACGTGGTGCCCTTTCCGACGAGCGAGGAGGTGACGGAGATTCCGCGGGAGATCGGAGCGGAGACGAAGACCGAAGGACACGGATCGCTTGGTATAGCTTCTCTACTCTTTTCTTTTTGCTAGCTAGCTAGGTTAATGGCCCGATCCGGGTAAAAAGTCCGCGGTGGTGCCGTTTTGCAAAGTTCGCAAAGTTTTTGTTTTCCGCGTTTCCGGCGTCGGATCGACGGCCGGGGCGCCCCCGCGGGCTTACAATGGTATCAGAGCCAGGCCGTTAACCTACCTAGCTTGCTCTAGTATGTTTAGTGCTCGATCGAACGAAAATCTCCAAAAACCGTATTTTCCCATGCTTCAGGTTTCTGTCGATTTTATTTTGTCTCAGAAAATTTTTCAGTACATTGCAGAAACATGAGAATGAAATTCTAAGGACTCTGGAAAAATTTGGTTTTGTGATGCTTCAGGACGACCGCGGAAGGGCGGCCAAACCCCTGGTTTGGCCGCGGTTCCGCGGTGGAAAGAAGTCCTTGCTGTGCGAAATTTTTCCAGTGGGCTTTTGGCTTGGAAATAGGGGTTTTGGGATATTCTTTTTGGGCCCTGTTTTTCTGTAAGTGCTACAGTAGTGTATGGGGCCCACTTTGATAAATTTGTTCGATCGGATATTTTAAACATGCTAGTTCACAGTATTTACTTTATACCTGCGACCGTGAATGTCACTTGATCGGTAAATCCCGTCTAACTGCTATAGCCCGGTTAGACGGATTTGCGAACGTGACTTTCACGTTGATGTTCTGTGATTGTACTGTGTTGTTGCGGATCGGTCGTGGGGGATAGCCTGGTTGCAGTGGTAGTACAGTTCTGTTTTTTATGTACATTTGATATTGCGGGGCGAGCGTCCGACATGTGGACTGCCGTCACTGCCTGTTTGTATTATTATTCTTTTGGGACACGACCTGGTTGCGGTCGATGTACCTATTGTATGTATATTTTACTTTCTATACTAGGATTACCCCGCGGAGGGGTGCACGGGTAGCCGGGTTCTGGAGGGTAACAAGCCCGCATCTCATGGCATTGAGACGGAGGGGGCTTCACTCTAGAATTGGCGGGCTATTCGCCGCACTCGTAGGGGGTATAGGGTTGACCCAGGAGGGGTGCCCAAGTTACCGGATTCCGTGAAGTGCTGGGTGGTCCATTCACGGTGCTGAAGGGGGCTGCCTCGCTTCAGGTTTTGGCGGGTAACTTGCCGCGCCCGTAGGGGTCTAGGATTTCATTGCACAGGCTATCCACACGACCAGGGGAACGTCGGGTTTCAGTAGCGGCTCTGTGAAACCCGGGGATCCTAGATATCTGTATTGATCTGTGTTGCTATACATTTCTGTGCTGCATTGTTTATCACGCCTTGAGCGAAAATTATATATTGGTATATATATATTTATAGATGTTGTATATGTTTTTCATCCGCGCTAGTCCAGTCCCCGCTCTGTCGTTAGTTAGCTAACCTAACGGGTGATGACGGGACCCAGTGGCGAATGCGGATGGCATATACGTACGTCAGTATATTTTCGTTCTTTATGGTGTGATCAATTGATGGGACTGCGTTGATTCGGATCAATGCAAGTTAAACAAACCTAATCTGATGTTGTTGGAACACTTTTTCAAAAAGCTGTTATTGCAAGGGCGTTCTCTTTTGTTTTGCACAGAGGTATTCATTTGGAATATCCTGCTCCTCAGTCGACGAGGCAAGGGCCGAGATCCCTTCACCGGGAGTGACCCCTTGGACAGAAGTTTGCGTCAGGGCATTAACTTCACTATAGCTGATTGCTTTTGCTTTGCACCGTGGTATTCAGTTGGAATATCCTGCACCTCATTCTACGGGGAAAGAGCCGAGATCCCTTCACCGGGAGTGACCTCTTTAGCAAAGGTTGTCGTCACTATAATTTTCAAAGCTATCAGTTCCTTCGACGATATCGAGTTCATTACGTTAAAGGTTTTCGCCAGAAACCATTCGTAGCCCTCCGTTATTTCAGTTAAATATTCGGTAGTATTCAAGCTATGTATTTTGACCTCACGCCAAGGCATAGTGTTTGGTAGCTGCCGGGTATTTATCTGTTGCATAGATAGATGCGTTGGTTTGGGACAGTCGTACTACTATTTTGGCCTACGTCAAGGGTATGTACGGGTGGGTTCAAATTAACCAGGATAATGACGGATAGAACTTGACATGTGACTTATGATATTTTGACCTTACGCCAAGGTCATAAGAGCATGGGGCAAAAATCCACATCGGGAGTTTCAAAAGAACTGAAACTTGCCAGGTATGCGCATACCTTCTGGAGTGTGATAACGTGAGCGGATTCCGTCACATTATCATGCGATGATAGTTGGATCCCGATTCCCACTGATGAGTTGGTTTACTCCTCGGGTATTCCCGGCTAATTCTTCTTTCAGGTTTGGGGAAGAATTTGACGTTACAGTGGGAGGTTTCCAGATTAGATAAAGTGACAACCATTCTGATCTAGGTTAGAGTGCACGCTGAGTGTTTCTTTTCTCTCTCTCTTTGGCAGCGACCATTGACCCGACCCTAGACTATGACTCAGTGACCAAGTTGACCGAACCTTCTTAACACTGGCTTTTGGATTGTCAGAGTTGCAGACCTTTTTGCCACTCCTACTTTTACTCTTTTCTCCGGGACACCCCGTATTACTACGAACGTCCACTTCCATTGGACAAAACCATCGTATGGTTATATACGAACTCGAAGGACTTCGAGGATGGTTTCCGGTTCTGGAGAAAACGAATAGGACTATTCAGTTGTCTTTACCTTTTACCTTCTCTCAGGTTGCGAGTACTCCTTGGTTTAGGAGATAGTACACCTATTATGCAAATTGGATAGTCTTCTTCCAAACCTTAGGCTGGTGCCGACCGGTAGGGAATGAAGAAAGCCAATTAGCCTAAACGGTGTACAGAAGGTATTAAGTTCAGACAAAGCAAGGGATTAGTAAGAGGGCAAAGTAAATTGCGATTGCTATTCACGACCAAACCATGTACTTCTTTGTCAATCCTAAATCACCTATGAATTAAGTTCATTCGGTTGTCTTTTATCCTCACCTTCTCTCGCATTGCGAGTGCTCCTAGGACTAGGACAGTACACCCATTATGCTTATTGGATAGTCTTCTTCCAAACCATAGGCTGGTGCCGAACGGTAGGGAAGGAAGAAAACCATTTGGCCTAAAGGGGTGTACAGAAGGTAATGACTAAAGACATATAAAGGGATTTGGAGAGGTGGCAAAGAATTATACAGTTATAGTTGTGAATCTGGATAATGGAAGAGGCATTACTAGGAATACCAGCATACCCCATCGAAACATTTCAATGTTTCAGTTTCACTGTGTACTGTTAAATGAAAACTGATTTCCCAATTAGGCACTTGCTCCAGGGTATGTATTTACTAGGTATGAGTCTCACATCTGTATGGTTTTACAGATGATGAGTGGGAGTAAGTTATTGGGAATTAGGTGACCCTCCTCATTATATCGGGATTCGTTGGAATTGGTGATATTTGAGGAAGCCATCTGGGTTGTTTGCCGGTCGGCAAATATTTGGTTTTGAATATCCGTTGTTGTGCACCAATTTCAAATTGATATATCTGTACGTCTATTTTTATAGAGTGAGACATATCTTTTTGAAATTATGTCTATGACATTTACCTATACCAGTGGATGGTTAGGTAAGGAGCATTGAACAGCGGTGTAATTCTTCTTAACCAAAAGTATAGTTTTCAACCTACGACACACAGTGAATGAGTCACCAGACTCAGGGGACTTATACAGAGTATTGTATATTGTCCAGTGTCCATTAGGACAGAGGGGTTGGTCCTCATACTATATTCTATTTTACTTCTAACTTCTCTAGTACTTAGACATGTGTTTCGTAGAAACACAGGGTCTAAGTTTTGAGGAGTTATAGGTATATGAATAAAGTAGAGAACCAGGTATTGCAAGTATCGGGATTCTTCAAGGTGATCGAAGATGTAGATACTTGTACATGGTATTCGGTTGATAGTAATGTTTAAGAGATCTTGTTTCTCTTTCAGGTTACTCATAATTGGAAGCATTCCTAAGTTAAGTAACGCTGATCAGCCTCCTTCCATTTAGTTGACATGCACTGGAGACAGCTGCATGATTTGAATCTGGTTCAATTAAATCAGTGCCTCTGTTTCTTGGATATAGAACAGTTCATATCTTGACATTGTTAAGATACGGGGAGTTGTCCGGCTTATGCTTAAAACCAGACTCTGGACAACTCAAGGCACGTTTCAGTAGTGGCTGTTTGTGGGTTGACCCGGGCTATGACGAGGGTTGATTTTCTACCATCTGGAAGATCAATAGTGATATTGTTCTTGACTCGCCACAGTTTTATCAAAAATGGATTTTTTCAGAAAACAGTAGTGGGAGTATGGTAGAACTGGAAGTGATTCCAGAACCACAAACGATTATTGAAGATTTCATAAGAACCTAAAGATTCAATCTGGTTTGACATTCCATTGGCCACTCCGCAGATAAGGTGGGTAACCTCAGGCACTTGAGAGGTACTTCGGTATGCTCAAGGACGGTGGCAGAGAGGTTCTTGTTTACCCAGACTTGCTATTGCTGTTGTTCCAGACTGTGAGACCCGGCAGGAGGATGAGTATAGCGTCGTTCTAAACTAGCTTTAGAAGTGCACGTCTATATGACACTGCCAGAGGGTTGTCATAGTCAGTGGGAGCAGCGGAAGCATTGGTGGACAGTTAGCTTATGTCTATTTATAGACTAAAGCAGATATAGCGGAGATAGATCATCTATTTCTGATGTGACAGTCATAGGTTTGACTTGATCAGAATAGGGGATGGATCTGTTAAGAAGGTAGTAGGGTGTGATGTCCTGGTTTTTGATGACATACACAGAGTAGGAAGTAATATTCCCATACTACGATCGGTTATACTTTAGTCGTCACAATCGGAAGCAGTTTTAGAACATAAGTTGATATTCTAGGGAATTGATAACGGCAGCCTCCTTTAGGAGACGGTTATCATTCCAGGCTTCCAAGGTGACCTGGATGGAAGAGTGGCTGTCAGAGTTATAGTTTTCCCTCTGACGAGGGGCAGTATTTTGGACAGGTGGTCCAGGTGGATACTGAGGGAAGGCATGGCGCAGGATACTGATTAAGTTCAGTTGACAATACAGTCTAAGAAGTTTGGATTTGGAGTTCACTTATGAGCTAGGTCCCATCAGACATCCAGACATTCTAAGACAGGTATTGCTCATTTCGGGAGATGGCTTTCTCCGCGAACTTGAGATATAGAGAGACATAGAAAGAAACATCAAAGCGGATCCACTCACTGAGGCTATTCCTCGAACGCAATAGTTTCGCAAACGAGCTTTGTGAGACTGACTAGTAGAGGAGTTGGGTGTTCGGTATCACACGGGCTGTGAGTATGCGACATCGCAATAATTAGCCTTGAGTGCAAGTGGGAGATTGTTGGAGATAGTGCCCTCAGAGTCAATTATTGGATCACAGGCACGTGATTGCAATGATTGAGGGGAGGATCTGTCCCAGTAGGACAGTCTTACTCGAGATGATAGTATGCTATCTGGTTTATCTTTATCATCGTGTACTGCTTTAGGTGACCTTACGAGTCGCTATTACACGTTGATAAAGCCCCTAGGATTCTTGCTTGACTTCCAGCAGTATGAGGGCGATCATATAAGTGGGAGTTGGGGTCTATAAGCACATCCTTAAATGGTCCCTAGTCGAGGGAGTTTCGAGACAGGGCATCGATTCTCCACAGTAGACTAGTGTATACAGTCGAGACCCCGACGAGGGGCGGTGGCCGGTCTCACAAGCCACTGGTGTCAGTTGATTCACCTAAGATGTATACAGGTGCTCATTGGGTTATGAGTACACCGGACAGGACTCGCCGGGAACCTGCTAGTTGGGATATACCAGACGTCAGATAGCAGTTCCCAGATGACATGTGTACAGGTTAGTTCATCGACCTGGGATCGTCATTTGTCTCGTGTGAGTTCCCACTGTACTTTGATTACTACCCTACCACGGCTCAAAGGAGTCGTGCAAACAGGTTTTAGTTGGGTACAGTCCCGAGCCACATGGAGGCAGTGAGCGGATCTGCAGGGGTTCGTCTCTCCCGGTATTGGGGGTGAGGTCGTGCTGTGTCTAGGAGAGCCAGAACATGAAAAGTCCTTGGCCAAGGCAGGGGATTTGCTGGTAGGTATTCCAGTAGTATCTCAGGGTGTTCTGGGCTATACTCCGACACGACTTGTACTGCTTTTGGGGGTCTGACTTTTACCAACCCCCTAGGCCCGCCATGCGATACTCATAGACGAACGGACCGGACTGTACGGATATTGTCACTGACAGGCTCAGTAGGGTGTCAGGATGAGTTCGCTCATCGACGTCCCTTTTGGTCAATACCTGGTGGCCCGTCACGTATTGGCTTATACCTCTGACGTGCTAGTGGTTAAATCCACAGCCACAGTATTAACGAGTCTTTAGAGTCCACCATACAGACAGTTACTCAAGTTTCGGGCGAAACGCTGTAGAGGCCGTATGGAGATATGGCAGGGTTCGATCAGATACGTGCGGTATTGCACGGATCGTGATCGGACAGTTTTTACTAGCCGGCTTTGGCTTAAGCCGGATACTAGTATTTGATAGTGTAGTTTTGTCTCTTTGCATTTGTGTTCAGTGGGAATACAAATACGGGCATGTATTTGCAGTAGCGGGGTTTTCCTGTAATTTAATACGGGATCAGTTTTCTGGGGTTGCCAGTTTGCATTCTGTTCCGGCCGGTTTTCTCTTTTTCCTTCTCGGCCGGACTTTTCGTTGGAGGGGGTTAATTGCAAGTTTGCAATTAACTTTGTTGTGAGGGGCTTTCTTGCATTTGTGGATTATGATGAGACTAGCTTCATGATGATATTCTTTTTTGGTCACTTTCTTTGCTTTAATGGTGATGGTTTGTGAATGGATTGAGTTGGAAATTGGTGTGACTATTTTTCCATTCATTGATTCCCTTTCTCCCCTTAATTTATTCCATGGTATTTCCCCACTTTGAGTTTTGCTGGGCCGGCCATTTGTTTGGGCATGGAGTGAGGTTTATTTGGTGGGATAATTTTCTTCATTTGTTTTTGGTGGCCCCCCCCCCCTTTTGTATGCAGTGAAGGAAATTTTCCTTTTTCTCCTTGGTATTAATTCATGCACATTTCATACTTGATTTTAAGTGAGAAAAATGTGAGCTTGCTTCTTGACTTTTCCAGTGAGCACTTCGCTTTGGCCGAGCTCACATTTTGCTTTGGATGCTCCATTTTTCTTCAAGCATCCATGAATCTCTTTGTGCTAAAAATTCCTCCAACCATGGCAACCTCATAACCCCAAGAGACATGCCTTCTACACTATTTCTATAGCAAGCCTTGGATGCGTCGGCTAGCCAACTTCGCGCCCGAGTTGCCTCGGTCAAGAGGCGGGAGCCCGTAAAAGATTCCGGCTACGTGGTGCCCTTTCCGACGAGCGAGGAGGTGACGGAGATTCCGCGGGAGATCGGAGCGGAGACGAAGACCGAAGGACACGGATCGCTTGGTATAGCTTCTCTACTCTTTTCTTTTTGCTAGCTAGCTAGGTTAATGGCCCGATCCGGGTAAAAAGTCCGCGGTGGTGCCGTTTTGCAAAGTTCGCAAAGTTTTTGTTTTCCGCGTTTCCGGCGTCGGATCGACGGCCGGGACGCCCCCGCGGGCTTACAATAACCATGGTTTCTAATATGATAAGGATCACTCATTTTCTATTATTCTTATCATATTATCATATTCTTTTCTTCTTCTTCTTCTTCTTCAAGATGAAGAAAACCTTGCATCCTTTAATGGTGTCTTGAGAAAAAGAGTGAGAAATCCAATTCTAAAGTGAACCCACTTCCTATTTCTTCATCCTCTACCACTTGCCAAGTAGTATAGGGTGTTTTCTTCACAAGTTTCATGGCTTGGTGAAGTTGGAGCTTGATCTTGTGTTGCCTCGACGTAGATTATCTTCGGCATCGAAGTCGACGACCTAGCCCGCCCATTTCTCCGATGAAGCCGACGCTAGAGCCCAGGATCCGATGATCGCAGCGAGGAGACTTCATCATGGAGCTATGGAGGTGGACGACCGGATCTACAAAGGTTGTATTTCCGTTCACTTAGCACTAAAGTAGTTTAGTAGCTTGTAGTTTCGCCTAAACTCAAGTTAACGATCGCATTAGGGTTTCTCGGCACCGGAAAAATTATTATTTGGCATGGTTGATGCCTTGTGAGACCTTTTTGGCATGCCTAGGAATCCTACAGTGGTATCAGAGCCTAGCTAGAGCCTTAGGCGATGAGTAGACGAAGTTAGAAATCCGAACGAACCCGAAACCCTAATCCGAAACCCTTCTCTGTACATTTTTTGAAATCTGGGATTTTTGTAAATTAAAAATATGCAGAAAATTCAGCAGGGATTTATAGGAATTACTGTGAATTTCGAGTACCCAATTCGATAAAACCGCCGCGGAACCGCGGCCATATCCTAGGTTGGGCGGCGGTTCCGCGGCAATATAGTGGGTTTGTTCACTTTTGATTGCACAGTAATTCCTAGCTTTTAGACCTGTATTTTCTGGGAATTTTTAATATTTACTCAAGAGTTGAGTTTTCTGGGTTGTATTGGGGACTCGGTGTTTCGATCGGGAAGTTTAACTTCGTCTGTGTTTTTCCGGATAATTTTAGAAAATCTTGAAAAGTTCGACCGGATATAAATACCCAATTTTTCCCCTGTTGGGAAATTTCCAAGTGTTGGATCTTTCCGTAGTTTAATGACGTTCTAAGTAGTGCAAGTGACGCGATGGTCCCTCTAGAAGACAACAAACCTTAACTCGATTATGTGACCGTCTTGAACTGCCCCTTGAACCTTCGGGTTTGGGGCAGTACGGCGTGCCACATGTGAGGCGTTGGCTTGACCCTTCTATGGCTGGACCGTTGGTACTGAGGCACGAAGTGAATGTTTTTAAATTTATTTCATGTGTTGAGCTGTATCGGGAAAACTTGGGTGTTTGAATGTTCGATCGGAAAGTTTAACATTTTCTCTTTATCTGGAATGGGATACAATAATTGGAATTCACAAGTAGTTATGAGATAACTGAATGAATGTTATAAACATAGCACTTTAGTCTCACTTGATTGGTTGCCATGGAATTTTGATGTGATCAAAAGTCCGTCGCAATCACGTAGCGTACGCGGATACTCGCCGGGTAAACTTAATAGACAGCTACACCCCATAGCCCTGACTAAGTGACTGTAGGAGAACCCCGTCGCCGAAAGCATCCGTTCGGGTGCTCGCGGCAGCGGTGTTCCGCCTTGGTGCACTTCGTCGACGGCATCGGGGGTGCGGCCGCCTAATAAAGTTTGCGACGAGCATTCGATCAAAATGTCGGGAATCTTGTTGAATTGCCCGACTAAACATTGAAAAGAGTTTTCGATAATGAGACTAAAATGCGGGGTTTATAATTGTTAGGCATGCGATGTCTATGGAATTCATTTGATTAGGCATGCGATGTCTAAAGAGTTTGCGGATTCCAACTGTTGTAGTTTTACACTTTCTTTTCTGTGACCGTAAGTGTAATATGTGATATCGCCGGTTTCGTTGCTATATGCCAACGACAATTGGGATGCGCATATTTACTTACGTTGATGACATGTGATGTTATGTGTTGCTGGATATGTTATATTGGATCGTCGTGTTTGAATAGCCGGTTTTTTTTAATGTGAGATGAGTGTTTTTCCTTTTCATTCATGTAAAAACTTGTATGTAATATTCTTTTATTGGGGCACTTCCAGGTTGCGGAAGATGTCACCTTTGTATATTATTTACTTTTCTGCACTAGGATAGACCCAAGGAGGAGGGCACAAGTAACCGGGTTCTGGAGTCCAGTGGGAGACCAACTCGAGGAGTCGAGTCCGGGTCTCCTAACTCTAGAATTGGTAGGGTTACTTGCCGCTCTCGTAGGGGTCTAGGGGTATGGGTTTGGCTATTCATCGCGACCGTGGAATCCGTGTTTTATACTGGCTCGTATTGAAAACACGGACGTCCTAGTATATCCAATATTTCATATGATTCTTCTGCTGCGATATCTGTGATGTGATCATGTGATGTTCTGTGATGGATACTGTATATAGTATATATGATATATTATATAGATGTTACTTATGTTTTACACCCGCGCTAGCCCTGCCCTGCTCTGCCGTTAGTTACCTAACCTAACGGTGCACGAGGGGACATCGAGGCGAATGCGGTTGGCATAAGTGTACGTCGTATTTATCTGTGATGTTTAGGTAACTTAAATGATGGGACTTCATTAATATGATTAATGAAAGTAAAAGAAACCTAAAGATGTTGTGGAATCGAATTTCAAAATAAAACAGGTAGCTACAGTTCTTGCTTTGCATCGCGGTGTTCCTTGTAGAACATCCTGCACCTTATTCGATAAGGAAAGGACCGAGATCCCTTCACCGGGAGTGACTCCTTTAGCAATAACTGGCAGATGCTACACCTCTCGGTTTGTCTTTTGATTGCTTCTATAGTTTCTGCTTTGCACAGTGATATATATGATATATCCCGCACCTCATTCGACGAGGAAAGGACCGACGATCGCTTCACCGGGAGTGACTCCTTTAGCAAAACTAGAAAAGCCTCAAAAGCACTCCATTTTAAAATCATTTGATTCTACAACGATATCAAGTTCATTACGCAATAGGTTTTTAGAAAAACCTGTCGTAGCCCTCCGTCATTTCAGATAAGTACTAGTTAGTATTCGTGCTACGTTTGTTGACTATGTTAAGGCGTAGTGTGCGGTAGCTAATTAGTGCTTATCTGCATAAGCATATGATGCGATTGGATTAGGGTAGTCATGCGACTTTGTTGACTATGTTAAGGGTCGTGCGGGTGGGTTTAATTCAATCGGGAAATGACGGGTTGAACTTGAATAGCACTTATGATTTGTTGACTATGTTAAGGTCATATAGCTGCTAGGGGCAAAATATTATCGGGAATTTCAAGTGTTGAAATTTGCAATGAGATTGCATACCTTCTATGAGATAGTTGGATCCCGATACCCGCTGCGAGTAAGAGTTACTCCTGGGAGAGTTTTACACATTACAATTAGCCGATCAAGTAGGTGTCTAGAAAGGTGTTAACGAGGTTACGCCTCTGGGAAAACGAGGTTTACTTTAATTAGGTCCGTGCGAAAGCACGGGGAACCTCCCTCAAAGTACCGACACTGGCCTGGCTGAAAGATTGGCGAACTTGTAGCGTGTAATTAATCCCGGCTAATCTTTCCTTTTAGGGTTTGAAGGAAGATTTGATAAAAACAGTGGGAGCCATCCTGATTAGATAAAATAAATAACCAATCTGATCTTGCAAGAGCGCACGCTGAGTGTTTTCTTCTCTCTCTCTCTCTCTCCTGGTAGCGACCATATCACGCCTTAATATAGATAATAATACGGATATATTGACCGAACCCGCTTGTTATACTGAGCTGGGGAACGTTGGTCCCGCTCCAACTTATAATTGTTATAAGACAGAGCAGGAAATTGGGGAATAACAGATTTCCCGTACCGCCCAAACGAAGAAAGTGCATATGATGCATCTTCTTTGGGTGTGTTCATTACAAAGAACTGTTTCTCAAATATCCTCTGCGTCCTGGGTATTTGATACTGGATCAGGATCCCAGATATGTAATCTGTTACATAGGGCTACAGATAGGTAGAGAACTAAGAACGGGTGATAAGTTTCATGAGGCAGAAAACGGGGCAAGTGTTGCAGCCAAGTCTGTTGGTTACTGCCACCCTGTATTACAAATACATTGATTTTGAACGAATGTTATTAGATACCGAACCTGATATACAAAATCATATCAGTCTCTTTATAAGTAAAGAAATGATAAAATTTTGTATTGTTGGATAATGTTTTGAACATTTCCTATATCAAAAGTTTATCGCTTCAGGCATGTAATCTAAAAGCATTGATGTTCTAAATCAAACTACAGTTCTTAGTATATAGAACACACACAAGAGGAAGAGTTCAGAAATGAACAAATCCTTCTTGAGGCATTGTAGACTAGGTCATATCAATGCGACCCGACTGGCTGAAGTTACATTTAGATGCATATTTAAATTAGTTTGAATTTACATCTTGTGAAAATTGCCAGTCATGTCACAGAGATAAGATGACCATAGCTCCGTTTACTGGAAACAGAGATAGAGTTAGTGAACTCTTGGGATGATACATGTTGATGTATGTAGGTCCCCTGTCTACACTTGCCAAGACCGGTTCTTTGTACTTCATTACATTCTCTGATGATCTCTCAAGATTCGGTCATATGTTCCTGTTGAAACACAAGTCCGAACCTTTTGAGATATTCACAGAATATAAGTTAGAAGTAGAGAACCAATACGGGTATAAGTATTATGTCCTTTGATGTGATCAGGGAGGAGAATACTTATGCATGGAATTCCTGGACTATTCTAAAGGAGAATGAGATTCTCTCTCAGCATTACTCCTCCGAATACACCATAGAACGATGGTATATCGGGGCGGAGCAATCACACCCTATATCATATGGTGTGCTCTATGATGAGTACTACTGAGTTACCTTTTTTCCTATTGGGTGTTATGTACTTGAGAAGTTGCATACCTATTGAATAGGGTTCCAATCAAATCAGTTGCCTACCACTTCATATGTGATATGGAAAGGGAAGAGCCCATATCTTAAGATGGTTAAGATTTGGGGTTGTCCAGCCTATGTCTAAAAGCAAAATCCGGACAAGCTCGAGGCAAGGTCAGTCATGTAGAACTGGAAAGGTTCCAGCTATACAAACTACAGCAGATGATTTGGTAGAACCAAAGGATTCAGTAGATACCAACGAACCTCAGCCTCTCCGCCGATCTAGTAGGGTTTCTCTCCCACCTGAGAGATACTTCTGCTTCTCTATGACAGTGGGAGCGAGGATTGCATCATGAGATGATAACCCAACTAGTTTCGAGCTGGCCATCAGGAGTGAGACTCTGTAAGAATGGCTGGATGCTTAGCGATCTGAGATGGAATCCATGTACACCAACAAAGTATGGACTTTGGTTGCTATATCTGAAGGGTTAAATCCCCATCAGGAGCAAGTATATCTTGAGAAGATTACTTGGTGTAGATGGAAAAGTTAAGACTTTCAAAGCTAGACTTGTTAAAGGTTTTCGTCATCGACCAGGCGTGGATAATGATGAAACCTTTTCCAGTGGCTATGCTTAAGTCCATCCAGATCCTACTTGCCACGGCTACATACCATGACTACGATATCTGGCGGTTGGGTGCCATGACTGCTTTTCTAGATGGTGTTTTAGAAGTGTGCGTCTATAAGTACACAGCCAGAGGGCCTCGTAGACAGTGGGAGCAGCGGAAACGTGTGCAAGATGTTCTATGTTATAAAGCAGGCATCGTGGAGTTGGAACATCTGTTTTGATGTATTAGTCAAAGAGTTTGACATCATCAAAATGGTAGATGAACCTTGTATAAACAAAATGGTATTAAGGAGTATGGTGACGATCCTCGTAGAGTACATGGATGACATACTCTTGATAGGGAAGGAGTTTCCTATGCTTCGCTCGATCAATCTCCACTTATCACAATGATTCTCCACATAGGATCAAAGTGATACCTACTAAATCCTGGGTTTTGGATCTATGAGATAGATCTAAATGGATGTTAGGATTCTCACTAGCTGAAGTGAGATGGTACCAATTGATCCTGGGGAGAATCACTGGAAGTGTTCCAGGGTGATAAGGACGACTGAATGTCAGTCACAGGCATTGTCTTTACCCTCAGTAAAGGGACGGTATGTTGGAAGAGTTCCAAGCTAGATACCGTGGCATACTAGACGATAAAGGCTGGATACATCGCTACTTAAGATGCTACCAAAGAGGCAGTCTGGATGTATATTGGTTCATGAGATGAACTTAGTTCCTCCCATTGTGTGACAATGGAGTTATGGCTTATGCTAAGGAACGTCCATCCCATCAGTGATCCAGACATATTCTGAGGCAGTATCACCTGATCATGGAGATGGTTGATCTCCAGGGGATCGAGGTTTGGAGAGTAGACTCAGAGGACAACAAGGCAGATCCACTCATAAAGGCCTTTTCCCAGAGAGAGACTTTTATGGGATGGTTGAGTATGAGATACTATACCCACTACTACAGATGGCCCTAGTGCAAGTGGGAGATTGTTAGTTATATGTATGCCCTAGAGGCCATTACTGTACATAGGATGTATATTGTAGTGGATGCTGGGACATATATAGGGAGGACTTTCTTGCTCGACATGATAGTATGCTATCTGGTTGCTCTTTACCTTAACGTGTATACTGATTGTCTCTCTATTACATGTTGGTAAAGCCCTTAGGATGTGTGCTTGACTACCTGGACTATGATGCGGATCATACTAGTGGGGACATGGTAGTCTATAAGTACATCCTTCAAGGTCCCTAGTCGTGGGTGTATCGAGACGGGGCATCGATATACCAGAGTAGACTAGTGTATACCTTCTCGACTCATACAGATGGGCGATGGATGATCCCACATCCATTGGTGTTTGACATCAGAGATGATATACGGGTGCTCAGTAGAGACTGGATACACTGGACGGACTCGCCGAGAACTCCCAGATGGTATTATACCTTACGTCAGATGGCAGTTCTCTGGTGACACTGGTACAGGTTAGTCTGTAGACCCGAGATCGTTATAGAGTCTTGTGTGATTCCCACTGTGCTTTGATTTCCACCTTACCACGTCCAAGAGGGCGTGCAAAACGGTGGCTTTTGGGTACATTCCCAAATCACATGGAGGCAATGAGCGATAGGAGGGGATTCGTCTTTCTCGGTATAGGGAGTTGATGTTGCGCTGTGTTCGATTGGCTATAACCGGAAATCCCTGGCCAGGGTTGTTGAGATTTACTGGTAAGTGTTACCAGTAGTTTCTTGAATAGTTATAGACCTCATATCGACATGACTTATCGAGCTATTGGGGTCTGACGTTTACCACCCCTAGGCGAGATATGCAACATATCAGACGACGAGACCGGACTGTACGGTAAGTGTTACTGGTTGGATTCACAGGAGTGTGAGCGGGCTTGCTCGTCGATCTTCTGATCGCTCAATACCCGGATGGCCGTTACGTTTAGCAGACCGCTTGCGTCTTGTGGGTGTTTGATATGATCATCATCTGCTGCCGGCGTATTGACGAGTCTTTAGAGTCCTACACAGAGGTTTCCTGGCTCAAGCGAAACGAAATAGGAGCGCATATGAGATATGTGCGGGACCGAGAATAATGCGTGTATGTGATACCGTATTCTATTCTCGCGATGAATGTATCGAATGGTTGTATGAGATATAACCTAGTTATCGAATCAAGGATTGATTCGATAAGCCGATACATTGGATATTAGTCGGTTATATGCGATATGACCGGATCATTAAATCAAGTGTTGATTTAATGATTTAATGTATAATTATATATTTGATATATTACTTTGCATTAACTAGTATTGGTTCACTTAAGATGGATTTTCTCACTTGATGTGCACATTGTATATGTGATATATTTTTGTGAACTTGATTGTATCATGTTTGATGATACATACAAGTTTGTGTGTATGTTTAGTTTAAACCTTGGTTAAGTAAATGGTTAGGGTTTTGTTTAATTTATTATTCATTTATTTATTTATTTCATTTTGGCAAGAAATGAAATGGTTGCTACTTTTGTTTTACATTGAAGCTTCATGAAGTTTTGAAAAAGTCTACCATTTTTATTTCATGCCTAACCTAACCATTTACCTAACCTTAGTTTACTCTCTACACATAACCATGGTTGCTAATATGATAAGGATCACTCATTTTCTATTATTCTTATCATATTATCATATTCTTTTCTTCTTCTTCTTCTTCAAGATGAAGAAAACCTTGCATCCTTTAATGGTGTCTTGAGAAAAAGAGTGAGAAATCCAATTCTAAAGTGAACCCACTTCCTATTTCTTCATCCTCTACCACTTGCCAAGTAGTATAGGGTGTTTTCTTCACAAGTTTCATGGCTTGGTGAAGTTGGAGCTTGATCTTGTGTTGCCTCGACGTAGATCATCTTCGGCATCGAAGTCGACGACCTAGCCCGCCCATTTCTCTGATGAAGCCGACGCTAGAGCCCAGGATCCGATGATCGCAGCGAGGGGACTTCATCACGGAGCTATGGAGGTGGAGGACCGGATCTACAAAGGTTGTATTTCCGTTCACTTAGCACTAAAGTAGTTTAGTAGCTTGTAGTTTCGCCTAAACTCTAGTTAACGATCGCATTAGGGTTTCTAGGCACCGGAAAAATTATAATTTGGCATGATTGATGCCTTGTGAGACCTCTTAGGCGTGCCTAGGAACCCTACAACCTTGACAGAGGTCAACAAACCATAGTGCGCTAGTCAAGTTCAACCCGCCATTTCATGATTGAATTAAACCCACCCGCACGACCCTTGACGGATGTCAACAAGGTCGTACGACTACCCTAATCCAATCGCATCACATGCTTTGCAGATAAGCACTAATCAGCTACCGCACACTACGCCTTGACAGAGGTCAACAAACGTAGTATGAATACTAAGTGGTACTTATCTGAAATGACGTAGGGCTATGACAGTTTTTTTAGAAAACCTTTTGCGTAATGAACTTGATATCGTTGTAGATACAAGTGATTTTTGAAAAGGAGTGTTTTTGAGGCTTTTTACTTGTTTTGTTAAAGAAGTCACTCCCGGTGAAGGGATCTCGGCTCTTTCCTTTTCGAATAAGGTGCAGGATATTTCACAAATACCACTATGCAAAGCAAGAACTAAAAGAAGCAATCAAAAGACAAAACCGAGTAGGTTGTAGCATCTGCTAGCTTTTGCTAAAGAGGTCACTCCTGGTGAAGGGATCCCGGCTCTTTCCTTATCGAATAAGGTGCTGGATATTCTACAAGGAATACCGCAACTAGAGCTACCCTTTTTGAAAATTTGATTCTACAACATCTTTAGGTTTATTTTCTCTCATTAATCTCATTAATGAAGTCGCATCATTTCATCACAGAAGAAACGAAAATACTACGTACGCTTATGCCATCCGCATTCGCCACAGTGTCCTGTTATGCACCGTTAGGTTACTTAACTAATGGCATAGCGAGGCGGGACTAGCGCGAGTGCAAAACATAAGCAACGTTTATTATATATCATATATATAATAATAAAGCATTCGTCTCACTCATATAAAGTGATCACATCACAGAATATCAGTAGCAGAAGATAACATATGAAATATTGGATATACTATGAATTCCGTGTTTAAAATTTAGCCAGTATAAAACACGGATTCCACGGTCAGGATGAATAGCCAAACCTACATCCCTAGACCCTTAGGAGAGCGGCAAGTAACCCTACCAATTCTAGAGTTAGGAGACCCGATCTCGACTCCTCGAGATGGTCTCTCACTGGACTCTAGAACCCGGTTACTTGTGCTCCCCACATCGGGTCTATCCTAAGGCGGAAAAGTAAATAATATACAACAATGGTGACATCATCCTCATCCCGGAAGTGCCCCAATAAAAGAATATTACATACAAGTTTTTACATGAATGAAAATGAAAAACTCTCATCTCACATAAAAACCCCCGGCTATTCAAAACACGACGATCCAATATAACATATCACAGCAACACATAACATCACATGTCATCAACGTAAGTAAATATGCATATCCCAATTGTCGTTGACATATAGCAACGAAACCGGCGATACACTACATATTATACTTACAGTCGCAGAAAAGAAAATATCAAACCACAGCATTTGGAATCCACAATCACCTTAGACATCATAAACCCGAAATATCTCATACTTCGGATTTCATGCCTAACAATATGAATTCCAAATATTGTTTCACATTCTACAAATAGCTAGACGATGTTAAACATTCCGATCGAATCCACAAACACCCAAAATTTCCCAAAGAGCTCAACGCTTGAGCACAGTTTAAAAATACTCAGAACATGTCACAGTACCTATGGACCAGCCGTAGAAGGGCCAACCCTTGCCTCATCTATGGCGCCGCGGAACTACCGCAAACCCTAGGGTTTGGCGGCGGTTCTTACGGTCATAGAATCGAGTTAGGGTTTCGTTCTTATAGAGGGCCCATCGCATTACTTGCATGATTTTTGAATGTTCTTTAACTTGGAAAAATCCAACTCTTGGAAAATTTCCAGCGATGGTTAAAGTGGGTATTTGATATTCGTTCGAACTTTTTAACGCCGTCTAAATAACCCGAAACAATGTTAGAATTACGACTATGAAACACTCCGAATTGCCTTTATAGAAAATCAACATCTCATGCAATTTTAGAAAAAACAAGCAACACCTGAAACACCAAAACCCAAAGACCAGAACACCGAACCAAAACGAACCAAAACAGACAATAGGGGGCCGGCCAGGCAGGAATTTTGATGAATGTCGCCGGGTCAAATCCAGCCAATAGGGTTTGTTTTTGTCCAGTGTTCATGTTACATCTCATATAACATTCTGCAGTTGCTTAAAGAAAATTTCGATGACTTAAAAAATTTGACAGAAACTAGATTTTAGTTTCGAGTGTTTCGGAATTGTTTCAGTTTCGTAATTCTACAAATATCATCTAATTCTCTAGCTTGGCTCTGATACCACTGTAGGAATGCCTAGCACGACAGCAATGTTTCGGGAGGTATCGTCCATACCAATTTAAAAAATTTTCCATGCTAAACAAACCTAACCATAGAATCTTAACTAGAGATTTAGACAATACAACATGTAAACTACTTTACATCTAAGTGAATATGGAATACGACGTTTTTAGACCGGTCCTTCACTTCAATAGCTCCGTGTGGTAGTCCCTTCGCTCTAAGTAGTGATCTTCCAGACTCTAGAACGGCTCCACAAGATGAAAGGAACAAGCTTGCACGAAGTCTTCGAGGCCGAAGATGATCTACGTCGAGGAGATACTAACCGAAGCTACCTCTTCACTAATTAGGGATTAGTGAAGCTAACACCCTAAACTAAATGGTTAATCTAGTCGAGGATGATGAAGTAGGATTTTTGCTCACTTTAGAAATCTTTTTCTCACTATTTTTCTTCACCTCTCAAAAATCTAGAGAGCTCACTCTTGATCAAGATGAAGATGAAGAAGATAATGTTATGGCAACCATGGGTGAGAAAATATCTTATATAACTCATGTAGAGACTTTACCATGGGTTTAGATAATGGTTAGGTTAATAAATATTTAAGGTAAGACAAAACTAGTGGACTAAGTCAATGGGTCTACAAGCTTCCACAAGCTTCACCCATGTGACTAATTTCCATCTAATTTGGTTTACTTTAAATAAATAAACCTTGCATTATCATGAGCATAGTGTGAGTCTCATACACCCATGTAGCATGTGTCATCAAGCATGACACAAAAAGAAATACAATTAATATATATCACATATCTATATTAAATGCATAAGTGAGATAAAGAAATTCTTAAGTGAGCTAATATTAGTTAATGTAAATTAATATATCAAATATATAATTATACATTAAACCATTAAATCAACACTTGATTTAATGATCCGGCTATATCTCATATGACCGACTAATATTATTTTTATCAACTTATCGAATCAACACTTAATTCGATAACCCGGCTATATCTCATATAACTGACTGATATCATAAATCGCGAGAATAGAATATGGTATCACATACTCGTATTTGAAGGGTCGTCTAGCATGGCAGCAAGGTTTCGGGAGGCATCCTCCATGCCAAATTAAAATTTTGCCGTTCTAGCTAACCCTAAACATTGAATCGTTAACTAGAAATCCGACGGAATAATATACAAACACTTTGTAACTAAAAGCGAACAAGGAATACAGCCTTTGTAGATCGGTCCTTCACTTCATTAGCTCCGTGTATTAGTCCCTTCGCTGCGATCATGAAGTCTTAGACTCTAGAGAGGCTTCCTTGAAGAAACGAACATGCTTGCTTCGAAGTCTTCGAGGCCGAAGATGATCTACGTCGAGGAGACACTAACCCAACCTATCTCTTCACTAATCATGGAATTAGTGAAGCAAACACCCTATACTAAATGGCAAGTAGTAGAGGATGATGAAGTAGGAATTTTGTTCACATTAGATTTTATTTTCTCACTTAAAATCATCACCTTTGAAAAAGCTAGAAAGCTTTTGTGAAGAAGAAGAAGAAGAACAAGTGATGAAAATGAATTATTGTGTGAGGTTAGAAATTCAACCTAGGGTTAAGCATGTCATGCTTAACCCTTGTAGAGAGTTAACCATGATCTAGGGTTAAAGGTTAGGTCATGAAATATCTTAAGCAGGACAAAGAGAGTGGACAAAGTCAAAGATGCTTACAAGCTTATGTAAGCTTTCAACAAATATCAACCATGACAAATATCTACAATATTTGAATTACTTAATGATAAATATAAACCCTAATCTTAACCCTAGTTTGGTTTAACCCTCATTAACCCTGGTTGCATTTGTAACCTAGCTTGATACATTTAACATATATCACATATACATCAATGTATCCAAAATAAGAAAAGAAATCTTAAGTTAGCTAATATTAGTTAATGTATTGTAATATATCAAATATATAATTATACATTAAATTATTAAATCAATTCTTGATTTAATAATCCGGCTATATCACATATAGCCGACTAATATCATGTGTAACAACTTATCGAATCAACACTTGATCCGATAACCCGACTATATCGTATATAACCGACCAATGTCACAAATCGCGAGAATAGAATACGGTATCTCATATCGTATCAATCTTGGTCCCGCACATATCACATATGTGCTCCTACTCTGTTTCGCTTGAGCCAGGAAACAGCTGTGTAGGACTCTAAAGACTCGTCAATACGCCGGCAGTAGGTGATGATCATATCAAACACCCACAAGCCGCAAGCGGTCTGCTAAACGTAACGGCCACCCGGGTATTGAGCGATCAGAAGATCAATAAGCAAGCCTGCTCACACTCCTGCGTATCCAATCGGTAACACTACCATACAGTCCAGTCTCTTCATCTGATATGTCGCATATCTCGTCTAGGGGTGGTAAACGTCAGAGCCCAGTAACTCGATAAGTCGTGTCGATATGAGGCTCATAAAGAGTCGAGAAACTACTAATAACACTTACCAGTATATCTCTAAAGCTGCCCTGGCCAAGGACTTCTTGTTATAGCCAATCGAGCACAGCGCAACATCAACTCCGAATACCGGGAGAGACGAAACCCCTCCTATCGCTCATTGCCTCCATATGACTCGGGACTGTACCCAAAAGCCACCGTTTTGCACGTTCTCTTGAACGTGGTAAGGTGGAAATCAAAGCACAGTGGGAATCACACAAGACTCTATGACGATCTCGGGTCTACAGACTAACCTGTACCAGTGTCACCAAAGAACTGCCATCTGACGTTAGGTATAATACCATCTGGGAGTTCTCGACGAGTCCGTCCAGTGTACCCAGTCTCTACTGAGGACCCGTATACCGTCTCTGATGTCAAACACCAATGGATATGGGATCATCCATCGCCCATCTACATGGGTCGAGAAGCTATACGCTAGTCTACTCTGGTATATCGATGCCCTGTCTCGATACACTCACGACTAGGAACATTTGAAGGATGTACTTAGCGACTACACTGTCCCCACTAGTATGATCTGCATCATAATCCTGGTAGTCAAGTACTCATCCTAAGGGCTTTATCAATACGTAATATAGAGACAATCAGTGTACATGTTAAGATAAAGAGCAAGCAGATAGCATACTATCATGTCGAGCAAGAAAGTCTTCCATGTATAGTTAAAGCATCCACTACAATATACATCGTATGTACAGTAATGGCCTCTAGGGCACACATATAACTAACAATCTCCCACTTGCACTAGGGCCATCTGTTGTAGTATCCCATACCCAACAATCAGCAGTGATTGAAGTATCTCATACTCAACCATCCCATAAAAGTCTCTCCTGGAAATAGGCCTTTGTGAGTGGATCCGCCGTGTTGTCCTCTATAATCTACTCTCCTAACCTCAATCTCCCTGGAGATCAACCATGTCACGACCCGAAAGTACGGAACATGACCGGCACTAAAACTACGAACGTCACGAGGCGTACGTAATCTAAGTAAGCCGAAAACCCAGAAATCCAAACCAAGAAAAGTAGTAGAGTGAATGAAAACCAATTTAAAATTAAGTAGTTTTAATAGCATAAGCCGAGTTATGCGGTTTTAAAAACATCAAGTATTTCCTGAAAATTTCGGCAGAGTCTCCTTTGAAAATACTGGCTCCCAAACGGGATACAACATGAATAGTAAACGAAATCAATAAAAAGGCATCCCCAAGCGGGAGCTAGCTCTTCGTCAATCGACGGTCACAACCACACAAGCAATATAATATACAACGCCAACGGCGAGGATCAAAATTCAAATGGAAACTCAAAACCACAAGAAAACCACAGAAATAAAACGCGCGGCCCTAAGGTCGAAAGAATAACATCACTGGTCTCTATCTCTGAAATAAATACATGTTTGGTTGATGGAACTTCTAGATACAACAGAATAATAATATACAAGATATATAATGGGGGTACGATACAAGTAAACCCACCTACTAGCAAATCACCCGAAGAAAACTATGCCCGCAAGCCGTAATGAAACCTGTACGACAAACCTGCAAGAAACTGGGGCACAACGGGGGTGAGTTGCCAACTCGTGAATAGAAAAACATCTACAGAAAGAAATCGCATAAATAACGCAACCTAGGTCAAAGATCATAATATATCCTCAATTATATATATAACATGCAACCTATAACAAGGCTAGGGTAAATATCTAACCCGAGTGTAATCTCATGTGCCCATGTCAGTGCCTCAGGTAGCAATATATCATATGAATGAGGTATGAATGCATGAAAACAGTATACATGTAAATGAAGAAACTGTTTTCATAAATTAGTGAGATTTCCTTTGTATTTTTAAAATGAGGTATCATAAATGAAATCAGCATCAACAGTGTCTAGCATCGACACAAAACATAAATCTCAATGTCTCAAAACCTCAGGCTCCGGCTATCCGGACTGGCCTGTATCATCAAATCCCAGTACCTCAATATCTCAAAATCTCAATGTCTCAATCTCAATATCTAGGGCACCGTCAGTCCATACCGGCCCTTACCATCCATCTCAAGACCACGACGGTATCCTCCGGATATCCGACGCGTCGGGTAAAATCACCGGTAGGTAGTCTCCCCCTGCCAGGCTCACATCGTCATCATCACGCGCTTCTTGCCCTGGGGTACCTTACCGGGTCCACCATGTACCCGAAACGGTTCATCCGTCTCCTCGAATCGGGTCTCGAAATCCATCAGCAAACTCATGGTGGACGACTCATACATCATGGGAAAAACAGCACTTTTTATTTAAAAAGAGAGAAATCAGTTTATATAAGTTTTGCGGTTTTCCCCCCAAATCCAGAAAATTTCATGGAAATCCGAATCCAAATCATCAATAGCATGTAAAACCATGAATATAGGCATAACAATGAATAACAGTATGCATGAAGTGACAAGTAATAACTACAATGTTAAGCTGGCATATAAGGCAGGTATACTAATATCATGTCAAATTACTAACTAACAAGCTAAGTCAAGCAATAATATTTTCTAAGGTGTACGTGACATGGCAATTACCGATGAAGA
This sequence comes from Agapanthus africanus, assembly GCA_030015575.1. Classification (NCBI taxonomy): domain Eukaryota; kingdom Viridiplantae; phylum Streptophyta; class Magnoliopsida; order Asparagales; family Amaryllidaceae; genus Agapanthus; species Agapanthus africanus. The sequence goes on along the minus strand of CM057342.1, from coordinate 388,419,811 downwards.
TGTGTGTGAGCCGGCAAGTAAGTGTACGTGGTACATACGCATCATCGGTAATGGTGCTGGATGATATCAACATTGCAATAAGAAATTATAACATAAGTATGCGATGCGAAGCGAACCAAAATAATAAGCGGGAGCTGAATACTAGACGCAACTGTAACTAACCTGCATTAATCTAATATAAGTCCTACAAATGGTGCCTTTTGAAATAACACGAATCATGGGGTTTTGGAAATAGGGGCTACGGTATTTTTATGAAAAGATACGTCTTTTGAAATATCCGTAGGATCCCTTGGGCTGTCTTTTAAAATACCCACGGTTCGTTAGTTTTTGAAATAGGTAAGAATCGAATCTAATCTAACAACTAAACTAAACTAAAGGGCTAAGCTAACAAGCTGGACTACAGGTAAGGAAACCGCCTAACATCTGAGTCGATCCATATACATACATGTATATATATTAGTCGGTGATCCCGCCTCAGTAATATCATATCTGATACCATATCTACAATCAGACATCCCAAGTCAAGAGTGCGGATCAATCATCAAGATATAGCTCGTACGTAAATCCGTCGTACGGCATCCCTAAATCTGGGTACGGGTCAATATCATATTACTCACACCATTCCTCTGGTATCCTCTTTATTCAAGATCATAGTCTAGGGTACTGACCTATGTCTAGTACAATACTAATATCCTTAATATACTCATGATCTGACTACAGATCGATAATCTCGTACAAACCGATACCTTCAGCACATAGCATCATCAAGGGTATACATCGCCCGATACGGCCTAATATCAATATCCTAGCATATCATGCCTCATATCACGATCACATGTCGACCATTTTATTTATAACACTATTCACCCGTATCGCCGCCCCAAGATCCGCTATAACACCAGGACGTACCTCAAGTACGAATCCTGTCATATCATCGATATCACAACCACAAAACAAATCTCATCGACTCAGCTCAATCCCAAGTATCATCCTCAAATCCGTATGTGAACACATAACTATAAAGAATCCCATGAGCACATATAAATAGGAATGTATGCAAGAATGTATGTGTGTATGTGTAGTGCAACACTACCCTAGGGTTCGCAACACTAAAATAATCCAACCTAAACATCGTTATTAATCCCAAATAACATATAATAATTGTTGGTGTGTATACGCATCCGTATACACCACCACGGACTGCGGGGGTGCTCTACGCCATCCACCCGACTTCTCCCCGTAGATATAAATCTACTCACCAGGTCCTCGCTCGCCGGTGCCGACGTCGTCACGCGCTTGCTTGTCGTCTCGAAGTCCACATGGGATACCTACATATCATAACGCACCGTATCGCATTAAAATCCGACTCATGACCAAAACGACTCACGAATCCCACATAGGTCAAAACCTATGGTTGCTTCCACAATTCAACCCAAAAACCCTCGACGTCGGCGTACAAAAGCCAGACCATCGAGAAAAACCCAAATACACTCATTTGCACATTCACGAACACTAATTTTAATATAAAATATGTTAAAACTCACAAAAACCCCCAAACTCACTTTAAAACCCATTTTTCCTAAAATCTAGCAAGCAATATTACCCGTTTTAGTACAAAACTCGACGTTTAAACAAATCTAGTGGCCATAATACATATTAAATATCTTAAATAAGTCATAAAAACAATTTCCATAATTTAATTCCAATAATTTCATTAACCCCAAAATTCTAGTTTACAATATACCCAAATTTTAACAATTTTATAGCAAAAATGCACAAACAACAATTTAGCTTGGATTTTCATAAACTAAAAGCATTAAACCACTCAATATAATATTTATAATGATATGAAAACTTAATTATATTTTAATCTAAGAATTTGATAATTTTTCAAAAACTCTAGTTAGCAAACTAGCTTAATTAGGGCATTTATAAGAAATGGTTGAAATAAAAAACTAGATTAGCTTTCAACAAGGCTTAAGATGTCAATCCACACCACATATCCATGCATAATTGATCACAATCCAATTCCACAATAAAACCCTGACTCAATCAAAATCCTCACTAGAAATTTCCAACCTCTCAAATAACCCATAATTAGACACCTAACAACTTTAATTAAGCAACTAATCCACAATCAAACCATGAGACAAAGAGTTATACCTCAAAGATCATGAGATCCCACATGCAACATGTCTCCAAAATGCCAACTTATCACCAAGATCCTTAATAGTATAGCCAAGGAATAATGGGTAGTGAGTAGATTTTGATTTTGCTTTGAGTTTGTAGGGATTTGAAGCATTTTGATGAATTTTTTGTGATGAAATGAGAGGAGAAAAAATGGGGGCAGCAAGAGGGACGGGTTTCGGCCAGAATTTTTGAGGGAGGAGGAGAGAGAGTGAGGTGGGGGTGTTGGTAAGGTCAAAGGAGTCATATCTCAAGTCAACACTTAAACATCTTTCCTTTATTTTTATTTTTTTCCTTTCCTTTTCTTGTTTTCCCTTGACATTTAAGTGAGGAGATGAGTGGGGGGGGGGGCTGCTGAATTCAGCCCTTATAGGGGAGAGGGTGAGGGTGTGTGTGTGTATATGAGGAATATTAAGCTACATGCAACCATACCCCTATTCTATTTAGCTATTTTTCACCATTTAAGCCTTTTTTCTACGATATTTTCTAAACCGTTTTGGCAACCCATTTCATTTCAAAAACCACATGATAAAATTTTGTTTAATGTATTATGTTGCACAAAATTTGTTTCAACTCATTCCAATTTGTAATTTTCCCTAATTAAATATATTAGTGACGGCTTAAAATAATATTAAAATAATTAATTTCGGAAAATTTTTCAGAAAATTTGAAATTTCACCAGTGGGTCAATAAACACCAAATACTAGCAATTACATAGCTAGAATATGTATATTTAATTTTATAATAAAGATATTCTTATTTTGACTTTTTACAGAAAACCCCCTTATTTTACCGTTTTTTCGAAATTTCACTGAAACGATTTTCAAAACGTTACAATCTTCCCCCCTTAAAAAAATTCGGTCCCCGAATTTAAATTAAAACTCCCCCCCAAATACTAAAATATTTCAGCCAAAACTATCAAATCGCCGGGGCTCCGAAATCATAAATACATAAACACATCATAGCGCAATGCATGCGCATGAGTGATGAGTAGATAACTCAATTCAGAACTCTGTCAAGCATCCCGCAATCATCGGAGTCATGGGGAAGACATCAATACCAAATCCAAAGCAAAACCAATATGATATAACTCGAAACTATACATGTAAAATATATTCAGGTACTGTTCTCTGACTAGTCCTGCTCAGTACGAAAACACATAGCAATATCATAAAAACGTACTGCTCTATAAGAAAAATCAATCCCAAAATACGCGTATGAATACTACGTGCGTCTTGTGCGCACGGGAATCAAAATCCAAATATGTTCCATACATATGCACAGAAACAACATCTAAGTGTATCGGGTGTGCACGAAACATCTGTCGTTGGCAACATGTGTGCCTGACAGCAAAATCAGGCGCATCTGACATGCACGAAAAATCTTGATTTAGTGCATTTGGTGTGGACCAAAATCACACTTCAAAACATGCGCCCAACATGCGCGAAAATCCAAATCAGGTGCATCTATCGTGCACGAAATCATGAAATCCAATATCAAGTGCCGAACATGCGCAAAATCAAATCAGGTGCACAAGGTGCACAAAACAAATATCGAACATCACCATCGAAATCAAAGTCCAATGCATCTAAGTGCACAAAGGCGTATCACTGCACTGCAAGCATATATAAACTATACAGAGTGTAGGAACCAAATCGTGTGCGTGCATACGCACAAAATCACTCAAAACATCGAAATCAATAATGGCGGAATAGTACCGCTCAAGCGCATCCTCTAAGAATCTTGGGCCAACTGTCGCGGTCACTAGTAGGATGTCTCGTCGATGATCATGAACTCTGGCCTGCTGGTGTGCGTAACAATGACCACTCCTGGGTCAAGGTCTTCACTGTGAATTACCAATCTCTCGGTCCATCGGCACATCGGCCCTGTCAGGTGTGCTAACGGGGATGATCCCGTTCTGGCACTTCTCTGGTCATCTCTCGGTCAATCATCGCGACCACTCGTAAGACAGCATATCACTGGCGTCGGCTTCTGGCTCTCTGAATGTATGTGACATATCTGATCCTGGGTGCAAGTATCATTGCAACAGTGTCCTGGAAGAAATCCTGCTCACGGTCTCTTCCATGTCCCGTCTCTGCCAACTGTCCGGAAGTCATCGTCCTTTCCTATATCTACATCTTGCTCTGGAACGGCTGCATACCCATCGCGACTCCTTCTGGAAGGTATATCCAGTACTCTGCCTCGGCATGCGCATCGCATCTCTGATGTCGGCGGAGTGGAACGTCATCTCATCAAGATCTGGTACGAACCTCTTACTTCACTTTCTCTAATGTTGACTGCTTCGGACTCGTCTCATCGTGGCTACATGGACTGAGCTCGAACGGCTATCCTCGTATCGGGAGTCTCCCAAGAAATGCATCTCACCACCTAGCATCCGAATTAAGTCGAGCCATCCAATCGAGTCGTCAAAACCTCATAATCCCCCAAGAGCTCAACATCTTGGGCACAGTTTAATAGTATCGAGTACATACCACAGCATCGGTGGTCCAGCCGTAGAAGGGCAAACCCAAGCCTCACTAATGGCGCCGTAGAACTGCCGCAAACCCGAAGGTTCAAAGGCTTTCACACGGTCATTAAGTCGAGTTAGGGTTTCATTCTTCTAGAGGGACCATAGAATTGCCTGCATGTCTTTCCGACTACTTTAAACTTAGAATAATAGGTTTCTGACATTCGATCGTCTCTGTCGACTCTCAACGTCTCCGCGTGAAGTCGTCTCTAGCTGGAATCAATCTATCTGATGACCTCGCATCGGGGTAGGCGAACGAACCACCTGTCCTAGTCATTCATCATCGGGTGACTAGCGACCTTCTAGCATCTATTAGTACAACTCGTCCCGCAATAGCTCCAACATATGGGGAGATATCTCGTCACTCGCAGCAACAACTGGCTCACTCGTCTGCATGCTGAACAGCGCCTCAATCATCATGAATAAGCAATGCGCCAACGGTCATCGAAATCTGGCTGGCCTCTATCATTGGCTCAATCCTCTGGTGCAAATCGGCACGTCCGAGTAATCTCATACAGCAATCCACCCAACGCTCGTGGCGCAAAAACATAATGAAAAGACATATCTCTGCAATCGTGTGTCGCCGAAACCATGCCCTGGTCAGTCCTCGTTCTTGACGAGCTCATGCTGACCGCAACTCTAGCCGTAGCTTTCCCTGCCCGTAATCGTGGCAGCAAAACCATAACTGATACCGATGAGGCTAGATCGGAATGAATATAATACTGAGCAAAGAAATGTACATCCTAAGGCTTCTTAAGTGGAGTAGTGTATCGTAAGTATGCCGCGGAACATACCCACGGTACGTCACTCTACTTTAGTCACCTATTCCATCAACCAAGGGTCATCCTACGCTCCGAAGGTAAAACCTAACGCTTTGATACCAACTTTGTCACGACCCGAAAGTACGGAACATGACCGCCACTTAAACTACGAACGTCTCGAGGCGTACGTAATCTAAGTAAGCCGAAAACCCAGAAATCCAAACCAAGAAAAGTAGTAGAGTGAAGGAAAACCAATTTAAAATCAAGTAGTTTTAATAGCATAAGCCGAGTTATGCGGTTTTAAAAACATCAAGTATTTCCTGAAAATTTCGGCAGAGCCTCCTTTGAAAATACTGGCTCCCAAACGGGATACAACATGAATAGTATACGAAATCAATAAAAAGGCATCCCCAAGCGGGAGCTAGCTCTTCGTCAATCGACGGTCACAACCACACAAGCAATATAATATACAACACCAATGGCGAGGATCAAAATTCAAAAGGAAACTCAAAACCACAAGAAAACCATAGAAATAAAACGCGCGACCCTAAGGTCGAAAGAATAACATCGCTGGTCTCTATCTCTGAAATAAATACATGTTTGGTTGATGGAACTTCTAGATACAACAGAATAATAATATACAAGATATATAATGGGGGTACGATACAAGTAAACCCACCTACTAGCAAATCACCCGAAGGAAACTATGCCTGCAAGCCGTAATGAAACCTGTACGGCAAACCTGCAAGAAACTGGGGCACAACGGGGGTGAGTTGCCAACTCGTGAATAGAAAAACATCTACGGAAAGAAATCGCATAAATAACGCAACCTAGGTCAAAGATCATAATATATCCTCAATTATATATATAACATGCAACCTATAACAAGGCTAGGGTAAATATCTAACCCCAGTGTAATCTCATGTGCCCGTGTCAGTGCCTCAGGTAGCAATATATCATATGAATGAGGTATGAATGCATGAAAACAGAATACATGTAAATGAAGAAACTATTTTCATAAATTAGTGAGATTTCCTTTGAATTTTTAAAATGAGGTATCATAAATGAAATTAGCATCAACAGTGTCTAGCATCGACACAAAACATAAATCTCAATGTCTTAAAACCTCAGGCTCCGGCTATCCGGACTGGCCTGTATCATCAAATCCCAGTACCTCAATATCTCGAAATCTCAATGTCTCAATCTCAATATCTAGGGCACCGTCAGTCCAGACCGGCCCCTACCATCCATCTCAAGACCACGACGGTATCCTCCGGATATCCGACGCGTCGAGTAAAATCACCGGTAGGTAGTCTCCCCCTGCCAGGCTCACATCGTCATCATCACGCGCTTCTTGCCCCGGGGTACCTTACCGGGTCCACCATGTACCCGAAACGGTTCATTCGTCTCCTCGAATCGGGTCTCGAAATCCATCAGCAAACTCATGGTGGACGACTCATACATCATGGGAAAAACCGCACTTTTTATTTAAAAAGAGAGAAATCAGTTTATATAAGTTTTGCGGTTTTCCCCCCAAATCCAGAAAATTTCATGGAAATCCGAATCCAAATCATCAATAGCATGTAAAACCATGAATATAGGCATAACAATGAATAACAGTATGCATGAAGTGACAAGTAATAACTACAATGTTAAGCTGGTATATAAGGCAGGTACACTAATATCATGTCAAATTACTAACTAACAAGCTAAGTCAAGCAATAATATTTTTTAAGGTGTACGTGATATGGCAGTTACCGATGAAGATGTGTGTGAGCCGGCAAGTATGTGTACGTGGTACATACGCATCATCGGTAATGGTGCTGGTGTCCTAACAATATGATATCAACATTGCAATAAGAAATTATAACATAAGTATGCGATGCGAAGCGAACCACAATAATAAGCGGGAGCTGAATACTAGACGCAACTGTAACTAACCTGCATTAATCTAATATAAGTCCTACAAATGGTGCCTTTTGAAATAACACGAATCATGGGGTTTTGGAAATAGGGGCTACGGTGTTTTTATGAAAAGATACGTCTTTTGAAATATCCATAGGATCCCTTGGGCTGTCTTTTAAAGTACCCACGGTTCGTTAGTTTTTGAAATAGGTAAGAATCGAATTTAATCTAACAACTAAACTAAACTAAAGGGCTAAGCTAACAAGCTGGACTACAGGTAAGGAAACCGCCTAACATCTGAGTCGATCCATATACATACCTGTATATATATTAGTCGGTGATCCCTCCTCAATAATATCATATCCGATACCATATCTACAATCAGACATCCCAAGTCAAGAGTGCAGATCAATCATCAAGATATAGATCGTACGTAAATTCATCGTACGGCATCCCCAAATCTGGGTACGGGTCAATATCATATTCCTCACACCATTCCTCTGGTATCCTCTTTATTCAAGATCATAGTCTAGGGTACTGACCTATGTCTAGTACAATACTAATATCCTCAATATACTTATGATCTGACTACAGATCGACAATCTCGTACAAACCGATACCGTCAGCACATAGCATCATCAAGGGTATACATCGCCCGATACGGCCTAATATCAATATCCTAGCATATCATGCCTCATATCACGATCACATGTCGACCATTTTATTTATAACACTATTCACCCGTATCGCCGCCCCAAGATCCGCTATAACACCAGGACGTACCTCAAGTACGAATCCTGCCATATCACCGATATCACAACCACAAAACAAATCTCATCGACTCAGCTCAATCCCAAGTATCATCCTCAAATCCGTATGTGAACACATAACTATAAAGAATCCCACGAGCACATATAAATAGGAATGTATGCAGGTATGTATGTGTGTATGTATAGTGCAACACTACCCTAGGGTTCGCAACACTAAAATAATCCAACCTAAACATCGTTATTAATCCCAAATAACATATAATAATTGTTGGTGTGTATACGCATCCGTATACACTACCACGGACTGCGGGGGTGCTATACGCCATCCACCCGACTTCTCCCCGTAGATATAAATCTACTCACCTGGTCCTCGCTCGCCGGTGCCGACGTCGCCACGCGCTTGCTTGTCGTCTCGAAGTCCACATGGGGTACCTACATATCATAACGCACCGTATCGCATTAAAATCCGACTCATGACCAAAACGACTCACGAATCCCACATAGGTCAAAACCTATGGTTGCTTCCACAATTCAACCCAAAAACCCTCGACGTCGGCGTACAAACGCCATACCACGAGAAAAACCCAAATACACTCATTTGCACATTCACGAACACTAATTTTATTATAAAATAGGTTAAAACTCACAAAAACCCCCAAACTCACTTTAAAAGCCATTTTTCCTAAAATCTAGCAAGCAATATTACCCGTTTTAGTACAAAACTCGACGTTTAAACAAATCTAGTGGCCATAATACATATTAAATATCTTAAATAAGTCATAAAAACAATTTCCATAATTTAATCCCAATAATTTCATTAACCCCAAAATTCTAGTTTACAATATACCCAAATTTTAACAGTTTTATAGCAAAAATGCACAAACAACAATTTAGCTTGGATTTTCATAAACTAAAAGCATTAAACCACTCAATATAATATTTATAATGATATGAAAACTTAATTATATTTTAATCTAAGCATTTGATAATTTTTCAAAAACTCTAGTTAGCAAACTAGCTTAATTAGGGCATTTATAAGAAATGGTTGAAATAAACAACTAGATTAGCTTTCAACAAGGCTTAAGATGTCAATCCACACCACATATCCATGCACAATTGATCACAATCAAATTCCACAATAAAATCCTAACTCAATCAAAATCCTCACTAGAAATTTCCAACCTCTCAAACAACCCACAATTAGACACCTAACAACTTTAATTAAGCAACTAATCCACAATCAAACCATGAGACAAAGAGTTATACCTCAAAGATCATGAGATCCCACATGCAACATGTCTCCAAAATGCCAACTTATCACCAAGATCCTTAATAGTATAGCCAAGGAATAATGGGTAGTGAGTAGATTTTGATTTTGCTTTGAGTTTGTAGGGATTTGAAGCATTTTGATGAATTTTTTGTGATGAAATGAGAGGAGAAAAAATGGGGGCAGCAAGAGGGAGGGGTTTTGGCCAGAATTTGTGAGGGAGGAGGAGAGAGAGTGAGGTGGGGGTGTTGGTAAGGTCAAAGGAGCCATATCTCAAGTCAACACTTAAACATCTTTCCTTTATTTTTATTTTTTTCCTTTTCTTTTCTTGTTTTCCCTTGACATTTAAGTGAGGAGATGAGTGGGGGGGGGGGGCTGCTGAATTCAGCCCTTATAGGGGAGAGGGTGAGGGTGTGTGTGTGTATATGAGGAATATTAAGCTACATGCAACCATACCCCAATTCTATTTAGCTATTTTTCACCATTTAAGCCCTTTTTCTACGATATTTTCTAAACCGTTTTGGCAACCCATTTCATTTCAAAAACCACATGATAAAATTTTGTTTAATGTATTATGATGCAAAAAATTTGTTTCAACTCATTCCAATTTGTAATTTTCCTTAATTAAATATATTAGTGACGGCTTAAAATAATATTAAAATAATTAATTTCGGAAAATTTTTCAGAAAATTTGAAATTTTACCAGTGGGTCAATAAGCACCAAATACTAGCAATTACATAACTAGAATATGTATATTTAATTTTATAATAAAGATATTCTTATTTTGACTTTTTACAGAAAACCCCCTTATTTTACCGTTTTTGCGAAATTTCACCGAAATGATTTTTAAAACGTTACAAACCATCTCCATGATCAGGTGATACTGCCTTAGAATATGTCTGGATCTCTGATGGGACAGGGGTTCCTAGGCCTAAGCCATAACTCCATTGTCACACAATGGTAGGAACGAAGTTCATCTCATGAACTATATACATCCAGACTACCTGTTTGGTAGCATCCTTGATAGCAATGTATCCAGCCTTTATCGTCTAGTTTGCCACGACATCTAGCTTGGAACTCTTCCAACATACCGTCCCTCCACTGAGGGTAAAGACAATGCCTGTGACTGACATTCAGTCGACCTTACCACCCTGGAAGCTATCCAGTGATTCTCCCCAGGTTCGATTGATACCATCTCACTACACCTAGTGAGAATCCTAACATCCATTTAGATCTATCTCATAGATCCAAAACCCAGGATTTAGGAGGTATCACCTTGATCCTATATGGAGAATTCTTGTGATAAGAGGAGATTGACCGAGTGTAGCATAGGAAACTCCTTTCCAATCAAGAGTATGTCATCCACGTACAATACGAGGATCACCACCATACTCCCTACTACCTTTTTGTATATACAAGGTTCATCTACCATTTTGATTAAGTCAACCACTTTGACTACCACATCAAAACAGTTGTTCCAACTCCGCGATTCCTGTTTTATCCCATAAAGCAACTTGCACACGTTTCCGCTGTTCCCATTGTCTACGAAGCCCTCTGGCTGTGTACTTATAGACGCTCTTTTCTAAATCATTATTTAGAAAAGCAGTCATGACACCCAACCGCCAGATATCGTAGTCATGGTATGTAGCAATGGCAAGTAGGATACGGATGGACTTAAGCATAGGGACTAGAAAATGTTTCATCATAATCCACACCTAGTGGATGACGAGAACCTTTTGCTCTTAGCTTTGAAAGTCACAACTTTTCCATGTACACCAAGTAATCTTCTCAAGATATACTTGCTCCTGATGGGGATTTAACCCTTCAGATAAAGCAACCAAAGTCCATACTTTGTTGGTGTACATAGATTCCATCTCAGATCGCTTAGCATCCAGCCATTCTCACAGAGTCACCACTCCTGATGGCCTGCTCGAAACTAGTTGGGTCATCATCTTATGATGCAATCCTCGCTCCCACTGTCATAGAGAAAACCGAAGTATCTCTTAGGCGGATGAGGAACCCTACCAGATCGGCGGAGAGGCTAAGGTTCGTCAGGAGCTATTGAATCCTCCGGTTCTACCAAATCATCAGCTGCAATTTGTATAGCTGGAACTCCTTCCAGTTCTACCTCATGACCACTAATTTCTTCATAAGAAAATCCTTTTCTAAAAAGGTGGCATGCCGAGAAATAAAACACCTTTTGTTTCTCGGTGTGGTAGAAGATATTCCTTTGCGAATGCTTGGGATATCCAACAAACTTCCACAGAACTGAGCTTGCCTCGAGCTTGTCCGGATTTTGCTTTTAGGCATAGGCCGGACAACCCAAATCTTAACTTACTTAAGAGATAGGTACTTCCCATACCATATCGCATATGGAGTGGTAGGCACCTGATTTGATTGGAACCCTATTCAATAGGTATGCAGCTTCACAAGTGCATAACCCCAAAAGAAAATAGGTAACCCAGTAATACTCATCATAGATCACACCATATCACATAGGGTACGATTGCTCCGCCCCGATATACTAATGTGCTGTGGTGTATACGGAGGAGTAATGCTGAGAGAGAATTCTCATTCTCCTTTAGAATAGTCCAGGAATTCCGTGCTCAAGTATTCTCCTTCCTGATCTCATCAGAGGAATAATACTTATACCTGTTTTGGTTCTCTACTTCTAACTTATATTCATTAAATTTCTCAAAAAGCTTCAGACTTGTGTTTCAACAGGAACATATGTCCGAATCTTGAGAGATCATTAGTGAATGTAATGAAGTACAAAGAACCGGTCCTGGCATGTATAGACAGGGGACCTTCATACATCATCATGTATCAATCCCAAGAGTTCACTAACTTTTTCTCTGTTTCCAATAAACAGAGCTATTGTCATCTTATCTTTGTGACATGACTGGCAAGTTTCACAAGATGTAAATTCAAACTGATTTAAATATGCATCTTTATGTAACTTCAGCTAGTCGGGTCGCATTGATATGACCTAGTCTACAATGCCTTTAGAAGGTTTCGTTCATTTCTGAACTCTTCCTTTTGTGTGTGTTCTGTACGTTAAGAACTGTGCTTTGATTTAGAACGTATATGCTTTTAGATAAGGTGCCTGAACCGATCAACTCTTGATATAGGAAATGTTCAAAACATTATCCAACAATACAAAATTATATCCTTCTTTACTTAATAAAGAGACTGATATGATGTTGTATATCGGGTTCGGTATTGTAACACTTTGAAATTTCCGTTTGATTGTTTGGTGGTAGTTAGTGATCGTACGTGTTATATTATAGGTGTTTATAGGATTATTAGTCATTTAGTAGTGTTTGCCTTTTTGGGATTTTTCCTTGTGTTTTGTGCACCCTACACACTTAGTCATTTTGAGACTTAGGATTTTGGTTATCATGTTAACCTTTCCCTTGTGCATGGTTCCTTTTAAATCCCCCACCATCTTATTCAATTATTAACCCCATTTGATAATTCAAACTCCTAATAAAACAATGAGGTATGGGGGTTAGGTGAAGCTTGACTTTTGGACCCTTTTCTTCCCTTCTCTCTCTCTCCTCTCCCCACTACAGAATTTCTGCAGCCCCAGCAGAAAAACCCTTCCATTTTCCTCGCTTCTTCATCTTCATTTCATTCCCCTTTGATCCATAAACAAAACCCTATGCATATCAACTCATTTTCTTCACAAAAGCTTGGAAAAGTGAGGTTTTTGAGGTGTTCTAAGGCAATTCTGCACACCTAAGGGAGGAGCTGGAACTTTTGGGGTTTTGCAAGGTTCTTAGAAGGTATTAGCTCATATTAGCACCTCTTTTCCTTAGACTTGTTGTATTCTCTAGTAAAAATCTCTTTTTTGTGCGTTTTTAGTGATATTAAGGGATATTTGTGATTCACATGTTAGATTAGTGTTCTCATAGTTTAGTTAGCTCCTTTAAGTATTATTAGAGCTATCTTAACTAGGTTATACCTCAGGTTGCACAAAAATACCTTAAAGTTCCATTTTTAGTGCAAGTGTAGATTATAACTAGAAATTGGGCACTGTAGAAATCTGCTACTACCCGAGACTTTTCAGAACAAAACTAGGCATTACTATAGCATGTATGGGGAGAATAGAGTGCACCAACCAAACCTGGGAACCCAATTCCCAAGTCTGGCCGCCAATTATTGCATTCTGGCCGCAAATTGCGGCCAGATAGGGGAGTCAAGGGTTGGGGTTTGGGCTGTGGGTGTCTGCTGCTATGTGGGTTATTTTGGTATATATAGTTTTGCAATATCCTTCCTGTATCAAAATCTGGGGTAGAATACCTATTTTCCCGTATTTTCAACCTTTCGTGACACGCGTGATACGTGTGTGTGGGTTTTGGGTTTCTGCGTATCGCGACGCGTCGGGGTGCGTTTAGGTGCGTAACCACGCGTTTTAGCGTATCGTGCACACGCGCGCTTGGTTCGCGACACGAGTTACTGGTTCAGCTTAAATGTTGCGTTTTCGTGATTTCCAGCTTACGTGTGATATATTGTGTAATTCTAGGTTCGCAGGCGAGTACAACGGGCGCCGCGCAGGAGGGGACACAGGTTGTTGGCTATACCTAGTGGAAGGCTACGGTGAGTAGATTTCACATCTACGGGGATATCGCCCGCATGGCGTTCTACGTCAGGGCAGATAGGACCTTATAGTGTTCCTTATATATATATTGCATGTTCATGATTACTAGCTAGTGCATTGCATACCTACTACACACCTCACATTGGATCATTGCATTGTAGTTTATCTATATGTGACATGACTTGATATTCATACTTGAAACCTATATCACATTGGATCATTGCATTGTAGTTTATCTATATGTGACATGACTTGATATTCATACTTGAAACCTATATCACATTGGATCATTGCATTGTAGCTTATCTATATGTGACATGACTTGATATTCATACTTGAAACCTATATCACATTGGATCATTGCATTGTAGCTTATCTATATGTGACATGACTTGATATTCATACTCGAAACCTATATCACATTGGATCATTGCATTGTAGCTCATCTTTATGTGACATGACTTGATAAACATACTTGATGCACTTATCACATCACAATTACTTGTATTATTGGTTGGGATTTCATGTGATTTCTGGATTTGGGAACCGTGACCTTTTCAAATAAGTAATCATTTAAAAACCCGGTTTCCTTGATATGATATTTGGGGCGCCGCCCCGTGGTTTCTCGGTGCTAGAGGATGTACTGAGAGAGGGCTGACCCGGAATGACGGATGCCTGATGGATTGATATAGGGCTGACCCGGAATGACGGATGCCCGATGTATTGAGAGAGGGATGACCCGGACTGACGGATTCCCGATGTATACTTTGATATAGGGCTGACCCGGAATGACGGATGCCCGATGGATTGATATAGGGCTGACCCGGAATGACGGATGCCCGATGTATTGAGAGAGGGATGACCCGGAATGACGGATTCCCGATATATACTTTGAGAGAGGGCTGACCCGGACTGACGGATGCCCGATACAGGATGTTTTGCGTGCCGATGCTAGACATGAGTATTTATGATATTTGGGTGCCGATGTTGGGCACTCGGGATTCTCAGAGATGTACAGGATTTGAGGGCCGATGAGAGTGCCGGCGCATGAGCTATTTATGGGAGATCTGGGTGCATCGAGAAGCTTATTATATATGTTCCACGTTGACATTCCGTGTAGATATTATATTGCCCCTGCTCAGCATTACTTTTGTACCTCATCCTGTAGATGCATTACCTGTTAGAGCATTTGTACCTCATATGGTAGTACAGGACCCTATAGAGCACTTGCATGATTATTGCACATACTGCTCATCCCATATTGATATCATCTGTTGGCATATGATAGAGTAGTGTAGTACGTACATGCTCGCGATTACCTTTATATGTTATCTCTATTCACGAGTTGGCAACTCACCCCCGTTGTGCCACAGTGTTTGCAGGTTGCCCTTCGGAGTAGTCGCGGCAGGCTGCTTTGCATCTTCTGACGCAGATACCCCCACAGTTGGTGTACTAGCTCCTTTGCTGATAGGTGGGTTTTGTGCGGTATCTGTTTATCTTTCAGTATGTACATTGTTGTATCTAGTATTCTCCATCTACCATGTATGTATTTGACTTAGAAACAGTGTGAGGACGATGTTGTATTATTTTGTATTCTGGTGTCGAGCTCGTTGTGAGCCGGCGGTACTAGCAGTTTATTCATTCTGTGATGTTCCCACTTGTGGATCTTGATCCTTCGCTACGGCGTCGTATATTGTTTTCTTAGAGATTGTTACTTAGTTTTCTTATCATGTTTTGGTTAGTGCTTCCTTTAAAACTTCAATCACTCTATACTTTCTCTGGTTTGATTTCTGGGTTTTCGATTCACTTAGTCGCGTTACGCCTGTAGACGTTACGTGGTTAAGTGCCGGTCACGGGCCAAACTTCGGGTCGTGACAAAGTTGGTATCAGAGCGTAGGTTTTACCTTTCGGAGTGTAGGACGACCCTGGTATGATGGAGTAGGTAGCTGCGGCCGGGTAGCGTAGCGTGTGTATGTTCCGCGGCATCCTCACGACACGGTACTCTGCCTACGCGACCTTAGGACTTGTTGATTTAAAATTCCTCCTCGAGCATATACATTCTTGCGATTCGATTTCCGCATCCTTATCGAATCCTGTTGTTTCTGATAGCCAATATGCCGCCAAGGACTACGAGGGCACAGAGAGCGGCCGCGAGGGCCGAAGTTCGAGTTGATTCATCTGAGACAAGGACTAATTCGAGTAGTACTCCTGTTGCACCAGGACAGATTGTTTCCCCTACGGCAGCTCAGGTCGCTAGACTAGTGGTAGAGATGCAGGGCCTATGCCAGGCGATGAGCTCATTGATAGAGGTCGTTCGAGCGCAGCGACAGATGGTTGCCACCCCTGTTACCCAGTTGTTCCTTGCGATCATCATGCAGTATTCCGTCCCCTACATAGCACCGGTGGAGGTAGCTCCCGTTTACGAGACATGTCTTCCAGAGACCGTGAGAATTCCGGAACAGTTGAGGAATCATACTGGTATACCAGCCCAGAGCAGAGGCCTAGGACGAGGACAACCGTTTGGCTTTCATCCCCAGGCAGGACGGCATTCAGTGCGTAGGTGTTTACGATGTGGAAGCCTTCAACACCTCATCAGGCAGTGCTTCTTTACAGCACGTCAGGGTCGTGTTCTGAGACGTCGTGGATGCGGAGGGTTTGCACGGAGGGGTCAGGCTAGTAGAGGAGGCGTTCGGTCAGTCGCAAATGAAGGACAGGCACAAGTTTTTGCTTCGACTCATCGGGACTTGCGGGTATCCGATGCTGTGGTTTCAGGTACTCTTTCAGTTTGTCCTTTGTTGCACACATATGGTTTGATCCGGATCCTTGTGCTCATATGTTTCCACGTACCCGTATGTATCCACACACTTTGTGCCGAGTTTGGGTAGAGAGTCCGGTTAGCTTGGTCAACCGTTTGTTGTGACTACTCCTGCGGGAGAGTCGTTTGTTGCTAGGCACGTGTTCCGATCCTGTACCGTCCGTGTCGGCGAGAGAGGGTTGCCGGTCGATTTGATCCTTCATGAGATGTTGGACTTCGATGTTCTTTTGGGCATGGATTGGTTAGCAACGTGCTATGCTTCTATTGACGGCCGTGAGGAGACAGTTCGATTTTGTTCTCCTGGCAAGTCGGTTGTTGTCGTGTTGGGGGACCGTAGTGCCACCCCTCACGGTGTGATATCTTCTGTTCGCGCTGGACAGCTTTCAGTACTCGTTACGGCCATTATGAGTTTTGGTGATGTCGTTCGGACTCACCAACGCGCCAGCAGTATTTATGGACATGATGAACCATATTTTCCGGCCGTATCTTGATCTGTTCGTTATGGTGGTTATTGACGATATCTTGGTGTATTCTCGGATGAGAGAGGAGCACGAGCAGCACCTGCGGATCACACAGCAGACCTTGAGGGAGCATCAGCTTTTCGCCAAATTCTCCAAGTGTGCCTTCTGGCTAGACAGCGTGGACATCTTGGGGCACGTGATTACACGAGATGGTATATGTGTTGACCCGAGGAAGGTTGAGGCAGTTCGGAGTTGGCCTAGACCCACGTCAGTGACGGGGATTCGCAGCTTTCTAGGGCTGGCAGGCTATTACCGGCGATTCGTGCAGGACTTCTCTCGCATTGCTACACCTTTGACCGGGTTGACCCGGAAGGGAGTTCGCTTCGATTGGGCGGAGGAGCGTGAGCACAGTTTCCAGTGGCTACGGGCTCTACTGACTACGACACCAGTGTTATCATTGCCTTCGGGATCAGACGGATTTGTGGCCTACTGCGTATGCTTCACGGCAATTAAGGAGACATGAGCAGAATTACCCTACTCATGATCTGGAGATGGCTGCAGTGGTTTTTGCACTCAAGATCTGGCGACATTATCTGTATGGGGAGTCGTGCCAGATATTCACCTACCACAAGAGCTTAGAGTACATATTTCAGCAGTGAGACCTGAACCTTAGACAGCGCCGATGGATGGAGTGAGTAAAGGACTACGATTGTGAAATCTTGTGTCACCCGGGCAGGGCAACGTAGTAGCAGATGCTTTGAGCAGGAGGCCCGGGGGTAGTCTATCCAGTTGAGCACAGTACAGAGGCAGTCGTCGGCAGATTGGCAGATCTTATGCGACAGCCGGGTGCAGTTCGAGTTTACGCCGACCGGAGGACAGATTGCGCATGTCCGTGCACACAACAGTTGGTTGACCGTATATAAGAGGCACAGCACAGTGTTGACCGCTGTTCAGAGATCAGGACACAGATGGGACATGGCAGATTTTCCGAGTTCGTGATCGATGATCAGGAAATACTACGATTTGGAGCTAGACCGTGCGTACCAGATGCTAAGGGATTGCGGCGCGAGGTTTTTGAGGAGGCACATCGATCGGTATATAGTGCTCGTCCCGGTTCCACCAAGAGGTACCATGACTTGAGAAATGTTTACTGATGGGACGGTATGAAGAGGGACATTGAAGATTTTGTATCGAGATGCCTGACTTGTCAACAAGTCGAGGCTGAGCATCAGAGGCCAGCGGGAGAGCTACAGCCGTTACCCATTCCGGAGTGGAAATGGGAACAGATATCTATGGATTTCATTGTGAGTCTACCCAGGACTAGTCGGGAGTATGACCCCATCTGGGTGATCGTGGATCGTTTGACGAAAGCAGCTCACTTCCTACCAGTAAAGACGACTTTCGGATTTACTCAGTATGCCCAGATCTACATTGACGAGATAGTGCGACTACACGGAGTTCCGACGTGCATTGTGTCCGACAGAGGCACCCAGTTTACTAGTAGGCTATGGCAGAGGCTTCAGGAGGCTTGGGGCACTCGCTTGAGTTTCAGCACGGCATTTCATCTGCAGACCGACGGACAGTCAGAGCGGACCATTCAGACTCTCGAGGACGTGCTCAGGGCCTGTGTACTAGAGTTCGGAGGTAGCTGGGGATCATCATTTGCCTTAGTAGAGTTCTCCTACAACAACAGCTACCAGGAGACCATTCAGATGGCACCGTTTGAGGCTCTTTATGGGAGCAGATGCAGATCGCCCACCTGTTGGACGGAGCTCAGTGAGAGCAGTATTTTGGGGCCACAGATCGTAGAGGAGACGACAGCGAAGATCCAGTTGATTCGCGATAGGATGAGAGCAGCCCAGAGTAGGCAGAAATCTTATGCGGACCGTCGTCGACGCAGACTTGAGTTTTCTGTTGGTGATCATGTTTTCTTGAGGGTCTCCCCAATGAAGGGCGTAATGAGGTTTGGAAAGAAGGGGAAGCTTAGTCCCAGATATGTGGGCCCCATTGGAGGTCCTTGAGCGAATTGGTGCAGTTGCGTATCGTTTAGCCCTTCCGCCCAGTTTTCCAGGCGTGCATCCCGTATTTCACGTTTCGATGCTCCGCAGATATCTTCATGATCATTCGCATGCGATTCAGCACCCGACGACCCAGCTTGAGCGCGACCTTGCCTACGCAGAGCAACCAGTGATAATCTTAGATCGACAAGTGAAGAAATTGAGGTCGAAAGAGACATCGTCCGTCAAGATACTTTGGCGTGGCCAGAGCGGCGAGGAAGTCACTTGGGAGACCGAAAGCGAGATGATGAAGAGGTATCCCCACCTTTTCGAAGGTGTGTATAGTTAGATTTTTAAATTCGGGGACCGAATTTCTTTAAGGGGGGTAGATTGTAACACTTTGAAATTTCCGTTTGATTGTTTGGTGGTAGTTAGTGATCGTACGTGTTATATTATAGGTGTTTATAGGATTATTAGTCATTTAGTAGTGTTTGCCTTTTTGGGATTTTTCCTTGTGTTTTGTGCACCCTACACACTTAGTCATTTTGAGACTTAGGATTTTGGTTATCATGTTAACCTTTCCCTTGTGCATGGTTCCTTTTAAATCCCCCACCATCTTATTCAATTATTAACCCCATTTGATAATTCAAACTCCTAATAAAACAATGAGGTATGGGGGTTAGGTGAAGCTTGACTTTTGGACCCTTTTCTTCCCTTCTCTCTCTCTCCTCTCCCCACTACAGAATTTCTGCAGCCCCAGCAGAAAAACCCTTCCATTTTCTTCACTTCTTCTTCATTTCATTCCCCTTTGATCCATAAACAAAACCCTATGCATATCAACTCATTTTCTTCACAAAAGCTTGGAAAAGTGAGGTTTTTGAGGTGTTCTAAGGCAATTCTGCACACCTAAGGGAGGAGCTGGAACTTTTGGGGTTTTGCAAGATTCTTAGAAGGTATTAGCTCATATTAGCACCTCTTTTCCTTAGACTTGTTGTATTCTCTAGTAAAAATCTTTTTTTTGTGCGTTTTTAGTGATATTAAGGGATATTTGTGATTCACATGTTAGATTAGTGTTCTCATAGTTTAGTTAGCTCCTTTAAGTATTATTAGAGCTATCTTAACTAGGTTATACCTCAGGTTGCACAAAAATACCTTAAAGTTCCATTTTTAGTGCAAGTGTAGATTTTAACTAGAAATTGGGCACTGTAGAAATCTGCTACTACCCGAGACTTTTCAGAACAAAACTAGGCATTACTATAGCATGTATGGGGAGAATAGAGTGCACCAACCAAACCTGGGAACCCAATTCCCAAGTCTGGCCGCCAATTATTGCATTCTGGCCGCAAATTGCGGCCAGATAGGGGAGTCAAGGGTTGGGGTTTGGGCTGTGGGTGTCTGCTGCTATGTGGGTTATTTTGGTATATATAGTTTTGCAATATCCTTCCTGTATCAAAATCTGGGGTAGAATACCTATTTTCCCGTATTTTCAACCTTTCGTGACACGCGTGATACGTGTGTGTGGGTTTTGGGTTTCTGCGTATCGCGACGCGTCGGGGTGCGTTTAGGTGCGTAACCACGCGTTTTAGCGTATCGTGCACACGCGCGCTTGGTTCGCGACACGAGTTACTGGTTCAGCTTAAATGTTGTGTTTTCGTGATTTCCAGCTTACGTGTGATATATTGTGTAATTCTAGGTTCGCAGGCGAGTACAACGGGCGCCGCGCAGGAGGGGACACAGGTTGTTGGCTATACCTAGTGGAAGGCTACGGTGAGTAGATTTCACATCTACGGGGATATCGCCCGCATGGCGTTCTACGTCAGGGCAGATAGGACCTTATAGTGTTCCTTATATATATATTGCATGTTCATGATTACTAGCTAGTGCATTGCATACCTACTACACACCTCACATTGGATCATTGCATTGTAGTTTATCTATATGTGACATGACTTGATATTCATACTTGAAACCTATATCACATTGGATCATTGCATTGTAGTTTATCTATATGTGACATGACTTGATATTCATACTTGAAACCTATATCACATTGGATCATTGCATTGTAGCTTATCTATATGTGACATGACTTGATATTCATACTTGAAACCTATATCACATTGGATCATTGCATTGTAGCTTATCTATATGTGACATGACTTGATATTCATACTCGAAACCTATATCACATTGGATCATTGCATTGTAGCTCATCTTTATGTGACATGACTTGATAAACATACTTGATGCACTTATCACATCACAATTACTTGTATTATTGGTTGGGATTTCATGTGATTTCTGGATTTGGGAACCGTGGCCTTTTCAAATAAGTAATCATTTAAAAACCCGGTTTCCTTGATATGATATTTGGGGCGCCGCCCCGTGGTTTCTCGGTGCTAGAGGATGTACTGAGAGAGGGCTGACCCGGAATGACGGATGCCCGATGGATTGATATAGGGCTGACCCGGAATGACGGATGCCCGATGTATTGAGAGAGGGATGACCCGGACTGACGGATTCCCGATGTATACTTTGATATAGGGCTGACCCGGAATGACGGATGCCTAATGGATTGATATAGGGCTGACCCGGAATGACGGATGCCCGATGTATTGAGAGAGGGATGACCCGGAATGACGGATTCCCGATATATACTTTGAGAGAGGGCTGACCCGGACTGACGGATGCCCGATACAGGATGTTTTGCGTGTCGATGCTAGACACGAGTATTTATGATATTTGGGTGCCGATGTTGGGCACTCGGGATTCTCAGAGATGTACAGGATTTGAGGGCCGATGAGAGTGCCGGCGCATGAGCTATTTATGGGAGATCTGGGTGCATCGAGAAGCTTATTATATATGTTCCACGTTGACATTCCGTGTAGATATTATATTGCCCCTGCTCAGCATTACTTTTGTACCTCATCCTGTAGATGCATTACCTGTTAGAGCATTTGTACCTCATATGGTAGTACAGGACCCTATAGAGCACTTGCATGATTATTACACATACTGCTCATCCCATATTGATATCATCTGTTGGCATATGATAAAGTAGTGTAGTACGTACATGCTCGCGATTACCTTTATATGTTATCTCTATTCACGAGTTGGCAACTCACCCCCGTTGTGCCACAGTGTTTGCAGGTTGCCCTTCGGAGTAGTCGCGGCAGGCTGCTTTGCATCTTCTGACGCAGATACCCCCACAGTTGGTGTACTAGCTCCTTTGCTGATAAGTGGGTTTTGTGCAGTATCTGTTTATCTTTCAGTATGTACATTGTTGTATCTAGTATTCTCCATCTACCATGTATGTATTTGACTTAGAAACAGTGTGAGGACGATGTTGTATTATTTTGTATTCTGGTGTCGAGCTCGTTGTGAGCCGGCGGTACTAGCAGTTTATTCATTCTGTGATGTTCCCACTTGTGGATCTTGATCTTCGCTACGGCGTCGTATATTGTTTTCTTAGAGATTGTTACTTAGTTTTCTTATCATGTTTTGGTTAGTGCTTCCTTTAAACTTCAATCACTCTATACTTTCTCTGGTTTGATTTCTGGGTTTTCGGTTCACTTAGTCGCGTTACGCCTGTAGACGTTACGTGGTTAAGTGCCGGTCACGGGCCAAACTTCGGGTCGTGACAGGTATCTAATAACATTCGTTCAGAATCAATGTATTTGGTAATACAGGGTGATAACTGCCAACATACTTGGCTGCAACACTTGCACCATTTCCAACTCTTAAAACTTATCACCCATTTCTAGTTCTCTACCTATCTGTAGCCCATGCAACAGATTACTTATGTGGGATCCTGATCCGGTATCTCATACCCAGGACGTAGAGGATACTGAGAAACAGTTCTCGGTAATGAACACACCCGAAGAAGATGTATCAACATACACTTTCTTCGTTTGGGCGGCACGGGAATCCTGGTAATCCCCTATTTCCTGCTCGGTCTTATAACAATTATAAGTTGGAGTGGAACCAACGTTCCTAAGTTCAGTAAAACAAGCGGGTTCGGTCAATACATCCGTATTATTATCTTGATTAAGGCGTGACATGGTCGCTACCTGGAGAGAGAGAGAAGAAAACACTCAGTGTATGCTCTTGCAAGATTAGATTGGTTATTAATTTATCTAATCAGGATGGCTCCCACTGTTTTAGTCAAATCTTCCTTCAAACCCTAAAAGGAAAGACTAGCCGGGATTAATTACACCGTACAATTTTGTCAATCTTTCAGCCAGGCCAGTGCCGGTACTTTGAGGGAGATTCCCCGTGCTTTCGCACGGACCTAATTAAAATAAACCTCGTTTTCCTAGGGGCGTAACCCCGTTAACACTTTTCTAGACACCTACTTGATCGGCTAATTGTAATGTGTAAAACTCTTCCAGGAGTAACTCTTACTCGTAGTGGATATCGGGATCCAACTATCTCATAGGAGGTATGCAATCTCATTGCAAATTTCAACACTTGAAATTCCCGATAATATTTTTCCCCAAGCGTCCTATGACCTTGAAAGAGGTCAACAAACTATAGGCCGCTAGTCAAGTTCAACCCGTGATTTCTTGATTGAAATAAACCCACCCGCATGACCCTTGACAGAGGTCAACAAGGTCGCACGACTACCCTAATCCAATCGCATCATATACTTATGCAGATAAGCACTAATCAGCTACCGCACACTACGCCTTGACAGAGGTCAACAAACGCAGCACGAATACTAAATATTACTTATCTGAAATGACGGAGGGCTACGACAGGTTTTTAAGAAAACCCTTTGCGTAATGAACTTGATATCGTCATAGAATCGAGTGATTTTGAAAAGGAGTGCTTTTGAGGCTTTTACTAGTTTTGCTAAAGAGGTCACTCCCGGTGAAGGGATCTCGGCTCTTTCCTTATCGAATAAGGTGCTGGATATTCTACAAGGAATACCGCTATGCAAAGCAAAATCTATAAAAGCAATCAAAATTCAAACCGAGTGTGTAGTATCTGCTAGTTTCGCTAAAGAGGTCACTCCCAGTGAAGGGATCTTGGCTATTTCCTTATCGAATAAGGTGCGGGATATTCTACAAGGAATACCGCTTTGCAAAGCAAGAACTAGAGCTACCAGTTTTCGAGACAAGTTTCTAGAACATCTTAAGGTTTCTTTTATTTCATTAATCTCATTAATGAAGTCCCATCATTTTAGTTACCTAAGTATCACAGATAATTGTTAGTGTATATGCCCTAGAGGCCATTACTGTATCATACTAGTTTGTATATTATTTAATGGAAGCTTGGGATATTCACAGTTGTATAAACAATCTTGCTCGAAATGGTAGTATGCTACTTGGTTTGTTTCTACTTTAATGTGTACATGTGTTTATTTTATTATATCACCTATACGTATTAGTGGAGCCTTTAGGATCTTTGCTTGATTACCAGCGTTGTGATGGCAGTCACACTCGTGGGGCTGGGTAATCCATAAGCACATCCTTATACAGGTTCCTAGTTGCAGGACTATCAAGACAGGGCATCGATACTCCAGAGTAGACTAGCGTATGCGCTTCTCATCCCAGCAGGGGAGACGGTCTGTCCCACAGCCGTCAGTACATCGTACTTGAGATAGTATGCGGGTGCTCGTTAGGTTACGAGTACACTGGACAGGACTCGTCGGGAACTGATTGGTTGGTATTATACCTATCGTCAGTTATCAGTTCCCAGGTGACATGAGTACAGCTTAGTCCGCTGACTTGACACTGTCACTTCGCCTCGACTGTGTTCCCACTGTACTTTGATTACTACCCTACCACGGCTCAAAGGAGTCGTGCAAACAGGTAGTAGTTGGGTGCAGTCTCGAAGCACTTGGAGGCAATGACGGT
Source organism: Agapanthus africanus (assembly GCA_030015575.1). Classification (NCBI taxonomy): domain Eukaryota; kingdom Viridiplantae; phylum Streptophyta; class Magnoliopsida; order Asparagales; family Amaryllidaceae; genus Agapanthus; species Agapanthus africanus. Next base: position 388,394,656 of record CM057342.1, on the reverse strand, counting down.
TAGACAGGATTCGTCTCTCCCGGTATTGGGGGTTGACATCGCGCTGTGTCTAGAAGAGCCATTACACGAGTAGTCCCTGGCCAGGGCAAGCGAGATATACTGGTAGGCTTCCAGTGTTATCTCAGGGTGTTTTGGGCTTCACTCCGGCACGACTTGTACCGCTAATAGGGGACTGACGTTTAATGCCCCCTAGGCCCGCCATATGATGTATCAGACGAACAGACCGGACTGTACGGAGACTGTCACATTCAGATTCAGTAGGAGTTCAGATGGGTTTCACCTCGTCAGTCTTCTTGTCGGCATCTACCTGGGGACCGTTACGCACAGCTAGTGCCGCTTGCGGTCTGTGGTTAAACCCACTGCCAGCGTAGTGTCGAGTCTTTAGAGTCCCACACAGAAAGCTATTCGCCTTTAGGCAAAAGAGTAGGGGGTCGCATGGTTTTGCGACAGGTCGCATGGTTTTGCGACAGGGTTCGGTCACATCCATGCACTTGTGCACGTACAGTGTCCGGACAGTTGACACTAGCGAGCTTTGGTTTAAGCCAGATCCTAGTGTACGTTTTGGAATTGGTTTTATCTCGTTTGTAGTCGTGTTCCTTGGAACACGGATGCAGGTGTGTATGCACAGTTGACAGAGAGACAGAGGCAGATGATTCTCATTGGGGTTGTTGACTGTTGACTATTGACTTTGCTTAACCCTAATGAGAATTAGAAATATGGTTAATGATAATTAAGTATTATTGTGCCATGGTTGGGTTGAAAGGTTGACCTTGTTGACTTGTTGACTAGGTTGACCGGTTGACTAGGTTGGACTTGTTGACCACCATCATTACTATGGCTATCATTTCATGCAAAGACTTTTAGCTTGCTTATTTGTTCACACATTGCATTTAATGCATGAAATGATATTGCCTTTTGTGATATGATAACCATCACATAATACTTGATTTATCATTATGGCTCATGATGCTTTTGGATTATGAGAGGTGAGAATGAGATGAGTATGGTTCATTCTTTCATTAGCATTCTCTCTCTTGAGCTCTCTCACTCTCAAGCTCTCCCTCTTCCTCTTGCTCTCTCTACCTCAAGGCAAACCATTCTCATGTGTTGAGACTCATTGCCTTAGAGATAAAAAAGACACCAAAACATTCCTCTACTCATTCTAGTTCACAAGGCCTAGCAAGCCAAGTGATCTAGTTTCTTCAAAGTTCGAAGAAGAAGCCAAAGGTAGAAGCTTTTGGGTGGATCCATCTTCGGCGCAAGGAGACGACGAGGTGAGGCCGATCCGAACACCGGGAGGAGTTGAAGACGAAGGAGTTCAAGAAAGGTATAGCCCCCTAACCGAGTAGGTATACTCTTGTTAGGTTGTTAGTTAGTAGTTTAACAAAGATCTGTTTTTGAGTCCATGTTACCACCCTCTTGAAAATCGTTTTTCACCACTTCCGCAACCCCGTAAGAACCGGGGAAGGGTAGCATGGACTTACAATGGTATCAGAGCCAGGTTAAACACTACCTAACATGTTAGCATAGTAACTAGAAATTCGATCGGAGAAAAAGTCGTGAAATACACCCCGATTTCAAACTTGCTGTCAATTTTTAAAGTGCTGTAAAAATAATAAATCATGCTTTAAAAATCGACTCAGGGTTTTTATAGTCTACTGTAGAAAAACGGTCCAGAGAACCCATCAAACCGCCGCGGAAACGCGGCAATAGCTTGCTATTGCCGCGGTTCCGCGGCCGATTTAGCTCCTCTCTGGATCGTCTTCACCGCAGTTTGTTCTATGGGGTATTTTGGGATTTTTGGTATATGTTTTTTCAGCCCAGATTTTCCAGAAAGAAAAATTTGTTTTTGGGGCTTTAAAAACCGTATTTTGATCGAACTTCTAAAGACTAATGCTAACGGATTTTTATCTGTGATGTGATATTTGTATTGAACGTCTGCTAATCGCTATATGTCGATTAGTGGGGGTTATACAAATCTGTGATCTGTAATGTTGCTGGTATGTGTATATGAATTCATTGGATTGTCACGGGTGAATAGCCGGGGGTTGTGAGATGAGAGTTTTCTATTCTTTCAATTCATGTAAATATGTAAATTGATGTAATATTATTTGTATGGCCGCACAACCGGGTCGGGGTTGTCGCCGTCATTGTATAATTTCTTTTTACTGTTTTCGCTCCTAGGATAGACCCATGGTGGGGTGCACAAACTACCGGGTATCTCGAAGTGCCGAGTGGCCTACTCACGTCGTTGAGGGAGGTTGCTCCGCTTCGGATATTTGGCGGGTAGTTTGCCGCACCCGTAGGGGTCTTGGGTAGGGTATTGGCTATTCACCGCGACCGTGTAATCTGCTTTTCGTTACAGGCTCGTACGAATTGCGGATTCCTAGTATATCCAATGTATTCATCTGTGATCTGAAATGGCTATCATTGCAATATATATCTATATATGATATTATTTAGGCGTTGCTTATGTTTTACAGCCGCGCTAGCCCAGCCCCCACTCTGTCGTTAGTTAAGTAACCTAACGGGTAATGACGGGGCCCCATGGCGAATGCGAATGGCATAAGCGTACGTCATATTTTGGTTGTTTTCTGCAATGGTAGGATTAAATGATGGGACGCATTAAAAGAACTAATGCAAGAAAAACACGCATTAAAAGAACTAATGCAAGAAAAATAAACCAAGTAAAAGTCGTTGGAACACTTTCAAAAACCACTCGGTTTCTTTTCAAAATAACTTTTAAACGCGGAGCATAAGCCACTCCTTTTAAAAGCTATCTCGTTCCTTCGATTATATCAAGTTCATTACGTTCACGGTTTCGCCAAAACCATTCGTAGCCCTCCATCATTTCAGTTAAATATTCGATAGTATTCAAGCTATGTATTTTGACCTCACGCCAAGGCATAGTGATTGGTAGCTGCCGGATATTTATCTGTTGCATAGATAGAATGCGTTGGTTTGAGACAGTCGTATTGCCATTTTGGCCTACGTCAAGGGTAGGAACGGGTGGGTTCAAATTAACCTGGATAATGATGGGAAGAACTTGACATGTGACTTATGACATTTTGACCTCACGCCAAGGTCATAAGAGCATGGGGCAAAAATCCACATCGGGAGTTTCATAAGTACTGAAACTTGCTAGCGCTGCATACCATTTGGAGTGTGATGATTCTGGTAGGATTCCTTCAGTTTTGTCACGCGATGATATTTGGATCCCGATCCTACTGTGTATATATGCTACTCCTCGGGAAATTCCTCACTTAACGATCAATGCTATAAACCAAGTAGGTGTCTAGAAAGGTGTTAGCGGGGCTACGCCCACAGAGAAAAGAGGTTATTTAATTAAGGAATTTCGCGAAAGCGTTGGAAAACCTCCCTCGAAGTACCGACACCAGCCTGGCCGAACGGTTAAGCAAGTATTGTACGGTGAGATGGATCCTGACTAATTCTTCCTTTATGGTTTGAGGAGGAATTCGAGAGACAGTGGGAGCCATCCTGTTTAGACAAACTAAAAACCACTCTAAACTTGCAAGAGCATCATGCTGAGTGTTTCTTCTCTCTCTCCTAATTGCAGCGACCAATCGACATGACTGGACTTAAGTTACTTTTAGATAAAAACATACTGACAGGGCCAAACTAAAAAGATTGGCTCAGGAATGTCAAAATGGCAATCACTTATGACAAGTTGGGGTATCTCCTTACCACCAAAGCTCCCCCTGTCCCAGGTCCCACCTCCAGCGTCGCGGATAAGGAAATCCATAAGACTTGGGAGATCGATAGCGCGAAGGCCAAGTGCCTCGTGCTTGCCTCTATGGACAACGAACATCAGAGGAGGCACGAGAATATGGACCTTGAATCTATATTTCTCCATACAAAAGAACTGTATGGAGAGCAATCTCGTATCGCAAGATACGAAGTGCCGAAGAAGTTATTTTCGGCAAGGTTGGACATCGGATCATCGGTAGCAGAACACGTGCTTAAAATGATTGGCTTCATTGAGGAGCTCACGGAACTTGGGACCACGTTAAAGAACGAGCTCTATACGGACTTGATTCTCCAGTCCCTTCCTTCCACTTACGCCCAGTTTATCCTGAACTTCAACTTACAAGAAAAAGAAGTTGAAATTTCAGAGCTCCTCAACATGCTGAGGAGTCCAGGAGGCACCCTACAGAAAGGTAGGGAAACATCCACTTTGTTTGTAGGAGGATCTTCCTCTTCTAAGTCCAAGGCGAAAGCCAAGGGAAAGAAGAAGAAAGCCTCCGCCAAACCAAGGGGCGGTGTTAGTAAAGTGGATACGAAGGGAAAGGCAAAAGCAACAAAGATAGCGGGGAAGCTTATAGGGAAGGAAGAGTGCTTTTTCTGTCATAAGAGTGGTCACTGGAAGAAAGATTGCAGGGCTTGGAAAGCCAGGACACAGGAACTGAAGCAAGTTGCGGCTTCAGCTTCAGGTGTGTATGTTATTGAAAACCGTCTATCAATAAACTCTACTTCCTGGGTATTGGATACCGGATCAGGATCTCATATCTGTAATTCTTTGCTGGCGTTGAGAAACCGTAGGGTTTTGAAGGCAGGTGACATGACCTTCAAAGTTGCAAACGGAGCTGGCATGGATGCTAAGGCCGTGGGGGACTATCACCTGGGGTTGTCAGATGGACACGTTTTGGTTTTGCGTAATTGCTATTTTGTACCGAACGCAACTTGTAATATCATTTCTGTATCTTTGATTTCTAAAGAAGGTTATGAATTTGCATTTGTAAGTAATGTTGTAAACATTCACCTTAATCAAGTTCTGATTGGGTCAGGTACATTAAGCAATGGTATATACGTACTAAACCAACCACAGATTTTCAATGTCCAGAATACACACAAAAGAAAGTCTTCAGAAATAAATCAGACTTTCTTATGGTATTGTAGACTGGGTCACATCAATGAGAGAAGGTTGACGAAGTTACATGCAGAAGGATATTTGAATCCGTTCGAATATCAATCGTATGCCACTTGTCAATCCTGTCTCAAAGGAAAGATGACAAAGACTCCGTTCACTGGACACGGAGTAAGAGCGAGCGAGCTCTTGGGACTCGTACACAGCGACGTGTGCGGTCCAATGTCTACACATGCCCGAAGCGGTTATTCTTACTTCATTACTTTTACGGATGACTTTTCAAGGTACGGTTATGTCTTCTTAATGAAACATAAATCCGAAGCCTTTGGAAAATTCCAGGAATATAAGAATGAAGTAGAAAAACAAATCGGCAAAAGTATCAAGACACTGAGATCGAATCGAGGTGGTGAATACTTGAGTGCCGAGTTCCTGGACTATTTAAAAGAGAATGGAATTCTCTCTCAGCTTACTCCTCCATACACTCCGCAACATAACGGTGTATCGGAGAGACGGAACTGGACCCTATTGGATATGGTACGTTCCATGATGAGTAACACTGAGTTACCATGATCATTCTGGGGATATACACTAGAATCAGCTGCATACCTTTTGAACCGAGTTCCCACTAAGACTGTGCCTACTACACCATATGAGATATGGAGTAGGAAGAAACCCTATCTTCAATATCTGAAGATCTGGGGATGTCCGGCTTTTGTCAAAAAGCAGCATGCAGACAAGCTCGAGGCACGCTCAGTACTGTGCAAGTTTGTGGGATACCCAAAGAACTCCAGGGGGTATCTCTTCTATTACGCAGAGGAACAAAAGATCATTGTTTCTCGTAATGCCCATTTTCTGGAACACCAGTTCTTAGAAAAGGAATCAAGTGGGAGCGAAATAGAACTGGAAGAAATTCCAGAACCACAGACTATTACTGAAAGCTTAGAAGAACCAGAGGGTTCAAAAGAAAATGACATTCCTGCGCCGCTCCGCAGGAGTAGTAGGCAATCTCATCCGCCCGAGAGATACTACAGTTTTCTCATAGACGGGGATAGAGAGGATTGCATCATTGATCATGATGAGCCTACTAGCTTCCAGTAGGCCGTTCAGAGCATTGACTCGGTAAAATGGCTGGATGCAATGCGGACCGAAATGGAGTCCATGTACACCAACAAAGTATGGACGTTGGACATTGCTCCAGATGGGGTAAAACCCGTAGGATGCAAGTGGATATTCAAAAGGAAGATTGGTGTAGATGGACAGGTTGAGACCTATAAGGCTAGACTTGTTGCGAAGGGTTTTCGTCAAAGACCTGGTTTGGACTATGACGAAACCTTTTCTCCAGTGGCTATACTGAAATCCATTCGGATCCTTCTTGCCATTGCTGCCTTCCACGATTATGAGATTTGGCAGATGGACGTAAAGACCGCTTTTCTAAATGGAAATTTAGAGGAGTGTGTCTATATGGACCAGCCAGAGGGTTTTCATTCAGAGTGGGAGCAGCGGAAAGGTGTGCAAGTTGCTTAACTCCATCTACGGACTAAAGCAGGCATCGCGGAGTTGGAACATCTGTTTTGATGAGACGGTCAAGGAATTTGGCTTTACCAAAAATCCAGATGAAACATGCATCTATAGTAGATTTGTAGCGAGAACTGTAGTATTCCTCGTTTTATACGTGGATGACATTCTCTTAATAGGAAATGACATTCCTATGCTACAATCTGTCAAGGGGTTCTTGTCACACAGGTTCTCCATGAAAGACCTGGGTGATGCCTCATACATTCTGGGGATCCGGATCTATCGTGACAGATCCAAGAGGATACTAGGACTCTCATAGTCCAGGTACATCGACACTATACTGAAAAGATTCAGTATGGAAGATTCCAAGCGCGGTAATCTACCGGCTTGTCACGGGATCACCCTCTCCAAAGAGATGTCTCCCAAGACTGATTTGGAAAGGGATCGCATGTCTAATATACCCTACGCTTCTGCGATAGGCTCTATAATGTATGCGATGTTGTGTACCAGACCAGATGTAGCTTATGCACTGAGTGTGGTAAGCCGGTATCAGTCAAACCCTGGGGAGAAACATTGGATAGCAGTAAAGAACATTCTCAAGTACCTGAGAAGGACTAAGGAGATGTTCTTGGTGTATGGCGGAAAAGACCTCCAGATCGAGGCCTTTGCTGACTCCAGCTTCCAAAGTGACAAGGATGATTCCAAGTCCATGTCGGGTTTTGTCTTTACCCTCAAAGGAGGGGCGGTGTGTTGGAAGAGTTCTAAACAGGAAACCGTTGCTGACTCGACTATGGAAGCGGAATACATCGCTGCATCTGATGCCGCAAAAGAAGCCGTCTGGATGAGGAAGTTCTTGAAAGAACTTCAGGTGGTTCCGTCCATTGTTGATCCAATACCTCTATATTGCGACAACAACGGGGCTATAGCTTTAGCAAAGGAACCCAGGTCCCATCAGAAATCCAGACACATCTTGAGGCGGTATCACCTGATCAGGGAGATCGTGGATCGCCAGGAGATCGAGGTTCGGAGGGTAGCTTCAGAAGATAACACTGCAGATCCATTCACCAAGGCCTTGCCCCAGACTCAGTTCGAGCGGCTGATCGAGATGATAGGTCTTCGATACGCCAGTACATGGCCTTAGTGCAAGTGGGAGATTGTTAGTGTATATGCCCTAGAGGCCATTACTGTATCATACTAGTTTGTATATTACTTAATGGAAGCTTGGGATATTCACAGTTGTATAAACAATCTTGCTCAAAATGGTAGTATGCTACTTGGTTTGTTTCTACTTTAATGTGTACATGTGTTTATTTTATTATATCACCTATACGTATTAGTGGAGCCTTTAGGATCTTTGCTTGATTACCAGCGTTGTGATGGCAGTCACACTCGTGGGGCTGGGTAATCCATAAGCACATCCTTATACAGGTTCCTAGTTGCAGGACTATCAAGACAGGGCATCGATACTCCAGAGTAGACTAGCGTATGCGCTTCTCATCCCAGCAGGGGAGACGGTCTGTCCCACAGCCGTCAGTACGTTGTACTTGAGATAGTATGCGGGTGCTCGTTAGGTTACGAGTACACTGGACAGGACTCGTCGGGAACTGATTGGTTGGTATTATACCTATCGTCAGTTATCAGTTCCCAGGTGACATGAGTACAGCTTAGTCCGCTGACTTGACACTGTCACTTCGCCTCGACTGTGTTCCCACTGTACTTTGATTACTACCCTACCACGGCTCAAAGGAGTCGTGCAAACAGGTAGTAGTTGGGTGCAGTCCCGAAGCACTTGGAGGCAGTGACGGTTAGACAGGATTCGTCTCTCCCAGTATTGGGGGTTGACATCGCGCTGTGTCTAGGAGAGCCATTACACGAGTAGTCCCTGGCCAGGGCAAGCGATATATACTGGTAGGCTTCCAGTGTTATCTCAGGGTGTTTTGGGCTTCACTCCGGCACGACTTGTACCGCTATTAGGGGACTGACGTTTACCGCCCCCCTGGGCCCGCCATGCGATGTATCAGACGAACTGACCGGACTGTACGGAGACTGTCACATTCAGACTCAGTAGAAGTTCAGATGGGTTTCACCTCGTCAGTCTTCTTGTCGGCATCTACCTGGGGACCGTTACGCACAGCTAGTGCCGGTTGCGGTCTGTGGTTAAACCCACTGCCAGCGTAGTGTCGAGTCTTTAGAGTCCCACACAGAAAGCTATTCTCTTTTAGGCAAAAGAGTAGGGGGTCGCATGGTTTTGCGACAGGTCGCATGGTTTTGCGACAGGGTTCGGTCACATCCGTGCACTTATGCACGTACAGTGTCCGGACAGTTGACACTAGCGGGCTTTGGTTTAAGCCAGATCCTAGTGTACGTTTTGGGATTGGTTTTATCTCGTTTGTATTCGTGTTCCTCGGAACACGGATGCGGGTGTGTATGCACAGTTGACAGAGAGACAGAGGCAGATGATTCTCATTGGGGTTGTTGACTGTTGACTATTGACTTAGCTTAACCCTAATGAGAATTAGAAATATGGTTAATGATAATTAAGTATTATTGTGCCATGGTTGGGTTGAAAGGTTGACCTTGTTGACTTGTTGACTAGGTTGACCGGTTGACTAGGTTGGACTTGTTGACCACCATCATTACTATGGCTATCATTTCATGCAAAGACTTTTAGCTTGCTTATTTGTTCACACACTGCATTTAATGCATGAAATGATATTGCCTTTTGTGATATGATAACCATCACATAATACTTGATTTATCATTATGGCTCATGATGCTTTTGGATTATGAGAGGTGAGAATGAGATGAGTATGGTCCATTATTTCAGTAGCATTCTCTCTCTTGAGCTCTCTCACTCTCAAGCTCTCCCTCTTCCTCTTGCTCTCTCTACCTCAAGGCAAACCATTCTCATGTGTTGAGACTCATTGCCTTAGAGATAAAAAAGACACCAAAACATTCCTCTACTCATTCTAGTTCATAAGGCCTAGCAAGCCAAGTGATCTAGTTTCTTCAAAGTTCGAAGAAGAAGCCAAAGGTAGAAGCTTTCGGGTGGATCCATCTTCAGCGCAAGGAGACGACGAGGTGAGGCCGATCCGAACACCGGGAGGAGTTGAAGACGAAGGAGTTCAAGAAAGGTATAGCCCCCTAACCGAGTAGGTAAACTCTTGTTTGGTTGTTAGTTAGTAGTTTAATAAAGATCCGTTTTTAAGTCCATGTTACCACCCTCTTGAAAATCGTTTTTCACCACTTCCGCAACCCCGTAAGAACCGGGGAAGGGTAGTATGGACTTACAATAAATACAACGTACGCTTATGCCATCCGCATTCGCCTTAATGTCCCCTCGTGCACCGTTAGGTTTGGTAACTAACGGCAGAGCGGGGCAGGGCTAGCGTGGGTGTAAAACATAAGCAACGTCTATACAATAAATCACATATACTATATCTTGTATTCATCTCATCAATATATCAAATGATCACATCACATATATCGCAGCAGAAAACAACATATGAAATATTGGATATACTAGGATTTCCGGGTTTTATTTTAAGCCTGTATAAAACACGGATTCCACGAGACCGGGTCTCCTAACTCTAGAATTGGTAGGGTTGCTTGTCGCTCTCGTAGGGGTCTAGGGGAGTGGGATTGGCTATTCATCACGACCGACTCCTCGAGATGGTCTCCCACTGGACCCTAAAACCCAGTTACTTGTGCTCCCCGCCTTGGGCCTATCCTAATGCGGAAAAATAAATAATATACAATGGTGACATCATCCTCAACCCGGAAGTTCCCCAATAAAAGAATATTACATACAATGAATTTTATATGAATGAAAATAAAAAACCCCATCTCACATAAAACCCCGGCTATTCAAAACACGACGATCCAATATAACATATCACAGCAACACATAACATCACATGTCATCAACGTAAGTAAATATGCGTATCCCAATTATCGTTGACATATAGCACCGAAACCGACGATACACCACATATTACACTTAAGGTCGCAGAAAAGAAAGTGAAAAACTACAACAGTTGGAATCCGCAACCACCTTAGACATCACATGCCTAACCAAATGAATTCCTTGGACATCTCATGCCTAACAATTATAAACCCCGCATTTTAGTCTCGATATTCAAAACACCTTTTAATATCTAGTCGGGCAATTCAACAAGATTCCCGACATCCTGATCGAATGCTCGTCAGAAACTTTAGTAGACGGCCGCACCCCCCGATGCCATCGACGAAGTGCACTAAGGCGGAATACCGCTGTAGCACCCGAACGGATGCTTTTGGCGACGGGGTTCTCCTACAGTCACTTGGTCGGGGCTATGGGGCGTGGCTATCTAATAAGGTTACCCCGGCGAGTATCAGCGTACGCTACGTGATTGCGACGGAGTTTTGATCACATTAAAAACCCGTGGCAACCGATCAAATGAGACTAAATTGCTAGATTTATAACATTCAAATTAGTTATCTCATAACTACTTTTGTGGATTCTAAATATTGTATCCCATCACATAATATCCGGACGAACGTTAAACTTTTCGATCGATTCATCAAAGTCCCACAATTTCCCGACAACTCAACACTTGAGCACAGTTTTAGTAATACCCAGAATATGCCACAGTACCTATGCACCAGCCGTAGAAAAGCAAACCCAAGCCTCACTTATGTTGTCATGGAACTGCGACAAACCCTAGGATATGATCGCGGTTCCGCGATCCAAAAAAGTCGAGTTAGGGTTTCATTCTTCAAGAGGGTTAATAGGATTACTTGCTTGTTTTTCCGAATACGTTAAACTTGGAAAAATGGGTTTTTGATATTCGATTGAACTTTTTAACTTCGCCTAGACAACATGTGAATTGTTAGTTATATGTATGCCCTAGAGGCCATTACTGTACATGAGATGTATATTGTAGTGGATGCTGGAACATATATAGGTAGGACTTTCTTGCTCGACATGACAGTACGCTATCTGGTTGCTCTTTATCTTAACATGTATACTTGCTGTCTCTCTATTACATGTTGATAAAGCCCTTATGATGTATACTCGACTTCCAGGACTGTGATGTAGATCATACTAGTGGGGCCTGGGTAGTCAATGAGTACATTCTTCAATGTTCCTAGTCGTGGGAATATCGAGACGGAGCATCGATATTCCAGAGTAGACTAGCGTATATCTTCTCGACCCATGTGATGGGCGATGGATGATCCTATATCCATTGGTGTTTGACATCAGAGACGGTATGCGGGTGCTCAGTGAAGACTGGGTACACCGAACAGACTCGCCGAGAACTCCCAGATGGTATTATACCTTACGTCAGATGGCAGTTCTCTGGTGACACTGGTATAGCTTAGTCTGTTGACCCGAGATCGTCATAGAGTCTTGTGTGTCTCCTACTGTGCTTTGATTTCCACCCTACCACGGCTCTACTGAGTCGTGCAAACAGGTGGTTTTTGGGTACAGTCCCGATTCACATGGAGGCAATGAGCGATAAGAGGGGATTCGTCTCTCCAGGTATTGGGGGTTGATGTTGCGCTATGCTCGACTGGCCATAACTGGAAATCCCTGGCCAGGGTTGGACTGATTTACTGGTAAGTGTTATCAGTAGTTTCATGCTTGTTATGGACCTTACATCGGCATGACTTATCAAGCTACTGGGGTCTGACGTTTACCACCCCTAGGCGAGATATGCGACATATCAGAAGAACAGACCGGACTGTACGGTAAGTGTTACTGATTGGATTCGCAGGAGTGTGAGCAGGCTTGCTCGTTGATCTTTTGATCGCTCAATACCCGGGTGGCCGTTACATTTAGCAGACCGCTTGCGGCTTGTGGGTGATTAATATGATCACCACCTACTGCCGGCGTATTGACGAGTCTTTAGAGTCCTACACAGATGTTTCCTGGCTCAAGAGAAACAAAATAGGAGCGCATATGAGATATGTGCGGGACTGAGAATAATACCAGTATGTGATACTGTGTTCTATTCTCACGATTTGTATCATCGGACGGTTATATGAGATATAGCCGGGTTACCGAATCAAGTGTTGATTCGATATATTGATACACTTGATATTAGTCGGTTATATGCGATATGACCGGATCATTAAATCATGTATTGATTTAATGATTTAATGCATAATTATATATTTGATATATTACTTTGCATTAACTAGTATTGGTTCACTTAAGATTGACTTTCTCACTTTTTGCACAAGTTGTATATATGATATATATTTGTGCACTAATTTGTATCATGATTGATGATACATGCAAACTTGGGTGTGTGTATGACTTACACCATGTTTAGGTTAATGGTTGGGGTTTTATTTATTTTGGAAAAAACAAAATGGTGGCTTTCTTTGTTTTTTGCTTGAAGCTTCATGAAGCTTTTTAAGCATCTTTGACAAAGTCTAACCATTTTGTTTTGCATGAGATTTTCACTAACCTAACCATTAACTCAAACTAGGGTTTAGTCTCTACAAAGGTTAACTCACCCATGGTTGCATTATGATATACTTCACTTGATTATTCATTTTAGAAAATGGATAATTCATTCATATTCCTTCTTCTTCTTCTTCTTTAAGAAGAAGAAAAACCTTGCTTGAAATTTTGAAGTGAAGAAAAAGAGTGAGAAATCCAAATCCAAAGTGAACCCACTTCCTATTTCTTCATCCTCTACCACTTGCCATGTAGTATATGGTGTTCTCTTCACAAAGTTCATGACCAAGTGAAGATGGAGCTTGAGTTTGAGTCTCCTCGACGTAGATCATCTTCGGCCTCGAAGTCAACGACCTAGCCCGCTCATTTCTCCGAAGAAACCATCGCTAGATTCCAGGATTCCGATGATCGCAGCGAAGGGACGTCAACACGGAGCTTTAGAAGTGAAGGACCGGATCTACAAAGGTTGTAATCCCTTTCACTTTGTAGTAAAGTTGTTTGCTTGCTTTTTGTTTTGCCTTATCTCTAGTAAACGATCTTGCATAGGGTTGTTCGGCACATCAAAATTTTGATTTTAGCATGGTTGATGCCTTGTAGAACCTTGTTTGTGTGCCTAAGAACCCTACACGAATAACCCGAAACAATGTTAAAACTACGAATACGAAACACTCCGAATTGCTTATAGTGTAAGATTACATCACATGCAAAATTAGCAAAAACAAACAACACCTGAAACATCAAAACCAAGTCATTGGAACACACAAAAGATTTCAGCGGGGAGCTCGGATTTTGGCTGAGATGGTGGGGGGGGGGTAGTGGCCGGCCCAGAAGTCTCAGAATTGCCTCAAATTTCTTCCGTGTTCATGTCATATCCCATATAACACTCTGTACTTGTTTAAAATTTTTTTTGACAATTATTTAAAATCGACAGAAACCTCATTTTGGCGTTTCAAGTTTCGGAGTATTTCGGTTTCGTAATCTTAATAAAATCCGTATAAATTTCTAGCATGGCTCTGATACCACTGCAGGGTTGTCTAGCATGGCAGCAAGGTTTCGGGAGGCATCAGTTATGCCAAATTAAAATTTTAACTAGAAATCCGACGGAATAATATACAAACACTTTGTAACTAAAAGCGAACAAGGAATATAACCTTTGTAGACCGGTCCTTCACTTCATTAGCTCCGTGTAGTAGTCCCTTCACTGCGATCATGAAGTCTCGGACTCGAGAGAGGCTTCCTTGAAGAAACGAACATGCTTGCTTCGAAGTCTTCGAGGCTGAAGATGATCTACGTCGAGGAGATACTAACCCAAGCTATCTCTTCACTAATCATGGAATTAGTGAAGCAAACACCCTATGCTAAATGGCAAGTAGTATAGGATGATGAAGTAGGAATTTTGTTCACTTTAGATTTCATTTTCTCACTCAAAATCATCACCTTTGAAAATGCTAGAAAGCTTTTGTGAAGAAGAAGAAGAAGAACAAGTGATGAAAATGAATTATTGTGTGAGGTTAGAAATGCAACCAAGGGTTAAGCATGTCATGCTTAACCCTTGTAGAAAGTTAACCATGAGCTAGGGTTAAAGGTCAGGTCAAGAAATATCTTAAGCAAGACAAAGAGAGTGGACAAAATCAAAGATGCTTACAAGCTTCTACAAGCTTTCAACAAATATCAACCATGACAAATATCCATAATATTTGAATTACTTAATGATAAATATAAACCCTAATCTTAACCTTAGTATGGTTTAACCCTCATTAACCCTAGTTGCATTTGTAACCTAGCTTGATACATTTAACATATATCACATATACATCAATGTATCCAAAATGAGAAAAGAAATCTTAAGTTAGCTAATATTAGTTAATGTAATGTAATATATCAAATATATAATTATACATTAAATTATTAAATCAACTCTTGATTTAATAATCCGGCTATATCACATATAACCGACTAATATCATGTGTAACAACTTATCGAATCAACACTTGATCCGATAACCCGGCTATATCGTATATAATCGACCAATGTCACAAATCGCGAGAATAGAATACGGTATCTCATATCGTATCAATCTCGGCCCTGCACATATCACATATGTACTCCTACTCCGTTTCGCTTGAGCCAGGAAACCTCTGTGTAGGACTCTAAAGACTCGTCAATACGCCGGCAGTAGGTGATGATCATATCAAACACCCATAAGCCGCAAGCGGTCTGCTAAACGTAACGGCCACCCGGGTATTGAGCGATCAGAAGATCAACAAGCAAGCCTGCTCACACTCCTGCGATTCCAATCGGTAACACTACCGTACAGTCCGGTCTCTTCATCTGATATGTCGCATATCTTGTCTAGGGGTAGTAAACGTCAGACCCCAGTAACTCGATAAGTCGTGTCGATATGAGGCTCATAACGGGTCGAGAAACTACTGATAACACTTACCAGTATATCTCTAAAGCAGCCCTGGCCAGGGACTTCCTGTTATAGCCAATCGAGCACAGCGCAACATCAACTCCCAATACCGGGAGAGACGAAACCCCTCCTATCGCTCATTGCCTCCATGTGACTCGGGACTGTACCCAAAAGCCACCGTTTTGCACGTTCTCTTGAACGTGGTAAGGTGGAAATCAAAGCACAGTGGGAATCACACAAGACTATGACGATCTCGGGTCTACAGACTAACCTGTACCAGTGTCACCAGAGAACTGCCATCTGACGTTAGGTATAATACCAACTGGGAGTTCTCGGCGAGTCCGTCCAGTGTACCCAGTCTCCACTGAGCACCCGTATACTGTCTCTGATGTCAAACACCATTGGATATGGGATCATCCATCGCCCATCTACATAGGTCGAGAAGCTATACGCTAGTCTACTCTGGTATATCGATGCCCTGTCTCGATACACTCACGACTAGGAACATTTGAAGGATGTACTTAGCGACTACACTGTCCCCACTAGTATGATCTGCATCATAATCCTGGTAGTCAAGTACTCATCCTGAGGGCTTTATCAACATGTAATATAGAGACAATCAGTATACATGTTAAGATAAAGAGCAACCAGATAGCATACTATCATGTCGAGCAAGAAAGTCCTCCATGTATATGTCCAAGAATCCACTACAATATATATCGTATGTACAATAATGGCCTCTAGGGCACACATATAACTAACAATATTAATCTCGGTCCCGCACATATCACATATGTGCTCCTACTTCGTTTTGCCTGAGCCAGTAACCCTCTGTGTAGGACTCTAAAGACTCGTCAATACACCGGCAGTAGGTGATGATCATATCAAGCACCCACAAGCCGTCAGCGGTACTAGCTGGACGTAACAGCTACCCGGGTATTGAGCGATCAGAAGATCAACAAGCAAACCTGCTCATACTCCTGTAAAGCCTGTCAGTAACACTACCGTACAGTCCGGTCTCTTCGTCTGATATGTTGCATATCTAATCTAGGGGTGGTAAGCGTCAGACCCCAGTAACCGATAAGTCGTGTCGATGTGAGGCTCATAACGGGTCGAGAAACTACTGATAACACTTATCAGTAGATCTCCGTATCAGCCCTGGCCAGGGACTTCCTGTTATAGCCAATCGAGCACAGCGCAACATCAACCCCCAATACCGGGAGAGACGAATCCCCTCCTATCGCTCATTGCCTCCATATGATTCGGGACTGTACCCAAAAGCCACCGTTTTGCACGTTTTCTTGAACGTGGTAAGGTGGAAATCAAAGCACAGTGGAATCACACAAGACTCTATGACGATCTCGGGTCTACAGACTAACCTGTACCAGTGTCACCAGAGAACTGCTATCTGACGATATTTATAATAACAACTAGGAGTTCTCGGCGAGTCCGTTCAGTGTACCCAGTCTCTACTGAGCACCCGTATACTGTCTTTGATGTCAAACACCAATGGATGTGGGATCATCCATCGCCTATCATATGGGTCAAGAAGCGTATACGCTAGTCTACTCTGGAATATCGATGCCCTGTCTCGATACACCCTCGACTAGGAACAATTATAGGATGTACTTGTGGACTACCCTTGGCCCCACTAGTATGATCTCCATCATAGTCCTGGTAGTCATGTACACATCCTAAGGGCTTTATCAACATGTGAGAGCAAGATATTATCACAATACAAGTCTATATGTTAAGACAAAGAGCAACCAGATAGCATATTATCATGTCGAGCAAGAAAGTCCTCTCTATATATATCCAAGCATCCACTATAATATACATCATATGTACAATAATGGCCTCTAGGGCATACATATAACTAACAGTAACGACCGGCGTGAATCTCGCGCCTGCCAGCTGTTGGAAATTCACCCCCGCGCGCAAACGCGTATGTTTTGGAAATGGAAACGTTTTAAGGAAATGGATGCGAACGCGAGCTCGTTCTCGTTTTAAAATTTATAAACCGCAAGTGCACGGTGCGTTGTAGCGAGCCAGCAAGTACGGGTTGATCCGCAGGGAATTGTGTATTAGGTCTTGTTGTTTAAGGTTCAACACATAATGAATGGTTTGGTTTGTTACTAAAAATAGAAAGAATACGAAAACAAAATAACAAAGAAAACAAGTTAAGAAAGAAGTTGTTATGGCTTTGGCTCGGAAGGTCGAATCGCGACGATTCCTTCGAGGTTCCCTTGTTTATGAGTTGTCCGTCCTTATGTCGATCCCGGCATGAAGCATGACTTGTCAAGGCGTTGCGAAGAACAAATCATCAAGTTCCGATATTCGCCGCAAAACACAAATCGAGTACGTTTTGTTCACTTACCGTTTGTATGTCCAAGCTTGGGGTATCAATACTAAGCACGAGGGTTAGCAAGTATACCACAACATTAAAAACACAAATTAGTGAGTGAAAGCAAATGATTTTAGTGTTGAGTTTGCTAAGAGTTTGTGATAGTATATAGTATATGAAACCAAGAGATTTGTCAAGTCACTTAATCACAAAATACCATATCTAAACCTAGCAACCTTAACACTAAATTGATTTTAACTTAAACATTGAAATGGGGAAAGAGAGTGAATATGGTATATGAGGAGGTTACAAAGTAACCATGTTTCAAAATACCATACCACATCAATAGATAAACAATCTTTAATTTAGAATCATATATATAAGCATATTAAACATTAACAAGAGGAGGAGGAAGCAAACCCTTTCATCTCATTTCCTCACCATTACCACAACCAAAGATATTAATTAAGCATGATAAAAAGAAAAGCAAATAAGAAAAAGAAGCAAGTAATTAAAGAAACAACAATATTATTAACACTTGAAATTGAGATACAAGATATTGGTAACTTGTTCAACCTCCATAATGAAGCTCTCAAGAGAAAGCTTTAAGAAGGAAGAAGAAGAGACCAAGTAAAGCTCACACAACTCTCAAGCCTAAAAAAAAAATAATCTAAAATGGAAAATGAGTATATACTATGCATACTCTATGTGAGACCCCTTCTCTTGATCACTGATCTGGCTTTTATAGGCATAAAAAAGATTAAACAAGTAATAAAAATAAGGTGATGTGACTGTAAGGGAGGGACAGAAGAAAGATGGTGACAAACGGGGCAAGGGAGGACGGCGAGCTCGGATTTATGGGGTGTGTCGCCGGTCTTGGTCCGAGCAATGAGGCTCGTATTGATGTGGTGGTCTCGTGTCTACTCCAACATCATCCTGGTGCTGTTTGATTTGTCTAAAATAACCTGGTTTGCATTCAGAGATTTGGAGGGAAACTTGAAGCAATGTATCACATCAAAACTATTAGCATTTATAACACATGTCCCCCACTTGCACAAGCCATCATTTGTGTATGCCATGGGCAGCCCCACCATGGTCCAAGCCATCAAAGAGTCATGTGCACACTTGTATTGTGTTGGACCAAAATTGTGTGCACATATTTATTTGCAAAAGAACTCTTTGGATATCGGTCGGTTTCCTGTTCTGATTGCAGTGTTGGCTCCCAAGCGTTATATCCGTGATATTGTGTGTGTTTCCAATATTTAATCATGAATACCTGTAAACTGTAATTACTGAGCATATACTGATTAATAGTACCGATATATAACAAAATAGATAATGAATGAGCGGTATTAAAATGCAGTTTTCTGTGATGAACAAATACCCCCAAACTTATCTTTTGCTCATCCCGAGCAAAACAAAAAATCCTAGCCTCACTTTCGCAGGGTACGCGATTGCATTGAGCATGTGCAACAAGTCGTTAAACCTCTAGGTGTCCCTAATAGGAGGAGTGTTGTCTCCTGAGGGTTTTCAGCGGATTACACCGACAAAATCCAGTCAAGTTAGCATCGTGGAGAAACTGTTGATTCTAATCTTAAGTTTAAAGATCAAAGTTGGAAGTTCTATCACCCAAGTTAGAAACGTTAGACCCTATTTTTCACTCCTCACAATTTGTTTAACATAAATGTATACGCGTCTTTTCGTGATTGTGTGGATAGTGTCCATAAGTTTTTAAGAACTTTGATTAGGGTCATCATGTCATAATTACAGACCAGGATAGACTTCTAAAGGATCACACGAGTTTGAAAGGAGTTAAGATTTTCTCAAGTTTTATTCTCCAGTTAGGTTTCAAGACAGAATATATATCATTTTTAACAAAGAACCTAAGTCTTATTTTTCACTCCTACCTTTCACCTGTTGTTGTTCATACACACCTTTCGTTATCGTGCTAAACGTCTTTTATAAATATACCTTCATATCTCTGCGAAAAAACTGTTTTAATAGAAAATCGTCTCCGCCAAGATTATTCTCCCACAAAGAACCATGAGGACTTTTAACTCAGAGAGAACACTTGCTTAGCTTGCTTTATTTGGCGATTAGAAACTTAGTGAGCTTTGGGTCAATGACTCCCAAACCAGATGGTTTTAGGGCATTAGGTGTGGAGACACCCTAAGGACTTAATTACCCAAGTTACCAAGGCCACAAAACAAAAGACTCGTTTTATTTTAAAATATTCGGAACTCAGTGAAAACGGAGATATAGCCAGCATTTCTTTTAAATCCGAAGACGTTACATGTGAATAAGGTGTGTAATCACTCCAACAAGGTTCGCATCCTCAGATCGGCCCTCGGGCGCCGCATACTCTGGTCGGCCCTTATATCCATCTCACGACTCCGGTCGGTATCCTCCGGATAACCACCGAGTCTAAAAATATCACCGGTAGGTAGTGCTCCCCTGCCAGGAACACAGCCTAACTATACGAGTCTTCTTGCCCCGAGGTACCTGATCAGTCGAAAATATTGCATTTTTAACACATCAATTTCCCTACTATTTGCAATCATCTAAAGGTGTTCGGAATGAATATAGCACATATTAGCAAAATATCCGTAAAGTACCAAATAACATGTGTTATACATTATAACCGGCATTTTTAAGTAAATAGTGTGTTTATTATTGCATGCATGATCTTTTGTATATCGCAACACTTGTCTCGAGAATCTGTGCAGGAAATTCCAGGAAAAGAGCCGAAACTGTAAAAAGTGCTGATAAAAATACACAAAGTCCAAGACTTGAGATCTGGCAGTGAACTAGAGAGAATTATAAGATTCCAGACATCAGGAAACAACACTGAAGCCAACATCAAGAAATATTTATGAGATTCCACACATCAGAAAAGTGCCACAAAGTCAGCACAAACTCACCCTGGAAAAATCATGCACAGAGGCCACCAAAGGGCCACGGATCCGCGGCCGTAGGGCCCTTTGCGCGGTGGATCCGCGGCCGCATCATCACGACGTCAGCAGAGCACATTGTCAGGTTTCTCCATTTGATTGGCAAATGTCTTCAAGCCACTGCAAACTCCAGAGAACTCCAGAAGCTTCTGTCCTAACAGCCAAGCTTCTTGTACAAGCTAAACACCTCCAAGCTTCTCAAGCAAGCCACATAACTAACTCAACCGAGAAGCTTCTACTCAACTACCAAGCTTGCAAGTGAAGCTAAACTAAATCTAGCTTCTGAAGGAAGCTAACCCTAATCAAGGCTATAAAAAGGACCTTAAGGCTTCTACTCAAAGGTTGTTGTTGGTTGTTCATCAATTCACCCCACAAGTTGAGTGACACAACTTGTGCACCCAAAACCTAATCTAATCACCAAAGCCAAATTCAAGATCTCCAAGTACAAATCAAGCAAGAAGCCTTCAACCTTTTAGAAGCAACGCCGATCTTCAACCGAGCAAGTGATCCAAGCCGATCCGCGACTCACGGAGACGTTGTGAAGCCAAATTCGACGATCGAGTTCTTTCCTCGAATCTTGTAGATCTTGAGAGAATTGTAACAAAATTGTTGATAAATAAAAGGTGAAATTTCTTTATCTTGCTTATCTTTCTATTTGAGCATTATGATTAGATCTCGATTTTTGATTGTGTTCTTTGTTATAATGCTTGAGTAAAAACTCCGCTCGTGGAGAAGTCGAGAGAATCAATAGATGATGATGTTTACAAATATTGAAACGATTCTTAATTTCTATAAGTTTTGTAAACTCTTGTAAATTGAATCATCGACAATCTAGTTTCGAGCGAAATGCTTTCTTAATTATTTTCACTCGTAACTAGAGATCAACGATCGGTAATTCAATTTACTAGAGGCTAGCTTTTGAATGAGAATCAATGAAAGGATAAAGGATGAGATGAAGAAACCCTAGTTTTTTCGGTAGATCCTTAAACCGCGTTGATCGTCATCGATCTAGAAACAAATCATTAATGGATAAGAAAACGTAATCACAAGTTTTCATCACTTCTATCGATTCAATCGATTCCTACGAGCCTCATTACAAATCTTGACAACTAATTCAAATTGGATGGTTCTTGATTCTTGATTTTTAGTATTCTTGATATTAGATATAGATTTTGATAATTCTTGAAATTCACTTTTATAAATCTTGAATCGAGCTCTCTTTTCTTTTATCCTTTAATTTTCAATTCATCTAAATCAAATACGATCAAATCTCACTTTCCCTGTGGACGATCCGCACTCGCTAACGAAGCTACAATTGACACCGTTATTGATTGCGGTTTACAAATTTCTTTGGTTGTGATTTCTATACATTTTCTAAACCTACACACGGAGAACTCATTCAATCAAATGGCGCCGTTGCCGGGGATCGTGCGCTAATTTGTTCATTTTTGAAATTTGAGTTGAAAAATTTATTCCATCAGAATTTTTAGATCAAAATTTGCCCAAACACTAAATGATTTGTTGTGAATTGTTGTGAGGAAATCTGGAATCTGTGGAGCTTGAGGAAAATTTTTCTGAATATTCCAGGGAGCTCAGGAAGTGAACAGAAGCCTTTGTACCAATTTTTGTGCAGGTATCACCACGTTTCCGCGGCCAATACCAGCACATTGCGGCGGTTCCGTGGCGTGTCAAGGGAGTTGCTGTACCAAATTTGCTCGGTGAATTCCTAACTTTCTTATCTCCTCCCTGGTCTGCTCCATTAATCAATTTCTGCAGGTTTCTTTGCAAAAATTCGTAGCGCCGCAAAAAGCAAAATTGTGCGTGTTTGATCTTGGTTGTTTGCATTTTTAAGACGGAAATTAAGGGGCAAAGACCAAATTCAGATTAGGTCAGGAGTTCATTACCCGTCCTAAGCCCCAAAAATCACAAAACTGCTTCCGCATTACCCTCATTAAATAAAAAATATCTAGACATGACTCTAAGTACTGTCGTGCTCACTTAGGACAGAAGGAGGTCGTGGGTAATCTATTGCTTATCCGCGTTTCTTTTGTGGTGTCTAAGGCAAGTGTGTATAAGACAAGTGGTTACTTAATTAGGCCCACTACTTACGTAGTGGAGAACCTCCCACTTACCTGGCACTTACCTGGCCATAGAAGAGACAAAGAGGCAGTAGAGGATTGATCCTGCGATTTGTCTTCTGGCAGTTAGGAGCGGTCTAGAGACTTGACCTAGGTGACCACTAGAATTAGGGTTACTTGTGCATTTTTTGTGATTTGCATTTTTCAAAAATCCGTGTCTTTTTCAAACCAAACACCAACCAATCTTTCCCCTAATTATCACAACGCTGCCACTTGTGCTAAACCCTTTAGTGCATGCTCGGCTGGACACGGGATTCTAGTGCCCGTCTTGTCCGCGTTCCCCCTATCGACTCCGAAGTCGGTAATTCTACGTCTACTTCTTCTTTACCCACCACCACACCCACTTCGATGGACGGTTCTCCATCGAACTTCTTTACCACTACTCTGCCATCGTCCGCAGGTGCGCAGAATCCACCCCGCATCTCTCTCCAAGAGAGATGTTACCCTATGCGAGGTCCTCTTTCGACCTGTCTCACCATTCCACCAGCCAACGGGGAAAATTTTGAAATAAAACCCCAATACATCAATCTTCTACCAAAATATCACGGTCTCGAATCTGAAGACGCATATGTATTTATTACCAAATTTGAAAATGTATGCGCGACGATGGGTACCTCACAGCTTTCTGTGGATGCTATGCGTCTCCGTCTTCTCCCATTTACCTTGTGCGATATAGCCGAGAAGTGGCTGTATAACACAACCGCATATTCCATTTCAAATTGGGAAGAATTCGTCGCAGCATTCCTTAAGAAATTCTACCCCAATCATAAAACAGCTCGAGTCCGTAGCGAAATAAATCAATTCACCCAGCTTCCAAATAAAACATTCTCGAAGTGTTTTGAATGCTTCAAGGATCCGTTAGTTCAATGTCCACATCACGGAATCCCTAGATGGGAACTGTGCCGAATCATATATGAGGGCATTAATCCTACCACAAAACAGACCCTTGAATCCATGTGTCAAGGCACTTTCATGACTAAAGATGATGGTGAAGCCTGGAGATTCTTAGAAGATTTCGCTGAAAAAACTTTACAATGGGAGAGTGTAAACCTGTCATCATCTAGGGGTGGCATTCACCAAATTGATGTATCCATAGGAGTTAGAGCTGAAATGGCAGCAATGCAAAAGAAGCTCGAAGCTATGGAACTTAAATTTTTAGCAGCCTCCCTATTTCCAATGTCGCTCCCCAAAACTGTATGTGGATGCTGTTCTGATCCATCTCATCTTACGGAAGAATGCCCATTGAATTCTTCGTTTCAAGGTCAAGAGCATACCAATGCTGCTTTTCAACAAAGACCTAGAAACGACCCGTATTCTTCCACGTATAATCAGGGTTGGAGGAATCACCCTAACTTTGCTTGGAACCAACATCAAAATCAAAACATGGTTCCAAATCAAAATAATTTTCAAAGGGGCCCTCCACCACAACAGTAACTATTTCAACTGACTCAGCACCCCTACCAATCACAAAACTTTCAAAATCCGGTCAACACACCTGCGCCATATAATCCTTTGCAGTTGACCGGTACTGATAATTCCTCTTCACTCGAACGAACTTTTGAAATGTTCATGAAACAAATGTCGGCTGAATTTAAGTCTTCCATCGATAAAATCCAAAAAAACTCTGACTCCCAAAATGAGAGTATTAAATCGATGGAAGCTCAAATTGCCCAATTAAAAGCCGAAATGAGTGCTAGAGAAAAAGGGAAACTTCCGTCTCAACCCCTACCGAATCCTGGGCATTACAATGTAAATGCCATCACAACGTTGAGATCAGGAAGAGTGCTGAATAATCATGTTGGGGAAGAAATTGATGATACTGAAAAATCTATCAATAATACCCCGGCTGAGACATTTCCTTCCACACACACTTCTACTTCTGATCCTTGTTCTTCTACCCCACCACCTTCTTGCGAGCCTATTCTTCGTTTCCCACAAGGCTCGACACCTCAGCATACCTCTTCTACTCCACAAAAGACGATCCCCACTCCTATTCTGGGATCACGTCCACACACACCACCTTCTCCAATGTTGGACCCAGTTCTTATTGCTAAAGCTCCTTATCCAAATTGGTTAAGGGGTAACAAATCGAGTCCACATATGGAGAAGATTATGGAAATGTTTAAACAGGTTAACATCAACATCCCTCTTCTAGATGCTATTCAACAAGTCCCCGCATATGCGAAAATTCTTAAAGACTTGTGCACTAGGAAGAGGAAGACTCAAGTGCCCAAAAAGGTTTTCATGACTAATAATGTTAGCACTGCTTTTACCCCACAGTTACCAAAGAAACGTAAGGACCCAGGATGTCCTACTATATCGATTTCTATTGGGGGTAAAAATATTAACCGTGCTTTACTTGACCTGGGCGCAAGTGTTAACCTGCTTCCATATTCTGTCTACGAGCAGTTAGGGATTGGAGAGTTGAAACCAACTCATTGCACTCTCCAAATGGTAGACCGTTCAATCACCAAACCTAGGGGTGAACTGGAGGATGTGTTGATAAAAGTCGGGGAATTCATATTCCCTGTGGACTTCATTGTTCTCGATACACAACCTGTAGCTAACCCACAGAACCAAATTCCGGTGATTTTGGGTCGACAATTCCTTACCACTTCCAATGCTGTCATAAACTGTCGAAACGGTTCAATGAACCTATCTTTTGGAAAAATGACAATTGAACTGAACATCTACAAAATTGGAAGTCAGCCATCTGAACCCTCTGCTCATATACTTGATGATTGTTCTGTCCACTAGATTGCTCCCGAAAGTTGCGAAGTTGATGAACTTTGCTTTGAAGATCTCGATGACACTACCACATCAATGTTTGATCTTGCACATCTTAGTGAGGGCACATTTTCCATGCTTGAGTCCGATACTCTTGACTCATCACCTTCCGAGTCTGTATCTTTTACAGGCTATGAGCTTCTTTGTGACTCCGAAAAACATTCGATGATCCCACCTTCTATAATTTCTCCGCCAGCATTAGATCTCAAACTTTTACCTTCTCATCTTAAATATGAATATTTAGATGAGAATGAGTCTTTACCGGTGATCATATCCGCTTATCTAGCATCAGAGCAAGAGAATGCGCTTTTGACGGTATTAAGATCTAATAGGCAGGCGTTTGGTGTAGGGTTGCTAGGCACGCACACAAGGGTCTACGAGGCATCAACCATGCCCGATTAAAATTTTAGCCGTGCCGAACAACCCAAAGCCGGATCTTTAAACTAGGGTTTAGGTGAAAACAGGCATGTTAAACTCTTTAACACTAAGTGAGAGGGATTACAACCTTTGTAGATCTGGTCCTTCACTTCTTAAGCTCCGTGTTGAGGTCCCTTCGCTGCGATCATCGTGTTCTGGACTCTCGAGAGGCTTCACGAAGAGAATGATACAACCTTTGCTTCCGATCTTCGATTCAAAGATGATCTACCTTGAAGTTTCGTTAACACAAGCTAACACTCATAATATGAAGTGAACACCCTCATCTAAATGGCAAGGATAGATGAGGATGATGAAGTAGGATTTTTGCTCTCATTTATAATCTTTTTCTCACTCACTTTCATCACAAAAGAAAGCTTTTTCATGAAGGAACTCAAGGAAGAAGAAGATGAATGAAGATGATCACTTAATCCTTTTGTGATGAACAATGAATTATTGTAGTGGTTACAAATCTAACGAAGGGTTAAGCATGAGAGAGTTAACCCTTGTAGAGAGTTAACTAGAGTTAATGGTTTGGATTGGGTTAACATAATATCTCACAAAAATATCAAGCAACCACAAAGTCAAAGCTTCATGAAGCTTCATGGAAGCTTCATGCAAAAGCTAACCCTATTCCAAACCCTAACCAAGTTTTAACCCTAAACCATTGTTAAATTTGTAACCCTAACATGTTACAATATTATATATCACATATACAATACATTTTGTAACAATAGAAAATAATACAATTAACATATATCGCATATATATCAATGTATTATCCCGTAAGAAAATGAATCTTTTAGTGAGCTAATATTAGTTAATGTAATTTAATATATCATATATATTATTATACATTAAATTATCGAATCAACACTTGATCCAATAATCCGGCTATTTCATAAATAACTGACTAATACGATGACCCGGCTATATCACATATACCCGGCCGATATCTCATATCGCGAGAATCCAATACGGCATCACATACTGCATTATCCTCGGTCCCGCACATATCACATATGTGCTCCTACTCCGTTTTGCCTGAGCTAAGAAACCTCTGTGTAGGACTCTAAAGAATCGTCAATATGCCGGCAGTAGGTGATGATCATATCAAACACCCACAAGCTGCAAGCGGTCAGCTAAAAGTAACAGCCACCCAGGTATTGAGCGCTCAGAAGATCAACAAGCAAGCCTGTACATTCTCCTGTGAATCCAATCAGTAACACTCCCATATAGTCCGGTCTCGTCGTCTGATATGTCGCATATCTCGCCTAGGGGTGGTAAACGTCAGACCCCAGTAGCTCGATAAGTCGTGTCGATATGAGGTCTATAACAGTTCGAGAAACTACTGATTTGGTTGAACTAAATTGTTCGTTTGATTTGTATAAGGTTGTTGTTGGAAAGGTTGCTGGTTTTGAGTTTGTAAGGGTGCTTGTTGTTCTTGTGGAGGAGGTCTTTGAAAATTATTGTTCCCTTGGACTTGTTGATTTTGGTTCCAAGCGAAATTCGGGTTACTCCTCCACCCCGGATTGTATGTCGAAGAGTACGGATCATTTCTTTGTCGTTGCTGAAATGCAGCATTGATTTGATCCTGTCCTTGAATGGGTGCATTATAAGGACACTCTTCGGTTAGGTGCGACGGGTTCGAACAACAAGCACAAACAGTTCGTGTGGGTAGAGTAGGAGCAGGAGAAGACGATGAGATTTTGGTCTCAATTGCTTCTAGCTTTTTCATAAGTGAGGCCATCTCGGCCTTCATAGCAATCGACATATCTATTTGATGTATGCCTGCCCTAGATTGACCAACAGAAGAAGATGCTGTGGTCTTGGAACTCTCTCACTGAATTGTTTGCTCACTAAGATCCTCAAGAAACTGCCACGCTTCGTCGCTAGACTTGGAAAGAAAATGACCTTGACATATTGTTTCTAGCAACTGCTTCGTTGCTGCGTTCAATCCCTCGTATAATGTTTGGCAAAGTTGCCAACTTTCGATCCCATGATGAGGGAATTGAACAAGTAGGTCTTTAAATCTCTCGAAACACTTCCAAAATGGTTCGGAAGGAAGCTGTGAAAATTGTATTATCTCGTTACGGATTCTAGCAGTTTTGTGATGAGGATAGAACTTTTTCAGAAAAGCTCTCACAAACTCGTCCCAATTTCTAATGGAATGTGATGCGGTGCTGTATAGCCACTTCTCGGCTAGGTCACATAAGGTAAAAGGAATGACCCTTAGCCTTATAGCGTCATCACTTAATTGGGTAGTTTTCATCATGGCACAAACGTTTTGGAATTTATTAATAAAAATATATGCATCTTCAGATTCCAAACCATGAAATTTTGGCAGCATATTGATGAAATGTGGTTTTATTTCAAAATTATCCCCATTTGCCGGTGGGGGTGAAAGACATGTGGGTAAAGAAGTGCGGACGGGGTAGAAGAGATCCTGGAGCGCAACTCATGCGGGCGCTACAACAGGCGGAAGATTCGGGTTATTCACACCTGGCGGAGGTGGAATCATTCCCGTCGGTAAGGTATCGTTGGGGTCGAATCCCGACATACCTTCGAAAGAAGAATTCGACGATGAGGTAAGGAAATGGACGGAATGTCGACGAAGGGTTCGTCAAAGGGTTCGTTGGTCGGTACCAACGAAATACGGACTAATCGGGCGTTAGTATCCCTAGTCCAAAGTGACATACACTAAAGGAGTAGTGTAGTCAGAAAAAAAATAGAAAAACAGAATGTGGGGGTAAGATAACGTCAATGAGAAGAAGTGAGAGAAAGTGAGTTGCAAGTTTTTTTTAGCGGCAAGTAGCAAGTTTTTGAAAAGATTTATATTTTTTTTATTTTTGTGTGGGTTTTGCAAAGAGGTTTTTGAAAAGGGACTCGTGACATAAATGTATCAACCACACATGCCCAATCAGGCCTAGATCTAGGGTCACCTAGGTCTGCTAGACAGCTCCTAACTAGGGCTAGAAATAGGACCTCAAACCGCCTCTTCACGGACAAGTACGGCCAGGTAAGTGGGAAGGAACCACCACTACAGTGGGCCTAATTAATAACCACTAGCCTAGACACCGCAATGTCGGTTAGGATAAACGGCCGATGCCTATACTAATCCTTTTCCTATTGCGCTCGATGTCCTTAGGTCTGAGTCTAGTCTTTTTTTATTTAATTGTGGTCGATGCAAAATGCTTTAGGTATTTTCTGGGGTCCTGGGAAGGGTGATGCAATCCCCACCCAATCTGAGTTTGGTCAATTAGCCCCTTTGAGTCTGGATAAATTATGCAAAACAATAAAATTTCACTTGCAATCAATTTTTAGCGTGGCACAAAGAAACCTGCAGAAAATCTGTTATTTAGAAGGGGGAGAAAGACTCTTTACGCAAAGAATTCCTGCAGAAACTTTTTACAGAGAGATATATTGTAGGTTGCAGAGGGGAAGAAAAGATAACAAACCCACTAATTTTGAACTGCTGACGTGGCCAAGTTGCGGCGGAAACGCGGTCAGGGACCCCAAATGCGGCGGAAACGCGGCTAAGTGAGGGGATCAGGTTCTGGAAAAAATTCTGTGGTTCTGTACATTCAATTTCTCTCTGTTCTTCTGTACCAATTTTTGTTTTGCTCTCTGTAAATTTCCAGATCCTCAATTCTTCGCTGTTCCTGCAAGATTCAAAAGATACACCCTTCAAACAGATCAAATTTGATAATTTTTTTTTTATATTTTTTATATTTTCAGATTTTTATAATTTTTAAAATTTATATCAACCCGAAAATTCACAAAAAGAAAGATTACGCCGTCCCCGGCAACGGCGCCATTTGATTTGTATGTCAAAAACTTATCTATTAACCGCAATCAAGAACGGCGTCGCTTGGCAGCTAGCCGGTGAGTACGGGTCGGTCCACAGGAATTTTGTGAATTTCCTAGTCGCTCTTATGAGTTAATTCCGAAGGGTGTTCGGATTGGTTATTAAATCCAAAATCTAAATTAATCTATATCTAAATCTTGCTAGGGTTAGGTCTAGGTTAAGTTTGGAAAGTCAATAAATCTCACCGCTTTCTATACCTATATGAAGATCTAATTAGGTGTTATGGTAATTATTAATAAAAGGGATTAGAATCATTTGGAAAGATGTTTCTTCCTCTAGGTTCTTATCCTTTCTTTAGAAATCCTTACCCTAACCTCCATGGAAAACCATCACAACCGGGCCTTTATACTACGGTATCACCGCTACCTCGATGGATAGGGTGCCGTAGGGAGCGGTATATGCATGTATGCATAGAATCCTATGAAAATATATGACGGGCAAGAAAGGGGATGAGAGATCTTCGTCTCTCAAACCTTCCCCAGATCTAACCCTAACAAGCGAGGAGACTACTCACTCATTAGGGAATTAAAATATATTTATCTAGGGAAGAGAATAAAAGATTAACTAGGGCAAGCAATTAAATTTATCTAAGGCAAGAATAAAAGATTAACTAGTGTAAGCAATTAAATTTATCTAAGGTAAGAATAAAAAATTAACCTAGGGCAGAAAATAACGAACTTACAAAAAATGATGCTCTCCAAAAGAATGCTGAAATTTATTAATGAAGGGAGGCATAGGGTTTTACAATTTTGAGATTACAATTTATAAGTAAACAGGAGAATTAGGGTTTCAGAGTCTCGCACATGCGCAATTACTGATTTGACCTCTAAAAATCCCAACACCCGAACCGTCGCGGCAACAGAAGAAAAATCCACCGACACGGGCATTAGACGGCCGCGGATCCGCGGCATTGGTTGGCTTGGGCCGCGGATCCGCGGCTCTTTGGTGGTCTTGGGCCGCCAAACTTTTGGGCTTTCTTCAGTGGTTCTTGGGCTCTGTATTTTTATATGTATTTTCTCTGTTGGGCTTCTGGGTCTTCTCCAGATCTTCAGTGAAAACTTGTTCGTATCTTTTGACCGTTCACTTGGTATTTTGGACCTTGTACTGTTCTTCGTCTAGGCTTGACTAGGATTCGTCTAATAGTTGGTCAAAAGTCCCTTTTTCTGTTGTTTTGTGTCTTTTTCACTGTATTTGCTCCAGAAACCTGTATCCTGTAATATGCAACAAACGTGCGTCAAGAGTACCTGTTTATTTATAAAAAGGATAAGAATAGGGGAATGATAAATGCAATATTATGGTCTGAACAAATACCCCCAAACTTACCTTTTGCTCGTCCTCGAGCAAACTTATTATTTATTCACTAAAATCCTAACCGCACTTTCGCAGGGAAACGCGATTGCACTGAGCACGTGCAACAAGCCGTTAAACCTCTAGGTGTCCCTAGTAGGAGGATTGTTGTCTCCTGAGGGTTTTCAGCGGATACTACCCACAAAATCCTATCAACTCGGCCCATTGACTTTTGTTCTCCAATTAGGTTTTCCAACAAGGAATTCTATTATCTTATACTTGTAAATTATCCACCCATATTCTTCACAGTTCCTCATCATTTAACTTAAGATTATATATGTTATGTAGACTTACTTAGCTTTCGGCATTTCTTAAGTTTTCCTTCTAGGGTTCCATCTCCACTTAGGAATTTTTATCAACTCTATTAAAGATACAAGTTCTATTCTTCACTCCTTTCTCTCATCTAAACACCAATCACATACCCCTACGTGTGTGTATAAGTCACCCCTACACTTGGAAATTCAAATTAAGCAATCAACCCCTTGTCCGTTGTCCAAAGTACTAATTAGTTGGTGAATTTAAATGAAATTTGCTTACACATCCTTCATGCGATTCGTTAATACTTCTTGAGGTACCAACGACCGATTACAAAATGCGTTTGCACTTTAAAGCGTACTTCCTAGTCTTTGCAACACCCAAGGCTTTAGCAGTGACTCCCAAACCAGTTGGTCTAAGGCACTAGGTGATGAAGCACCCTCGCTAAATATTTTTCTATTTTTACAGCCTTAAGTAATCACAAAAACCAGTGTCCATTTTTTTCTTTATTCACTTTTTTTTCTTTTTATTTTCATTGTACTAAGGACTTTAGACAAGAGCATTTCAAGGTCTCTTCTACTATTCCAAGTTTCAAGGTGCGTGAATGTGCAAATTGTAGGGTATACATTTTCAGAATTTAGACTTAAGCTAGGAACTATTTTTCAAACTTATACTCTAATAAGAACATCAATACTCTTCTCTTGTTTCGACTTATCCCAAAAAGTGAACCCAAAATTTGCCTATTTCTAAATAAACTACAAGGCATATACTTTCTACCGTTAAACTTTAAGGAATGTTATCTTTAGGGTTTTTAATTCACTAAGTCTAAGATCTAGTTGTTCCTAGCCAGTTAACCAATTTGTCAAACTCAAGTCAATTAGCCAAAATTGAATACAATAATTTTTATAATTTTTGAAATTTTTCAATTTTTATGAGTTTTTCAAATAAATATGCAAATGCAAAAATATGTACAAATGAATGCGAAGGAAGAAAACGTACCGAGCATACCCCCAAACTTGAACTTGACAGTGTTCTCACTGTCATGCTAAACCAAGAGGGTCAAAATACCGATACTCCCCTGTTTATTTATTTATAATTTTTTATTGTTAAGGAAAAAAATATATATATACAGAAAGGCCCTCCCCCAAACTTCATTTAAACTATGTTAGACATTACTGCCAAACTTTGCATTGGCCAAAAGTCAACACCAACCAGTTGAAAAATTTATCAGTAAAGAATATTGGTTGGTCGAAAAATAAGTTGTGGTGGTCCGCAAAGAATTGGGGAAGATAGAAGTAGTGGTATGGGAGGTGTGGAGGTAAATATACAGGTGATGGTGATGAATCGAAACGAGAATGTAAATTATCAGCAATCAGTGGAGTATTGGCATTCTCGTAGCTTATTAAAAGAAATGGGGGTATTTCAACTTCTAAGGGAGGAGGTTGACTCACCACAATACCCCCAAGATGTTCCTGTGGGTCCTCTAGTGACTTGGCATCATCCATCAATTGTGTATGATATTCAATTATGAGGGAACTGATCTCCTCGATGTCCGCCATAGTCCAACTGAAAACTTGCCGCCTATCTTGTAAGACTTTTAAAATAGCGTTCTCTTGCTCGAAGGCTAGAGAGGCTGATATGATAATGGGAAAAGTCTCATTCTCACCTATGTAAGCATATTTAAGGTGAGGCGGTAAGGACATTAGTTCGAGTTTCGGAGGCGAAAGAATCATTGCGGAATCTACCTCGAACTTAAAGGACTCCAACACAGGTTCGAAATCACTGCAAGCAACCGATTCGGATGGTTCGACTAACTCATCCAAACATTCAAAAGACTCATATTCGGGCTGTGAATCGTCGTCATCCGAAAAAGTGAAACATTCATAATTAACATCGGTTGTGTCAACGGTAGTAGGCTCAAGGAGGGACGCACTAGTGGCGTCAAAACTGTTTTCATCAAATAGAAATCTTTCAAGCTCGCAGTCCTCCTGCGTGATTTCATGAATAGAGCAAACTTCTCGTGTACTAGTTTTAGGTACGGGGGGCAGACTTCCCATCTTATAAATATTGAACTCACTAGACCTCTTTCCGAAGGATAGAGTCATGGAGCCATTGTGACAATTTATTACGGCATTGGAAGTGGCCAAAAATGGTCGACCAAGAATCACCGGAATTTGGTTTCTTGGGTTAGCAATAGGTTGTGTATCCATAACGATAAAATCAACGGGGAATATGAACTCCCCAACTTTGATCAACACATCCTCTAGCTGACCCCTTGGATGGGTGATTGATCGATCAGCCATTTGGAGAGTGCAACGAGTGGGTTTCAACTCTCCAACCCCCAATTGTTCGTACACGGAGTAGGGAATCAGGTTAACACTCGACCCAAGATCTAAAAGTGCTCGATTAATTTTCTTATCCCCAATTGTGATTGAAATCGTAGGACAGCCGGGGTCCTTTCGTTTTTGGGGTAAGGTTTGATGGTGGTGAATAGCATTGCTCACTGCACTAGCCACTAGCACTTTCTTGGGTACTTGAGATGCCTTTCTCTTCGAGGTGCATAAGCCCTTTAAGATTTTCGCGTATGAAAGGACTTGCTGGATTGCATCAAAGAGAGGTATATTTATGCTAACCTGCTTAAATAATTCCATAATCTTTTCCACTTGTGCAGTTGGTTTATTGGGACTCAACCTGTTTGGAAATGGTGCATTTTGAAAATTTGTTGAGTCACATGTTTGTGGAGTAGAATGTGGAGTAGGAACGGATCCCGGTGTAGATGTGTTCGTGTTGTGAGAAATGGGTCCGTTCGAGCTGGAACAAGTAGAGCCGTGTGAAGGGTGGAGAACAGGCTCTAAAGAAAAAGGTGAAGAAGAAAGTGAAGAAAATGAAGAAGGGGAAGATGACGATGGAGAAAAAGAAGAAGAAGAAGAAGAAGAACCACCACCGGCGGGGATGTCATCACTAGTATCCACATTATTTTGCAACTCTCTTCCGGATCTCAACGTGGTCACCGCATTTACATTGTGATTGTGATATGCGTTTTGTGTGTGACCGGGATTTGGCAATGGTTGAGATGGAAGCTTTCCCTTTTCTCTCTCGCTCAATGCAGCAGTTAATTGTGCAATTTGT
Organism: Agapanthus africanus; assembly: GCA_030015575.1. NCBI lineage: Eukaryota > Viridiplantae > Streptophyta > Magnoliopsida > Asparagales > Amaryllidaceae > Agapanthus > Agapanthus africanus. Next base: position 388,360,159 of record CM057342.1, on the reverse strand, counting down.
GCCTCAATAGATTTGATACTTTGATCGTGTGAGGCATTGTTATGCATTAAAGATTGAACATAACTTTCAAATCTTGCTGCGGATTCTGTAGATTGCTTCAGAAATGCATCTAGACTCTTCTCGAGCGAGCTAACCTTATCATCATTTGGTTGAACTAAATTGTTCGTTTGATTTGTATAAGGTTGTTGTTGGAAAGGTTGCTGGTTTTGAGTTTGTAAGGGTGCTTGTTGTTGTTGTGGAGGAGGTCTTTGAAAATTATTGTTCCCTTGGACTTGTTGATTTTGGTTCCAAGCGAAATTCGGGTTACTCCTCCACCCCGGATTGTATGTCGAAGAGTACGGATCATTTCTTTGTCGTTGCTGAAATGCAGCATTGACTTGATCCTGTCCTTGAATGGGTGCATTATAAGGACACTCTTCGGTTAGGTGCGACGGGTTCGAACAACAAGCACAAACAGTTCGTGTGGGTAGAGTAGGAGCAGGAGAATACGATGAGATTTTGGTCTCAATGGCTTCTAGCTTTTTCATAAGTGAGGCCATCTCGGCCTTCATAGCAATCGACATATCTATTTGATGTATGCCTGCCCTAGATTGACCAACAGAAGAAGATGCTGTGGTCTTGGAACTCTCCCACTGAATTATTTGCTCACTAAGATCCTCAAGAAACTGCCACGCTTCGTCGCTAGACTTGGAAAGAAAATGACCTTGACATATTGTTTCTAGCAACTGCTTCGTTGCTGCGTTCAATCCCTCGTATAATGTTTGGCAAAGTTGCCAACTTTCGATCCCATGATGAGGGAATTGAACAAGTAGGTCTTTAAATCTCTCGAAACACTTCCAAAATGGTTCGGAAGGAAGCTGTGAAAATTGTATTATCTCGTTACGGATTCTAGCAGTTTTGTGATGAGGATAGAACTTTTTCAGAAAAGCTCTCACAAACTCGTCCCAATTTCTAATGGAATGTGATGCGGTGCTGTATAGCCACTTCTCGGCTAGGTCACATAAGGTAAAAGGAATGACCCTTAGCCTTATAGCGTCATCACTTAATTGGGTAGTTTTCATCATGGCACAAACGTTTTGGAATTTATTAATAAAAATATATGCATCTTCAGATTCCAAACCATGAAATTTTGGCAGCATATTGATGAAATGTGGTTTTATTTCAAAATTATCCCCATTTGCCGGTGGGGGTGAAAGACATGTGGGTAAAGAAGTGCGGACGGGGTAGAAGAGATCCTGGAGCGCAACTCGTGCGGGCGCTACAACAGGCGGAAGATTCGGGTTATTCGCACCTGGCGGAGGTGGAATCATTCCCGTCGGTAAGATATCGTTGGGGTCGAATCCCGACATACCTTCGAAAGAAGAATTCGATGATGAGGTAAGGAAATGGACGGAATGTCGACGAAGGGTTCGTCAAAGGGTTCGTTGGTCGGTACCAACGAAACACGGACTAATCGGGCATTAGTATCCCTAGTCCAAAGTGACATACACTAAAGGAGTAGTGTAGTCAGAAAAAAAATAGAAAAACAGAATGAGGGGGTAAGATAACGTCAATGAGAAGAAGTGAGAGAAAGTGAGTTGCAAGTTTTTTTTAGCGGCAAGTTGCAAGTTTTTGAAAAGATTTATATTTTTTTTTATTTTTGTGTGGGTTTTGCAAAGAGGTTTTTGCAAAGGGAATCGTGACACAAATGTATCAACAACACATGCACAATCAGGCCTAGATCTAGGGTCACCTAGGTCTGCTAGACAGCTCCTAACTAGGGCTAGAAATAGGACCTCAAACCGCCTCTTCACGGACAAGTACGGCCAGGTAAGTGGGAAGGAACCACCACTACAGTGGGCCTAATTAATAACCACTAGCCTAGACACCGCAATGTCGGTTAGGATAAACGGCCGATGCCTATACTAGTCCTTTTCCTATTGAGCTCGATGTCCTTAGGTCTGAGTCTAGTCTTTTTTTATTTAATTGTAGTCGATGCAAAATGCTTTAGGTATTTTCTGGGGTCCTGGGAAGGGTGATGAAATCCCCACCCAATCTGAGTTTGGTCAATTAGCCCCTTAGAGTCCAGTTAAATTATGCAAAACAATAAAATTTCACTTGCAATCAATTTTTAGCGCGGCGCAAAGAAACCTGCAGAAAATCTGTTATTTAGAAGGGGGAGAAAGACTCTTTACGCAAAGAATTCCTGCAGAAACTTTTTACAGAGAGATATATTGTAGGTTGCAGAGGGGAAGAAAAGAGAACAAACCCACTAATTTTGAACTGCTGACGTGGCCAAGTTGCGGCGGAAACGCGGTCAGGGACCCCAAATGCGGCGGAAACGCGGCTAAGTGAGGGGATCAGGTTCTGGAAAAAATTCTGTGGTTCTGTACATTCAATTCCTCTCTGTTCTTCTGTACCAATTTTTGTTTTGCTCTCTGTAAATTTCCAGATCCTCAATTCTTCGCTGTTCCTGCAAGATTCAAAAGATACACCCTTCAAACAGATCAAATTTGATAATTTTTTTTTTATATTTTTTATATTTTCAGATTTCTATAATTTTTAAAATTTATATCAACCCGAAAATTCACAAAAAGAAAGATTACGCCGTCCCCGGCAACGGCGCCATTTGATTTGTATGTCAAAAACTTATCTATTAACCGCAATCAAGAACGGCGTCGCTTGGCAGCTAGCCGGTGAGTACGGGTCGGTCCACAGAAATTTTGTGAATTTCCTAGTCGCTCTTATGAGTTAATTCCGAAGGGTGTTCGGATTGGTTATTAAATCCAAAATCTAAATTAATCTATATCTAAATCTTGCTAGGGTTAGGTCTAGGTTAAGTTTGGAAAGTCAATAAATCTCACCGCTTTCTATACCCATATGAAGATCTAATTAGGTGTTATGGTAATTATTAATAAAATGGATTAGAATCATTTGGAAAGATGTTTCTTCCTCTAGGTTTTTATCCTTCCTTTAGAAATCCTTACCCTAACCTCCATGGAAAACCATCACAACCGGGCCTTTATACTACGGTATCACCGCTACCTCGATGGATAGGGTGCCGTAGGGAGCGGTATATGCATGTATGCATAGAATCCTATGAAAATATATGACGGGCAAGAAAGGGGATGAGAGATCTTCGTCTCTCAAACCTTCCCCAGATCTAACCCTAACAAGCGAGGAGACTACTCACTCATTAGGGAATTAAAATACATTTATCTAGGGCAGAGAATAAAAGATTAACTAGGGCAAGCAATTAAATTTATCTAAGGCAAGAATAAAAGATTAACTAGGGCAAGCAATTAAATTTATCTAAGGAAAGAATAAAAAATTAACCTAGGGCAGAAAATAAAGAACTTACAAAAAATGATGCTCTCCAAAAGAATGCTGAAATTTATTAATGAAGGGAGGCATAGGGTTTTACAATTTTGAGATTACAATTTATAAGTAAACAGGAGAATTAGGGTTTCAGAGTCTCGCACATGCGCAATTACTGATTTGACCTCTAAAAATCCCAACATCCGAACCGTCGCGGCAACAGAAGAAAAATCCACCGACACGGGCATTAAACGGCCGTGGATCCGCGGCATTGGTTGGCTTGGGCCGCGGATCCGCGGCCCTTTGGTGGTCTTGGGCCGCCAAACTTTTGGGCTTTCTTCAGTGGTTCTTGGGCTCTGTATTTTTATATGTATTTTCTCTGTTGGACTTCTGGGTCTTCTCCAGATCTTCAGTGAAAACTTGTTCGTATCTTTTGACCGTTCACTTGATATTTTGGACCTTGTACTGTTCTTCGTCTAGGCTTGACTAGGATTCGTCTAATAGTTGGTCAAAAGTCCCTTTTTCTGTTGTTTTGTGTCTTTTTCACTGTATTTGCTCCAGAAACCTGTATCCTGTAATATGCAACAAACGTGCATCAAGAGTACCTGTTTATTTATAAAAAGGATAAGAATAGGGGAATGATAAATGCAATATTATGGTCTGAACAATCCGCGCTGTTGTCCTCTGTGTCTACTCTCCTAACCTCGATCTCCCTGGAGATCAACCATCTCCATGATCAGGTGATATTGCCTGAGAATTATATCTGGATTTCTGATGGGACGGTAGTTCCTTGGCTAAATCCACAACTCCATTGTCACACAATGGTAGGAACGAAGTTCATCTCATGAACTTATATATATCCAGACTGCCTCTTTGGTAGCATCTTTGGTAACGATGTATCTTGCCTTTAATCGTCTAGTATGTCACGGTATCTATCTTGGAACTCTTTCAACATACCGTCCCTCCACTGAGGGTAAAGACAATGCCTGCGACTGATATTCAGTCGTCCTTATCACCCTGGAACCTTTCCAGTGATTCTCCCCTGGATCGATTGATACCATCTCACTACAACTAGTGAGAATCCTAACATCCAATTAGATCTATCTCATAGATCCAAATCTCAGGATTTAGGAGGTATCACTTTGATCTTATATGGAGAATCCTTGTGATAAGCGGAGATTAACCGAGCGTAGCATAGGAAACTCCTTCCCTATCAAGAGTATGTCATCCACGTACTCTACGAGGATCACCACCATACTCCCTACTACCTTTTTGTATATACAAGGTTTATCTACCATTTTGATGAAGTCAAACTCTTTGACTACCATATCAAAACAGATGTTCCAACTCCGCGATGCCTGTTTTATCACATTGAACATCTTGCACACTTTTCCGCTGCTCCCACTGTATACGAAGCCCTCTGGCTGTGTACTTATAGACGCTCTCTTCCAAAACATCATTTAGAAAAGCAGTCATGATACCCAACCACAGATATCGTAGTCATGGTATGTATCCGTGGCAAGTAGGATCTGGATGGACTTAAGCATAGCTTTGAAAGTCTCAACATTTCCATGTACACCAAGTAATCTTCTCAAGATATACTTGCTCCTGATGGGGATTTAACCCTTCAGATAAAGCCACCAAAGTCCATACTTTGTTGCTGTATAAGGATTCCATCTCAGATCGATAAGCATCCAGCCATTCTTACAGAGTCCCACTCCTGATGGCCAGCCCGAAACTAGTTGGGTCATCATCTCATGATGCAATCCTCGCTCCCACTGTCATAGAGAAATCGATGTATCTCTCAGGTGGGTGAGGAACCCTACTGGATCGGCGGAGAGGCTGAGGTTCTTTGGAAACTATTGAATCCTTTGGTTCTACCAAATCATTAGCTGCAGTTTGTATAACTGGAACCCTTCCAGTTCTACATAACAGAACTTGCCTCGAGCTTGTCCGGATTTTGCTTTTAGACATAGGCCGGACAACCCCAAATCTTAACCAACTTAAGATATGGGCTCTCCCCTTTCCATATCACATATGAAGTGGTAGGCAACTGATTTGTTTTAAACCCTATTCAATAGGCATGCAACTTCTCAAGTGCATAACTCCCAAAAGAAAATAGGAAACTCAGTAGTACTCATCATAGAGCACACCATATCACATAGGGTGCTATTGCTCCGCCTCGATACACCGACGTGCTGTGGTGTATACGGAGGAGTAATGCTAAGAGAGAAACTCATTCTCCTTTAGAATAGTCCAGGAATTCCGTGCTCAAGTATTCTCCTCCTTGATCTCATCAAAGGACATAATACTTATACCCGTATTTTGGTTCTCTACTTCTAACTTATATTCTGTGAATATCTCAAAAGCTTCGGACTTATGTTTCAACAGGAACACATGTCTGAATCTTGAGAGATTATCAGAGAATGTAATGAAGTAAAAAGAACCGGTCTTGGCATGTGTAGACAGGGGACTTTCATACATCAGCATGTATCAATCCCAAGAGTTCACTAACTCTTTTTCTGTTTCCAAAAAACAGAGCTATGGTCATCTTATCTTTGTGACATGACCGGCAAGTTTCATAAGATGTAAATTCAAACAGATTTAAATATGCATCTAAATGTAACTTAGCTAGTCGGGTCGCATTGATATGACCTAGTCTACAATGCCTCAAGAAGGATTCAGTCATTTCTGAACTCTTCCTCTCGTGTGTATTCTGTATACTAAGAACTGTAGTTTGATTTAGAACGTTGATGCTTTTAGATAACGTGCCTGAACCGATCAACTCTTGATATAGGAAATGTTCAAAACATTATCCACCAATACAAAATTATATCCTTTCTTTACTAATAAAGAGACTGATATGATGTTGTATATCAGGTTCGGTATCTAATAACATTCGTTCAGAATCAATGTATTATGGTAATACAGGGTGACAGTGACCAACAGACTTGGCTGCAACACTTGCACCGTTTCTTGTCTCATGAAACTTATCACCCGTTCTCAGTTCTCTACCTTTCTGTAGCCAATGAAACAGATTAAATATGCGGGATCCTGATCCGGTATCACATACCCAGGACGTAAAGGATACTGAGAAACAGTTCTCTGTAATGAACATACCCGAAGAAGATGCATCAGCATGCACTTTCTTCGTTTGGGCGGCACGGGAAATCTGGTATTCCCCAATTTCCTGCTCTGTCTTATAACAATTATAAGTTGGAGCGGGACCAACGTTTCCCAGCTCAGTATAACAAGCGGGTTCGGTCAATATATCCGTTTTATTATCTTGATTAAGGCGTGATATGGTCGCTACCTGGAGAGAGAGAGAAGAAAACACTCAGCGTATGCTCTTGCAAGATTAGATTGGTTATCTAATATATCTAATCAGGATATCTCCCACTGTTTTAATCAAATCTTCCTTCAAACCGTAAAAGAAAAGACTAGCCGGGATTAATTACACGCTACAAGTTCGCCAATCTTTCAGCCAGGCCAGTGTCGGTACTTTGAGGGAGGTCCCCCATGCTTTCGCACGAACCTAATTAAAGTAAACCTCGTTATCCCAGAGGCCTAACCCCGTTAACACCTTTCTAGACACCTACTTGATCAGCTAATTGTAATGCGTAAAACTCTCCGAGGAGTAACTCTTACTCGCAGCGGGTATCGGGATCCAACTATCTCATAGAAGGTATGCAATCTCATTGCGAATTTCAATACTTGAAATTCCCAATAATATTTTACCCCTAGCGTCCTATGACCTTGACGGAGGCCAAACTACCCATAGTCCGCTAGTCAAGTTCAACCCGTCATTTCCTGATTGAATTAAACCCACCCGCATGACCCTTGACGGAGGCCTAACAACGCCGTACGAATACCCTAATCCAATCGCATCGTATGCTAGCAGATAAGCATTAGTTAGCTACCGTACACTATGCCTTGACGGAGGCCAAACTACCGCAGCACGAATACTAACTAGTACTTATCTGAAATGACGGAGGGCTACGACAGGTTTTTAAGAAAACCCTTTGCGTAATGAACTTGATATCGTCGTAGAATCGAGTGATTTTTAAATGGAGTGTTTTTTAGGCTTTTCTAGTTTTGCTAAAGGGGTCACTCCCGGTGAAGGGATCGTCGGCCCTTTCCTCATCAAATAAGGTGCAGGATATTTCACAAATATCGCTGTGCAAAGCAAGAACTATCGAAGCAATCAAAAGACAAACCGAGTTTGTAGCATCTGCTAGTTTCACTAAAGAGGTCACTCCCGGTGAAGGGGTCTCGGCTCTTTCTTTATCGAATAAGGTGCTGGATGTTCTACAAGGAACACCGCTATGCAAAGCAAGAACTAGAGCTACCAGTTTTTAAACAAGTTTCTACAACATCTTTAGGTTTCTTTTATTTCATTAATCTCATTAATGAAGTCCCATTTTATTATGCTTCGCAAGCATTGCATTTGAAACGAAATCTGCAATATAACATATATCTCATATATATAATATAAACATTCGTCTCAGGCAGTAATATGATCTCATCACAGAACATTGCAGTAGAAGAAACATATATGAAATATTGGATATACTAGGACGTCCGTGTTTTCAATACGAGACTGTATAAAACACGGATTCCACGGTCGCGATGAATAGCCAAACCCACATCCCTAGACCCCTACGAGAGCGGCAAGCAACACTGCCAATTCTAAGGTTAGGAGACCCGGTCTCGACTCCTCGAGATGGTCTCCTACTGGACCCTAGAACCCGGTTACTTGTGCTCCCCGTCTTGGGTCTACCTAATGCGGAAAAGTAAATAATATACAATGGTGACATCATCCTCAGCCCGGAAGTGCCCCAATAAAAGAACATTACATACAAATGAATTTTACATGAATGAAAAAGAAAAAAAACTCTCATCTCACATAAAACCCCTGGCTATTCAGAACGCGACGATCCAATATAACATATCACAGCAACACATAATATCTCATATCATCAACGTAAGCAAGTATGCGTATCCCGAATGTCGTTGATGTATAGCAACGAAGCCGGCGATACACCACATACTATGCTTACGGTCACAGAAAAGAAAGTGTAAAACTACAACAGTTGGAATCCGCAACCTCCTTAGACATCGCATGCCTAACCAAATGAATTCCTTAGACATCGCATGCCTAACAATTATAAACCCCGCATTTTAGTCTCATTATCGAAAACTCTTTTCAATATCAAGTCGGGCAATTCAACAAGATTCCCGACATCCAGATCAAATGCTCGTCGCAAACTTTAGTAGACGGCCGTACCCCCGGATGCCATCGACGAAGTGCACTAAGGCGGAACACCGCTTCCGCGAGCACCCGAACGGATGCTTTCGGCGACGGGGTTCTCCTACAGTCACTTGGTCGGGGCTATGGGGCGTGGCTATCTATTAAGTTTACCCGGCGAGTATCCGCGTACGCTACGTGATTGCGACGGACTTTTGACCACATCAAAATTCCGTGGCAACCGATCATTTGAGACTGAACTGCTAGATTTATAACATTCAAATTAGTTATCTCATAACTACCTGTAGATTCCAAATACTGTATCACATTCCAGATAAATAGAAAATGTAAACTTTTCGATCGAATAATCAAACACCCAAGATTTCCCCAATATATCTCAACACATGAAATCAGTTTAAAAACATCCATCACATGTCATAGTACCAATGGTCCAGCCATAGAAGGGTCAAGCCAACGCCTCACATGTGGAACGCCGTACTGCCACAAACCCTAAGGTTCAGAGGCAGTTCAAGACGGTCACATAATCGAGTTAAGGTTTGTTGTCTTCTAGAGGGTCCACCACGTTACTTGCACGACTTAGAACGTTCTTAAACTCGAGAAAAAATCCAACTTTTGAAAAAATTTCCGACTGGGGAAAAAGTGAGTTATTGATATCCGGTCGAACTTTTTAACAGTTTCTAAAAATTACCCGGACAAAACTAAACAAAGTTAAATTATCTGATCGAATCAACGATTCCCTAATACAACCCTAGAAAACTCAACACTTGAGTGGAATTAAAAAATTCCCAGAAAAAAATAACAATAAAGGACCTAAGAATAATTACATGAAATTCCAGGGATTAAGTCACAATTTGGCCCGCGGAACCGCCGCCAAACCCTTGGTTTGGCCGCGGTTCCACGGTCAAATTTGCGAATTAGAGGGCCGTACTTCACAGTAATTCTTAGTTTTTCCTGCTTAATTTCTGAGCATTTTTAATTCATAAAAAACCACATTTTTGAAAAATGTACAGAGAAGGGTAAACATCGGGGTTTTCGGGTTCGATCGGACTTTAAACTTCGTCTAGACTTCGCCTAAATATCTAGCTTGGCTCTGATACCACTGTAGGGTTTCTAGGCACGCACACAAGGGTCTACGAGGCATCAACCATGCCCGATTAAAATTTTAGCCGTGCCGAACAACCCGAAGCCGGATCTTTAAACTAGGGTTTAGGCGAAAACAAGCATGTTAAATTCTTTAACACTAAGTGAGAGAGATTACAACCTTTGTAGATCTGGTCCTTCACTTCTTAAGCTCCGTGTTGAGGTCCCTTCGCTGCGATCATCGTGTTCTGGACTCTTGAGAGGCTTCACGAAGAGAATGATGCAACCTTTGCATCCGATCTTTGATACAAAGATGATCTACCTTGAAGTTTCGTTAACACAAGCTAACACTCATAATATGAAGTGAACACCCTCATTTAAATGGAAAGGATAGATGAGGATGATGAAGTAGGATTTTTGCTCTCATTTATAATCTTTTTCTCACTCACTTTCATCACAAAAGAAAGCTTTTTCACGAAGGAACTCAAGGAAGAAGAAGATGAATGAAGATGATCACTTAATCCTTTTGTGATGAACAATGAATTATTGTAGTGGTTACAAATCTAACGAAGGATTAAGCATGAGAAAGTTAACCCTTGTAGAGAGTTAACTAGAGTTAATGGTTTGGATTGGGTTAACATAATATCTCACAAAAATATCAAGCAACCACAAAGTCAAAGCTTCATGAAGCTTCATGCAAAAGCTAACCCTAATCCAAACCCTAACCAAGTTTTAACCCTAAACCATTGTTAAATTTGTAACCCTAACATGTTACAATATTATATATCACATATACAATATATTTTGTAACAATAGAAAATAATACAATTAACATATATCGCATATATATCAATGTATTATCCCGTGAGAAAATGAATCTTTTAGTGAGCTAATATTAGTTAATGTAATTTAATATATCATATTAATTATTATACATTAAATTATTGAATCAACACTTGATCCAATAATCCGGCTATTTCACAAATAACCGACTAATACGATGACCCGGCTATATAACATATACCCGGCCGATATCTCATATCACGAGAATCCAATACGGAATCACATACCGCATTATCCTCGGTCCCACACATATCACATATGTGCTCCAACTCCGTTTCGCCAGAGCTGAGAAACCTCTGTGTAGGACTCTAAAGAATCGTCAATACGCCGGCAGTAGGTGATGATCATATCAAACACCCACAAGCTGCAAGCGGTCAGCTAAACGTAACAGACACCCAGGTATTGAGCGCTCAGAAGATCAACAAGCAAGCCTGTACATTCTCCTGTGAATCCAATCAGTAACACTCCCGTACAGTCCGGTCTCATCGTCTGATATGCCGCATATCTCGCCTAGGGGTGGTAAACGTCAGACCCAAGTAGCTCGATAAGTCGTGTCGATATGAGGTCTATAACAGTTCGAGAAACTACTGATAACACTTACCAGTAAATCTCAGCAACCCTGGCCAGGGATTTCCTGTTATAGCCAATCGAACACAGCGCAACATCAACTCCCTATACCGGGAGAGACGAATCCCCTCCTATCGCTCATTGCCTCCATGTGATTCGGGACTGTACCCAAAAGCCACCTTTTTGCACGCCCTCTTGGACGTAGTATGATGGAAATCAAAGCACAGTGGGAATCACACAAGACTCTATGACGATCTCAGGTCAACAGACTACTCTGTACCAGTGTCACCGGAGAACTGCCATCTGACGTAAGGTATAATACCATCAGGGAGTTCTCGGCGAGTCCGTCCAGTGTACCCAGTCTCCACTGAGCACCCATACACCATCCTTGATGTCAAACACCGATGGATATGGGATCATCCATCGCCCATCATATGGGTCAAGATGCGTATACGCTAGTCTACTCTGGTGTATCGATGCCCTGTCTCGATACACACTCGACTAGGAATAGTTATAGGATGTACTCGTCGACTACTGTGTCCCCACTAGTATGACCTCATCATAGTCCCAGTAGTTAAGTACATATCCTAAGGGCTTTATCAACATGTAACTGTTAGTTGTATGTATGCCCTAGAGGCCAGTATTGTACAGATGATGTATATTATATTGGATGCTTGGACATATATATAGAGATGACTTTCTTGCTCGATATGATAGTATGGTATCTGGTTGCTCTTTATCTTAACATGTACACTTGTCTCTTTAAACTGTCTTATGGTTACATGTTGGTAAAGCCCTTAGGATGTGTACTTGACTACCTGGACTATGATGCAGATCATACTAGTGGGGACATGGTAGTCCATAAGTACATCCTTCAGGGTCCCTAGTCGTTAGTGTATCGAGACGGGGCATCGATATACCAGAGTAGACTAGCGTATACGCTTCTCGACCCATGAGATGGGCGATGGATGATCCCATATCCATTGGTGTTTGACATCAGAGATGGTATACGGGTGCTCAGTGGAGACTGGGTACACTGGACGGACTCGCCGAGAACTCCCAGATGGTATTATACCTCACGTCAGATGGCAGTTCTCAGGTGACACTTGTACAGGTTAGTCTGTAGACCCGAGATCGTCATAGAGTCTTGTGTGATTCCCACTATGCTTTGATCTCCACCTTACCACGTCCATGAGGGCGTGCAAAACGGTGGTCTTTGGGTAGAGTCCCGAGTCACATGGAGGCAATGAGCGATAGGAGGGGTTTCGTCTCTCCCGGTATTGGGAGTTGATGTTGCGCTGTGCTCGATTGGCCGTAACAGGGAAGTCCCTGGCCAGGGCTGATCAGAGATTTGCTGGTAAGTGTTACCAGTAGTTTCTCGACCCGTTATGAGCCTCACATCGGCACGACTTATCGGTTATTGGGGTCTGATGTTTACCACCCCTAGACTTGATATGCGACGTATCAGACGAACAGACCGGACTGTACGGTAAGTGTTACTGGTTGGATTCACAGAAGTGTGAGCGGGCTAGCTCATCGATCTTCTGATCGCTCAATACCCGGATGGCCGTTACGTTTAGTAGACCGCTTGCGGCTTGTGGGTGCTTGATATGATCATCATCTGCTACCGGCGTATTGACGAGTCTTTAGAGTCCTACACAGAGGTTTCCTGGCTCAAGCGAAACGAAATAGGAGCGCATATGAGATATGTGCAGGACCGAGAATAATGTGTGTATGTGATACCGTATTTCATTCTCGCGATGGATGTATCGAATGGTTATATTCGATATGACCTAGTTATCGAATCATTGATTCGATAAGCCGATACATAGAATACTAGTCGGTTATATGCGATATGACCGGATCGTTAAGTCAAGTGTTGATTTAATGATTTAATGTATAATTATATATTTGATATATTACTTTGCATTAGCTAGTATTAGTTCACTTTATATGGATTTTCTCACTTGATGTGCAAGAAGTATATGTGATATACTTTTGTGCACATATTTGTATCATGTTTGATGATACTTGATCATTTAGTTAAGTGTATAGAATTAAACCATGGTTAATTTGATAATTAGGGTTTTGCATATTCATTTATTTATTTATTTGTTCATTTATTTATTTGGAGATGATTTAGATAAGAATGGTGGCTTTATTTGTTTCTAGTTGAAGCTTCATGAAGCTTTGACTTCTTAACCATTCTTGTCTTCATGCTTAACCCTAACCCATCCAAGTAACCACGGTCTATTCTCTACACTCAACTATGGTTAGCTTATGATAAGTATTGAATTATTTTTCATTTTATTTCAACACTTATCATATTCTTTCTACTTCTTCATCATCTTCTTCTTCAAGAAAAGCTTAAGGTCCATCAATGGCAACTTGAGCTAAAGTGAGAGAAATCCAATTCTAAAGTGAACCCACCTCCTATTTCTTCACCCTCTATCTCTTGCCAAGTTGTTTTGGGTGTTTTCTTCACAAGTTTCACAACTTTGTGAAGTCGGAGCTTGAACTTGTGATGCCTCGACGTAGATCATCTTCGGCACGAAGCCAACGACCTAGTCCGCCCAATTCTCCGATGAAGCCAACGTTTGAGTTCGGGTTTCGAGATGGACAGCGAGAGGACGCCTACGTGGAGCTAAGGAAGTGGAGAATCGGATCTACAAAGGTTGTAGCCTCTCTCCTTTAGTTAAGATGTTAACTAGATTCGAATATCGCCTAGAATTCTAGCCGACGATCCGTATTAGGGTTTCTCGGCACCCATAAAATTTTAAATTGGCATGGTTGATGCCTTGTGTGACCTCTATAGTGTGCCTAGGAACCCTACAGTGGTATGAGAGCCTAGCTAGACCCTTAGGCGAAGTCCAGACGGAGTTTGAAGTCCGATCGAACCGAAACCCTAAAATTAATATTGCTCTCTGGACTTTTTCTAAAAACAGGGATTTTTCAGAATTAAAAATTCGCAGAAAATAGAGCAGGAAATTATAAGGGTTACTGCAGAAAACGAAACCCTAAATCCACGGTAGCGCCGCGGAAACGCGGCAATAGCCTCTTATTGCGGCGGTTCCGCGGCCGTTTGTACTGGTTAGGGATTCGTTTTGATGCAGTAATGCCCGTATCTGTTTCCTCTGTTCTCTGGGAAGTTTTAATCTGCTTTCAAGAGTTGAATTTTCTGGGGTTGTTTTGGGGATTCGATGAATCGATCGGATTATTTAACTTTGTCTATTTGGGTTTCCGGATAAATTTGGAATATGTTAAAAGTTTCGACCGGATACAAATACCCAATCTTTCCCCTGCCGGGAAATTTCCAATTGTTGGACTTTTCCGTAGTTTAATGACGTTCTGAGTAGTGCAAGTAACGCGATGGTCCCTCTAGAAGACAACAAACCTTAACTCGATTATGTGACCGTCTTGAACTGCCCTTTGAACCTTCGGGTTTGGGGCAGTACGTCGTGCCACATGTGAGGCGTTGGCTTGACCCTTCTACGGCTGGACCGTTGGTACTGAGGCATGAAGTGAATGTCTTTGAACCTATTTCATGTGTTGGACGGTTTCGGGAAAACTTGGGTGTTCGAATGTTCGATCGGAAAGTTTAATATTTTCTATTTATCTGGAATGGGATACAATAATTGGAATTCACAAACAGTTATGAGATAACTGAATGAATGATATAAATCTAGCGGTTTAGTTTCATTTGATATTGAAAAGAGTTTTCGATAATGAGACTAAAATGCGGGGTTTATAACTGTTAGGCATGTGATGTCTAAGTATTTCATTTTGATTAGGCATGCGATGTCTAAAGAGGTTGCGGATTCTAATTGTTGTAGTTTTACACTTTCTTTTCTGTGACCGTAAGTGTAATATGTGATATCGCCGGTTTCGTTGCTATATGTCAACGACAATTGGGGTATGCATACTTACTTACGTTGATGACATGTGATGTTATGTATTGCTGGATATGTTATATTGGATTGTCGTGTTTGAATAGCCGGGGGTTTTTATGTGAGATAAGTGTTTTTTTCATTTTCATTCATGTAAAAACTTGTATGTAATATTCTTTTATTTGGGGCACTTCAGGTAGCGGAAGTCGTCGCCTTTTGTATATTATTTACTTTTCCGCATTAGGATAGACCCAAGGAGGGGAGCACAAGTAACCGGGTTCTGGGGTCCAGTGGGAGACCATCTCGAGGAGTCGAGTCCAGGTCTCCTAACCCTAGAATTGGCAGGGTTGCTTGCCGCTCTCGTAGGGGTCTAGGGGTGTGGGATTGGCTATTCATCACGACCGTGGAATCCGTGTTTTATACTGGCTCGTATTGAAAACACGGACGTCCTAGTATATCCAATATTTCATATGTTTCTTCTGCTGCTTTATCTGTGATGTGATCATGTGATGTTCTGTGATAGATACAGTATATAGTATATATGATATATTATATAGACATTACTTATGTTTTGCACCCGCACTAGCCCTGTCCTGCTCTGTCGTTAGTTACCTAACCTAACGGTGCACGAGGGGACATCCAGGCGAATGCGGATGGCATAAGTGTACGTTGTATTTATCTGTGATGTTTAGGTATTTAAATGATGGGACTTCATTAATGTGATTAATGAAAGAAAAGAAACCTAAGATGTTGTAGAATCAAATTTTAAATAAAACAGGTAGCTACAGTTCTTGCTTTGCATAGCGGTATATATGATATACCCTGCACCTTATTCGATGAGGAAAGGACCGAGATCCCTTCACCGGGAGTGACTCCTTTAGCAATAACTGGCAGATGCTACACACTCGGTTTGTTTTTGATTGCTTTTATAGTTTCTGCTTTGCACAGTGATATATATGATATATCCCGCACCTCATTCGACGAGGAAAGGGCCGACGATCCCTTCACCGGGAGTGACCCCTTTAGCAAAACTGGAAAAGCCTCAAAATCACTCCATTTCAAAACGTCATTTGATTCTACAATGATATCGAGTTCATTACGCAATAGGTTTTCCGAAAAACCTGACGTAGCCCTCCGTCATTTCAGATAAGTACTGGTTAGTATTCGTGCTGCGGTTGTTTGGCATGCGTCAAGGCGTAGTGTACGGTAGCTAACTAGTGCTTATCTGCTAGCATACGATGCGATTGGATTAGGGTATTCGCACGGCGTTGTTTGGCATGCGTCAAGGGTCGTGCGGGTGGGTTTAATTCAATCAAGAAATGTACGGGTTGAACTTGACTAGCGGGCTATGGGTTGTTTGGCATGCGTCAAGGTCATAGCACGCTAGGGGCAAAATATTATCGGGAATTTCAAGTGTTGAAATTTGCAATGAGATTGCATACCTTCTATGAGATAGTTGGATCCCGATACCCACTGCGAGTAAGAGTTACTCCTGGGAGAGTTTTACACATTACAATTAGCCGATCAAGTAGGTGTCTAGAAAGGTGTTAACGAGGTTACGCCTCTGGGAAAATGAGTTTTACATTAATTAGGTTCGTGCGAAAGCACGGGGGACCTCCCTCAAAGTACCGACACTGGCCTGGCTGAAAGATTGGCGAACTTGTAGTGTGTAATTAATCCCGGCTAGTCTTTCCTTTTAGGGTTTGAAGGAAGATTTGATAAAAAGCAGTGGGAGCCATCCTGATTAGATAAGATAATAACCAATCTGATCTTGCACGAGCATACGCTAAAGTGTTTTCTTCTCTCTCTCTCCAGGTAGCGACCATTTCATGCCCTAACAAAGATAATAATATGGATGTATTGACCAAACCCGCATGTTATACTGTGCTGGGGAACGTTGGTTCCGTTCTTTCCTATAAGAGTTATAGGAATGAACAGGATATAGGGGAATACCAGGATTCCCATGCCACCCGAATGAAGAAAGTACATGATGATGCATTTTCTTCGGGTGTGTTCGTTACAGAGAATTGTTTCTCCATTTGCTCTACGTCCTGGGTATTAGATACCGGGTCAGGATCCCATATACGTAATCAGTTACATGGGCTTAGAAAAGGCAGAGAACTTGGAGAAGGTGATAAAGACATTAGAGTTGGAAATGGTGCAATTGTTGCAGCTAAGACCGTCGGGGAATATCACCTTGAATTACCAACTGGTAATACATTGGTTCTGAACGAATGCTATTACATGCCGAACCTGATATGCAACATTATATCGGTTTCTTTATTGAGTAAAGAGGGATACAATTTTGTATTACAGGATAATGTTATGAACATTTTCCGTAACCAAAAGTTGGTTGGATCAGGCACGTTGTGCAATGGCATTTATGTTCTAAACCAATCAACAGTTCTGAGCATAACAAACACACACAAGAGGAAGAGTTCTGAACTGAACGAATCCTTCTTGTGGCATTGTAGACTGGGTCACATCAATGCGACACGACTAGCTAAGTTGCATAAAGATGGATATTTAAATCCGTTTGAATTTTCATCTTATGACACTTGCCAGTCATGTCTCAAAGGCAAGATGACCAAAACTCCGTTTACGGGACACGGAGAAAGAGTTACTGAACTCCTGGGACTGATACATAGTGATGTATGCGGTCCCATGTCTACACATGCCAGGGATGGTTCTTCGTACTTCATTACATTCACTGACGATCTCTCTAGATTCGGATATGTGTTCCTGATGAGACACAAATCAGAAGCTTTTGAGAAATTTAGAGAATATAAACAAGAAGTCGAGAACCAAACCGGAAAAAGTATTAAAATCCTACGATCTGATCGAGGAGGGGAATACTTGAGCAATGAATTCCTGGACTTCCTAAAAGAGAATGGGATTCTCTCTCAGCTGACTCCTCCATATACACCACAGCACAACGGTGTATCTGAACGGAGAAACCGCACCCTATTAGATATGGTGCGCTCAATGATGAGTACAGCTGAGTTACCTATTTCCTTCTGGGGATATGCGCTTGAGACAGCCATGGACCTATTGAATAGAGTTCCTACCAAATCAGTGCCTACCACTCCATATGAGATATGGAAAGGGAAGAGACCACATCTTAATTATATTAAGATATGGGGTTGTCCAGCCTATGTCAAAAGACAAAATCCGGACAAACTCGAGGCAAGATCTGTCTTATGTAACTTTGTAGGATATCCCAAAAAATTCATAAGGGTATATCTTCTACCACCCCGAGGAACAAAAGGTGTTTGTTTCTCGAGATGCCACTTTCTTAGAAAAAAGTTTTCTTATGAAACAGATAAGTGGCATTGAGGTAGAACTGGAAGAAGTTCCAGCGACACAGACTACAACAGAAGATTTGGTTAAACCAGAGGATTCCGTAGTTCTCGATGAACCCCAGCCACTCCGCCGATCTAGTAGGGTTCCTCGCCAACCTGAGAGATACTACGGTTTTCTCATGGATGGAGGGAGCGAGGATTGCATCATGGAGGATGATGACCCAACTAGCTTCGAGCAGGCCATCACGAGTAGGGACTCAGTGAAGTGGCTGGATGCTATGCGGTCCGAGATGGAATCCATGTACACCAACAAAGTATGGACTTTGGAAGTTGCTCCTGAAGGGGTAAAACCCATTGGGAGCAAGTGGATCTTCAAGAAGAAACTTGGTGTAGATGGGAAAGTGGAGACTTTCAAAGCTAGACTTGTAGCAAAGGGTTTTCGTCAAAGACCAGGTGTGGACTATGACGAGACCTTTTCTCCAGTGGCTATGCTTAAATCCATCCGGATCATGCTTGCCATCGCTGCATATCATGATTACGAAATCTGGCAAATGGATGTTAAGACCGCCTTTCTAAATGGTGATTTAGAAGAGTGCGTGTACATGACTCAGCCAGAGGGCTTCGTAGACAGTGGGAGCAGCGGCAAGGTGTGCAAGCTGCTTAAATCCATTTATGGATTAAAGCAAGCATCGCGGAGTTGGAACATCTGCTTTGATGTCGTTATCAAAGAGTTTGATTTCGTCAAAAACCCAGATGAACCTTGTATTTACAAGAAGGTGGCAGGGAGTAAGGTTGTCTTCCTCGTATTGTACGTGGACGACATACTCTTGATAGGAAATGATATTCCTATGCTGCAATCGGTCAAGCTCTTCTTATCACAAAGATTCTCAATGAAAGATCTTGGTGATGCCTCCTGCATATTGGGAATCAGGATCTATAGAGATAGATCCAAACGGATATTAGGATTGTCCCAATCCAGGTACATTGACACCATACTAAAGAGGTTTAGTATGGAAGAATCCAAGCGTGGGAACTTGCCCACGATCTCTGGAGTCACTCTCTCCAAAGAGATGTCTCCCAAGACTGATTTGGAAAGAGCTCGCATGCAAGGGATACCCTATGCTTCAGCTGTAGGCTCTATCATGTATGCGATGCTATGTACCAGACCCGATGTTGCATACTCACTAAGTGTAGTGAGCAGGTATCAAGCTGATCCTGGAGAGAGTCACTGGACAGCTGTGAAGAGCATTCTCAAGTACTTACGAAGGACTAAAGAGATGCTCTTGGTGTATGGTAACGGAGAACTCCAAGTGGAGTCCTTTACCGATTCAAGCTTCCAGAGTGATAAGGACGACTCTAAGTCGCAGTCGGGATTTGTCTTTACCCTTTACGGAGGGGCGGTTAGCTGGAAGAGTTCCAAGCAAGAAACCGTGGCAGACTCGACGATGGAGGCTGAATACATCGCTACCAACGATGCTGCTAAAGAGGCTGTCTGGATCAAGAAGTTCATTATTGAACTTGGAGTGGTTCCATCCATTGAGCATCCAATACCTTTGTATTGCGATAACAATGGAGCGGTGGCTTTGGCTAAGGAACCCAGGTCCCATCAGCGATCCAGGCATATTCTGAGGCGGTATCACCTGATCCGGGAGATAGTTGATCGCCGGGAGATCGAGGTCAGGAGAGTTGACACGAAGAACAACATGGCGGATCCACTCACGAAGGCCATTCCCCAGATACAGTTTGAGAGACTCTTCGGGATGCTCGGTATGCGATACTACAACAGCTGGCCCTAGTGCAAGTGGGAGATTGTTAGTTGTATGTATGCCCTAGAGGCCAGCATTGTACAGATGATGTATATTATATTGGATGCTTGGACATATATATAGAGATGACTTTCTTGCTCGATATGATAGTATGCTATCTGGTTGCTCTTTATCTTAACATGTACACTTGTCTCTTTAAACTGTCTTATGGTTACATGTTGGTAAAGCCCTTAGGATGTGTACTTGACTACCTGGACTATGATGCAGATCATACTAGTGGGGACATGGTAGTCCATAAGTACATCCTTCAAGGTCCCTAGTCGTTGGTGTATCGAGACGGGGCATCGATATACCAGAGTAGACTAGCGTATACGCTTCTCGACCCATGAGATGGGCGATGGATGATCCCATATCCATTGGTGTTTGACATCAGAGATGGTATACGGGTGCTCAGTGGAGACTGGGTACACTGGACGGACTCGCCGAGAACTCCCAGATGGTATTATACCTCACGTCAGATGGCAGTTCTCAGGTGACACTTGTACAGGTTAGTCTGTAGACCCGAGATCGTTATAGAGTCTTGTGTGATTCCCACTGTGCTTTGATCTCCACCTTACCACGTCCATGAGGGCATGCAAAACGGTGGTCTTTGGGTACAGTCCCGAGTCACATGGAGGCAATGAGCGATAGGAGGGGTTTCGTCTCTCCCGGTATTGGGAGTTGATGTTGCGCTGTGCTCGATTGGCCGTAACAGGGAAGTCCCTGGCCAGGGCTGATCAGAGATTTGCTGGTAAGTGTTACCAGTAGTTTCTCGACCCGTTATGAGCCTCACATCGGCACGACTTATCGGTTATTGGGGTCTGACGTTTACCACCCCTAGACTTGATATGCGACGTATCAGACGAACAGACCGGACTGTACGGTAAGTGTTACTGGTTGGATTCACAGGAGTGTGAGCGGGCTAGCTCGTCGATCTTCTGATCGCTCAATACCCGGATGGCCGTTACGTTTAGCAGACCGCTTGCGGCTTGTGGGTGCTTGATATGATCATCATCTGCTACCGGCGTATTGACGAGTCTTTAGAGTCCTACACAGAGGTTTCCTGGCTCAAGCGAAACGAAATAGGAGCGCATATGAGATATGTGCAGGACCGAGAATAATGCGTGTATGTGATACCGTATTTCATTCTCGCGATGGATGTATCGAATGGTTATATTCGATATGACCTAGTTATCGAATCATTGATTCGATAAGCCGATACATAGAATACTAGTCGGTTATATGCGATATGACCGGATCGTTAAGTCAAGTGTTGATTTAATGATTTAATGTATAATTATATATTTGATATATTACTTTGCATTAGCTAGTATTAGTTCACTTTATATGGATTTTCTCACTTGATGTGCAAGAAGTATATGTGATATACTTTTGTGCACATATTTGTATCATGTTTGATGATACTTGATCATTTAGTTAAGTGTATAGAATTAAACCATGGTTAATTTGATAATTAGGGTTTTGCATATTCATTTATTTATTTATTTGTTCATTTATTTATTTGGAGATGATTTAGATAAGAATGGTGGCTTTATTTGTTTCTAGTTGAAGCTTCATGAAGCTTTGACTTCTTAACCATTCTTGTCTTCATGCTTAACCCTAACCCATCCAAGTAACCATGGTCTATTCTCTACACTCAACTATGGTTAGCTTATGATAAGTATTGAATTATTTTTCATTTTATTTCAACACTTATCATATTCTTTCTACTTCTTCATCATCTTCTTCTTCAAGAAAAGCTTAAGGTCCATCAATGGCAACTTGAGCTAAAATGAGAGAAATCCAATTCTAAAGTGAACCCACCTCCTATTTCTTCACCCTCTACCTCTTGCCAAGTTGTTTTGGGTGTTTTCTTCACAAGTTTCATAACTTTGTGAAGTCGGAGCTTGAACTTGTGATGCCTCGACGTAGATCATCTTCGGCACGAAGCCGACGACCTAGTCCGCCCAATTCTCCGATGAAGCCAACGTTTGAGTTCGGGGTTCGAGATGGACAGCGAGAGGACGCCTACGTGGAGCTACGGAAGTGGAGAACCAGATCTACAAAGGTTGTAGCCTCTCTCCTTTAGTTAAGATGTTAACTAGATTCGAATATCGCCTAGAATTCTAGCCGACAATCCGTATTAGGGTTTCTCGGCACCCATAAAATTTTAAATTGGCATGGTTGATGCCTTGTGTGACCTCTATAGTGTGCCTAGGAACCCTACAGTAACATAGAGACAATCAGAGTACATGTTAAGATAAAGTACAATCAGATATCATACTATCATGTCGAGCAATAAAGTCCTCCCTATATATGTCCTAGCATCCACTACAGTATACATCGTATGTACAGTAATGGCCTCTAAGGCATACATATAACTAACATTTGGTTGGACTATGGCTGACATCAAAGGGATTGGTCCCTTAATTGTAGAACATCATATACATTTGATGGATGAATCCAAGACAACCCGAGAACCACAGAGACGGTTAAACCCCGTCATGAAGCATGCGGTTAAGAAAGAGATCGTCAAATGCCTTGACATTGGTATAATTTACCCAATCTCCGATAGCCAATGGGTAAGTCCAATTCATGTCGTCCCTAAGAAATCTGGCATCACAGTCATTACCAATGAGGCAAATGAGTTAATCTAGACACACGCTCAAACTGGGTGGCGTGTATGTATTGATTATAGAAAACTCAATGCTGTAACGAGGAAAGACCACTTTCCTCTACCTTTCATTGACCAGATGCTGGAACGCTTAGCTGGACGAGATTATTACTGCTTCAAGGACGGATATTCTGGCTACAACCAGGTCCCTATTGCCAAAAAGGATCAAGACAAAACCACATTCACTTGTCTTTTTGGTACTTTATAGTCGCATGCCCTTTGGGTTATACAATGCTCCCGCTACATTTCAGCGGTGTATGATGGGGATATTCTCGGACATGGTCGAGATTTTTTTGGAGATTTTCATGGACGATTTCTCAATTTTCGGAGATTCTTTTTCTGACTGCCTATCTAATCTTGACGCGGTTCTTACTCGTTGTAAAGAGAAGAACTTAACCTTGAATTGGGAAAAATGCCATTTCATGGTCCAAGAGGGAATTGTGCTTGGACATGTTATTTCACAAAAAGGCATTGAGGTTGACAAAGCTAAAATAGATGTCATTCAAAACCTTCCTCATCCCAAATGTGTCAAGGATATCCGATCTTTTCTTGGCCATGCAGGCTTTTACCGGAGATTCATTAAGGATTTTAGCAAAATTGCTAGACCTTTAACTCTACTCTTGGCCAAGGACACGACCTTCCACTTTGACTCGGATTGTGAGGCAACATTCGACTTACTCAAACACTCTCTCACTACAGCCCCCGTTTTATCGTCTCCAGATTGGAACCACCCTTTTGAGCTTATGCGTGATGCATCAGATTTTGCAGTTGGTGCAGTCTTAGGACAACACATTGAAAAGATTCCACACGTGATCTATTATGCAAGTAAGACCCTGAACGATGCTCAAATTAATTATACAACTACCGAAAAAGAACTTTTGGCGGTTGTATCCGCATTAGAAAAATTCAGGCCTTATTTGATTGGCTCACCAATTGTTGTGTTCACCGACCACTCCGTCTTGAAACATCTTTTGGCGAAGAAGGATGCTAAAAGTAGGCTAATATGTTGGATCCTTCTTTTACAAGAATTTGATCTTGTTATTAAAGATATGAAAGGATGTGAAAACGTGGTAGCCGACCATCTTTTGCGCATCTCTTCTTCACCTGTGACCCTGCCGATCAATGATTCTTTTCCGGACGAACAACTCTTGAACGTATCCGATGAACCTTGGTTCAGGGATATTGTGAATTATCTTGCCACGGGACTTATTCCCCGTGAATGGTCAAAACAGGATAAACATCGATTTCTATTCCAAGTAAAACACTTATACTGGGATGAACCCTATCTGTTTAAATATTGTCCTGACAAGATCATTCGCTGGTGTGTCCCTAATGATGAATTCAAGAGTGTTCTATCTTTTTGTCATGATCAGGCATGTGGGGGTCATTTCGGTCCTAGAAAGACGGCGGGGAAGGTTTTGCAATGCGGTTTTTATTGGCCGACTTTGTTCAAAGATGCATTTGATCATTGCAAAACCTGTGCACTGTGTCAACACACGAGTAGGATTTCCCGGAGAAATGAGATGCCATAGCAACCCATCTTAGTGGTTAAAATTTTCGACGTTTGGGGCATTGACTTTATGGGTCCTTTTCCCAACTCCTTTGGGAATCTGTACATACTGCGTGCGGTTGATTACGTCTTAAAGTGGGTTGAAGCTATTCCTTGTCGCACTAATGACAAAAAGGTTGTCATTAAGTTCTTAAAAGAAAACATCTTTTCGCGATTTGGACACCCACGCGCTATCATTAACGATAACGGGACACATTTCTGCAATAGGTCTTTCGAGACTTTGATGCGGTTTGATGCGGAAATATGCAATCAACCACAAACTTTCCACACCCTATCATCCCCAAACGAGCGGGCAGGCTGAGATTTCAAATAGATAAATCAAACAAATTCTGGAGAAAACTGTTTTGAAAAATAGAAAAGATTGGTCAACCAAATGACGGATGCTCTTTAGGCATTCCGAACTGCATATAAAACCGATCTTGGGATGTCTCCTTACAGGTTAGTGTTTGGGAAGGCCTGTCACCTTCCGGTCGAGATTGAGCACAAAGCAATATGGGCCATTAGAGAAATCAACTTTGACTTAAATCAAGCCTGCACCTTTCGGAAGCTGCAATTAAACGAGCTAAGCGAACTCCGCGATGAAGCTTATGATAATGCTGTAATTGTAAAGAACAGGACTAAGGTATTTCATGATAAACACATTTTGAGAAAAACTTTTACACTTGGTCAACAAGCCCTTCTTTATGATTCACGACTACACCTTCATGCTGGTAAGCTACGATCTCGGTGGAAAGGACCTTTTGTTGTGCGGTCTGTATACCCGCACGGGACAGTTGAGGTAGAAAATGTTAAAAACGGTACATTTTTCAAAGTAAATGGACATAGATTAAAGCCGTATTTTTCCACTGACCCCACGGAGGAGCTCTTGTTTTTACAGGAGCTGATTTATCTTGATTAAAATTCCTCCGTCTCACGTCCATGTCCTGTAAATTACTGTATCATCTTTAGAATGGAGGTGAGTGAAAAGAATAAGTTTGGGGGAGGATTTTCACGATCATATTTATTGCCCCCTTTAATAAATTTCCTCCCAGGCTTACAGGTTTTTGAGATTTAGCAGAAGACAACAGTGAGGACACTGTTGAAAATAAGTTTGGGGGAGGTTTGTGCTTATTTACGTATCATTTGCATATCACTTTGCATAAGCACAAAACATTTGAAAACCTATAAAAAAATTTAAAATTTTTCAAAAGATAAAAATATTTAATAGTTAATTTCGTACATAAATAAGATAATAAAAGATTAGATAGTGAAAAATTACATCTAAAAGATTGGAAAAATTTAAGAAAACTAAGAAAATTAGAAGTTTTCTTAAACGAAACTAGTAATAAGTAGTTATGAGCCGTTGTCCCAAGGGTTAGTAAGATGAAAGAAGTCACTAATCTGAGGATAAAAATAAGTCTGAAAAATAGTTCCTATTCTGGAAGCCAAACATTTGAACGTTGATACCCTACTATACGCACTTACACACGTCTTGAAACTCGGGATAGCAGAGGATACCTTGAAATGCTCTGTCTAAAAGCCAAAGTATGAAGGAAATAATAAATGGAAAATAAAAGATAAAATGGTGAAAAGAAAAATGAACACTGGTTTTGTTATCGCCAAGGCAGCAATAAAAAAAATATAGCAAGGGTGTTTCATCACCTAGTGCCTTAGACCAACTGGTCTGGGAGTCACTGCTAAGCCTTAGGTGGTGCAAGACGAGGAAAATACTAAATACACCGTATAAGCGATCACATGAGTAATCGGTCGGTTAGTACCTCAAGAAGTATTAACGGTCGCATGAAAAATGTGTGAGCAAATTCCATCTAAATATTGAAATTAAAAAGTACTGAGGTGGATGGACAAGAGTATGATAGCTTGAATTGAATTCTCCGGGTGTAGGGATGTCTTTTACACACACATAGGGTTATATGATCGATATTTAGAATAAAGATAGGAATGAAGGATAAAGACGATGTTTTATTGAGAGATGACGTGATTTCTAACATCTTTTCATGACTATTAAGATAGGGCTTATGACAACCGAAAAGCTAGTGTAGTTGAAAACTCTAATTTTCTAAGTTTTTCTTTTACAATTATTATCTTTATATGTAGCTTTCACGGTCTTCCTTTTATTATTGGATTTTGTGGGTGCAATCCGCTGAAAACCCTCAGGAGACAACACTCCTCCTACTAGGGACACCTAGAGGTTTAAAGGCTTGTTGCACGTGCTCAGTGCAATCGTGTTGCCTACGAAAGTGTGCTACTTAGTTTTTCTTTTTCTTTATTTTCTCCTTCTCTTTTTAATAAAACAGTTTTCTCGAGACGACCAAAAATAAGTTTAGGGGAATTTGATTAGTCGAAAATATTGCATTTTTAACACATCAATTTCCCTACTATTTGCAATCATCTAAAGGTGTTCGGAATTAATATAGCACATATTAGCAAAACATCCGTAAAATACCAAATAACATGTGTTATACATTATAACCGAAATTTTTAAGGAAATTGTGTGTTTATTATTGCACGCATGATCTTTTGTATATCGCAACACTTGTCTCGAGAATCTGTGCAGGAAATTCCAGGAAAAGAGCCGAAATTGTAAAAAGTGCTGATAAAAATACGCCAAGTCCAAGACTTGAGATCAGGCAGTGAACTAGAGAGAATTATAAGATTCCACACATCAGGAAACTGTAAGTCCACGGTAGCACCCCGGCCGTCTAACAGACGCCAAATGCGGAACAAAAACTTTTTACAACTGGCGCTATCGTGTACCGTAACCCGGATCTGCCATTAAAGCTAAACTAACAAAATACAAATGGGTAGAAACGTTATATCGAATGATCTGAGTCCTTCGGTCTTCAACCATCTGTAAGTCCATGCTACCTCTCCCGGTACTTTCGGGCATGCGGAATTTGGTGAAAAACAATTTTCTTAGAGGTGGTAACATGGACTCAAAACCGGATCTTTGTTAAACATCTAACTAACAACCTAACTACGAGTTGCTAACTACTCGGTTAGGGGGTTATACCTTTCTTTTCTCGAACTCCTTCGTCTTCAAGCTTCGATGGTCGTCCGAATCGGCTTCTCCCCGTCGTCTCCTTGCGCCGAAGATAGATCCACTTGAAAGCTTCAACCTTTGGCTCCTTCTTCGAACTTTGAAGAAACTAGTTCACTCGGTTTGCTAAACCTTGTGAACTAGAGTGAGTAGAGAAGAGTTTGTATGGGATTTTATCTATGGTTCTTGGTTCTCAACTCATGAGACAAGTGAACCATAGAGTCAAGAGAGGGAGAGCAAGAGGAGGAGATGAGAGCTCAAGAACAAGAGAGAGAATGAGCATAAAAGAATGAGAGAAGACTTTTCTCTCTTGGCTCTCATAATCCAAAACCATCATCACAAAAATAATAATCAAGTATTGTGTAAAATGGTTCAAGTCAAAATGGCTAAATCATTTCATGCACTCATTTCTCACAAAAGAAACAAGCAAGTAAAAAGTCTTTGCCATGAAATGATAGCCATTGTCATCATAATGGTCAACTAGTCCAACCTAGTCAACCGGTCAACAAAGTCAACAAAGTCAACCCCTCAACAACCATGTCACCACAATACTTAATTAATATTATTGTTAATCATATATCATATTCTCATTAGGGTTGACCAAAAAGTCAATAGTCAACAGTCAACGGTCAACAACCCTAATGAGAATCCTCTGCCTCTGTCTCTCCGTCAACTGTGCATACACACCCGCATCCGCGTTCCGAGGAACACGAATACATACTGGATAAATCCAATCCCAAAACGTACACTAGGATCTGGCTTAAACCAAAGCCCGCTGTGATAACTGTCCGGACACTGTACGTGCATAAGTGCACGGATGTGACTGAATCCTGTCGCAAAACCATGCGACCTGCCGCAAAACCATGCGACCTCTACTCTTTTGCCTAAAGGCGAATAGCTTTCTGTGTGGGAGTCTAAAGACTCGACACTACACTGGCAGTGGGTTTAACCACAGACCGCAAGCGGCACTAGCTGTGCGTAATGGTCCCCAGGTAGATGCCGACAAGAAGACCGACGAGACGAAAACCCATCTGAACTCCTACTGAGCCTGAATGTGACATTCTTCGTACAGTCCGGTCTGTTCGTCTGATACATCGCATGGCTGGCCTAGGGGGCGGTAAACGTCAGTCCCCCAATAGCGGTACAAGTCGTGTCGGAGTGAAGCCCAAAACACCCTGAGATAACACTGGAAGCCTACCAGTATATCTCGTTTGCCTTGGCCAGGGGCTACTCGTGTAATGGCTCTCCTAAACACAGCGCGATGTCAACCCCCAATACCGGGAGAGACGAATCCTGTCTAACCGTCACTGCCTCCAAGTGCTTCGGGACTGCACCCAACTACCACCTGTTTGCACGACTCCTTTGACCCGTGGTAGGGTAGTAATCAAAGTACAGTGGGAACACACTCGAGGCGATGTGACAGTGTCAAGTCAGTGGAGTAAGCTGTACTCATGTCACCTGGGAACTGATAACTGACGATAGGCATAATACCAACTAGTCAATTCCCGACGAGTCCTGTCCAGTGTACTCGTAACCTAACGAGCACCCGCAAACTATCTCAAGTACGACGTACCGACGGCTGTGGGACAGACCGTCTCCCACACTGGGATGAGAAGAGCATGCGCTAGTCTACTCCGGAGTATCGATGCCCTGTCTCGATAGTCCTGCGACCAGGGACCTGCATAAGGATGTGCTTATAGATTACCCAGCCCCACTAGTGTGACTGCCATTACAACGCTGGTAATCAAGCAAAGATCCTAAGGGCTCCACTAATGTGTATAGGCGATATACTAAAATAAACACATGTACACATTGAAGTAGAAACAAACCAAGTAGCATACTACTATTTTGAGCAAGATTGTATATACAAGGTGATTATCCCAAGCTTCCATTAAGTAATATACAAACTAGTATGATACAGTAATGGCCTCTAGGGCATATACACTAACAATTTCCCACTTGCACTAAGGCCATTTACTGGCGTATCGAAGACCTATCATCTCGATCAGCCGCTCGAACTGGGTCTGGGGCAAGGCCTTGGTGAATGGATCTGCAGTGTTATCTTCTGAAGCGACTCTCCGAACCTCGATCTCCTGGCGATCCACGATCTCCCTGATCAGGTGATACCGCCTCAAGATGTGTCTGGATCTCTGCTGGGACCTGGGTTCCTTCACTAAAGCTATAGCCCCGTTGTTGTCGCAATACAGAGGTATTGGATCAACAATGGACGGAACCACCTGAAGCTCTTTCAAGAACTTCCTCATCCAGACAGCTTCTTTTGCGGCATCAGATGCAGCGATGTATTCCGCTTCCATCGTCGAGTCTGCAACGGTTTCCTGTTTGGAACTCTTCCAACACACCGCCCCTCCATTGAGGGTAAAGACAAAACCCGACATGGACTTGGAATCATCCTTGTCACTCTGGAAGCTGGAGTCAGCAAAGGCCTCGATCTGGAGGTCTTTTCCGCCATATACCAAGAACATCTCCTTAGTCCTTCTCAGGTACTTGAGAATGTTCTTTACTGCTATCCAGTGTTTCTCCTCAGGGTTTGACTGATACCGGCTTACCACACTCAGTGCATAAGCTACATCCGGTCTGGTATACAACATCGCATACATTATAGAGCCTACCGCAGAAGCGTAGGGTATAATAGACATGCGATCCCTCTCCAAATCAGTCTTGGGAGACATCTCTTTAGAGAGGGTGATCCCGTGACAAGCCGGTAGGTTACCGTGCTTGGAATCTTCCATACTGAATCTCTTCAATAGGGTGTCGATGTACCTGGACTGTGAAAGTCCTAATATCCTCTTGGATCTATCACGATGGATCCGGATCCCCAGGATGTATGAGGCATCACCCAGGTCTTTCATGGAGAACCTGTGTGACAAGAACCCCTTGACAGATTGTAGCATAGGAATGCCATTTCCTATTAAGAGAATGTCATCCACGTACAAAACGAGGAATACTACAGTTTTCGCTACAAATCTACAATAGATGCATGGTTCATCTGGATTTTTGATAAAGCCAAATTCCTTGACCGTCTCATCAAAACAAATGTTCCAACTCCGCGATGCCTGCTTTAGTCCATAGATAGACTTAAGCAACTTGCACACCTTTCCGCTGCTCCCACTCTGAATGAAGCCCTCTGGTTGGTCCATATAGACACACTCCTCTAAATTTCCATTTAGAAAAGCGGTCTTTACGTCCATCTGCCAGATCTCATAATCATGGAAGGCAGCAATGGCAAGAAGGATCCGAATGGATTTCAGCATAGCCAATGGAGAAAAGGTTTCGTCATAGTCCAAACCAGGTCTTTGACGAAAACCCTTCGCAACAAGTCTAGCTTTATAGGTCTCAACCTGTCCATCTACACCAATCTTCCTTTTGAAGATCCACTTGCATCCTACGGGTTTTACCCCGTCTGGAGCAATGTCCAACGTCCATACTTTGTTGGTGTACATGGACTCCATTTTGGTCCGCATTGCATCCAGCCATTTTACTGAGTCAACGCTCTGAACGGCCTGCTGGAAGCTAGTAGGCTCATCATAATCTATGATGCAATCCTCTCTATCCCCGTCTATGAGAAAACCGTAGTATCTCTCGGGCGGATGAGACTGCCTACTACTCCTGCGGAGCGGCGTAGGAATGTCCTGTTCTTTTGAACCCTCTGGTTCCACTAAGCTTTCAGTAATAGTTCGTGGTTCTGGAATTTCTTCCAGTTCTACTGCGCTCCCACTAATTTCCTTTTCTAAGAACTGGTGTTCTAGAAAGTGGGCATGATGAGAAACAATAACTTTTTGTTCCTCTTCGCAGTAGAAGAAATATCCCTTGGAGTTCTTTGGATATCCCACAAACTTACACTGTACTGAGCGTGCCTCGAGCTTGTCCGCATGCTGCTTTTTGACAAAAGCTGGACTTCCCCATGTCTTAATGTGATTAAGATGGGGCCTCTTCCCACACCACATCTCATATGGTGTGGTAGGCACAGTCTTAGTGGGAACTCGGTTCAAAAGGTATGCAGCTGATTCTAGCGCATACCCCCAGAATGATCGCGGTAACTCAGCGTTACTCATCATGGACCGTACCATATCCAATAGGGTTCGGTTCCGTCTCTCCGATACACTGTTATGTTGCGGAGTGTATGGAGAGTAAGCTGAGAGAGAATTCCATTCTCTTTTAAATAGTCCAGGAACTCGGCACTCAAGTATTCACCACCTCGATCCGATCTTAGAATCTTGATACTTTTGCCGGTTTGTTTTTCTACTTCATTCTTATATTCCTGGAATTTTCCAAAGGCTTCGGACTTATGTTTCATTAAGAAGACATAACCGTACCTTGAAAAGTCATCCGTAAAAGTAATGAAGCAAGAAAAACCGCTTCGCGCATGTATAGACATTGGACCGCACACGTCGCTGTGTACGAGTCCCAAGAGCTCGCTCGCTCTAACTCCGTGTCCAATGAACGGAGACTTTGTCATCTTTCCTTTGAGACAGGATTGACAAGTGGCATACGATTGATATTCGAACGGATTCAAATATCCTTCTGTATGTAACTTTTTCAACCTTCTCTCATTGATGTGACCCAGTCTACAATGCCATAAGAAAGTCTGATTTATTTCCGGAGACTTTCTTTTGTGTGTATTCTGGACATTGAAAATCTGTGGTTGGTTTAATACGTATATACCATTGCTCAATGTACCTGACCCAATCAGAACTTGATTAAGCTGAATGTTTACAACATTGCTTACAAACGCAAATTCATAACCTTCTTTAGAAACCAAAGATACAGAAATGATATTACAAGTTGCGTTGGGTACAAAAAAGCAATTACGCAAAACCAAAACATGTCCATCTGACATTCCCAGGTGATAGTCCCCCACGGCTTTAGCATCCATGCTAGCTCCGTTCGCAACTCTGAGGGTCATGTCACCTGCTTTCAAAACACTACGGTTTCTCAACGCCTGCAAAGAATTACAGATATGAGATCCTGATCCGGTATCCAATACCCAGGAAGTAGAGTTTATTGAAATACAGTTTTCAATAACATACACACCTGAAGCTGAAGCTGCAACCTGCTTCAATTCCTGTATTCTGGCCTTCCAGGCCCTGCAATCATTCTTCCAGTGTCCTTTCTTATGACAATAGAAGCATTCTTCCTTATCCACAAGCTTCCCCGCTTTCTTTGTTGCTTTAGCTTTTCCCTTCATATCCACTTTACTAACACCGCCCCTTGGTTTGGCGGGGGTTTTCTTCTTCTTTCCCTTGGCTTTCGCTTTGGACCTAGAAGAAGATGATCCTCCTACAAACAAAATGGATGTTTCCCTACCTTTCTGTAGGGTGCCCTCTGCGCTCCTCAGAATGTTGAGGAGCTCTGAAAGTTCAACTTCTTTTTCTTGTAAGTTGAAGTTCAGTACAAACTGGGCGTAAGTGGAAGGAAGGGACTGGAGAACTAAGTCCGTATAGAGCTCACTCTCTAATGTGGTCCCTAAGTCCGCGAGCTCCTCAATGTAGCCGATCATCTTAAGCACGTGTTCTGCTACTGATGATCCGACGGCCATCCTTGCCGAAAATAACTTTTTCGACGCTTCGTATCTTGCGATACGAGATTGCTCTCCATACAGTTCTTTTGTATGAAGAAATATGGATTCCAAGTCCATATTCTCGTGCCTCCTCTGATGTTCATTGTCCATAGAGGCAAGTACGAGGCACTTGGCCTTCGCGCTATCAATCTCCCAAGTCTTACGGATTTCCTTATCCGTGACGCTGGAAGTGGGACCAGGGACAGGGGGAGCTTTGGTGGTAAGAAGATACCCCAGCTTGTCGTAAGTGATTGCCATCTTGACATTCCTGAGCCAATCTTTGTAGTTTGGCCCTGTCAGTATGTTTTTATCTAGAAGTAACTTAAGTCCAGTCATGTCGATTGGTCGCTGCAATTAGGAGAGAGAAGAAACACTCATCTTGATGCTCTTGCAAGTTTAGAATGGTTTTTAATTTGTCTAAACAGGATGGCTCCCACTGTTTCTCGAATCCCTCCTCAAACCAAAAAGGAAGAATTAGTCGGGATCAATCCCACCGCACAATACTTGCTTAACCGTTCAGCCAGGCCAGTGTCGGTACTTCGAGGGAGGTTTTCCAACGCTTTCGCGAAATTCCTTAATTAAATAACCTCTTTTCCCTGGGGGCGTAGCCCCGCTAACACCTTTCTAGACACCTACTAGGTTTATAGCATTGATCGTTTAGTGAGAAATTTCCCGAGGAGTAGCATATACTCACAGTAGGATCGGGATCCAAATATCATCGCGTGACGAAACTGAAGGAATCCTACCAGAATCATCACACTCCAAGTGGTATGCAAATCTAGCAAGTTTCAGTACTTATGAAACTCCCGATGTGGATTTTTGTCCCATGCTCTTATGACCTTGACTTTGGCCAAAATATCAAAAGTCACATGTCAAGTTCTACCCGTCATTCTCCAGGTTAATTTGGATCCATCCGTACCTACCCTTGACTTTGGCCAAAATGGCAGTACGACTGTCCCAAACCAACGCATCTATCTATGCTACACATGAATACCCAATAGCTACCAATCACTATGCCTTGACTTTGGCCAACATACACAGCTTGAATACTATTGACTATTCATGTGAAACGACGGAGGGCTACGAATGGTTTTGGCAAAACCGTGAACGTAGTGAACATGATATAATCGATGGAACGAGATAGCTTTTAAAAGGAGTGGCTCAAGCTCCGCATTTAAAAGTTAGTTTTGAAAAGAACCGAGTGGTTTTACGAAAGTGTTCCAACGATTTTAACTTGGTTTATTTTCTTGCATTAGTTCTTTTAATGCGTGATATTCTTGCATTAGTTCTTTTAATGCGTCCCATCATTTAATCCTACCATTGCAGAAAACAACCATAATATGACGTACGCTTTGTA
The DNA here is from genome assembly GCA_030015575.1 of Agapanthus africanus. Taxonomy (NCBI): domain Eukaryota; kingdom Viridiplantae; phylum Streptophyta; class Magnoliopsida; order Asparagales; family Amaryllidaceae; genus Agapanthus; species Agapanthus africanus. Next base: position 388,325,893 of record CM057342.1, on the reverse strand, counting down.
AGTCCATATTGCGACCCCCGGTGCTTACGGGGAGGCGGAAACGGTATAAAAAACAAATTTTTATCGCAAGAGGCAACATGGACTAAACAAGGTCGGGATCGTGTCTAAACTAAACTAGCAAATACGCTAAAAGGAGTTAGCTACTATGGAAGATGGTTATACCTAAACTTGAACTCCTTCTTCTTTAAACCTTGTAGAGGTTGATGGTTCTCTTCTTGTCGCCTTCTTCCGTCGAAGATGGATCCACCTCGAAGGTTCGACCTTTGGGCTCTTCCTCGATCTTTGAGTGAACTAGGGTTTCCGGCTTGCTAAACCTTGAACCTAGAATGAGTAGAGAGTGACTAGGGTTTGCTTTTCTTTTTAAAGAGAAGGATTCTCAACACATGAGAAGGTTTCTCTTTGCTAGAGGAAGAAGAAGATGAAGTGAGGAGAGAGAAGCTAAATGAGATAATGAGCTAGGTTTTTCTTTCTTGCAACCATAATGCCAAAAGAAAAGAATTATCTAAATAATAATAATTCAAAATAAGAATAGTTGATGGTAATTTGGAATGACCACTATCATGCTTCTTTAAATGAAGTGTAAGCATGAATCAAGGAGGATCTTTCAAAGCATGATGGTGGTCAATGGTCAACAAGTCAACCATGGTCAACAAGTCAACAAAATCAACCATAACATAATTCTCATTTAATTACTATTATTAATAGATAATTCATAAATCCATTAGGGTTTGGAAAATGATAACTGTCAACTGTGCATACGCACCCGTTCCGAAACCCTAATGAAAAAACTCATCCTCCGCCTCAAGCAACTGTGCATACACACCTGCATTCTCGTTCCGAGGAACAAGAATACCAAGATATAAAAGCAACCCCCAAAACATATACCAGTATTTGGCTCAAACCAGAGCCTGCCAGTATAATCCGTCCGGACTCCAAACGTGCACAAGTGCGCGGATGAGAACGAACCCTGTCGCAAAACCATGCGACCTCTACTCTGTTTTGCCCAGAGGCGAATACCCTCTGTGTGGGACTCTAAAGACTCGACACTACGCTGGCAGTGGGTTTAACCACAGACCGCAAGCGGCACTAGCTGTGCGTAACGATCCCCAGGTAGATGCCGACAAGAAGGCTGACGAGGTGAAACCCCATCTGAACCCCTACTGAGTCTGAATGTGACAGTCTCCGTACAGTCCGGTCTGTTCGTCTGATACATCGCATGTCGGGCCTAGGGGGCGGTAAAACGTCAGTCCCCCAATAGCGGTACAAGTCGTGTCGGAGTGAAGCCCAAAACACCCTGAGATAACACTGGAAACCTACCAGTATATCTCGCTTGCCCTGGCCAGGGACTACTCGTGTAATGGCTCTCCTAGACACAGCGCGATGTCAACCCCCAATACCGGGAGAGACGAATCCTGTCTAACTGTCACTGCCTCCAAGTGCTTCGGGACTGCACCCAACCACCACCTGTTTGCACGACTCCTTTGAGCCGTGGTAGGGTAGTGATCAAAGTGCAGTGGGAACACACTCGAGGCGAAGTGCCAGTGTCAAGTCAGCGGACTAAGCTGTACTCATGTCACCTGGGAACTGATAACTGACGATAGGTATAATACCAACCTTTCAGTTCCCGACGAGTCCTGTCCAGTGTACTCGTAACCCAACGAGCACCCGTATACTATCTCCAGTACGACGTACTGATGGCTGTGGGACAGACCATCTCCCACACTGGGATGAGAAGCGCATACGCTAGTCTACTCCGGAGTATCGATGCCCTGTCTCGATAGTCCTACGACTAGGGACCTGTATAAGGATGTGCTTATAGATTACCCAGCCCCCACTAGTGTGACTGCCATCACAACGCTGGTAATCAAGCAAAGATCCTAAGGGCTCCACTAATGCGTATAAGTGATATACTGAAATAAACACAAGTACACATTGAAGTAGAAACAAACCAAGTAGCATACTACTATATTGAGCAAGATTGTTTATACAAGGTGAATATCCCAAGCTTCCATCAAGTAATATACAAACTAGTATGATACAGTAATGGCCTCTAGGGCATATACACTAACAATCTCCCACTTGCACTAAGGCCATGAACTGGCTTACCGAAGACCTATCATCTCGATCAGCCGCTCGAACTGAGCCTGGGGTAAGGCCTTGGTGAATGGATCTGCAGTGTTCTCTTCTGAAGCAACCCTCCGAACCTCGATCTCCTTGCGATCCACGATCTCCCTGATCAGGTGATACCGCCTCAAGATGTGCCTGGATCTCTGATGGGACCTGGGTTCCTTTGCTAAAGCTATAGCCCCGTTGTTGTCGCAATACAGAGGTACTGGGTCAACAATGGACGGAACCACCTGAAGTTCTTTTAAGAACTTCCTTATCCAGACAGCTTCTTTTGCGGCATCAGATGCAGCGATGTATTCCGCTTCCATAGTCGAGTCTGCAACGGTTTCCTGTTTGGAACTCTTCCAACACACCGCCCCTCCATTGAGGGTAAAGACAAAACCCGACATGGACTTGGAATCTTCCTTGTCACTCTGGAAGCTGGAGTCAGCAAAGGCCTCAATCTGGAGGTCTTTTCCGCCATACACCAAGAACATCTCCTTAGTCCTTCTCAGGTACTTGAGAATGTTCTTTACTGCTATCCAATGTTTCTCCCCAGGGTTTGACTGATACCGGCTTACTACACTCAGTGCATAAGCTACATCCGGTCTGGTACACAACATCGCATACATTATAGAGCCTACCGCAGAAGCGTAGGGTATAATGGACATGCGATCCCTCTCCATATCAGTCTTGGGAGACATCTCTTTAGAGAGGGTGATCCCGTGACAAGCCGGTAGGTTTCCGCGCTTGGAATCTTCCATACTGAATCTTTTCAGTACGGTGTCGATGTACCTGGACTGTGAAAGTCCTAATATCCTCTTGGATCTATCACGATGGATCCGGATCCCCAGGATGTATGAGGCATCACCCAGGTCTTTCATGGAGAACCTGTGTGACAAGAAACCCTTGACAGATTGTAGCATAGGAATGTCATTTCCTATTAAGAGAATGTCATCAACGTATAAAACAAGGAATACTACAGTTCTCGCTACAAATCTACTATAGATGCATGGTTCATCTGGATTTTTGATAAAGTCAAATTCCTTGACCGTCTCATCAAAACAGATGTTCCAACTCCGCGATGCCTGCTTTAGTCCATAGATGGACTTAAGCAACTTGCACACCTTTCCGCTGCTCCCACTCTGAATGAAACCCTCTGGCTGATCCATATAGACACACTCCTCTAAATTTCCATTTAGAAAAGCGGTTTTTACGTCCATCTGCCAAATCTCATAATCGTGGAAGGCAGCAATGGCAAGAAGGATCCGAATGGATTTCAGCATAGCCACTGGAGAAAAGGTTTCGTCATAGTCCAAGCCAGGTCTTTGACGGAAACCCTTTGCTACAAGTCTAGCTTTATAGGTCTCAACCTGTCCATCTACACCAATCTTCCTTTTGAAGATCCACTTGCATCCTACGGGTTTTACCCCGTCTGGAGCAATGTCCAACGTCCATACTTTGTTGGTGTACATGGACTCCATTTCGGTCCGCATTGCATCCAGCCATTCTACCGAGTCAACGCTCTGAACGGCCTGCTGGAAGCTAGTAGGCTCATCATAATCTATGATGCAATCCTCTCGATCCCCGTCTATGAGAAAACCGTAGTATCTCTCGGGCGGATGAGACTGCCTACTACTCCTGCGGAGCGGCGTAGGAATGTCCTGTTCTTTTGAACCCTCTGGTCCCTCTAAGCTTTCAGTAATAGCTCGTGGTTCTGGAATTTCTTCCAGTTCTACTGTGCTCCCACTTATCTGGTTTTCCAAAAACTCAGTTTCCAAGAAGTAGGCATGACGAGAAACAAGAACTTTTTGTTCTTCTTCACAGTAGAAGAAATATCCCTTGGAGTTCTTTGGATATCCCACGAACTTACACTGTACTGAGCGTGCCTCGAGCTTGTCCGCATGCTGCTTTTTAACAAAAGCTGGACATCCCCATGTCTTAATGTGCTTAAGATAGGGTCTCTTCCCACTCCACATCTCATATGGTGTAGTAGGCACAGTCTTAGTAGGAACTCGGTTCAAAAGGTACGCAGCTGATTCTAGCGCATACCCCCAGAATGATCGCGGTAACTCAGCGTTACTCATCATGGACCGTACCATACCCAATAGGGTTCGGTTCCGTCTCTCCGATACACCGTTGTGCTGCGGAGTGTATGGAGGAGTAAGCTGAGAGAGAATCCCATTCTCTTTTAAGTAATTTAGGAACTCGGCACTTAAGTATTTTCCACCTCGATCCGATCTTAGAATCTTGATACTTTTGCCGGTCTGTTTCTCTACTTCATTCTTATATTCCTGGAACTTTTCAAAAGCCTCGGACTTATGTTTCATTAAGAAGACATAACCATACCTTGAAAAATCATCCGTGAAAGTAATGAAGTAAGAGTAACCGCTTCGCGCATGTGTAGACATTGGACCGCACACGTCGCTGTGTACGAGTCCCAAGAGCTCGCTCGCTCTTTCTCCGTGTCCAGTGAACGGAGTTTTTGTCATCTTTCCTATGAGACAAGATTCACAAGTGGCATAAGAGTGATACTCGAACGGATCCAAGTATCCTTCTTTATGTAACTTAGTTAACCGTGTCTCATTGATGTGATCCAGTCTACAATGCCATAAGAAAGCCTGATTAATATCTGGTGACTTTCTTTTGTGTGTATTCTGGACATTGAAAATCTGTGGTTGGTTTAATACGTATATACCATTGCTTAGTGTACCTGACCCAATCAGAACTTGATTAAGGTGAATGTTTACAACATTACTTACAAACGCAAATTCATAACCTTCTTTAGAAACCAAAGATACAGAAATGATATTACAAGTTGCGTTGGGTACAAAAAAGCAATTACGCAAAACCAAAACATGCCCATCTGACATTCCCAGGTGATAGTCCCCCACGGCTTTAGCGTCCATGCTAGCTCCGTTTGCAACTCTGAGGGTCATGTCACCTGCCTTCAAAACACTACGGTTTCTCAACGCCTGCAAAGAATTACAGATATGAGATCCTGATCCGGTATCCAATACCCAGGAAGTAGAGTTTATAGAAAGACAGTTTTCAATAACATACACACCTGAAGCTGAAGCCGCAACCTGCTTCAGTTCCTGTGTCCTGGCTTTCCAAGCCCTGCAATCTTTCTTCCAGTGTCCACTCTTATGACAATAGAAGCACTCTTCCTTTCCAACAAGCTTCCCCGCAATCTTTGTTGCCTTTTCCTTTCCCTTCGCACCCACTTTACTAACACCGCCTCTTGGTTTGGCGGGGGCTTTCTTCCTCTTTCCCTTGGCTTTCGCCTTGGACCTAGAGGAAGAAGATCCTCCTACAAACAAAGCGGGTGTTTCCCTACCCTTCTGTAGGGTGCCCTCTGCGCTCCTCAGCAGGTTGAGGAGTTCTGAAAGTTCAACTTCCTTTTCTTGCAAGTTGAAGTTCAGTATGAACTGGGCGTAAGTGGATGGAAGGGACTGGAGAATTATATCCGTATAGAGTTCACTGTCCAACGTGGTCCCAAGTTCCGCGAGCTCCTCAGTGTAGCCAATCATCTTAAGCACGTGGTCCGCTACCGATGATCCGACGGCCAACTTTGTCGAAAATAACTTCTTCGACACTTCGTATCTTGCGATACGAGACTGCTCTCCATACAGTTCTTTTGTATGAAGAAATATGGATTCCAAATCCATATTCTCGTGCCTCCTCTGATGGTCGTTGTCCATCGAGGCAAGTACGAGGCATCTGGCCTTCGCGCTGTCAATCTCCCAAGTCTTACGGATTTCCTTATCCGCGACGCTGGAGGTGGGACCTGGGACGGGGGGAGCTTTGGTGGTAAGAAGATACCCCAGCTTGTCGTAAGAGATTGCCAACTTGACATTCCTGAGCCAATCTTTGTAGTTTGGCCCTGTCAATATGTTTTTATCTAGAAGTAACTTAAGTCCAGTCATTTCGATTTGGTCGCTGCAGGGGGAGAGAAGAAACACTTAGCACGATGCTCTTGCAAGTTTAGAATGGTTTTTAATTTGTCTAAACAGGATGGCTCCCACTGTCTCTCGAATCCCTCCTCAAACCACAAAGGAAGAATTAGCCGGGATCAATCCCACCGTACAATACTTGCTTAACCGTTCAGCCAGGCCAGTGTCGGTACTTCGAGGGAGGTTTTCCAACGCTTTCGCGAAGTTCCTTAATTTAAGAACCTCTTTTCCCTGGGGGCGTAGCCCCGCTAACACCTTTCTAGGCACCTACTAGGTTTATAGCATTGATCGTTTAGTGAGAAATTTCCCGAGGAGTAGCATATACTCACAGTAGGATCGGGATCCAAATATCATCGCGTGACGAAAATGAAGGAATCCTACCATAATCATCACACTCCAAATGGTATGCAAATCTAGCAAGTTTCAGTACTTATGAAACTCCCGATGTGGATTTTTGCCCCATGCTCTTATGACCTTGACTTTGGCCAACAAATCATAAGTCACATGTCAAGTTCTTCCCGTCGTTCTCCAGGTTAATTTGAATCCACCCGTACATACCCTTGACTTTGGCCAACAAGGCAGTACGACTGTTCCAAATCAACGCATCTATCTATGCTGCACATGAATATCCAATAGCTACCAATCACTATGCCTTGACTTTGGCCAACAAACACAGCTTGAATACTATTGACTATTTATGTGAAACGACGGAGGGCTACGAATGGTTTTGGTAAAACCGTGAACGTAGTGAACTTGATATAATCGATGGAACGAGATAGCTTTTAGAAGGAGTGGCTCAAGCTCCGCATTTAAAAGTTAGTTTTGAAAAGAACCGAGTGGTTTTTCGAAAGTGTTCCATCGACTTAAACTTGGTTTATTATCTTGCATTAGTTCTTTTAATGCGTGATATTCTTGCATTAGTTCTTTTAATGCGTCCCATCATTTAATCCTACCATTGCAGAAAACAACCAAAATATGACGTACGCTTATGCCATTCGCATTCGCCACGGGGTCCCGTCATCACTCGTTAGGTTACTTAACTAACGACAGAGCGGGGGCTGGGCTAGCGCGGCTGTAAAACATAAGCAACACCTAAATAGAAAGCAATGATAGACATTACAGATCACAGATGAATACATTGGATATACTAGCAATCCGCAATCCTTTCGAGCCTGCAATGAAAAGCGGATTACACGGTCGCGGTGAATAGCCAAATACCCCACCCAAGACCCCTACGGGTGCGGCAAACTACCCGCCAAGTTCCCGGTAGTTTGTGCACCCCTCCATGGGTCTATCCTAGGAGCAAAAACAGTAAAAAGAATTATACAATGACGGCTACAACCCCGACCCGGTTGTGCGGCCAAACAAATAATATTATTACATCAATTTACATTTACAATGAATGAAAGAAAAACAAAAGCTCATCTCACATCCACCCCGGCTATTCACCCGCGACAGTCCAACACATTCATATACACATTCCAATATCAAACACAGATCATGTATAACCCCGACTAATCAACCTATAGCGATTAGCCGACGTTCAATACATGCAAGCATCACAGATATAACCATCATAGTCAAAGTGCAGTGAAGTTCGGAAAAAAAAAATACGGAATTATAGGACCCCAAAAGTGAATTTCAGTTCTGGAAAATCTGGGCACATATAATATATTTTAAAAATCCCAAAACCAATACAGACACACACTGCACGAAAGACGATGCACAGAAGACGACAAACCGCGGCGCTTCCACGGCACATTCCTACCTCGTGCGGCGGAAGCGCGGCGGTTTGAACGAATCACTGCATCGTTTTTCTTGGGTGTTCACACAAAACCCTGAGCCGAATTTACAAGTATAAAGTTTTTCATTTAGAGCAGAAAAAAAAACAACAGAAACTTAGGGTTTTGTTTTTGCGGTTTTGTGATTTTTTCGGTTCCGAACTTCGTTACACTTCACTACCAAGCTAGTTTAAGTTTAGTTAGGCTCTGATACCACTGTAAGTCCATATTGCGACCCCCGGTGCTTACGGGGAGGCGGAAACGGTATAAAAAACAAATTTTTATCGCAAGAGGCAACATGGACTAAACAAGGTCGGGATCGTGTCTAAACTAAACTAGCAAATACGCTAAAAGGAGTTAGCTACTATGGAAGATGGTTATACCTAAACTTGAACTCCTTCTTCTTTAAACCTTGTAGAGGTTGATGGTTCTCTTCTTGTCGCCTTCTTCCGTCGAAGATGGATCCACCTCGAAGGTTCGACCTTTGGGCTCTTCCTCGATCTTTGAGTGAACTAGGGTTTCCGGCTTGCTAAACCTTGAACCTAGAATGAGTAGAGAGTGACTAGGGTTTGCTTTTCTTTTTAAAGAGAAGGATTCTCAACACATGAGAAGGTTTCTCTTTGCTAGAGGAAGAAGAAGATGAAGTGAGGAGAGAGAAGCTAAATGAGATAATGAGCTAGGTTTTTCTTTCTTGCAACCATAATGCCAAAAGAAAAGAATTATCTAAATAATAATAATTCAAAATAAGAATAGTTGATGGTAATTTGGAATGACCACTATCATGCTTCTTTAAATGAAGTGTAAGCATGAATCAAGGAGGATCTTTCAAAGCATGATGGTGGTCAATGGTCAACAAGTCAACCATGGTCAACAAGTCAACAAAATCAACCATAACATAATTCTCATTTAATTACTATTATTAATAGATAATTCATAAATCCATTAGGGTTTGGAAAATGATAACTGTCAACTGTGCATACGCACCCGTTCCGAAACCCTAATGAAAAAACTCATCCTCCGCCTCAAGCAACTGTGCATACACACCTGCATTCTCGTTCTGAGGAACAAGAATACCAAGATATAAAAGCAACCCCCAAAACATATACCAGTATCTGGCTCAAACCAGAGCCTGCCAGTATAATCCGTCCGGACTCCAAACGTGCACAAGTGCGCGGATGAGAACGAACCCTGTCGCAAAACCATGCGACCTCTACTCTGTTTTGCCCAGAGGCGAATACCCTCTGTGTGGGACTCTAAAGACTCGACACTACGCTGGCAGTGGGTTTAACCACAGACCGCAAGCGGCACTAGCTGTGCGTAACGATCCCCAGGTAGATGCCGACAAGAAGGCTGACGAGGTGAAACCCCATCTGAACCCCTACTGAGTCTGAATGTGACAGTCTCCGTACAGTCCGGTCTGTTCGTCTGATACATCGCATGTCGGGCCTAGGGGGCGGTAAAACGTCAGTCCCCCAATAGCGGTACAAGTCGTGTCGGAGTGAAGCCCAAAACACCCTGAGATAACACGGGAAACCTACCAGTATATCTCGCTTGCCCTGGCCAGGGACTACTCGTGTAATGGCTCTCCTAGACACAGCGCGATGTCAACCCCCAATACCGGGAGAGACGAATCCTGTCAAACTGTCACTGCCTCCAAGTGCTTCGGGACTGCACCCAACCACCACCTGTTTGCACGACTCCTTTGAGCCGTGGTAGGGTAGTGATCAAAGTGCAGTGGGAACACACTCGAGGCGAAGTGCCAGTGTCAAGTCAGCGGACTAAGCTGTACTCATGTCACCTGGGAACTGATAACTGACGATAGGTATAATACCAACCTTTCAGTTCCCGACGAGTCCTGTCCAGTGTACTCGTAACCCAACGAGCACCCGTATACTATCTCCAGTACGACGTACTGATGGCTGTGGGACAGACCATCTCCCACACTTGGATGAGAAGCGCATACGCTAGTCTACTCCGGAGTATCGATGCCCTGTCTCGATAGTCCTACGACTAGGGACTTGTATAAGGATGTGCTTATAGATTACCCAGCCCCCACTAGTGTGACTGCCATCACAACGCTGGTAATCAAGCAAAGATCCTAAGGGCTCCACTAATGCGTATAAGTGATATACTGAAATAAACACAAGTACACATTGAAGTAGAAACAAACCAAGTAGCATACTACTATATTGAGCAAGATTGTTTATACAAGGTGAATATCCCAAGCTTCCATCAAGTAATATACAAACTAGTATGATACAGTAATGGCCTCTAGGGCATATACACTAACACGCTTATGCCATTCGCATTCGCCACGGGGCCCCGTCATTACCCGTTAGGTTACTTAACTAACGACAGAGCGGGGGCTGGGCTAGCGCGGCTGTAAAACATAAGCAACGCCAAAATAATATCATATATTGATATATTGCAATGATAGCCATTTCAGATCACAGATGAACACATTGGATATACTAGGAATCCGCAATTTGTACGAGCCTGTAACGAAAAGCAGATTACACGGTCGCGGTGAATAGCCAATACCCCACCCAAGACCCCTACGGGTGCGGCAAACTACCCGCCAAGTACCCGAAGCAAAGCAACCTCCCTCAACTCCGTGAGTAGGCCACTCGGCACTTCGGCATACCCGGTAGTTTGTGCACCCCCTCCATGGGTCTATCCTAGGAGCAAAAACAGTAAAAAGAAATTATACAATGACGGCTACAACCCCGACCCGGTTGTGCGGCCATACAAATAATTATTACATCAATTTACAAATTTACATGAATTGAAAGAAAAGAAAACTCTCGTCTCACAACCCCCGGCTATTCACCCGCGACAATCCAATGAATTCATATACACATTCCAATAACATTACAGATCACAGATTTGTATAACCCCCACTAATCGACATATAGCGATTAGCAGACGTTCAATACAAATATCACATCACAGAAAAACCCGTCAGCTTAAGTCTTTTAGAAGTTCGATCAAAAATACGGATGTTCAGGACCCCAAAAATAGCTTTCTGTGTGGGACTCTAAAGACTCGACACTACGCTGGCAGTGGGTTTAACCACAGACCGCAAGCGGCACTAGCTGTGCGTAACGGTCCCCAGGTAGATGCCGACAAGAAGACTGACGAGACGAAAACCCATCTGAACTCCTACTGAGCCTGAATGTGATATTCTTCGTACAGTCCGGTCTGTTTGTCTGATACATCGCATGGCGGGCCTAGGGGGCGGTAAACGTCAGTCCCCCAATAGCGGTACAAGTCGTGTCGGAGTGAAGCCCAAAACACCCTGAGATAACACTGGAAGCCTACCAGTATATCTCGTTTGCCCTGGCCAGGGACTACTCGTGTAATGGCTCTCCTAGACACAGCGCGATGTCAACCCCCAATACCGGGAGAGATGAATCCTGTCTAACCGTCACTGCCTCCAAGTGCTTTGGGACTGCACCCAACTACCACCTGTTTGCACGACTCCTTTGAGCCGTGGTAGGGTAGTAATCAAAGTACAGTGGGAACACACTCGAGGCGAAGTGACAGTGTCAAGTCAGCGGACTAAGCTGTATTCATGTCACCTGGGAACTGATAAGTGACGATAGGCATAATACCAACTAGTCAGTTCCCGACGAGTCCTGTCCAGTGTACTCGTAACCCAACGAGCACCCGTATACTATCTCAAGTACGACGTACCGACGGCTGTGGGACAGACCGTCTCCCACACTGGGATGAGAAGCGCATGCGCTAGTCTACTCCGGAGTATCGATGCCCTGTCTCGATAGTCCTGCGACCAGGGACCTGCATAAGGATGTGCTTATAGATTACCCAGCCCCACTAGTGTGACTGCCATCACAACGCTGGTAATCAAGCAAAGATCCTAAGGGCTCCACTAATGTGTATAGGCGATATACTAAAATAAACACATGTACACATTGAAGTAGAAACAAACCAAGTAGCATACTACTATTTTGAGCAAAGATTGTATATACAAGGTGAATATGCTAAGCTTCCATTAAGTAATATACAAACTAGTATGATACAGTAATAGCCTCTAGGGCATATACACTAACACCATCATCCCACGCTTGTTGCGGCTGCTCCGATCTCCTTGAACTCCGGTCTTCTCGTCCAGGTGGCACCATGTCGATGGATCTTTAAACGGGCTCCCACCTCTGAACCGAGGCAACTCGATCGTCAAGTTTGCTAAAAGAGACGACCAAGATGAAGTAGAGAATGAGTAGAACACTTTGTCTCGTTATGTCTAAGGCTATGGACGAACGGTTAATGAAGTTGCCTTTTGGATCGATACGAAATGAGAAATGAAGCATATCAATTTCCATGAACCAAAATCCTTAATCTTTTCAAACAACAACCATGAACTATGAGAGGGGGGGAGGCCGGCCACTTATAGATGAGGAGGAGGGTGAGTGTAGGAGAGGGGGGTGACTACAAGCAAAAAATCTAATGTGAACAGAAAGTATGAAAGCATTTAAAGCAAACCAATCACAATTAACCTAGTCACCTTGTCATTAACTGCACCATTAATGACCTAATGACTCACTAGCCTTGTCACCCTCTCTAGAACCTTCTAGAACACTGACTCACCTCATCAAGAAAAGATAAATCCGCATTTAACCGAATGTCAAAATACGGCTGATAGAAAACTGGAAACTGGCAACTTCCAAAAGTGATCCTGAAACGAATTTCAGGATAACCCCGTATCAGTATAAACATACCCGCATTTGTATTACGACCGAATACAAATGCAACTGAGACAAAGATATTATATCTACACAGTATAATACTGGGTTCCGGCATAAACCAAAGCCTACCAGTATTATCTGCCCGAAAAACGACACGTGCGAAAACGCACGTGCTTTTTCCGAACCTTGCCATATCACCATACGGCCTCTACAACGTTTCGCCCGAACTTGGAAAAGTGTCTGTGGGGGACTCTAATGACTCATCAACACACTAGCACTGGGTATAACCCCTAGCACGTCAGAGGTACTAGCTGCACGTAACGTTTTGCCTATATATTGACTGGAAGGGAAGCTGACGAGCGAACTCATCTATAAACCCTACTGAGCCTGACAGTGAAAATGTACATACAGTCCGGTCTATTCGTCTAAAGAGTATCGCATATCGAGTCTAGGGGGGTGGATAAAGTCAGACCCCTAATAACGCGATAAATCGTGTCGGCATGAAGTCCATCACCACCTGAGAAACTACTGATCCCAATCAGTAATTCTCCACTACCTCGGCCGAGGATTCCTAGTGATGGCCACTCGTGCACTGCGCGACATCAACCCCCAAATACCGGGAGAGACGAATCCCCGACGATCCGCTCACTTGCCTCCAATGTGGCTCGGGACTGTACCCAAAAAGGACTTGTTTGCACGACTCTTTTGAGCCGTGGTAGGGTAGAAATCAAAGCACAGTGGGAACTCACACGAGACAAATGACGACCTCAGGTCAATGAACTAACCTGTACACATATCACCAGGGAATTGCTATCTGACGCTAGGTATAATACCATCTAGCAGATTCCCGGCGAGTCCTGTCCGGTGTACTCATAACTCAATGAGCACCTGTATACATCTTAGGTGATCCAACTGACACCAGTGGCTTGTGAGACCGGCCACCGCCCCTCGTCGGGGTCTCGACTGTATACACTAATCTACTCTGGAGTATCGATGCCCTGTCTCGAAACTCCCACGACTAGGTACACTTAAAGGATGTGCTTACAGACCCCAGCTCCCACGTATATGATCGCCATCATACTGCTGGTAGTCAAGCAAGAATCCTAGGGGCTCTATCATCATGCAATAGTGAACTAAAGCATATATACGATGATAAAGACAAACCAGATAGCATACTATCATCTCGAGTAAGACTGTCATATCGGTATAGGTCCTTCCTCAATCATTGCAATCACGTGCCTGCGATCCAATAATTGACTTTGAGGGCACTATCTCCAACAATCTCCCACTTGCACTCAAGGCTAATTATTGCGATGTCGCATACTCATAGCCCGTGTGATACCGAACACCTAACTTCTCTATTAATCAGTTTCACAAAGCTAGTTTGAAAACTCTTGTGTTCGAGAAATAGCCTCAGTGAATGGATCCGCCCGGATGTTTCTTTCTATATCTCTCTAAATCTCAAGTTCGCGGAGAAAGCCATCTCCCGAATCGAGCAATACCTGTCTTAGAATATGTCTGGATATCTGATGGGACCTAGTTTATAAATGAACTCCAAATCCAAACTTCTTAGACTGTTTTGATAACTAAACCTAATCAGTATCCAGCACCATGCCTCCCACAGTATCCTCTTGGACCACCTGTCCATAATACTGTCCCTCGTCAGAGGGAAAACTATAACTCTGACAATCACTCTGTCATCCATGTCACCTTTGAAGCCTGGAATGATAACCGTCTCCCGAAGGAGGCTGCCGTCATCAAATCCATAGAACATGCACCTTATGTTCTAAAACTGCTTCCTTACTTTTCTTCAGGATTGGATTAATATAAACTTATCGCATCAAGTGCAAAAACTACATCTGGTGTGGTACTTGACATCTTATGATTGACTCAATTGCCTAAGCAAGTGATCTGCCAATCATGCACATTCCTCTCTCCTTTAGTCTCTAAGACACCTTTAGAGAGGGTGACTCCATCACCTGCAGGTACACCACCATGCCAGGAGTCATCTATTCTAAATACTATTAGAATATTGTCAATGTACCCATATTGGGAAACTACCCAAATCTAGATCTAAAACCGTAGATCTAGTAACCAGAATGTCTGATATTATATCCATGTCCTTTGTGAAGAAATAACTGTATAACAACCACAGTACAACCGATCATAGTATAGGAATTTTACTTCCTACTCTGTGTATGTCATCCAAATGCCAGGACGTCACACCCTACTACCTTCTTAACAGATCCATCCCCTATTCTGATGAAGTCAAACCCATGACTGTCACATCAAAATTAGATGATCTTATCTCCGCTATATTTGCTCAAGTCTATCAATAGACATAAGCTACTTGCCCACTATGCTTCCGCTGCTCCCACTGACTACGACAATCCTCTGGCAGAATAATATCTACGTACACTTCTAAATCATGTTTATGTTGGATATATATGCCCTAGAGGCCTACATTGTATAGGGTACTTGGGATATGTATGTACATGACAGTCTTGCTTGATATGATAGTACGCTATTTGGTTTGACTTTGTCTTAACGTATGATATATTTTACTTGGTATTTATATATATATGTTGATAAAGCCCATAGGGTGTTTGTCTGACTACCGACGTTGTGATGGCAGTCATACTAGTGGGAGCTGGATAGTCAATAGGCACACCCTTAGATGTCCCTGGTCGCAGGAGTATCGAGATTGGGCATCGATGCTCCGGAGTAGACTAGTGTATACATATCTAGACCCTGACGAGGGGCAATGGATTGGTCCCGCAACCATTGGTGGTGTTCACCTAAGATTGTATACAGATGCTCACTGGGTGTGAGTACACCGGACAGGACTCGCCGAGAACTGACTGGATGGTATTATACCTAACGTCAGATAGCAGTTCTCAGGTGAAATGTGTGCAGATAGTCCGTTGACTTAAGGTCATCATTTGTCTCGTGTGAGTTCCCACTGTGCTTTGATTGTTACTCTACCACGGCTCAAAGGAGTCGTGCAAACAGGTTTCAGTTGGGCACAGTCCCGAGCCACGTGGAGGCAGTGAGTGACTGTTAGGGATTCGTCTCTCCCGGTATAGGGAGTTGATATCGCACGGTGATCGGTTGGTCATTACCATAAGTCCCTGGCCAGGGCTGATTGAGAATTACTGATAGGTTGATCAGTAGATTCTCGGATGGTGATAGAGCCATACCGACACGACTTGTATGGTTATTAGGGGTCTGACGTCCACCACCTCCCTAGACCGTACATGTGATACTCTTAGACGAACAGACCGGACTGTGCGGATATTGTCACAGACAGGCTCAGTAGGATTTCAGATGGGTTACCTCATCAGATTTCTTATCGACAACTACCTGGGGACCGTTACGTACAGCTAGTGCCGCTTGCGGTCTGTGGTTAAACCCACTGCCAGCGTAGTAGTCGAGTCTTTAGAGTCCCACACAGAGATTTCCCAAACCCAGGCGAAAAGATATAGAGGTCGTATGGTTTTACGACAAAGGTTCGGACGCATACGTGCTTGAACGCACGTACGACATTCGGACAGTTTTTACTAGCCGGCTTTGGTTTAAGCCAGATTCTAGTATCAGGTTATTGGATTTATACAGTCTAAAGTTTTTCCGTGTTTTCACGGATGAGAGGGGCGTTCTCGTAATTTTCCGAGAAGCTTCTAGAAGGATGTGACATAAAGAGAGAGGTGGCTTTTTCATTTAATGAATTAGTGACTCATTGTGAATGATTCATCACATCATTAATGCATTATTAAATGCTGAATGACTCATGTAATGAATCACCCACTTGCATTAATGAAACATGATGAATAATCTCTTATTATTCTTTTCTTTTCAATTCATTATGTTTCATATATATCAAGTGAGAAGCTTTTTTCAATATAATAATATCATTATCATCTTCTCACTCTCTCTCTTCAAGTTCTCTCTCCTTCACCAAGCCTAATCCTACCCCTCATGAGTTGAGAACAAGGATTAGGAAAGACTAATTACTCCATAACCTATCTCTACATCACCTTAGCTACTCTATTTAGCAACTAGAGAAACTAAGTAACCTCAAGTTTAGAGGTTATAGCTTGGATTAGGGTTCTCGGGTGGATCGTCTATCACGGGAGAAAGCCGAAGAGGACGTGGAGATCCAAAGAGGCCGTAGACAACATCAAGACGAAGGACTAGAACCGTTTGGTATAATCTCTTCGCATAGTAGTTTAAAACTCTATAGCTTTTGTTAAAACTTGTATAGCAAACGATTCATACGGTTAATCGATGTTTGATCATAGAACTTGATTGTTATTCATATTTCCGCCTCCCCACAAGTATTGGGGTGTTGAACATCGACTTTTAATAAAAGCTTTTTGGCCTACGATTAAATCAAGGTCATTACGTTAACGGTTTTTTGCCAAAAACCAGCCGTAACCCTCCGTCGTTTCAGATAGACAGCACATCGTATTCATGCTATGCTTGTTGGCCTACGTCAAGGCATAGTGTATGGTAGCAGTGTGTGTGCCTATTTGTTGCATAGATAGATGCATTAGTTTAATACAGACGTACACCTTGTTGGCCTACGTCAAGGGCTTGTACGATGTATTTAAATTGATCAGGACAACGACGGGTAGGACTTGACTTGCGTCTTATGACTTGTTGGCCTACGTCAAGGTCTATAAGAGCTTGGGGTGAAAATCACATCGGGAGTTTCAAACATAAAGGAAACTTGCAGATTTAGCTTACCTTCTGGAGTGTGGTGACTAGAGTGGCTTCCATCTAGGGCATCATACAATGATAGTTGGATCCCGATCCCACTGATGAGTAGGATTACTCTCGGGAATTTCTCTCACTTAACAATCAATGCTATAAACCAAGTAGATGCCTAGAAAGGTGTTAGAGGGGCTACGCCTCCAGGGAAAAGAGGTTCTTTAATTAAGGAACTTCGCGAAAGTGTTGGAAAACCTCCCTCGAAGTACCAACACCAGCCTGGCTGAAAGGTTAAGCAAGTATTGTGACGTGTGATTAAATCCTGACTAGTTCTTCTTTTAGGTTTTGAAGAAGGATTTGAGGAAACAGTGGGAGCCATCCTGTTTAGATAAATTAATAAACCAATCTAAACTTGCAAGAGCATATGCTGAGTGTTTTCTTTTCTCTCTCTCTGGCAGCTACCATGACTGGACTAAAACTATTACTTGAAAAGAATATACTAACCGGGCAGAACTATAAAGACTGGCTAAGAAACGTCAATATTGCGCTGACTTATGACAAAGTTGCATATGTTACCACCGCTGTTCCTCCCCTTATCCCAGGACCAGATTCCTCAGTTGCGGACAAGGAAGTTCGTAAAACCTGGGATCTAGACTGTGAGCGAGCTAAGTGTATCGTGCTGGCGTCCATGAATAATGAACTCCAGAAACAGCACGAGAGTATGGATATTGCATCCATATTCCTCCATTGCAAGGAATTGTATGGTGAACACTCCCGTATCGCGAGGTACGAAACCTCAAGGAAACTCTTCCAGATGAGGTTAGCTCCAGGATCGTCTGTTGGAGAGCACGTCCTCAAAATGATCACCCTCATTGAGGAACTCGCAAACCTGGGATGCGTGCTAGAGAATGATTTGTATATCGACTTGATTTTGCAGTCCCTTCCCCACACCTTCTCTCAGTTCGTGCTGAACTTCAACATGTACGAATTGGAAGCGGATCTTCCAAAGCTCCTCAATATGTTGAGGGTAGCAGAGACCTCCTTGAAAAAGGAGAAGACCCCCGTTCTGTATGTTGGCCAATCATCTTCTTCTAAATCTAAAGCGAAAGCAAAAGGGAAGAAGAAGATGAAAGCCACCAAACCGAAGGGTGGGGTCAAGAAGGTGCAGGGAACGAACAAGGCAGGAAGGGTGAAGGCAGAAAAGAACGAGTGTTTCTATTGTCACAAGCAGGGGCACTGGAAGAAGGATTGTCAGGCCTTCAAAGCCAAGGACATGAAGCAAGTTGTTGCTTCTACTTCAGGTGTGTTCGTAATCGAAAATTGTCTTTCAGTAAACTCTACTTCATGGGTACTTGATACCGGTTCTGGTTCTCACATCTGTAATTCTTTGCAGGATCTGAGAAATAGTAGAGTACTGGGGGCAGGTGATACGACTCTCCGGATGGGCAATGGAATGCATGTAGATGCAGTTGCAATAGGGGAATATCACCTAGGGTTGAATAGTGGAAACATTTTGGTACTGTATAACTGTTTTTGTATTCCCAGTATGTTGTGTAATATTATATCAGTATCTTTATTGTCTAATAAAGGATATAATTTTGTGCTTGAAAGAAATGTCATGAACATTCTCCTAAATCAAGAACTGATTGGGTTTGGCACACTGGAAAACGGCATATACATACTTAATCAACCACAAATTTTCAATATTCAAAACACGCGTAAAAGAAAGGCTCCAGATTCAAATCAAGCCTTCCTATGGCATTGTAGACTTGGTCATATAAATGAAACAAGGTTGACTAAGTTACATAAAGATGGATATCTAGATTCGTTTGAATATTCATCATATGCAACTTGTCAATCATGTATCAAAGGAAAAATGACCAAATCTCCATTCACCGGACACGGAGAAAGAGCCACCGAACTCTTGGGACTAGTACACAGTGATGTATGTGGTCCGATGTCTATACATGCACGAAGTGGTCACTCCTACTTCATCACTTTTACTGATGACTTCTCTAGGTATGGACATGTGTTCTTAATAAAACATAAATCCGAGGCTTTTGAGAAGTTTAAGGAGTATAAAAATGAAGTAGAGAAACAAACTGGTAAAAGCATCAAGACACTTCGATCTGATCGAGGTGGAGAATACTTAAGTACCAGTTTCCTTGAATACTTGAAAGCAAATGGAATACTCTCTCAGCTTACTCCACCTTATACACCTCAGCATAATGATGTATCAGAAAGAAGGAATCGCACGCTATTAGATATGGTGCGATCAATGATGAGTAGTGCTGAGTTACCACTTTCCTTCTGGGGATTTGCTCTAGAATCAGCCGCATATCTATTAAATAGAGTTCCAACTAAGTCTGTACCTACCACTCCATATGAAATGTGGTGTGGGAAGAGACCATATCTCAAGTATATCAAGATATGGGGGTGTCCGGTATATGTTAAAAAGCATAATCCGGACAAGCTCGAAGCACGATCGGTTTTATGCAAGTTTGTAGGATACCCCAAGCATTTAAGGGGGTACATGGTCTACCACACTGAAGAATAAAAGGTGTTTGTCGCTCGTCACATTGTCTTCTTAGAAAGCGAATTTCTTGCAAAAGAAATTAGTGGGAGCGCGGTAGAACTGGAAGAAATTCCAGAACCTCAAACTGCAACCGAGGACTTAGAAGAATCTCAGATTTCAATAGAACATGACGAACCAACGCCACTCCGCAGATCTAGTAGGCTTTCTTATCCTCCTAAAAGATACTATGGTTTTCTTCTTGATGGGGATCGAGAGGATTGCATCATCGATGATGATGAGCCTACTAGTTTTCAGCAGGCTATCACAAGTAGCGACTCAGTAAAGTGGCTGGATGCAATGAGATCCGAAATGGAATCCATGTATACCAATAAAGTATGGACTTTAGAAGTTGCTCCTCCTGGGGTAAAACCAGTTGGGTGCAAATGGATCTTCAAAAAGAAGATTGGTACATTTGGACAAGTGGAAACGTACAAAGCTAGACTAGTAGCAAAAGGTTTTCGTCAAAGACCAGGATTGGACTATGATGAAACTTTTTCGCCAGTAGCTATAATTAAATCCATTCGGATCATGCTTGCCATTGCTGCCTTCCATGACTATGAAATCTGGCAAATGGATGTAAAAACAGCTTTTCTAAATAGACATCTAGAAGAGAGTGTTTACATGGATCAACCAGAAGGTTTCTTAGACGGTGGGAGCAGCGGAAGAGTGTGCAAATTACTTAAATCCATTTATGGGTTAAAGCAAGCATCGCGGAGTTGGAACATCTGTTTTGATGAAACAGTCAAGGAATTTGACTTTATCAAAAATATAGATGAACCATGTGTTTATAGGAAGATTGTAGAAGGAGCAGTAGTCTTCCTCGTTTTGTACATCGACGACATACTACTGATAGGGAATGATATCCCTATACTACAATCAGTAAAGCTCTTCTTGTCACAGAAATTCTCTATGAAAGACTTGGGAGATGCATCATACATTCTGGGCATTAAGATCTATCGAGATAAATCTAATAGAATATTGGGACTTTCACAGTCCAGGTATATAGACACTATAATAAAGAGATTTAGTATGGAAGATTCCAAGCGCGGCAATATGCCCGCTTTTCACGGAATCGCCCTCTCAAAAGAGATGTCTCCAAAGACTGATAAAGAGAGGGCTCGCATGGGCATTATACCCTACGCTTCGGCAGTAGGATCAATAATGTATGCGATGTTATGTACCAGACCAGATGTAGCTTACGCACTTAGTGTGGTAAGCAGGTATCAATCGGACCCAGGTGAGAAACATTGGATAGCGGTGAAGAACATTCTCAAGTACCTGAGAAGGACTAAGGAGATGTTCTTGATTTACGGCAATAAGGACCTCCAGGTAGAGGCTTTTACCGACTCCGGCTTCCAAAGTGACAAGGATGATTCTAAATCTATTTCGGGTTTTGTGTTTACCCTCAATGGAGGGGCGGTAAGTTGGAAGAGTTCCAAACAAGATACCGTCGCAGACTCAACTATGGAGGCTGAGTATATAGCCGCTAGTGAAGCCGCAAAAGAGGCTGTCTGGATAAGGAAGTTCATTTCTGAACTTCAGGTGGTTCCGTCCATTGCCAATCCAATACCTTTGTATTGCGATAACAATGGCGCTGTAGCTTTAGCGAAGGAACCAAGGTCCCATCAGAAATCCAGGCATATCTTAAGGCGGTTTCACCTGATCAGGGAGATCGTGGATCGTCGGGAGATCGAGATACGGAGAGTAGACACAAAAGACAACACGGCAGATCCATTCACCAAAGCCATTCCTCAAGTACAGTTCGAGAGGCTTTTTGAGATGTTGGGCATGCGGTACGCAAGCAACTGGATCTGGTAGAGACAGTGGGTACTCATTGCGCCAATTATAGGCCTTAGTGCAAGTGGGAGATTGTTGGATATATATGCCCTAGAGGCCTCCATTGTATAGGGTACTTGGGATATGTATGTACATGACAGTCTTGCTTGATATGATAGTACGCTATTTGGTTTGACTTTGTCTTAACGTATGATATATTTTACTTGGTATTTATATATATATGTTGATAAAGCCCATAGGGTGTTTGTCTGACTACCGGCGTTGTGATGGCAGTCATACTAGTGGGAGCTGGATAGTCAATAGGCACACCCTTAGATGTCCCTGGTCGCAGGAGTATCGAGATTGGGCATCGATTCTCCGGAGTAGACTAGTGTATACATATCTAGACCCTGACGAGGGGCAATGGATTGGTCCCGCAACCATTGGTGGTGTTCACCTAAGATTGTATACAGATGCTCACTGGGTGTGAGTACACCGGACAGGACTCGCCGAGAACTGACTGGATGGTATTATACCTAACGTCAGATAGCAGTTCTCAGGTGACATGTGTGCAGATAGTCCGTTGACTTAAGGTCATCATTTGTCTCGTGTGAGTTCCCACTGTGCTTTTATTGTTACCCTACCACGGCTCAAAGGAGTCGTGCAAACAGGTTTCAGTTGGGCACAGTCCCGAGCTACGTGGAGGCAGTGAGTGACTGTTAGGGATTCGTCTCTCCCGGTATAGGGAGTTGATATCGCACGGTGATCGGTTGGTCATTACCATAAGTCCCTGGCCAGGGCTGATTGAGAATTACTGATAGGTTGATCAGTAGATTCTCGGATGGTGATAGAGCCATACCGACACGACTTGTATGGTTATTAGGGGTCTGACGTCCACCACCTCCCTAGACCGTACATGTGATACTCTTAGACGAACAGACCGGACTGTGCGGATATTATCACAGACAGGCTCAGTAGGATTTCAGATGGGTTACCTCATCAGCTTTCTTATCGACAACTACCTGGGGACCGTTACGTACAGCTAGTGCCGCTTGCGGTCTGTGGTTAAACCCACTGCCAGCGTAGTAGTCGAGTCTTTAGAGTCCCACACAGAGATTTCCCAAACCCAGGCGAAAAGATATAGAGGTCGTATGGTTTTACGACAAAGGTTCGGACGCATACGTGCTTGAACGCACGTACGACATTCGGACAGTTTTTACTAGCCGGCTTTGGTTTAAGCCAGATTCTAGTATCAGGTTATTGGATTTATACAGTCTAAAGTTTTTCCGTGTTTTCACGGATGAGAGGGGCGTTCTCGTAATTTTCCGAGAAGCTTCTAGAAGGATGTGACATAAAGAGAGAGGTGGCTTTTTCATTTAATGAATTAGTGACTCATTGTGAATGATTCATCACATCATTAATGCATTATTAAATGCTTAATGACTCATGTAATGAATCACCCACTTGCATTAATGAAACATGATGAATAATCTCTTATTATTCTTTTCTTTTCAATTCATTATGTTTCATATATATCAAGTGAGAAGCTTTTTTCAATATAATAATATCATTATCATCTTCTCACTCTCTCTCTTCAAGTTCTCTCTCCTTCACCAAGCCTAATCCTACCCCTCATGAGTTGAGAATAAGGATTAGGAAAGACTAATTACTCCATAACCTATCTCTACATCACCTTAGCTACTCTATTTAGCAACTAGAGAAACTAAGTAACCTCAAGTTTAGAGGTTATAGCTTGGATTAGGGTTCTCGGGTGGATCGTCTATCACGGGAGAAAGCCGAAGAGGACGTGGAGATCCAAAGAGGCCGTAGACAACATCAAGACGAAGGACTAGAACCGTTTGGTATAATCTCTTCGCATAGTAGTTTAAAACTCTATAGCTTTTGTTAAAACTTGTATAGCAAACGATTCATACGGTTAATCGATGTTTGATCATAGAACTTGATTGTTATTCATATTTCCGCCTCCCCACAAGTATTGGGGTGTTGAACATCGACTTACAGTTTAGAATGACGTTATACTTATCCTCTTGCCGGGTCTCATAGTCTGGAACAACAGTAGTGTCAAGTCTGGGTAAACAAGAACCTCCCTGTCACCGTCCTTGAGGCTAACGGAGTACCTCTCGGGTGTCTGAGGTTACCCACCATGTCCGCGGAGTGGCTATTCGAATGTTAAACCTGATTGAATATATAGGTCCTATTAAATTTTCCGTAATCGTTTGCGGTTCTGGAATCACTTCCAGTTCTACCATACTCCCACTTCTGTTTTCTGAAAAAGTCCATTTTAATAAAACTGTGGCGAGTCAAGAACAATATCACTATTGATCTTCCAGATGGTAGAGATGTCAACCCTCGTCAAAACCAGGGTCAACCCACAAACTGCCATTACAGAAACGTGCCTTGAGTTATCCAGTGTCTGGTTTTAAGCATAAGCTGGACAACTCCCCGTATCTTAACAACGTTAAGATATGAACCATTCTATATCTAATATAGAAACAGAGGCACTAATTTAATTGGAACCAGATTCAAATCATGCACCTGTCTCCAGTGCATATCAACTTAATAGAGAAAGGCTAATCAGCATTACTCAACTTAGGAATCCATCTAATTATGAGTAACCTGAAAGAGAAACAAGTTTTTCAAAACCATTACTATCAACTGAATACCAATCACAAGAATCTACATCTTCAATCTCTTTGAAGAATCCCGACACTTGCGATACCTGGTTCTCTACTTTATTCTTATACCCATAACTTCTCAAAACTTAGACATTGTATTTCTGCGAAACACTTGTCTAAAAACTAGAGAAGTCATAAGTAAATAGAATATAGTACGAGGACCTAGCCCTTTGTCCTGACGGACACTGGACAACATACAATACTCTGTATAAGTCCGCTGAGTTTAATAACTCAAAAACCTGTGCATCGTAGGTTAAAAACTGTACCCAGGCGATTTCCTCAAATATCACCAATTACAACGAATTCCGATATAATGAGGATGATCTCCTAATTCCCAATAACTTACTCCTACTCATTATCTGTAAAACTGTACAGATATGAGAATGAAACCTGGTAAATATATACCCTGGAGTAAGTATGTAATCGGGAAATCAGTTTACAATTAACAATGCACAGTGAAACTGAAACATGAAAATGTTTCGTAGGGGTATCCTGGTATTCTTAGTAATGCCTCTTCCATAATCCTATTCATGACTGTAACCGTATACTTCTTTGCCATCTCTCCAAATCCCTTTATTTGCCTTTAGTCATTTCCTTCTGTACACCATCGTTAGGCTAAGTGGTTTTCTTCCTTCCCTACCGTTCGGCACCAGCCTATGGTTTGGAAGAAGACTATCCAGTAAGCATAATAGGTGTACTCTCCTAATCCTAGGAGTACTCGCAACTTGAGAGAAGGTGATGATAAAAGACTACTGAATAAAACCTTATTCTATTTCTCCCGAACTGGGGAAAAAGCAAAGGTGAAAATATGAGTAGCGATGGAGTATGCGGTTTGGTCGTGAATGATAACAGTCACAATTTACTTTGCCCTCTTTCTAATCCCTTTTATTTTGTCTTTACATATTACCTTCTGCACACCCTACTTAGGCTAATTGGTTTTCTTCATTCCCTTCCTTTCGGCACCAGTCTATGGTTTGGAATAAGACTATTCAATAAGCGTAATAGGTGTACTCTCCTAAACTAAGGAGCCCTCGCAACCTGAGAGAAGGTGATAACAAAAGACAACGGAATAAACCAATTCTATTTCTCCTGAACCTGGATCCATCCTCGAAGAAATCCCTTCGAGTTCGTATATAACCATATGATGGATCTATCCAATGGAAGTGGATATCCGTAGTAATACGGGGTGTTCTGAGAAATACAAAGGGTAAAAGAAGGAGCGGCAATGACTTATGCAACTCAGACAATCCAAAAGTTTGTATTTTAAGAAGGTTCGGTCAAGTTGGTCACTGAGTCATAGTCTAGGGTCGGTCAAAGGTCGCTGCTAAAGAGAGAGAGAGAAAAGAAACACTCTGCGTGCACTCTAACCTAGATCAGAATGGTTATCACTTTATCTAATCAGGAAACCTCCCACTGTAATCTCAAATTCTCCTCCAAACCAGAAAGAAGAATTAGTCGGGATCACCCGAAAGGTAAACCAACTCATCAGTGAGAATCGGGATCCAACTCTCATCGCATGATAACTTGATGGAAGCCACTCAAGTTATCACACTCCAGAAGGTATGTGCATATCTGGCAAGTTTCCTGTATATTTGAAACTCCCGATGTGATTTTTACCTCATGCTCTTATGACCTTGACTTTGGCCAACAAATCATAAGTCACATGTCAAGTTCTACCCGTCATTGTCCAGGTTAATTTGAACCCACCCGCACATGCCCTTGACTTTGGCCAACAAGGCAGAACGACTGTCCCAAACCAACGCATCTATCTATGCAACAGATGAATAATCAGCAGCTACCAAACACTATGCCTTGACTTTGGCCAACAAACATAGCTTGAATACTACTGACTATCCATAAGAAATGACGGAGGGCTACGGCTGGTTTTTGGCGAAAAACCTTTAACGTAATGAACTTGATCTCGTTGAAGGAACCTGATAGCTTTTTATAAAATATAGTGATGAAAATGTTTTGCTAAAGAGGTCAATCCCGGTGAAGGGATCTCGGTTCTTTCCTCGTGGAATGAGGTGCAGGATATTCCAACTGAATACCACGATGCAAAGCAACTTGTAATCGACTATATTAAAGTTACTACCCTGACGTTAACTTCTGCCCAAGGGGTTTTTCCCGGTGAAGGGATATCAGCCCTTGCCTCGTCGAATG
Organism: Agapanthus africanus; assembly: GCA_030015575.1. Lineage (NCBI taxonomy): Eukaryota > Viridiplantae > Streptophyta > Magnoliopsida > Asparagales > Amaryllidaceae > Agapanthus > Agapanthus africanus. Next base: position 388,299,424 of record CM057342.1, on the reverse strand, counting down.
AGGTGCAGGATATTCCAACTGAATATCACTATGCAAAACAAAAAGAAACGTCTTTGTAATAACACTTTTAAAATTTGTTCCAACAACATCAAATATAGGTTTGTTTTATCCTTGCATTGATAAGAATCAATGCAGTCCCATCAATCAATCACACCAGAAAAGAACGAAAATAAAATGTACGTATATGCCATCCGCATTCGCCACTGGGTCCCGTCATCACCCGTTAGGTTACTTAATTAACGACAGAGCGGGGGCTGGACTAGCGCGGGTGTAAAACATATACAACATCTAATAGTATATATACCAATATACAATAATCGCTCCAGGCGTGATAATATGCAACATTACAGAAAAGTAATAAGCATCACAGAACAATACAGATAATCTGGGATCCCCGGGTTTCACAGAGCCGCTGCTGAAACCTGACGTTCCCCTGGTCGTGTGGATAGCCTGTGCAATGAAACCTAGACCCCTACGGGTGCGGCAAGTTACCCGCCAAAACCTGAAGCGAGGTAGTCCCCACAACATAGTGAATGGAACACCCGGCACTTCACGGAATCCGGTAAATTGAGCACCCCTCCTTGGGTCAACCTGTACCCCCTACGAGTGTGGCGAATAGTCTGCCAATTCTAGAGTGAGGTCCCTTTGCCTCTCAAAGCCATGAGATACGGATCCGTTGCCCTCCAGAACCCGACTATCCATGCACTCCTTCGCGGGATAAACCTAGTACAGAATTAAAAATATGTACAACAGGTACATCGACCTCGACCCGGTCGTGCCCCAAAAGAATATTATACAAACAGGCAGTAACGGCAGTCCACATGTTGGACGCTCGCCCCGCAATATCAAATGTATAAATAAATCCAAACTGCACTATCATTGCACCCTGCTATCCACCACGACATATCCGCAACATCACAGCATAACACAGAACATCAACGCGAATGTCACGTTCGCAAACCCGTCTAAAAGAACTATAGCAATCAGATGCGGTTTACCGATCAAATGACATTCCCGGTCGGAGATATAATGTAAATACTGCATACTAACAAATTTAAAATTTCGATCGACTAAATTTCCTGAAGTGGGCCCCACGAACAACTGTTGTACAGTAATAAAATCTGGGCCCAAAATAAACATTCCAGAAGCCACAATTTCCAACAAAGAAACACCAGAAGAAATTTGACCCCCTGAAGCTCCAATATGGCCGCGGATCCGCGGCCAAAGCATGGCTTTGGCGGCGGTTCCACGGCCGTACGGACGAATCAGGGAATCAAATTTCTGGAGTTTTCTTCAAAAAGCCTGCTTGTTTTTCTGTGATGTTAAAATAATTTTTAAACCCTTTTAAAAATCGACAGAAACTTTAGTGCAGAAAATTGTAGTTTCGGAAATTCCGTTCGATCGATCTTTTAAACGCGTTAGCACAAATTAGTATAGCTTAATGGTGAGGCTCTGATACCACTGTAAGTCCACGGTAGCGCCCCGGCCGTCTAACAAACGCCAAATGCGGAACAAAAACTTTTTACAACTGGCGCTATCATGTACCGTAACCCGGATCTGCCATTAAAGCTAAACTAACAAAATACAAATGGGTAGAAACGTTATACCGAATGATCCGAGTCCTTCGGTCTTCAACCATCATCCCACGCTTGTTGCGGCTGCTCCGATCTCCTTGAACTCCGGTCTTCTCGTCCAGGTGGCACCACGTCGACGGATCTTTAAACGGGCTCCCGCCTCTGAACCGAGGCAACTCGATCGTCAAGTTTGCTAAAAGAGACGACCAAGATGAAGTAGAGAATGAGTAGAACACTTTATCTCGTTACGTCCAAGGCTATGGACGAACGGTTAATGAAGTTGCCTTTTGGATCGATACGAAATGAGAAATGAAGTATATCAATTTTCAGGAACCAAAATCCTTAATCTTTTCAAACAACAACCATGAACTATGAGAGGGGGGAGGTCGGCCACTTATAGATGAGGAGGAGGGTGAGTGTAGGAGAGGGGGGTGACCACAAGCAAAAAATCTAGTGTGAACAGAAAGTATGAAAGCATTTAAAGCAAACCAATCACAATTAACCTAGTCACTTTATCATTAATTGCACCACTAATGACCTAATGACTCACTAGCCTTGTCACCCTCTCTAGAACCTTCTAGAACACTGACTCACCTCATCAAGAAAAGATAAATCCGCATTTAACCGAATGTCAAAATACGGCTGATAGAAAACTGGAAACTGGCAACTTCCAAAAGTGATCCTGAAACGAATTTCAGGATAACCCCGTATCAGTATAAACATACCCGTATTTGTATTACGTGTAGGGTTCCTAGGCACACTAGTGAAGGTTCATACAGCATCAAACATGCCCAAATAAAATTTTACATGTGCCGAACAACCCAAAGACGGGATCTTTGCTAGATTATTAGGGTTTAGCATGCAAGATGATATCTTTATAGCTAAGTGTGAGGGATTACAACCTTTGTAGTCCGCTTCTTCGCTTCACAAGCTCCGAGTAGAAGTCCCTTCGCCGCGATCCACGATCTCCCAGACTCAAGAGAGGCTCCATGACTCGAACGATCCATGCTAGCTTGAAGTGCTCCGATTCTCCGATGATCTACGTCGAAGTCACTTTAACTCAAGCTTTCTCACTCTAAAGAGATGAACACCCTAATCTAATGGGCTAGATTAGATGGAGATGATGGAGTAGTATTTATGCTATCTTTTTATTTCACTTTCTCACAATAAATCATCACATAAGGAATTTCTAGTGAGCTCTCTCTTTCAAAAACCAAAGAGAGAAGAAGATGAAGAATGAAAGAATAATCCTTTTGTGATGAATAGAAGTCTAGTGTATATGATTGATTATCTAACCATGGTCAAGGATGATAGGATAAAAGTTGTAGAGAATAAACTAAAGTTAGGGTTTAGTTAGGTTAAGGATAAGTATCAACCATAATATCTTAACCAAGACAAAATAGAAACCTTCTAGAATGAATAAGAAGAAGCTAACCCTAATAAAACCATAATCCCTTTTTAACATCCTTAAACATGTTTTATAATAAATCATATTATGTCACAATAATATATATCACATATATATATTATATATTTGCAACAAAAGAAAATAATACATTTAACATATATCGCATATATATCAATGTATTAATCCGATGAGAAAATGAAATAATAAAGCGAGCCAATATTAGATAATGTAATACAATATATCATATATATCATTATACATTAAATCATCGAATCAACACTTGATCCAACGATCCGGCTATATCGAATATAACCGGCTAATATATCATGTACCGATTCATCGAATCAACACTTGATCCGATGTCCCGATTCATATCTAAATATCTCGAGAATATAATACGGTATCTCATATCGCATTATCCTCGGTCCTGCACATATCACATATGTGCCTCTACTCCGTTTCGCTTGAGCCAAGAAACCTCTGTGTAGGACTCTAAAGAATCGTCAATACGCCGGTAGTAGGTGATGATCATATCAAACACCCACAAGCTGCAAGCGGTCAGCTAAACGTAACAGCCACCCAGGTATTGAGCGATCAGAAGATCAACAAGCTAGCCTGTCCGTTCTCGTGTGAATCCAATCAGTAACACTCCCGTACAGTCCGGTCTGTTCGTCTGATATGTCGCATATCAAGTCTAGGGGTGGTATACGTCAGACCCCAGTAACCGATAAGTCGTGTCGATGTGAGGCTCATAACAGGTCGAGATACTACTGGTAACACTTACCAGTATATCTCTATATCAGCCCTGGCCAGGGACTTCCAGTTATAGCCAATCGAACACAGCACAACATCAACTCCCTATACCGGGAGAGACGAATCCCCTCCTATCGCTCATTGCCTCCATGTGATTCTGGACTGTACCCAAAAGCCACCATTTTACACGCCCTCTTGGACGTGGTAAGGTGGAAATCAAAGCACAGTGGGAATCACACAAGACTCTATGACGATCTCGTGTCTACAGACTACCCTGTACCAGTGTCACCGAAGAACTGCCATCTGACGTGTGGTATATCACCAACTGGGAGTTCTCGGCGAGTCCGTCCAGTGTACCCAGTCTCCACTGAGCACCCGTACACCATCCTTGATGTCAAACACCGATGGATATGGGATCATTCATCGCCCATCATATGGGTCAAGATGCGTATACGCTAGTCTACTCTGGTGTATCGATGCCCTGTCTCGATATGCCCTCGACTAGGAACAATTATAGGATGTACTCATCGACTACTATGGCCCCACTAATATGATCTCATCATAGCCCCAGTAGTCGAGTACAGATCCTAAGGGCTTTATCAACATGTGAGAGTCAGACAGTAAACCAATACAAGTCAACATGCTAAGATAAAGTGAAACCAAATAGCATACTATCATGACGAGCAAGAAAGTCCTCTCTGTATATATCCAAGCATCCATCATAATATACATCATATGTACAACAATGGCCTCTAGGGCATATACATAACTAACAATCTCCCACTTGCACTAAGTCCAGCTGCTGTAGTTGTAGGGTTCCTAGGCACTCTCAAGAGGTGTCACAAGGCATCAACCATGCCAATTTCAAATTTTAGGGGTGCCGAGAAACCCTAGACTACGGATCGATAACTAGATGTCTAGGCGAAAGATGCAACTAGTAAACTACTATACTAAGAGAACGGAAATACAACCTTTGTAGATCCTGTCCTCCACCTCCATAGCTCCGCAATGAAGTCTCCTCGCTGTCCAAATGGAATCCCGGGCTCTAGCGTCGGCTTCATCGGAGAAATGGGCGGGCAAGGTCGTCGGCTTCGTGCCGAAGATGATCTACGTCGAAGCATCACAAGATCAAGCTCCCACTTCACCAAGTCATAAAACTTGTGAAGAAAACACACTCTACTACTTGGCAAGAGGTAGAGGATGAAGAAATAGGAAGTGGGTTCACTTTAGAATTGGATTTCTCACTCTTTTTCTCACTTTGCCATTGATGAAGCAAGGTTTTCTTCAAGTCAAGAAGAAGAAGAAGAAGATGAATATTATGATAAGTATATCTCAAATGAATAATAAAATCAATACTTATCATATGCTAACCTTAGTTAGGTGTAGAGAATAGACTAGGGTTAAGTGGAATGGTTAGGGTTAAGCATGAGACAAAATGGTCACTAAGTCAAAGCTTCATGAAGCTTCATAATACAAACAAAGTTAGCAACCATTTTTCTCTTTATGCTTTTCATTTTCCATAAAGAATAAATCAATAAATGAATAAATAAATAAAAGGAAAACCCTAACCATTACACAACCATGGTTTAAACTTTACACATACTCAAGTATGCATGTATCATCAAACATGATACAAACTTGTGTACAAAACTATATCACATATACAATGTGTACAAATCAAGTGAGAAAATCCATTTAAAGTGAACCAATACTAGTTAATGCAAAGTAATATATCAAATATTTAATTATGCATTAATTCATTAAATCAACACTTGATTCAATGATCCGGTCATGTCGCACACAACCGACTAGTATACAATGTATCGTTTTATCGAATCAATCCTTGATTCGATAACTAGGTTATATCGCATATAACCATTCGACACATTCACCGCGAGAATGAAATACGGTATCACATACACGCATTATTCTCGGTCCCGCACATATCTCATATGCGCTCCTATTTCGTTTCGCTTGAGCCAGGAAACCTCTGTGTAGGACTCTAAAGACTCGTCAATACGCCGGCAGCAGGTGATGATCATATCAAGCACCCACAAGCCGCAAGCGGTCTGCTAAACGTAACGGCCACCCGGGTATTGAGCGATCAGAAGATCGACGAGCAAGCCCGCTCACACTCCAGTGAATCCAACCAGTAACACTACCGTACAGTCCGGTCTGATCGTCTGATATGTCGCATATCTCGCCTAGGGGTGGTAAACGTCAGACCCCAATAGCTCGATAAGTCGTGTCGATATGAGGTCTATAACAGTTCGAGAAACTACTGGTAACACTTACTAGTAAATCTCAGCAACCCTGGCCAGGGATTTCCGGTTATAGCCAATCGAACACAGCGCTACATCAACCCCCTATACCGGGAGAGACGAATCCCCTCCTATCGCTCATTGCCTCCATGTGATTCGGGACTGTACCTAAAAACCACCGTTTTGCACGCTCTCTTGGACGTGGTAAGATGGAAATCAAAGCACAGTGGGAACCACACAAGACTCTATGACGATCTCGGGTCAACAGACTACTCTGTACCAGTGTCACCAGAGAACTGCCATCTGACGTAAGGTATAATACCATCTGGGAGTTCTTGGCGAGTCTGTCCAGTGTACCCAGTCTATACTGAGCACCCGTATATCATCTCTGATGTCAAACACCAATGGATATGGGATCATCCATCGCCCATCTGTATGGGTCGAGAAGGTATACGCTAGTCTACTCTGGTATATCGATGCCCCGTCTCGATACACCCACGACTAGGGACTTTGAAGGATGTACTTATGGACTACCATGTCCCCACTAGTATGATCCGCATCATAGTCCAGGTAGTCAAGTACACATCCTAGGGGCTTTACCAACATGTAACAGAGAGACACCCAGTATACACGTTAAGGTAAAGTTCAACCAGATAGCATACTATCATGTCGAGCAAGAAAGTCCTCCCTATATATGTCCCAGCATCCACTACAATATACATCCAATGTACAGTAATGGCCTCTAGGGCATACATATAACTAACAATCTCCCACTTGCACTAGGGCCATCTGATAGCAGTGGTTGTAGTATCTCATACTCAACCATCCCATAAAAGTCTCTCTCTAGGAAAAGGCCTTTGTGAGTGGATCCGCCGTGTTTTCCTCTAAGTCTACTCTCCTTACCTCGATCACCCTGGAGATCTTCCATCTCCATGATCAGGTGATACTGCCTTAGAATATGTCTGGATCACTGATGGGACGGGTGTTTCTTGGCATAAGCCACAACTCCATTGTTTCACAATGGTTGGAACGTAGTTCATCTCGTGAACCAATATACACCCAGACTGCCTCTTTGGTAGCATCTTAAGTAGCGATGTATCCTGCCTTTATCGTCTAGTATGCCACGGTATCTAGCTTGGAACTCTTCCAACATACCGTCCCTCGATTGAGGGTAAAGACAATGCCTGTGACTGACACTCAGTCGTCTTTATCACCCTGGAACACTTCCAGTGATTCTTCCCAGGATCGATTGATACCATCTCACTACAACTAATGAGAATCCTAACATCTAATTAGATCTATCTCATAGATCCAAACCCAGGATTTAGGAGGTATCACTTTGATCCTTTATGGAGAATCATTGTGATAAGCGGAGATTGACCGAGCGTAGCATAGGAAACTCCTTCCCTATCAAGAGTATGTCATCCACGTACTCTACGAGGATCGTCACCATACTCCCTACTACCTTTTTGTTTATACAAGGTTCATCTACCATTTTGATGATGTCAACTTCTTTGACTAATCCATCAAAACAGATGTTCCAACTCCGCGATGCCTGCTTTATCTTATAAAGCATCTTGCACACGTTTCCGCTGCTCCCACTGTCTACGAAGCCCTCTGGCTGTGTACTTATAGACGCCCTCTTCTAAAACTTCATTTAGAAAAGCTGTCATGACACCCAACCACCAGATATCGTAGTCATGGTATGTAGCCGTGGCAAGTAGGATCCGGATGGACTTAAGCATAACCACTGGAAAATGTTTCATCATTATCCACGCCTGGTCGATGACGAAAACCTTTAACAAGTCTAGTTTTGAAAGTCTCAACTTTTCCATGTACACCAAGTAATCTTCTCAAGATTTACTTGCTCCTGATGGGGATTTAACCCTTCAGATATAGCAACCAAAGTCCATACTTTGTTGGTGTATATGGATTCCATCTCAGATCACTAAGCATCCAGCCATTCTTACAGAGTCTTACTCCTGATGGCCAGCTCGAAACTAGTTGGGTCATCATCTCATGATGCAATCCTTGCTCCCACTGTCATCGAGAAACCGAAATATCTCTCAGGTGGGTGAGGAACCCTACTAGATCGGCGGAGAGGCTGAGGTTCGTTGGTAACTATTGAATCCTTTGATTCTTTCAAATCATCAGCTGCATTTTGTATAGCTGGAACATTTCCAGTTCTACATAATAGATCTTGCCTTGAGCTTATCCGGATTATGCTTTTCAAACATAGGCTGGACAACCCCAATTCTTAACTTACTTAAGAGATGGGCTCTTCCCTTTCCATATCACATATGAAGCGGTAGGCATAGATTTGATTCGAATCCAATTCAATAGGTATGCAGCTTCTCAAGTGCATAACTCCCAAAAAGGAAATAGGAAACTCAGTAGTACTCATCATAGAGCACACCATATCACATAGGGTGCTATTGCTCCGCCCCGATATACCATCGTGCTATGGTGTATACGGAGGAGTAATGCTGAGAGAGAATCTCATTCTCCTTTAGAATAATCCAGGATTTCCGTGCTCAAGTATTCTCCTCCTCGATCTCATCAAAGGACATAATACTTATACCTGTTATTGGTTCTCTACTTCTAACTTATATTCTGTGAATATCTCAAAAGGTTCGGACTTGTGTTTCAACAGGAACATAGGTCTGAATCTTGAGAGATTATCAGAGAACGTAATGAAGTATAAAGAACCGGTCTTGGCATGTGTAGACAAGGGACTTTTATACATCAACATGTATCATCCCAAGAGTTCACTAACTCTTTCTCTGTTTCTAATAAACAGAGCTGGTGTCATTATATCTTTGTGACATGACTGGAAAGTTTCACAAGATGTAGATTCAAACAGATTTAAATATGCATCTTCATGTAACTTCAGCTAGTCGGGTCGCATTGATATGACCTTGTCTACAATGCCTCAAGAAGGATTCGTTCAGTTCTGAACTCTTCCTCTTGTGTGTGTTCTGTATACTAAGAACTGTAGTTTGATTTAGAACATTAATGCTTTTAGATAACGTGCCTGAACCGATCAACTTTTGATATAGGAAATGTTCAAAACATTATCCAACAATACAGAATTTTATCATTTCTTTACTAATAAAGAGACTAATATGATTTTGTATATCAGGTTCGGTATCTAATAACATTCGTTCAGAATCAATGTATTGGTAATACAGGGTGACAGTGACCAACAGACTTGGCTGCAACTCTTGCCCCGTTTTCTGCTTCATGAAACTTATCACCCGATCTCAGTTCTCTATCTGTCTGTAGCCCTATGTAACATATTACATATGCGGGATCCTGATCCGGTATCATATACCCAGGACGTAAAGGATACTGAGAAACAGTTCTGTATAATGAACATACCCGAAGATGATGCATCAGCATGCACTTTCTTCGTTTAGGCGGTACGGGAATTCTGGTAATCCCCAATTTCCTGCTCTGTCTTATAACAATTATAAGTTGGAGCAGGACCAACGTTCCCCAGCTCAGTATAACAAGCGGGTTCGGTCAATATTCCGTATTATTATCTTGATTAAGGCGTGATATGGTCGCTACCTGGAGAGAGAGAGAAGAAAACACTCAGCGTGCGCTCTTGCAAGAATAGATTGGTTATTATTTTATCTAATCAGGATGGCTCCCACTGCTTTTTATCAAATCTTCCTTCAAACCTTAAAAGGAAAGACTAGCCGGGATTAATTACACACTACAAGTTCGCCAATCTTTCAGCCAGGCCAGTGTTGGTACTTTGAGGGAGGTCCCCCGTGCTTTCGCACGAACCTAATTAATGTAAACCTCGTTTTCCCAGAGGCGTAACCCCGTTGACACCTTTCTAGACACCTACTTGATCGGCTAATTGTAATGTGTAAAACTCTTCCAGGAGTAACTCTTACTCGCAGCGGGTATCGGGATCCAACTATCTCATAGAAGGTACGCAATCTCATTGCAAATTTCAACACTTGAAATTCCCGATAATATTTTGCCCCTAGCGTCCTATGACATTGACGGAGGTCAACAAACCATTGGCTACTAGTCAAGTTCAACCCGTCATTTCTTGATCGAATTAAACCCACCCGCACGACCCTTGACGGAGGTCAACAAGGCCGCACGACTACCCTAATCCAATCTGCATCATATGCATAAGCAGATAAATACTAGTTAGCTACCGCACACTACGCCTTGACGGAGGTCAACAAACGAAGCATGAATACTAAGTAGGACTTATCTGAAATGACGGAGGGCTACGACAGGTTTTTCTTAAAACCTATTGCGTAATGAACTTGATATCGTTGTAGGATCGAATGATTTTAAAATGGAGTGCTTTTGAGGCTTTTCTAGTTTTGCTAAAGGAGTCACTCCCGGAGAAGGGATCGTCGGTCCTTTCCTCGTCGAATGAGGTGCGGGATATATCATATATATCACTGTGCAAAGCAAAAACTCTTAAAAGCAAAAACTCTTAAAAGCAATCAAAAGACAAACCGAGTGTGTAGCATCTGCCAGTTATTGCTAAAGGAGTCACTCCCTGTGAAGGGATCTCGGTCCTTTCCTCATCGAATAAGGTGCTGGATATATCATATATACCGCTGTGCAAAGCAAGAACTGTAGCTACCTGTTTTATTTTGAAATTCGATTCTACAACATCTTAGGTTTCTTTCATTTCATTAATCATATTAATGAAGTCCCATCATTTAAAATACCTAAACATCACAGATAAATACGACGTACACTTATGCCATCCGCATTCGCCTCGATGTCCCCTCGTGCATCGTTAGGTTAGGTAACTAACGACAGAGCGGGGCAGGGCTAGCGCGGGTGTAAAACATAAGTAACGTCTATATAATATATCATATATACTATATACTGTATCTATCACAGAACATCACATGATCTCATCACAGATATCGCAGCAGAAGAAACATATGAAACATCGGATATACTAGGACGTCCGTGTTTTCAATACGAGCCAGTATAAAACACGGATTCCACGGTCGTGATGAATAGCCAAACCCACACCCCTAGACCCCTACGAGAGCGACAAGAAACCCTACCAATTCTAGAGTTAGGAGACCCGGACTCGACTCCTCGAGTTGGTCTCCCACTGGACTCCAGAACCCGGTTACTTGTGCCCTCCTCCTTGGGTCTATCCTAGTGCGGAAAAGTAAATAATATACAAAGGGTGACATCTTCCGCAACCTGGAAGTGCCCCAATAAAAGAATATTACATACAAGTTTTTACATGAATGAAAATGAAAAACACTCATCTCACATAAAAACCCCCGGCTATTCAAACACGACGATCCAATATAACATATCCAGCAACACATAACATCACATGTCATCAACGTAAGTAAATATGTCCATCCCAATTGTCATTGACATATAGCAACGAAACCGGCGATATCACATATTACACTTACGGTCACAGAAAAGAAAGTGTAAAACTACAACAGTTGGAATCCGCAACCTCCATAGACATCACATGCCTAATCAAATGAATACCTTAGACATCACATGCCTAACAATTATAAACCCCGCATTTCAGTCTCAAAATCGAAAACACTTTTCAATATCAAGTCGGGCAATTCAACAAGATTCCCGTCATCCTGATCGAATGCTCGTCGCAAACTACAGTAGACGGCCACACCCCCGACGCCGTCGACGAAGTGCACCTAGGCGGAACACCGCTGCCGCGAGCACCCGGACGGATGCTTTCGGCGACGGGGTTCTCCTACAGTCACTTGGTCGGGGATATGGAGCGAGGCTGTCTATTAAGTTTACCCGGCGAGTATCCGCGTATGCTACGTGATTGCGACGGACTTTTGATCATATCAAAATTCCGTTGCAACCGATCAAGTGAGACTAAACTGCTATGTTTATAACATTCATTCAGTTATCTCATAACTACTTGTGAATTCCAATTATTATATCCCATTCCAGATAATTAGAAAATGTTAAACTTTCCGATCGAACATTCAAACACCCAAGTTTTCCCGATACAAATCAACACATGAAACAAGTCTAAAAACATTCAGTTCGTGCCTCAGTACCAACGGTCCAGCTGTAGAAGGGTCAAGCCAACGCCTCACATGTGGCACGCCGTACTGCCCCAAACCCGAAGGTTCAAAGGGCAGTTCAAGACGGTCACATAATCGAGTTAAGATTTGTTGTCTTCTAGAGGGTCCATCGCGTTACTTGCACTACTTAGAACGTCGTTAAACCACGGAAAAATCCCAACACTTGGAAATTTCCCGATAGGGGAAAGATTGGGTATTTACATCCGGTCGAACTTTTTAACATATTCTAAAATATCCAGAAAGCCACATAGACAAAATCTGATACTCCGATCGAAACACCGAATCCCCAAAGCAACCCCAAAATACTCAACTCTTGAGTACAGATTAAAAATTCCCATAAAACTCAGCACCTGAAACCATAAGTTACTGTGCAAAATAGAAAGGCAACTTCCATCATTTGGCCGCGGAACCGCCGCCGAAGCCAGGCTTCTGCTGCGGTTCCGCCGCACTATTAACAGTTCATGGAAAAATTTTTGCACCGTAATTCTTAGATTTCCCTGCTGAATTTTTTAAGCATTTTTAATGTGGAAAAATCCCAGTTTTTAGAAAAAGTCCAGAGAGCATCAAAAAGTTAGGGTTTCGGGTTCGATCGGGTTTCAAACATCGTCTAGACTTCGCCTAAGGCTCTAGCTAGGCTCTGATACCACTGTAGGGTTCCTAGGCACTCTCAAGAGGTGTCACAAGGCATCAACCATGCCAATTTCAAATTTTAGGGGTGCCGAGAAACCCTAGACTACGGATCGATAACTAGATGTCTAGGCGAAAGATGCAACTAGTAAACTACTATACTAAGAGAACGGAAATACAACCTTTGTAGATCCGGTCCTCCACCTCCATAGCTCCGCAATGAAGTCTCCTCGCTGTCCAAATGGAATCCCGGGCTCTAGCGTCGGCTTCATCGGAGAAATGGGCGGGCAAGGTCGTCGGCTTCGTGCCGAAGATGATCTACGTCGAAGCATCACAAGATCAAGCTCCCACTTCACCAAGTCATGTAACTTGTGAAGAAAACACACTCTACTACTTGGCAAGAGGTAGAGGATGAAGAAATAGGAAGTGGGTTCACTTTAGAATTGGATTTCTCACTCTTTTTCTCACTTTGCCATTGATGAAGCAAGGTTTTCTTCAAGTCAAGAAGAAGAAGAAGAAGATGATGAATATTATGATAAGTATATCTCAAATGAATAATAAAATCAATACTTATCATATGCTAACCTTAGTTAGGTGTAGAGAATAGACTAGGGTTAAGTGGAATGGTTAGGGTTAAGCATGAGACAAAATGGTCACTAAGTCAAAGCTTCATGAAGCTTCATAATACAAACAAAGTTAGCAACCATTTTTCTCTTTATGCTTTTCATTTTCCATAAAGAATAAATCAATAAATGAATAAATAAATAAAAGGAAAACCCTAACCATTACACAACCATGGTTTAAACTTTACACATACTCAAGTATGCATGTATAATCAAACATGATACAAACTTGTGTACAAAAGTATATCACATATACAATGTGCACAAATCAAGTGACAAAATCCATTTAAAGTGAACCAATACTAATTAATGCAAAGTAATATATCAAATATATAACTATGCATTAAATCATTAAATCAACACTTGATTCAATGATCCGGTCATGTCGCACACAACCGACTAGTATACAATGTATCGTTTTATCGAATCAATCCTTGATTCGATAACTAGGTTATATCGCATATAACCATTCGACACATTCACCGCGAGAATGAAATACGGTATCACATACACGCATTATTCTCGGTCCCGCACATATCTCATATGCGCTCCTATTTCGTTTCGCTTGAGCCAGGAAACCTCTGTGTAGGACTCTAAAGACTCGTCAATACGCCGGCAGCAGGTGATGATCATATCAAGCACCCACAAGCCGCAAGCGGTCTTCTAAACGTAACGGCCCCCCGGGTATTGAGCGATCAGAAGATCGACGAGCAAGCCCGCTCACACTCCAGTGAATCCAACCAGTAACACTACCGTACAGTCCGGTCTGATCGTCTGATATGTCGCATATCTCGCCTAGGGGTGGTAAACGTCAGACCCCAATAGCTCGATAAGTCATGTCGATATGAGGTCTATAACAGTTCGAGAAACTACTGGTAACACTTACCAGTAAATCTCAGCAACCCTGGCCAGGGATTTCCGGTTATAGCCAATCGAACACAGCGCAACATCAACCCCCTATACCGGGAGAGACGAATCCCCTCCTATCGCTCATTGCCTCCATGTGATTCGGAACTGTACCCAAAAACCACCGTTTTGCATGCCCTCTTGGACATGGTAAGATGGAAATCAAAGCACAGTGGGAACCACACAAGACTCTATGACGATCTCGGGTTAACAAACTACTCTGTACCAGTGTCACCAGAGAACTGCCAACTGACGTAAGGTATAATACCATCTGGGAGTTCTCGGCGAGTCCATCCAGTGTACCTAGTCTATACTGAGGACCCATATATCATCTCTGATGTCAAACACCAATGGATATAGGATCATCCATCGCCCATCTGTATGGGTCGAGAAGGTATACGCTAGTGTACTCTGGTATATCGATGCCCCGTCTCGATACACCCACGACTAGGGACTTTGAAGGATGTACTTATGGACTACCATGTCCCCACTAGTATGATCCGCATCATAGTCCAGGTAGTCAAGTACACATCCTAGGGGCTTTACCAACATGTAACAGAGAGACACCCAGTATACACGTTAAGGTAAAGTTCAACTAGATAGCATACTATCATGTCGAGCAAGAAAGTCCTCCCTATATATGTCCCAGCATCCACTACAATATACATCCAATGTACAGTAATGACCTCTAGGGCATACATATAACTAACAGTAGTATCTCATACCTAGCATCCCGAATAATCTCTCAAAATGTATCTGGGGAATGGCCTTCGTGAGTGGATCCGCAGTGTTGTCCTTCGTATCTACTCTCCTGACCTCGATCTCCCGGCGATCAACTATCTCCCTGATCAGGTGATACCGCCTCAGAATATGTCTAGATTTCTGATGGAATCTGGGTTCCTTGGCTAAAGCTACAGCTCCATTGTTATCGCAATACAGAGGTATTGGATGTACAATGGATGGAACCACACCAAGTTCAGTGATGAACTTCTTCATCCAGACAGCCTCTTTGGCAGCATCGTTGGCAGCGATGTATTCAGCCTCCATCGTCGAGTCTGCAACGGTATCCTGTTTAGAACTTTTCCAACATACCGCCCCTCCATTGAGGGTAAAGACAAATCTCGAGTGCGACTTAGAGTCGTCCTTATCACTTTGGAAGCTGGAATAGGTAAAGTACTCCACCCGGAGTTTTCCGTTACCATACACCAAGAACATATCTCTAGTTCTTCGCAAGTACTTGAGAATGTTCTTCACAGCTATCCAGTGACTCTCTCCAGGATCTGCTTGATACCGACTCACTACACTTAGTGAGTATGCTATTCGGGTCTGGTACATAGCATCGCATACATGATAGAGCCTACTGCCGAAGCATAGGGTATCCCTTGCATGCGAGCTCTCTCCAAATCAGTCTTGGGAGACATCTCTTTGGAGAGAGTGAGTCCAGAGATCATGGGTTGGTTCCCACGCTTGGATTCTTCCATACTAAACCTCTTTAGTATGGTGTCAATGTACCTGGATTGGGACAATCCCAGTATCCGTTTGGATCTATCTCTATAGATCCTTTTCCCCAATATGCATGAGGCATCACCTAGATCTTTCATTGAGAATCTTTGTGATAAGAAGAGCTTGACTGATTGCAGCATAGGAATATCATTTCCTATCAAGAGTATGCCATCCACATACAATACGAGGAAGACTACCTTACTCTCTGCTACCTTCTTATAGATACAAGGTTCGTCTATGTTTTTGATGAAGTCAAACTCTTTGACTACAGCATCAAAACAGATGTTCCAACTCTGCGATGCTTGCTTTAACCCATAAATGGATTTAAGCAGTTTGCACACCTTTCCGCTGCTCCCACTATCTACGAAGCCCTCTGGCTGAGTCATGTACACGCACTCTTCTAAATCACCGTTTAGAAAGGCGGTCTTAACATCCATTTGCCAGATTTCGTAGTCATGGTATGCAGCAATGGAAAGTAAGATCCGGATGCACTTAAGAATAGCTACTGGAGAAAAGGTTTCGTCATAGTCCACACCTGGTCGTTGACAAAAACCCTTTGCTACAAGTCTAGCTTTGAAAGTCTCAACTTTTCCATCTACACCAAATTTCTTTTTAAAAATCCACTTGCTCCCAATGGGTTTTACCCCTTCAGGAGCATTTTCCAAAATTCATACTTTATTGGTGTACATGGATTCCATCTCAGATCGCATTGCATCCAGCCATTTCACAGAGTCACCACTCGTGATGGCCTGCTCGAAACTAGTCGGGTCATCATCTTCCATGATGCAATCCTCGCTTCCACCATCAATGAGAAAACCGTAGTATCTTTCAGGTGGATGAGAAACCCTACTAGATCGGCGGAGAGGCTGGGGTTCGTCGGGTACTACTGAATCCTCTGGTTCCACTAAATCATCTGTCATGGTTTGTGTCGCTGGAACCTCTTCCAGTTCTACCTCATTGCCATCAATTTCTTTCATAAGAAAACCCTTTTCTAAAAAGGTGGCATGTCGAGAAACAAACACTTTTTGTTTCTCGGAGTGGTAGAAGATATACCCTCGCGAATGTTTTGGATATCCAATAAACTTACATAAGACAGATCTTTCCTCGAGCTTGTCCGGATTTTGTCTTTTGACATAGGCTGGACAACCCCATATCTTAATATACATAAGAGATGGTCTCTTCCCTTTCCATATCTCATATGGAGTGGTAGGCACTGATTTGGTAGGAACCATATTCAATAGGTGTATGGCTGTCTCAAGTGCATACCCCCAGAAGGAAATAGGCAACTCAGCCTCGCTCATCATGGAGCGCACCATATCTAATAGGGTGCGATTCCTTCGTTCTGATACACCATTGTGCTGTGGTGTATAAGGAGGAGTAAGCTGAGAGAGAATCCCATTCTCTTTTAGATAATCTAGGAACTCACTGCTTAAGTATTCACCTCCTCGATCAGATCGAAGAATCTTAATACTTTTGCCCGTTTGGTTCTCAACTTCGTGCTTATATTCTCTGAATTTCTCAAAAGCTTCAGACTTGTGTTTCATCAGAAACACATGTCCGTATCTAGAGAGATCGTCAGTGAATGTAATGAAGTAGGAAGAACCGTTCCTGGCATGCGTAGACATGGGACCGCATACATCACTATGTATTAGTCCTAAGAGTTCAGTAACTCTTTCTCCGTGTCCACTAAACGGAGCTTTGGTCATTTTTCCTTTGAGACATGAATGACAAGTATCATAAGATGATAATTCGAATGGATTCAAATAACCATCCTTATGTAACTTAGCCAGTCGTGTCGCATTGATATGACCTGTTGCGCCACGGCAGCGCCCCGGCCTCGTACTCGAGGCCAAAAAGCGGAATCAAAAATTTTCCTTACTCGGAAACCGGCGCTACCGCGGACAAAGAAAACCCGGATCGTAACCATTAACCTAATGCTAGCAATCAAGAGATAGGGTGAGAAATATACCGAGTGATCCGAGTCCTCCGGTCTTCTCGTCATCGTCCCGATCTCCCGCGGAAAGTCTTGCCTCCACATCGTCGCCTCCTCGCCGGAAAGGGCACCACAACGCCTGTGTCTTTTACGGGCTCCCGCCTCAATACCGAGGCAACTCGGGCATGAAGCCGGCAACTCGACATGCCCAAGATGTGCTGTAGAATGTGTAGTGTAGAATACGCTTTGTCTCAATGGGGTTAAGTTGCCTTGATGGAGGAAAAAGGCTAAGGAAAAATGGTGCTTTCATTTTTCCCCAAAACTAGAAGAATGAGATGAAGAAATTTGTGCTATCTCAAGAATGGAAATTTCTCTCATCCTCACTCAAGAATGTGGCCGGCCCTTTTTCTAAATGGAAATGGTGGAGGGATGAAAACATAATACAAAGGGAGGTGAGTGTAGGAGAATAGAAGAGGTGACCATATCAAAAAGCATCATGATAACAAACATACATCAACACCATACCCTTTCATTTCTCATTAAATGCAAGTGATGGTGCAAGATATCATAATCAATAGCATTTGCATGAAACCCCTCCACAATGTGTAATTTGCAAAACTGCAAATTACCCCCTCCATCGGAAAAGTCCGGCCGGGAAAGAACAAAGGAAAACCGGCCGGAACGGAATGCAAACTGGCAACCCCAGAAAACTGGTCCCGTAATAAATTACAGGAAAACCCCGATACTGTGCATACACACCCGCATCTGTATCCTGACCGGATACAAATGCAATGAGACAAAATCTACACTGTACTAAACTAGTACCGGCTTAAACCAAAACCGGCTAGTAAAAACCGTTCGATCCTGATCCGTGCAATACCGCACGTATCTGATCGAACCCTGCCATATAACTATACGGCTACAAGTACAAACCGTCCGATCCTGATCCGTGCAATACCGCACGTATCTGATCGGACCCTGCCATATCTCCATACGGCCTCTACAGCGTTTCGCCCGAAAGCTTGAGTAACTGAAAGTGTGGTGGGCTCTAAAGACTCGTCAATACAATGGCTGTGGATTTAACCACTAGCACGTCAGAGGTATAAGCCAATACGTAACGGGCCACCAGCTATTGACCAAAAGGGACGTCGATGAGCGAACTCATCCTGACACCCTGCTGAGCCTGTCAGTGACAATATCCGTACAGTCCGGTCCGTTCGTCTATGAGGATCGCATGTCGGGCCTAGGGGGTTGGTAAAAGTCAGACCCCCAAAAGCGGTACAAGTCGTGTCGGAGTGTAGCCCAGAACGCCCTGAGATACTACTGGAATACCTACCAGTAAATCTCCTGCCTCGGCCGAGGGCTTTGCGTAATGGCTCTCCTAGACACAGCGTGACCTCAGCCCCAATACCGGGAGAGACGAACCCCTGAAGATCCGCTCACTGTCTCCATGTGGCTCGGGACTGTACCCAACTAAAACCTGTTTGCACGACTCCTTTGAGCCGTGGTAGGGTAGTAATCAAAGCACAGTGGGAACTCACACGAGACAAATGACGATCCTCAGGTCGATGAACTAACCTGTACACATGTCACCAGGGAACTGCTATCTGACGTCAGGTATAAGCCCAACTAGCAGGTTCCCGGCGATTCCTGTCCGGTGTACTCATAACCCAATGAGCACCTGTATACATCTTAGGTGAACCAACTGACACCAGTGGCTTGTGAGACCGGCCACCGTCCCTCGTCGGGGTCTCGACTGTATACACTAGTCTACTAATGGAGTATCGATGCCCTGTCTCGAAACTCCTACGACTAGGGACCTTTTAAGGATGTGCTTATAGACCACCAGCTCCCACGTATATGATCGCCATCATACTGCTAGTAATCAAGCAAGAATCCTAGGGGCTCTATCAACGTGTAATAGCGACATGTCAGGTCACCTAAAGCAGTACACGATGATAAAGATAAACCAGATAGCATACTATCATCTCGAGTAAGACTGTCCTACCGGGATAGTTCCTCCCTCAATCATTGCAATCACGTGCCTGTGATCCAATAATTGACTCTGAGGGCACTATCTCCAACAATCTCCCACTTGCACTCAAGGCTAATTATTGCGATGCCGCATACTCACAGCCCGTGTGATACCGAACACCCAACTCCTCTACTAGTCAGTCTCACAAAGCTCGTTTGCGAAACTATAGCGTTCGAGGAATCGCCTCAGTGAGTGGATCCGCTGTGAAGTTTCTTTCTATGTCTCTCTATATCTCAAGTTCGCGGAGAAAGCCATCTCCCGAAATGAGCAATACCTGTCTTAGAATGTCTGGATGTCTGATGGGACCTAGCTCATAAATGAACTCCAAATCCAAACTTCTTAGACTGTATCGTCAACCGAACTTAATCAGTATCCTGCGCCAAGCCTCCCTCAGTATTGCCTTGGACCACCTGTCCAAAATACTGCCCCTGGTCGGAAGGAAAACTACAACTCTGACAACCTCCTTGTCGTCCATGTCACCTTGGAAGCCTGGAATGATAACCGTCTCCTGAAGGAGGCTGCCGTTATCATATCCCTAGAACATCAACTTATGTTCTAAAACTGCTTCCGACCGTTTCTCCAGGATTGGATCAATGTCAACTTATTGCATCTAGTGCAAGAACAACATCTGGTGTGGTACTTGACATCTCATGATTGACTCAATTGCCTAAGCAAGTGATCTGCCAATCATGAGTATTCCTCTCCCCTTTAGTCTATAAGACACCTTTAGAGAGGGTGACACCATCAACTGCAGGTATACTACCATGCCTGGAGTCGTCCATTCTAAATACTCATAGAATGCTGTCAAGGTGCCCAGATTGGGAAACTACCCAAATCTAGATCTAAAACCATAGATCTAGTAACCAGTATGTCTGATATAATGTCCAAGTCCTTTGTGGAGAAACCACTGTGTGACGACCAAAGTATAACCGATCGTAGTATAGGAATATCACTTCCTACTACCTTCTCAACAGATCCATCCCCTATTCTGATGACGTCAAACCTATGACTGTTACATCAGAAATGGATGATCTATCTCCGCTACATCTGCTTTAGTCTATAAATAGACATAAGCCTGATGTCCACCAATGCTTCCGCTGCTCCCACTGACTACGACAACCTTCTGGCAGAGTCATACAGACGTGCAGTTCTAAAGCTAGTTTAGAACGATGCTATACTCATCCTCCTGCCGGGTCTCGCAGCCTGGAACAACAGCAATGGTAATTATGGGTAAACAAGAACTTCCCTGTCACCGTCCTTGAGGCTACCGTAGTACCTCTCGGGTGCCTGAAGTTACCCACCTTATCTGCGGAGTGGCCAATGGAATGTCAAATCAGATTGAATCTTTAGGTTCCTTATCAAATCTTCAGTAATCGTTTGTGGTTCTGGAATTACTTCCAGTTCTACCATACTCCCACTACTGTTTTCTGAAAAAATCCATTTTTATTAAAACTGTAGCGAGTCTAGAACAATATTGCTATTGTTCATCCAGATGGTAGAAAATCAACCCTCATCATAGCCTGGGTCAACCCACAAACAGCCATTACAGAAACGTGCCTTAAGTTGTCCAGTGTCTGGTTTTAAGCATAAGCCGGACAACTCCCCGTACCTTAACATCGTTAAGATATGAACTGTTCTATATCCAATATAGAACCAGAGGCACTGATTCAATTGAACCAGATTCAAATCATGCAACTATCTCCAGTGCATGTAAACTAAATGGAAGGAGGCCGATCAGCGTTACTCAACTTAGGAATGCTTCCAATTATGAGTAACCTGAAAGAGAAGCAATTTCTCTTTATCATTACTATCAACTGAATACCATACACAAGTATCTACATCTTCGATCACTTTGAAGAATCCTGATACTTGCTACACCTGGTTCTCTACTCTATTCAAATACCTATAACTTCTCAAAACTTAGACCATGTATTCCTACGAAACACATGTCTAAGAACTAGAGAAGTTAAAAGTAAACAGAATATAGTAGGAGGACCAACCCCTCTGTCCTAATGGACACTGGACAACATACAATACTCTGTATAAGTCCGCTGAGTCTTACAACTCTTTCACTGTGCGTCGTAGGTTGAAAACTGGACTTATGGCTAAGAAGAATTACACCGCTGTTTGATGCTCCTTACCTAACCATCCACTGATATAGGTAAATGTCATCGACATAATATCAAAAGGTATATCTCACTCTATGAAAATAGACGTACAGATATATCAATTTGAAATTGGTGCACAACAGCGGATATTCAAAACCAAATATTTGCCGACCGGCAAACAGCCCAGATGATCTCCTCAAATATCACCGATTACAACGAATCCCGATAGAATGAGGATGATCACCCTATTCCCAATAACTTACTCCCACTCATCATCTGCAAAACCATACAGATGTGAGAATCAAACCTGGTAAATACATACCCTGGAGCAAGTGTCTAATCGGGAAATCAGTTTTCTTTTAACAGTACACTGTTGAACTGAAACATTAAAATGTTTCGATGGGGTATCCTGGTATTCCTAGTAATGCCTCTTCCATTATCCAGATTCACAACTGTAACCGTATAATTCTTTGCCATCTTTCTAAATCCCTTTCTATGTCTTTAGTCATTACCTTCTGTACACCCCTTTAGGCCAATTGGTTTTCTTCCTTCCCTACCGTTCGGCACCAGCCTATGGTTTGGAAGAAGACTATCCAATAAGTATAAAGGGTGTACTGTCCTAATCCTAGGAGCACTCGCAAAATGAGAGAAGGTGAAGATAAAAGACAACCGAATAAACCTTATTCCTATTTCTCCTGAACCAGAATCCAACCCCGAACTGGAACAAGTTCCTTTCGAGTTCGTATATAACCATACGATAGAGTATCCAATAAGCTGTGGATCTTCGTAGTGACACGGAGTGTCCTGGAGAAATACAAAGGTGATTTAGGATTGGCGAAGAAATACTTGGTTTGGTCGTGAATATCAGTCGCAATTTACTTTGCCCTCCTACTAATCCCTTGCTTTGTCTTAACTTAATACCTTCTGTACACCATCGTTATGCTAATTGGTTTTCTTCATTCCCTACCGGTCGGCACCAGCCTAAGGTTTGGAAGAAGACTATCCAATTTGCGTAATAGGTGTACTACTCCTAAACCAAGGAGTACTCGCAACCTGAGAGAAGGTGAAAAGAAAAGACAACTGAATAGTCCTATCCGTTTTCTCCAGAACCAGAAACCATCCTCGAAGTCCTTCGAGTTCGTATCTAACCATACGATGGCTTTGTCCAATGGAAGTGGACGTTCGTAGTAATACGGGGTGTCCTGGAGAAAAGGGTAAGAGTAGGAGTGGCAATGAGGTCTGCAACTCTGACAATCCAAAAGCCAGTGTTAAGTAGGTTCGGTCAACTTGGTCACTGAGTCATAGTCCAGGGTCGGGTCAATGGTCGCTGCCAGAGAGAGAGAAAAGAAACACTCAGCGTGCACTCTAACCTAGATCAGAATGGTTACCAATTTATCTAATCAGGAAACCTCCCACTGTACCTCAAATTCTCCTCCAAACCTGAAAGAAGAATTAGTCGGGATCACCCGAGGAGTAAACCAACTCATCAGTGGGAATCGGGATCCAACTATCATCGCATGATAACTTGTCGGAATCCACTCAAGTCACCACACTCCAGAAGGTATGCGCATGCTTGGCAAGTTTCAGTTCTTTTGAAACTCCCGATGTGATTTTTACCCCAAGCGGTTTATGACCTTGACTAGGTCAACAAACCATAAACCGCCAGTCAAGTTCAACCCGTCAAAATTCTGGATTGCATTAAACCCACCCGTACGTGCCCTTGACTAGGTCAACAAGGCCGCACGACTGTCTTAACCAATCCCACTTATGCAACAAACAAGTACCACTCAGCTACCGAACACTACGTCTTGACTAGGTCAACAAACGCAGCACGAATACTAAATAATACCCGTAAGAAATGACGGAGGGCTACGATTGGTTTTTGGCGAAAAACCTTTAACGTAATGAACTTGATATCGTTGAAGGAACTGCATAGCCTTTTATAAAAATATAGTGACGAAAACCTTTACTAAAGAGGTCACTCCCGGTGAAGGGATCTCGGCTCTTTCCCCGTAGAATGAGGTGCAGGATATTCCAACTGAATACCACGATGCAAAGCAAAAGTAATCGGCTATAGTGAAGTTAATGCCCTGACGCAAACTTCTGTCCAAGGGGTCACTCCCGGTGAAGGGATCTCGGCCCTTTCCTCGTCGACTGAGGAGCAGGATATTCGAAACGAATACCACGATGCAAAACAAAAGTGAACGTCCTTGCAATAACAGCTTTTTGAAAAATTGTTCCAACAACATCAGAATAGGTTTGTTTATCTTGCATTGATCCGAATCAACGCAGTCCCATCAAATGATCACACCACAAAGAACGAAAATATACTGACGTACGTATATGCCATCCGCATTCGCCACTGGGTCCCGTCATCACCCGTTAGGTTAGCTAACTAACGGCAGAGCGGGGACTGGACTAGCGCGGATGAAAAACATATACAACATCTACTAATAGATATACCAATATATAGTATTTCGCTCAAGGCGTGAATAAAATGCAACATCACAGAAATGTACAGCATCACAGAACAATACAGATATCTGGAAGCCCCGGGTTTCACAGAGCCGCTGCTGAAACCCGACGTTCCCCTGGTCGTGTGGATAGCCTGTGCAATGAAATCCTAGACCCCTACGGGTGCGGCAAGTCACCCGCCAAAACCTGAAGCGAGGCAGCCCCCTTCAGCTCCGTGAATGGACCACCCAGCACTTCACGGAATCCGGTAACTTGGGCACCCCTCCTGGGTCAACCTGTACCCCCTACGAGTGCGGCGAATAGCCTGCCAATTCCAGACTGAAGCCCCCTCCGTCTCAATGCCCTGAGATGCGGGCCTGTTGCCCTCTAGAACCCGGCTATCCGTGCACCCCTCCGCGGGGTAACCCTAGTACAGAAAGTAAAATATACATACACCGGGTACATCGACCGCAACCAGGTCGTGCCCCAAAAGAATAATACAAACGGGCAGTGACGGCAGTCCACATATCGGACGCTCGCCCCGCAATATCAAATGTACATAATACAACAGCACAGTACTAGCATTGCATCCAGGCTATCCCCCACGACCTATCCGCAACATCACAGCATAAACATAGAACATCAACGTGAAAGTCACGTTCGCAAATCCGTCTAACTGGGCTATGGCAGTTAGACCGGATTTACCGATCAAGTGACATTCACGGTCGCAGATATAATGTAAATACTGTGAAATAATGTGTTTAAAATTTTCCGATTGACCAAAAATTAACAAGTGGGCCCCCAATCAAAAATGTAGCACTCACAGAAAACCTGGGCCCAATTTTAATATTCCAAAACCCCTAATATAAGCCCAGAAGCCCACTTAAAAAAAGACAAAGCAATGACCCCACCATCTTGCGGCGGAAGCGCGGCAGAAAGGGGGGTATTGCCGCGCTTCCGCGCTCGAGGTAAGGGTTCACTGTCTCGTTTTTTCCCAGAGTTCTTAGAACTCCCTGCACATCTTTCTGAGACCACTTGAAAAATTTTTAGACTTCAAAAAATTTCAACAGAAACTGATGTGAAGGAAAAATACGGTTTTTGGAATTTCGGTCGATCGGATAAGCAAAACACATTAGAACAAGCTAGGTAAGGTTAATGGCGAGGCTCTGATACCATGTTGCGCCACGGCAGCGCCCCGGCCTCGTACTCGAGGCCAAAAAGCGGAATCAAAAATTTTCCTTACTCGGAAACCGGCGCTACCGCGGACAAAGAAAACCCGGATCGTAACCATTAACCTAATGCTAGCAATCAAGAGATAGGGTGAGAAGTATACCGAGTGATCCGAGTCCTCCGGTCTTCTCATCATCGCCCCGATCTCCCGTGGAAAGTCTTGCCTCCACATCGTCGCCTCCTCGCCGGAAAGGGCACCACAACGCCTGTGTCTTTTACGGGCTCCCGCCTCAATACCGAGGCAACTCGGGCATGAAGCCGGCAACTCGACATGCCCAAGATGTGCTGTAGAATATGTAGTGTAGAATACGCTTTGTCTCAATGGGGTTAAGTTGCCTTGATGGAGGAAAAAGGCTAAGGAAAAATGGTGCTTTCATTTTTCCCCAAAACTAGAAGAATGAGATGAAGAAATTTGTGCTATCTCAAGAATGGAAATTTCTCTCATCCTCACTCAAGAATGTGGCCGGCCCTTTTTCTAAATGGAAATGGTGGAGGGATGAAAACATAATACAAAGGGAGGTGAGTGTAGGAGAATAGAAGAGGTGACCATATCAAAAAGCATCATGATAACAAACATACATCAACACCATACCCTTTCATTTCTCATTAAATGCAAGTGATGGTGCAAGATATCATAATCAATAGCATTTGCATGAAACCCCTCCACAATGTGTAATTTGCAAAACTGCAAATTACCCCCTCCATCGGAAAAGTCCGACCGGGAAAGAACAAAGGAAAACCGGCCGGAACGGAATGCAAACTGGCAACCCCAGAAAACTGGTCCCGTAATAAATTACAGGAAAACCCCGATACTGTGCATACACACCCGCATCTGTATCCTGACCGGATACAAATGCAATGAGACAAAATCTACACTGTACTAAACTAGTACCGGCTTAAACCAAAACCGGCTAGTAAAAACCGTTCGATCCTGATCCGTGGAATACCGCACGTATCTGATCGAACCCTGCCATATAACTATACGGCTACAAGTACAAACCGTCCGATCCTGATCCGTGCAATACCGCACGTATCTGATCGGACCCTGCCATATCTCCATACGGCCTCTACAGCGTTTCGCCCGAAAGCTTGAGTAACTGAAAGTGTGGTGGGCTCTAAAGACTCGTCAATACAATGGCTGTGGATTTAACCACTAGCACGTCAGAGGTATAAGCCAATACGTAACGGGCCACCAGCTATTGACCAAAAGGGACGTCGATGAGCGAACTCATCCTGACACCCTGCTGAGCCTGTCAGTGACAATATCCGTACAGTCCGGTCCGTTCGTCTATGAGGATCGCATGTCGGGCCTAGGGGGTTGGTAAAAGTCAGACCCCCAAAAGCGGTACAAGTCGTGTCGGAGTGTAGCCCAGAACGCCCTGAGATACTACTTGAATACCTACCAGTAAATCTCCTGCCTCGGCCGAGGGCTTTGCGTAATGGCTCTCCTAGACACAGCGCGACCTCACCCCCAATACCGGGAGAGACGAACCCCTGAAGATCCGCTCACTGTCTCCATGTGGCTCGGGACTGTACCCAACTAAAACCTGTTTGCACGACTCCTTTGATCCGTGGTAGGGTAGTAATCAAAGCACAGTGGGAACTCACACGAGACAAATGACGATCCTCAGGTCGATGAACTAACCTGTACACATGTCACCAGGGAACTGCTATCTGACGTCAGGTATAAGCCCAACTAGCAGGTTCCCGGCGAGTCCTGTCCGGTGTACTCATAACCCAATGAGCACCTGTATACATCTTAGGTGAACCAACTGACACCAGTGGCTTGTGAGACCGGCCACCGCCCCTCGTCGGGGTCTCGACTGTATACACTAGTCTACTAATGGAGTATCGATGCCCTGTCTCGAAACTCCTACGACTAGGGACCTTTTAAGGATGTGCTTATAGACCACCAGCTCCCACGTATATGATCGCCATCATACTGCTAGTAATCAAGCAAGAATCCTAGGGGCTCTATCAACGTGTAATAGCGACATGTCAGGTCACCTAAAACAGTACACGATGATAAAGATAAACCAGATAGCATACTATCATCTCGAGTAAGACTGTCCTACCGGGATAGTTCCTCCCTCAATCATTGCAATCACGTGCCTGTGATCCAATAATTGACTCTGAGTGCACTATCTCCAACATGACCAAGTCTATAATGCCACAAGTAGGATTCGTTCATATCTGAACTTTTCCTCTTGTGTGTGTTTTGTATATTCAGGACTGTATTCTGATTCAGAATGAATATGCCATTATGTAACGAGCCTGATGCAATCAACTTTTGATCTAGGAATATGTTCATAACATTATCCTTTATACAAAATTATATCCTTTTTTAGTTAATAAAGAAACTGATATAATGTTGCACATCATGTTCGGTATATAATAGCACTCATTTAGAATCAGTGTATTACGACTTGGTAATACAAGGTGATATTCGCCAACTGCTTTGGCTGCAATACTTGCACCGTTCCCTACTTGAACGGAATGATCACCTTTTCCCAGTTCTCTACCTTTACGTAGCCCATGTTACAATTTACATATGTGGGATGCTGATCCGGTATCCAATACCCAGGACGTAGGGTGAACTGAGAAACAGTTCTCTATAACTAACACACCTAAAGAAGATGCATCAACATGCATGTTCTTTTGGGCGGCGTGAGAATCCAGATATTCTCCTATTCCCTGTTCAGTCTTATAACTCTTATAAGAAAGAACGGGTCCAACGTTCCCCTGCTCAGTATAATAAGCGGGTTCAGTCAATACATCCATATTATTATCTTGATTATGGCCTGACATGGTCTCTACCTGGAGAGAGAGAGAAGAAAACACTTTAGCGTATGCTCTTGCAAGATTAGATTGGTTATTATCTTATCTAATCAGGATGTCTCCCACTGTTTTTATCAAATCTACCTTCAAACCCTAAAAGGCAAGATTAGCCGGGATTAATTACACCCTACAATTTCGTCAATCTTTCAGCCAGATCAGTGTCGGTACTTTGAGGGAGGTTCCCCGTGCTTTCGCACGGACCTAATTAAAGTAAACCTCGTTTTCCCAGAGGCGTAACCCCGTTAACACTTTTCTAGACACCTACTTGATCGACTAATTGTCCTGTGTAAAACTCTCCCATGAGTAACTCTTACTCGCAGTGGGTATCGGGATCCAACTTTCTCATAGAAGGTATGCAATCTCATTGCAAATTTCAACACTTGAAATTCCCGATAATATTTTGCCCCTAGCGTCCCATGACCTTGACGAAGGCCAAACTACCCATAGGGCGCTAGTCAAGTTCAACCCGTTCATTTCTTGATTGAATTAAACCCACCCGTACGACCCTTGACGAAGGCCAAACTACGCCGTACGAATACCCTAATCCAATCGCATCGTATGCTAGCAGATAAGTACTAGTTAGCTACCGTACACTACGCCTTGACGAAGGCCAAACTACCGTAGCACGAATACTAAGTAGTATTTATCTGAAATGACGGAGGGCTACGCTGGTTTTCAGAAAAACCATGAGCGTAATGAACTTGATATCGTCGTAGAATCATGTATTTTTGAAAAGGAGTGTTTTTGAGGCTTTTCTTAGTTTCGCTAAAGGGGTCACTCCCGGTGAAGGGATCGTCGGCCCTTTCCTCATCGAATAAGGTGCAGGATATATCATATATACCGCTGTGCAAAGCAAAACTCTAAAAGCAATCAGAAGACAAACCGAGTTTTGTAGCATCTGTCAGTTTCGCTAAAGAGGTCACTCCCGGTGAAGGGATCTCGGCTTTTTCCTCATCGAATAAGGTGCAGGACATATCATATATATCACTGTGCAAAGCAAAACTGTAGCTACCCTTTTTTATAAAGATTTGATTCTACAACATCTTTTAGGTTTCTTTTTCTTTTTATTAATCTCATTAATAAAAAATCCCATCAGCTTATGCTTCCTAAGCATCACAGATAAATATGACGTACACTTATGCCATCCGCATTCGCCTCAATGTCCCCTCGTGCACCGTTAGGTTAGGTAACTAACGACAGAGCAGGGCAGTGCTAGTGCGGGTGTAAAACATAAGTAACATCTATATAATATATCATATATACTATATACTGTATCCATCACAACATATCAAATGATCACATCACAGATATCGCAGCAGAAACATATATATAATGTGGGATATACTAGGACGTCCGTATTTGGTACTTAGCCAATAATAGAAAATACGGATTCCACAGTCTCGATGAATAGCCAAGCCCACACCCTGGACCCCTACGAGAGCGGCAAGCGACCCTACCAATTCTGGAGTTTAGGAGACCCGGTCTCGACTCCTCGAGATGGCCTCCCACTGAACCCCATAACCCGGTCACCTGTGCTCCCCTCCTTCGGTCCATCCTAATGCGGAAAAGTAAATAATATACAACACTGGTAGCATCAACCTCAACCTGGAAGTGCCCCAAATAAAAGAATATTACATTACATTTGAATTTACATGAATGAAAATATAAAACTCTCATCTCACATAAAACCCCCGGCTATTCAATCGCGACAATCCTGCACATCATATCTCAGCAACACATAATATCTCATATCATCAACATAAGTAAGTATGCATACACCGATCGTCGTCGATGTATAGCAACGACAATCGGCAATACAACTACATACTACACTTACGGTCACAGAAAAGAAAGTGTAAAACTACAATATTTGGAATCCACAATCACTTTAGACATCATAAATCCGAAATATCACATACTTCGCATTTTATGCCTAACTCTATGAATTCCACATATTGTATCACATCCAGATAAATAGACAGTAAAACTTTTCGAACAGATAATCAAATACCCAAAATTTCCCAAAGTGCTCAACACTTGAGCGGAGTTCAAATAATCCCAGAATATGTCATAGTACCAGTGATCCAGCCGTAGAAGGGTCGAGCCAACGCCTCACATGTGGCACGCCGTACTGCCCCAAACCCGAAGGTTCAAAAGGCAGTTCAAGACGGTCACATAATCGAGTTAAGGTTTGTTGTCTTCTAGGGGGTCCACCGCTTAACTTGTACAATTTTTCCGAAAGATTTAAACCCGATAAAAATTCAACACTTGAAAGTTTTCCATGCCGGGATAAAGTGGGTTAATGATATCCGTTCAAAAAATTTAACAGTTTCTAAACATTTGGAAATAAAAACGAATTTAAATATTCCGATCGAATCTACGATTACAAAACAAACCCCAGAATACTCAACACTTGAGTCAGAATAAAAATACCCATAAAATATATATCACAGAAAAATTAATTACCGTGCAAAAATGATTCCTTGATCTCTTCATATTGCCGCGGTTCCGCGGCCCAAGCAAGGTACGGCCGCGGTTCCGCGGCGGTTTGTATGGATCAGGGGATAATTTTTTCACCAAATTTCTTATTTTTCCTTGCTGTATTTTTCAGGTATTTTTAATTCAGAAAAATCCCAGATTTTGAAAAATTTCCAGAGAGGGGGTAAATTTTGTCGGTTCGGGTTCGATCAGAGTTTTAACTTCGTAAACACGTCACCTAATGCTCTAGCTAGGCTCTGATACCACTGTAGGGTTCCTAGGCACACTAGTGAAGGTTCATACAGCATCAAACATGCCCAAATAAAATTTTACATGTGCCGAACAACCCAAAGACGGGATCTTTGCTAGATTATTAGGGTTTAGCATGCAAGATGATATCTTTATAGCTAAGTGTGAGGGATTACAACCTTTGTAGTCCGCTCCTTCGCTTCACAAGCTCCGAGTAGAAGTCCCTTCGCCGCGATCCACGATCTCCCAGACTCAAGAGAGGCTCCACGTCTCGAACGATCCATGCTAGCTTGAAGTGCTCCGATTCTCCGATGATCTACGTCGAAGTCGCTTTAACTCAAGCTTTCTCACTCTAAAAGATGAACACCCTAATCTAATAGGCTAGATTAGATGAGGATGATGGAGTAGTATTTATGCTATCTTTTTATTTCACTTTCTCACAATAAATCATCACATAAGGAATTTCTAGTGAGCTCTCTCTTTCAAAAACCAAAGAGAGAAGAAGATGAAGAATGAAAGAATAATCCTTTTGTGATGAATAGAAGTCTAGTGTATATGATTGATTATCTAACCATGGTCAAGGATGATAGGATAAAAGTTGTAGAGAATAAACTAGAGTTAGGGTTTAGTTAGGTTAAGGATAAGTATCAACCATAATATCTTAACCAAGACAAAATAGAAACCTTCTAGAATGAACAAGAAGAAGCTAACCCTAATCAAACCCTAATCCCTTTTTATCATCCTTAAACATGTTTTATAATAAATCAGATTATGTCACAATAATATATATCACATATATATTATATATTTGCAACAAAAGAAAATAATACATTTAACATATATCGCATATATATCAATGTATTAATCCGATGAGAAAATGAAATAATAAAGCGAGCCAATATTAGATAATGCAATACAATATATCATATATATCATTATACATTAAATCATCGAATCAACACTTGATCCAACGATCCGGCTATATCGAATATAACCGGCTAATATATCATGTACCGATTCATCGAATCAACACGTGATCCGATGTCCCGATTCATATCTAAATATCTCGAGAATATAATACGGTATCTCATATCGCATTATCCTCGGTCCTGCACATATCACATATGTGCTTCTACTCCGTTTCGCTTGAGCCAAGAAACCTCTGTGTAGGACTCTAAAGAATCGTCAATACGCCGGTAGTAGGTGATGATCATATCAAACACCCACAAGCTGCAAGCGGTCAGCTAAACGTAACAGCCACCCAGGTATTAAGCGATCAGAAGATCAATAAGCTAGCCTGTCCGTTCTCCTGTGAATCCAATCAGTAACACTCCCGTACAGTCCGGTCTGTTCGTCTGATATGTCGCATATCAAGTCTAGGGGTGGTATACGTCAGACCCCAGTAACCGATAAGTCGTGTCGATGTGAGCCTCATAACAGGTCGAGATACTACTGGTAACACTTACCAATATATCTCTATATCAGCCCTGGCCAGGGACTTCCAGTTATAGCCAATCGAACACAGCACAACATCAACTCCCTATACCGGGAGAGACGAATCCCCTCCTATCGCTCATTTCCTCCATGTGATTCTGGATTGTACCCAAAAGCCACCATTTTGCACGCCCTCTTGGACGTGGTAAGGTGGAAATCAAAGCACAGTGGGAATCACACAAGACTCTATGACGATCTCGGGTCTACAGACTACCCTGTACCAGTGTCACCGAAGAACTGCCATCTGACGTGTGGTATATCACCAACTGGGAGTTCTCGGCGAGTCCGTCCAGTGTACCCAGTCTCCACTGAGCACCCGTACACCATCCTTGATATCAAACACCGATGGATATGGGATCATTCATCGCCCATCATATGGGTCAAGATGCGTATATGCTAGTCTACTCTGGTGTATCGATGCCCTGTCTCGATATACCCTCGACTAGGAACAATTATAGGATGTACTCATCGACTACTATGGCCCCACTAGTATGATCTCATCATAGTCCCAGTAGTCGAGTACAGATCCTAAGGGCTTTATCAACATGTGAGAGTCAGACAGTAAACCAATACAAGTCAACATGTTAAGATAAAGTGAAACCAAATAGCATACTATCATGAAGAGCAAGAAAGTCCTCTCTGTATATATCCAAGCATCCATCATAATATACATCATATATACAACAATGGCCTCTAGGGCATATACATAACTAACATTACAACCGAATACAAATGCAACTGAGACAAAGATATTATATCTACACAGTATAATACTGGGTTCCGGCTTAAACCAAAGCCTACGAGTATTATCTGCGCGAAAAATGACACGTGCGAAAACGCACGTGCTTTTTCCGAACCTTGCCATATCACCATACGGCCTCTACAACGTTTCGCCCGAACTTGGGAAAGTGTCTGTGGGGGACTCTAATGACTCATCAACACACTGGCACTGGGTATAACCCCTAGCACGTCAGAGGTACTAGCTGCTTGTAACGTTTTGCCAATGTATTGACTGGAAGGGAAGCTGACGAGCGAACTCATCTATAAACCCTACTGAGCCTGACAGTGACAAAGTACATACATTCCGGTCCGTTCGTCTAAAGAGTATCGCATATCGAGTCTAGGGGGGTGGATAAAGTCAGACCCCTAATAACGCGATAAATCGTGTCGGCATGAAGCCCATCACCACCTGAGAAACTACTGATCCCAATCAGTAATTCTCCACTACCTCGGCCGAGGATTCCTAGTGATGGCCACCCGTGCACTGCGCGACATCAACCTCCAAATACCGGGAGAGGCGAATCCCCGACGATCCGCTCACTTGCCTCCAATGTGGCTCGGGACTGTACCCAAAAAGGACCTGTTTGCACGACTCTTTTGAGCCGTGGTAGGGTAGAAATCAAAGCACAGTGGGAACTCACACGAGACAAATGACGACCTCAGGTCAATGAACTAACCTGTACATATGTCACCAGGGAATTGCTATCTGACGCTAGGTATAATACCATCTAGCAGATTCCCGGCGAGTCCTGTCCGGTGTACTCATAACTCAATGAGCACCTGTATACATCTTAGGTGATCCAACTGACACCAGTGGCTTGTGAGACCGGCCACCACCCCTCGTTGGGGTCTCGACTGTATACACTAGTCTACTCTGGAGTATCGATGCCCTGTCTCGAAACTCCCACGACTAGGGACACTTAAAGGATGTGCTTACAGACCCCAGCTCCCACGTATATGATCGCCATCATACTGCTGGTAGTCAAGCAAGAATCCTAGGGGCTCTACCATCATGCAATAGTGAACTAAAGCATATATACGATGATAAAGACAAACCAGATAACATACTATAATCTCGAGTAAGACTGTTACATCGGTATAGGTCCTTCCTCAATCATTGCAATCACGTGCCTGCGATCCAATAATTGACTTTGAGGGCACTATCTCCAACAGAAACATCACTAAAGCCAACATTAAGAAATATTTATGAGATTCCACACATCAGAAAAGTGCCACAAAGTCAGCACAAACTCACCCTGGAAAAATCATGCACAGAGGCCACCAAAGGGCCACGGATCCGCGGCCGTAGGGCCCTTTGCGCGGCGGATCCGCGGCCGCCTCATCGTGACGTCAGCAGAGCACATTGTCATGTTTCTCCATTTGATTGGCAAATGTCTTCAAGCCACTGCAAACTCCAGAGAACTTCAGAAGCTTCTATCCTAACAACCAAGCTTCTTGTACAAGCTAAACACCTCCAAGCTTCTCAAGCAAGCCACATAACTAACTCAACCGAGAAGCTTCTACTCAACTACCAAGCTTGCAAGTGAAGCTAAACTAAACCTAGCTTCTGAAGGAAGCTAATCCTAATCAAGGCTATAAAAAGGACCCTAAGGTTTCTACTCAAAGGTTGTTGTTGGTTGTTCATCAATTCACCCCACAAGTTGAGTGACACAACTTGTGCACCCAAACCCTAATCCAATCACCAAATCCAAATTCAAGATCTCCGAGTACAAATCAAGCAAGAAGCCTTCAACCTTTTAGAAGCAACACCGATCTTCAACCGAGCAAGTGATCCAAGCCGATCCGCGACTCACGGAGACGTTGCGAAGCCAAATTCGACGATCGAGTTCTTTTCTCGAATCTTGTAGATCTTGAGAGAATTGTAACAAAATTGTTGATAAATAAAAGGTGAAATTTCTTTATCTTGCTTATCATTCTATTTGAGCATTATGATTAGATCTCGATTCTTGATTGTGTTCTTTGTTATAATGCTTGAGTAAAAACTCCGCTCGTGGAGGAGTCGAGAGAATCGGTAGATGATGATGTTTACAAATCTTGAAACGATTCTTAATTCCTATAAGTTTTGTAAACTCTTGTAAATTGAATCATCGACAATCTAGTTTCGAGCGAGATGCTTTCTTGATTATTTTCGCTCGTAACTAGAGATCAACGATCGGTAATTCAATTTACTAGAGGCTAGATTTTGAATGAGAATCAACGAAAGGACAAAGGATGAGATGAAGAAACCCTAATTTCTTCGATAGATCCTTAAACCGCGTTGATCGTCATCGATCTAACAACAAATCATTAATGGATAAGAAAATGTAATCACAAGTTTTCATCACTTCTTTCGATTCAATCGATTCCTACGAGCCTCATTACAAATCTTGATAACTAATTCAAATTGGATGATTCTTGATTCTTGATTTTTAGTATTCTTGATATTAGATCTAGATTTTGACAATTCTTGAAATTCACTTTTATAAATCTTGAATCGAGTTCTCTTTTCTTTTATCCTTTAATTTTCAATTCATCAAAATCAAATATGATCAAATCTCACTTTCCCTGTGGAAGATCCGCACTCGCTAATGAAGCTATAATTGACACCGTTATTGATTGCGGTTTACAAATTTCTTTGGTTGTGATTTCTATACATTTTCTAAACCTACACACCGAGAACTCATTCAATCAGTACCTCACCGGGTCCACCATGTACCCACAGACGGTGCCTACCGCTC
This sequence comes from Agapanthus africanus, assembly GCA_030015575.1. NCBI lineage: Eukaryota > Viridiplantae > Streptophyta > Magnoliopsida > Asparagales > Amaryllidaceae > Agapanthus > Agapanthus africanus. The sequence continues at coordinate 388,263,343 of CM057342.1, read as the reverse complement.
CTCGAATCGGGTATCATAAACCAATCTAAGAACCGAGAAAACACATGGTTGACGCCTCGAAATATCATATCAAGAGAAACCGGGTTTTTAAAACAATACATAATTTCCATTGAAATATAACCACGGTTCTCAAATCCAGAATCTCATGAAAAACAGCATCTCAATGCGTATAATCATATAGCATGATGTATGCGAACATAGAACAGGAATGCGAGCATATCAAGTATATCACGCGACATAATATAGTGATGTGAGCATAGCAATATATCATAGCATGATGTAGCAATTCTACTGTGTAAGTGACATAACAATTATCGATGATGAAAGTGTGTGAGCCGGCAATCTGTATAAGTGTAACATACGCATCATCGATAATTGTGTAGGTGTACTAGCACAGGTATATGTAATGCAATGAGATGTCCTGAACGTAGCAGAAAGTAAATCATGAGTGCAATGCTACAAGGTATATGTATCTACAACATAACCGAGTCGGTGAATCTATCAATCGGCATCCAGCCTCACAACATCACGTACGGTATAATACCTCGTACGACATCCTCTAGTCAAGGGTATGGATCAATCATCAGATAAAACTCATCACGTACGATAACTTATCGTACGGCGGTATTAAATAATTAGGGATTCTATCAACCTATATAACAATGAGGGTACGGACCTAACGTCTCGAACGGCATATCACTCTTTATTCACATCATTATATATATATATATACCTATCTCTCAGGTCACATCCGTATCAATCTCATATCATGGGACCGGCAAAGGTATCAATTATCTCATAACGACTCGCATCTGTATAACGACATATCAAACCAAGTCATCATATCTCATCGTATACTCTTTTCATCACATCAAGTCATCTTACATATACATTCTATCTTATCAATCTCATGTCGTATTTATCGATCTCATATCATGCTAATATAAATCTCATACTTATTCCCTTGCAACTACATATATTTATATATCGTGATTCACATTTACGTTTCACATCCTTATATATCACTTCGAGACATCCTTATCAATCTTTATCATTTCATACTAAACCTTTAATCACATCCGTGGGTTCCTAGTATAGGTTTCTCCGACTATATTCTAAATATCGATTTCCATTTATTAATTGCGGGGGTACGCCATCCACCCGACTTCCCCCGTAGATATAAATCTACTCACCTGCAGAACTCCTTGTTCAGCCGTAGTCGTTATCCTTCGTCGTCTCAGAATCCATGCGAAGGTACCTAAAATCAACACACAATCGCAATGCTATTAAAAATCAAATTCCGAAATCCGATACGGCACACTAATTGCCTATAGGTTAGAACCTATAGCCTACGCATGCAAAAACAACCAACCAACCCTCATCGTTGACGTACAAACGTCCAACGATCCAATATAATATCGATTTCCAAAACCCAAGTTCATAAATCACAAATACCAAAACAACAACTCAAGAAAATGGTTCCAAATTTAGTCTCAGGTAAAATGGGGGTAAACAAGCAGTGCAGTGGGGTAGTATATAGGGATTAGGAGCTACAGACAAAAACTCAACACCGTAGCTCCACAAAAATCCGGCGACAATGCACTAATATCCGAGCTCGCCGGCCCTAGAGGCTCTGTTTGGGTTCGTCTTCTCAGGATGTTCTTCTACTGATTAATCTAGGTCAATGGAGTTGCTAGTTTTTCTCGTAAAGGTCTCAGGTCACTCAAGATTTCCTGTAGGCTCAAGATGTTCACAAAACCGACATTGAAACATCTAAATCAAGTTTTGGGGTTTAATCACTGGTTTGATCTAGGTTTTAACACAAAAGGGGTTTGTAGTCACCAATTACACTCACTTGCACCCTCACAACTCAAGAAACCCCTAAACTACATCTTGGAATTTTCCAAGATCACTAAACCTCACTAAACCAATTCTAAACTAAAATAGAAGTTATAGAAAATCAATTACTACACTAATGGTGAAAGAAATACCTCATTTGGTAACTCAAGAATTTTCTTGAGTTGCTCAAAGTAATCAAAATCCAACTTTGAAGCATCCATTGGGTTTGTAGAGGTGTTGTGCATCATTTTAATGAAGGAAGTATAGGGTTTTAGTGAAGGAATTGAGATGATACATGGAGGTGAAGGTGGAAGAAGCAAGAGGGTGAAGGAGATGAAGAAACAAAGGGGAAGGGAATAAAGGAGGCAGCCCTCTCTCTCTCTCTTTCTTATTCTCACCCTCTCACAAGCCCATGTCTTGACTTTTGTCCCCTCTCTCTCTCTCCAATAATAAACTCTTTCTTCTCATTTTCTTTTCTCACAATAATACACATAATACCAATAAAACAACACAAATGAAACAACATGCAACAAAATGCAACATGTCATGGTGCACTAACCATGATTAATTAAAAAGACGGATTTGGCCTAATCACGATTAGTAGTGGACTAATCAAGTTTAATTTTAAACTGCATATAATTAATTATATAAATTGCCAAATCCAATAAATATCTTTTTAATAAATAAATCATTTTAATCTCCCATTATTTTCCAAATATTGGTATATAATTATACCATTTTACGAAAATCCCCATTTCACAAATCGACTAGTTTTCGCGAATTATATTATTTTAATATTAAATTCCAAAAATAATATTTTATATTTTATAAAATGTTACAATCTTCCCCTCTTAAATAAATTCGGTCCCAGAATTTAAATTTAAACCTCCAAATGCTAAAACATTTCAATAATCAGCTCAAATCACGGGGTTTCGAAATCACGGAAGATACAGAAATACCACAGCGCATCGTGTGCGCCTGAAAACGAGTATGAAACTCAAAATCGAACTCCGTCAAGCGTCACGCAATCATCGGAGTTACAATGGAGATACAGATCTCGAAATCCGCTACTGAAATCCAATATACACTAGTCGAATACTATAGTACGAATATAGTACGCATCTGTCATGACCCGAAGGTACGGAACGTGACCGACACTTAAATTACGAAACGTCTCAAGGCGTAACGTGATCTGAGTAAGCCAAAGCCCAGAAATCTAAACCAATTAAAGAAATAGAGTGAAGGAAAACCTTAATTTAAAAGATGAATTTAACCAAAACAAGTCGCATTACACATTTTAAAAACATCAAAATTTCCTGAAAATTTCGGCAGTCTCCTTTGTAAATACTGGCCCCGAAATGGGTACAAACAAGAAAAAAAACAAATATATCATGAAGAAGGCATCCCCAAGCGGGAGCTAGCTCTTCGCCAAAGACGGAATCACAACCACATACAATATATATATCATCAAGTGCGAAGACAAGTATATAAAAGCACGAAAGTAAGAAAACAACACGTCGGCTCAAGTGAGCATCGACACCAGAAATAGAATACATACAAATCTCACAATCTCACCATCTAAGTCCAATGTACGAAGGGTAGATGGAGTATACTAGATACAAATAAAATACACGGTGGGAGCAAAAGAAAATCCTCCAAAAAAAACCCACCTATGAGTAAGCTGCAAGCCGAAGCAAAGGAAGAAAGTACGCCCACCGCTACTGTGCTGACGGGTCAGACCTGCAAGATACTGTGGCACAACTGGGGTGAGTTGCCAACTTGTGAGTAGTAAGTAACATCTAATAAGGCTATTGTAAGCATGCACGCAAATGCATCACACCCTACATATACCGATACTGATGCGATGCACTAGTATGTATGCAATATGAATGCATAATCGACACGAAATCTGAGTATGTTTGGTACGAGAAAATCTGTAATCTCATCTTAGTAAAACTCCTGTGAAATAACTGAAGTATCATCAATGATATCCATAGAAATCCGTGTCAAGCATCGACTCAAAACATATATATCTCAATGTCCCGACATCTCAATGTCACAATATCTCAATATCTCGGGCTCCGTCAGTCCGGATCGGCCCATATCATCAAATCTCACGAATACGATGGTATCCTCCGGATATCCGCCGCGTCCGACATCACCGGTAGGTAGTCTGCCCCTGCCAGGCTCATCGTCTACAACTCGAGCTTCTTGCTCTGGGGTACCGTACCGGGCCCACCATGTACCCGAAACGGTTCATCCTACTCCTCGAATCGGGTCTCGAAAACTAACAGCAATCATGAAAACTCATGGTGGACGACCCATACATCACGAGAAAACCGCAACTTGCATTTTAAAATGATAATAAGGTTTTATAAAATTCTTGCGGTTTTCCCCAAAATCCAGAAATCTCATAATTACCGAAATCCTCAAGAAGACACAATATATAAATATGCCGGTGATGATGGAAATCTATGATACGGTAGTATATACCATACGAAATACGGCCAGAAGCTATGCATGAATCATGATGCAATGAGGTACGTATACATGATTAACAATCCTACGTATCCATTTAATGAGATGAATATACATGTATAAATATACGGATCATATACGATGCAAATGCACAAATATCTATTCTAAGCAAGTTCTATAGTGTTCGTGACATAGCAATTACCAATGGCGTGGGTGTTCGCATAATTACTGCACATGCGGCAGGAACCAATAGTAATGGTGCAAGTGTCCTATGAGATGATATCACATATATATCTATATATATATATATCACGATGCGATGTAATGAGATGGCTAACTAGAAAACTACACATATAATGCAAATACTATAAGTAATACTAAACCATCGGGCGCCTCGCGCCATCCAGACGATCCCCCAATAGATATATACATGTACTCACCGGGACGCCTCGGCTAATCTGATCCGATCTCGGCCATGTCTCTTCCGCGCCACATCCGGTGCCACTGCACCCGATCCTAGAATCGCACACAATCAATTAAGAGGATAAAATATGATTAGTCGCGGGACAAACGGCACAAATCAAACAACGCGCGTTAATTAAACGCGCATGCACTTGGCGCACAAACGCGCTCACGCCAACGCCACAAATTACAACTAAGGTCGCTATACGTGACAACTACCCATCCTAGTACTCATTCGTACCAAATGCGCATTCACAACACATTAAATATCTTAGGGATTAAGTTATAACTCATCAAAACCTCAAACTTAATTAGAATCGATTTATTTCAAAAACCTAGTAAGCATCCATTTTCCATTTTAGTTCAAATCTTGATGTTTTAACAATTTTAGTGGCCGCATTGCTCACATAATATCTTAACTAAGTCATAAAAACCATTACTTAAATTTTATATCACCCATTTAATTAAATCCTAAAAATCTAGTTTGCAAAATATTCTAATTTTAACAATTTTAAAGTAACACTTTACAAATTTACAACTAAACTAGATTTTGCATATCTTAAAATGTTAAACCACTCATGGCAACCTTAATGATGTGATAAAAACCCCAACCTTAATTTAAATCCTTCTCTTGAATTTAAAATCATAATTAAACACTTAATTAGCTTAGATTGAAGTAAGTATCCAACAGTTAAACCATAGGTTAAGATTTATACCTCATAATTCAAGAGATCAAACATGCACTTTGCCTCCCAAAATGGTCTTTTGCTCTAAGGATTCAAGCTAGTTTGGCTAAGGAGTATAGGGTAAAGGTTAATTAGGAATTTGTGAGGTTTTAGTTTGGATGTTTGATGGAAATTTTGGGGATTTTAGAAGTGGGAAGAAGTGGAGAAATTCTAGGGCTGCAGCAGGGGATGGCTCGGCCTCATGGGGGAGAGGGGTAAATGTGTGATGTGTGTGTAGAAAGTTCAAGAAAAAACCATATCTTATTGCCTTTACTTTATTTTATTTTTGATTAGAAAAAGAAGGGATTTCTTTAATGAGAAATGAAGTGATGAGATGGGGAATGGGGGCAGCTTCAGAATTCGCAGAGAGGGGGGAGGGAGAGAGAGAGAGGTGTGTGTGCACAAGGGAGGTGACCATATCTCAATTAAATGCTTGCATGCTTCATTTTCTTTTCTTTTCTTTTTTTAATTAATCCTAGACTTTACCAGAACTTTGGAGACAAATGGAGAAAGAGAGAATATGTTACAAATATGTTTTTAAGTTGTCATGATTCACCATTGTGTGCTTAACCCATTCTCGTTTTGTAATTTACACAAATTTAATGTAGAAATGAAAGCTTAAAATAATATTAAAAATAATTAATTAAGGAAAAATAATTAAGTAAACTAACAATTTATAAGTGACTAAATAAATACCAATTAATAATAATTACATAGTTAAAATAGGCGTATTTAAGTCTATGATGAAAAATAATTATAGTTAAGTTTTACGGAAAATACGGTTTATTTTACCGATTATCAGAAAATTCACCTAAATGATTTTATTTATTTATTTATTTTTTAAAACATTACAGCATCCTTGAAAAATCTTCTAAAACTGACTAAAACACATGCAAAATCTTTTTCTGAATCGCTGTGTGATGTGTAACTCACGGCACAAGTGGCGGATGCTCAATTGTAAAATAGTAAATATATCTATATATGTTTTTTCTCAAATTATACGTCCCGCCTTTTGAAATATCCCAGAAGGTTTCTTTGTAAAATTTTGTGTCACTCACGGACACGCAGGAAATAGCGAAACTATAGCTCCTTTTTGAAAATCTCTTGTTAAACTTTTAATGCATGTAAAGTACTCAGGTACTGTCCTCAGATCAGTCATGTTCGGTTACTACATAATATAGTGACCATCATGAAAACAAAGTGCTCAAGAGCAAAGTCAGCCTCAAAAGGCGTATCTAATCATCACGTGCGGCTGGTGCGCACGGAAATCAAAGCCAAATACGAGTGCCACGAATGCGCACAAAACCAAACTAAGTGCAATGGGTGTGCACGAAAATATCTGTCCAGTGCAACGGATGTGCACGACAATAATATCAAGTGCATCTATTGTGCACGAAAATCTCAACCCAGTGCAACTAACATGCACGAATGAAAATCCCAATCGATTGCATCCGGTGCACAAAATCACATCTCATATCCTGCGCCCAACATGCACGAAAATCCAAATCAAGTGCATCCGTCATGCACGAATGAAATCTAAATCAAGTGCATCCAACATGCACGAATGAAATCTAAATCAAGTGCATCCGGTGTGCACAAAATCCGATACCAAGCGCTTAATATGCGCAAAAATCCAACCCAAGCGCGTCAGGTCCGTAAAAATGCCATGTGCAGTAAAGCGCATGAAAACGAACGTCAAGTACAAACTCTCACGAAAACATAAATCTGGTGCAACAAATGCACGAAATATAAATCCGGTGCAATCAAGGCATGAAATATAAATCCGGTGCAACCAATGCATGAAAACTCATTCATATCTCAAATGCTCACAAAAACAACACCGAGTATGCCAAGGTGTATAAAATCACAAGCATGTGCAACTACGTGCACAAAATCCATATCAATGCACTGCAAACACATATAAGCTATACCGAGTGCATAAATCAAATCGAGTGCGTACAACATGCACAAAATCTCGTCGACAGTATCGAAATCCACGGAATCATAAATATGTGCAACCAAGGCGCAAAATAGATATCAAGTGCAATAGATACGCACAAATCATAAACCAACACAACGGTGTATAAAACATAAATCAAGTGCAATAACTATGCACAAAATGTAAATACCCAGTAGGTGCAGCCATGGTACACAAAAACAATATCATGAAACTCAATCATCAAAACTCAAATCCAAGCGTTATAAGCGTGATACTCGGATCACAAACGCAAATCGCAACAAATGACATTGAGGTACACCTCCTACAATGTCGAAAAATGCCGGTGCACCCAAAACTGGTAGAGCAAGAACATCCACTTGCCTCCTGCTCACGGTCTGGCATCCTCTGTCTCTGGGTCCTCATTTATCTGTGGATTACCAATCTCGCAATCAATCGACCCGTCGGCCCGGTCAGGCGTACTAACGGAAACGATCCCGCTCTGACACTCCTCTGATCATCTCTCGGCCAATTAGCATGACCACTCATAAAGCAGCATGTCACTGGCGTCGGCCTATGGCCCTCTGAATACATGTGACACAACTGATCCTCGGTGCAAATCTTATCGCAGCAGCGTCCTGGAAGGAATCTGCTCAAGGTCTCTTCCGATCTCGCCTATGCCGAACTATACGGAGGCTGGTACTCTTACATAATCTTTTCTTGTTTTCTGGACATCTGCGTCCTCAGCACAACATTTCCTCGGGAACTGGCCGTACCCCAACGCCTCTATATACATATCAGATCTCTAATATCAACGGAGAGTAACAACAGCTCGTTAACATCTCGCGTGAACCTCTTATTCCACTCGTCTTTACTATCGTCCACGTCGACATCGCGTCATGCTATCTGCGTACTGCACTTATTCTCGGCTACAGTCAATCCGGAGTCTCTCACACGGACTCGAAATTACGAACTCGGTATCTTCATCACTCTGTAGAAGATATCTAGCCGAACACGTCCTCGGGAACTCGTCCCAACCATCGGAGGAAAACTTTATATTCGTCCGTTCTCAATCAACTCTCAACGCATCTGGGTGAGGTCCTCTATCTGAAGCTGGTCAACTTACTGATCTCCTATCGGATCATCCAACGAACAACGTCATCTCTGGGTCGATCTACTCTAGATCTGAATAAGATTCCCCACACTGGAAATCTTCGACTCAACAGGGCCTGCGTCGGCACATCAAATCAGACGAATCATCTCAGTTGGTTAACTCTGTAGGGTTCCTAGGCACTCTCAAAAGGTCTCACAAGGCATCAACCATGCCAATTTCAAATTTTACGGTGCCGAGAAACCCGACTACGGATCGTTGGCTAGAAGTTTAGGCGACAAAGCAACTAGTTAACTACTTTAACTAAGAGTACGGAAATACAACCTTTGTAGATCCGGTCCTCCACCTCCACGGCTCCGTGATGAAGTCCTCTCTGCTGTCCAAATGAAATCCCGGGCTCTAGCGTCGGCTTCATCGGAGAAATAGGCGGGCAAGGTCGTCGGCTTCGTGCCGAAGATGATCTACGTCGAAGCATCACAAGATCAAGCTCCCACTTCACCAAGTCATGAAACTTGTGAAGAAAACACACTCTACTACTTGGCAAGAGGTAGAGGATGAAGAAATAGGAAGTGGGTTCACTTTAGAATTGGATTTCTCACTCTTTTTCATCAATCACCATTGATGAAGTCAAGCTTTCTTCAAATGAAGAAGAAGAAGAAGCAAGATGAATATTATGATAAGTATATCTAAAATTAATAATAAAATCAATACTTATCATATGCTAACCTTAGTTAAGTGTAGAGAATAGACCATGGTTTGTTTAAATGGTTAGGGTTAAGAATGAAGACAAGAATGGTGACTAAGTCAAAGGTTCATGAATCTTCAACAAACAAACAAACAAAGCCACCATTCTTTCTTTATCTTTTCCAAAACAAATAAATAAATAAATAAATAAGATAATCAAAACCCTAATCATTAACTTAACCATGGTTTAATCTTTACACTTAACCAAGTTAACATGTATCATCAAACATGATACAATCAAGTGCACAAAAGTATATCACATATACAACTTGTGAACTTCAAGTGAGAAAATCCATTTAAGTGAACCTATATTAGTTAATGTAAAGTGATATATCAAATATATAATTATACATTAAATCACTAAATCAACACTTGATTTAACGACCCGGTCATATCGCATATAACCGACTAATATCAATAGTAACAACTTATCGAATCAACACTTGATCCGATAACCTGGCTATAACGTATATAACCGATTAATGTTACAAATCGCGAGAATCGAATACAGTATCACATACTGGTATTATTCTCGGTCCCGCACATATCTCATATGCGCTCCTATTTCGTTTTGCTTGAGCCAGGAAACCTCTGTGTAGGACTCTAAAGACTCGTCAATACGCCGGCAGCAGGTGATGATCATATCAAACACCCACAAGCCGCAAGCGGTCTGCTAAACGTAACGGCCACCCGGGTATTGAGCGATCAGAAGATCGACGAGCAAGCCCGCTCACACTCCAGTAAATCCAACCAGTTACACTACCGTACAGTCCGGTCTGTTCGTCTGATATGTCGCATATCTTGCCTAGGGGTGGTAAACGTCAGACTCCAATAGCTCGATAATTCGTGTCGATATGAGGTCTATAACTGTTCAAGAAACTACTGGTAACACTTACCAGTAAATCTCAGCAACCCTGGCCAGGGATTTCCGGTTATAGCCAATCGAACACAGCGCAACATCAACTCCCTATACCGGGAGAGACGAATCCCCTCCTATCGCTCATTGCCTCCATGTGATTCGGGACTGTACCCAAAAACCACCGTTTTGCACGCCCTCTTAGACGTGGTAAGATGGAAATCAAAGCACAGTGGGAACCACACAAGACTCTATGACGATCTCGGGTCAACAGACTACTCTGTACCAGTGTCACCAGAGAACTGCCATCTGACGTAAGGTATAATACCATCTGGGAGTTCTCGGCGAGTCCGTCCAGTGTACCCAGTCTCCACTGAGCACCCGTATATCATCTCTGATGTCAAACACCAATGGATACGGGATCATCCATCGCCCATCTGTATGGGTCGAGAAGGTACACGCTAGTCTACTCTGGTATATCGATGCCCCGTCTCGATACACCCACGACTAGGGACTTTGAAGGATGTACTTATGGACTACCATGTCCCCACTAGTATGATCCGCATCATAGTCCAGGTAGTCAAGTACACATCCTAAGGGCTTTACCAACATGTAACAGAGAGACAATCAGTATACACGTTAAGGTAAAGATCAACCAGATAGCATACTATCATGTCGAGCAAGAAAGTCCTCCCTATATATGTCCAAGCATCCACTACAATATACATCCTATGTATAGTAATGGCCTCTAGGGCATACATATAGCTAACAATCTCCCACTTGCACTAGGGCCATCTGATAGCAGTGGTTGTAGTATATCATACTCAACCATCCCATAAAAGTCTCTCTCTGGGAACAGGCCTTTGTGAGTGGATCCGCTGTGTTGTCCTCTGAGTCTTCTCTCCAAACCTCGATCACCCTGGAGATCAACTATCTCCATGATCAGGTGACACTGCCTTAGAATATGTCTGGATCACTGATGGGACTGGCGTTCCTCGGCATAAGCCATAACTCCATTGTCACACAATGGGAGGAACATAGTTCATCTCATGAACCTATATACACCCAAACAGCCTCTTTGGTAGCATCTTAAGTAGCGATGTATCCTGCCTTTATCGTCTAGTATGCCACGGTATCTAGCTTGGAACTCTTCCAACATACCGTCCCTTTACTGAGGGTTAAGACAATGCCTGTGACTGAGACTCAGTCGTCTTTATCACCCTGGAACCCTTCCAGTGATTCTCCCCAGGATCGATTGATACCATCTCACTACAACTAGTGAGAATCCTAACATCCAATTAAATCTATCTCATAGATCCAAAACTCAGGATTTAGGAGATATCATTTTGATCCTATATGGAGAATCATTGTGATAAACGGAGATTGATCGAGCGTAGCATAGGAAACTCCTTCCATATCAAGAGTATGTCATCCACGTACTCTACGAGAATCGTCACAATACTCCCTACTACCTTTTTTGTTTATACAAGGTTCATCTACCATTTTGATGATGTCAACATTTTTGACTAATCCATCAAAACAGATGTTCCAACTCCGCGATGCCTGCTTTATCCTATAAAGCATCTTGCACACGTTTCCGCTGCTCCCACTATCTACGAGGCCCTCTGGCTGTGTACTTATAGACGCACTTTTCTAAAACATCATTTAGAAAAGCAGTCATGACACCTAACCGCCAGATATCGTAGTCATGGTATGTAGCCATGGCAAGTAGTATCTGGATGGACTTAAGCATAGCTACTCGAAAAGGTTTCATCATTATCCACACCTGGTCAATGATGCAAACTTTTAACAAGTCTAGCTTTGAAAGTCTCAACTTTTCCATCTACACCAAGTAATCATCTCAAGATATACTTGCTCCTGATGGGGATTTAACCCTTTAGATATAGCAACCAAAGTCCATACTTTGTTGGTGTATAAGGATTCCATCTCAGATCGATAAACATCCAGCCATTCTTACAGAGTCTTACTCTCGATGGCCAGCTCGAAGCTAGTTGGGTCATCATCTCATGATGCAATCCTTGCTCCCACTGTCATAGAGAAACAGAAGTACCTCTCAGGTGGGTGAGGAACCCTACTAGATCGGCGGAGAGGCTGAGGTTCTTGGAATCTACTGAATCCTTTGGTTCTATCAAATCATCAGCTGCAGTTTGTATAGCTGGAACCTTTCCAGTTCTACATTACAGACTTTGCCTCGAGCTTGTCCGGATTTTGCTTTTAGACATAGGCCGGTCAACCCCAAATCTTAACTAGCTTAAGACATGGGCTCTTCCCTTTCCATATCACATATGAAGTGGTAGGCAACTGATTTGATTGGAACCTAATTCAATAGGTATGCAGCTTCTTAAGTGCATAACTCCCAAAAGGAAATAGGTAACTCAGTAGTACTCATCATAGAGCACACCTTATCATATAGGGTGTATCTGCTCCACCCCGATATACCATCGTGCTATGGTGTATACGGAGGAGTAATGCTGAGAGAGAATCTCATTCTCCTTTAGAATAGTCTAGGAATTCCGTGCACAAGTATTCTCCTCCTTGATCGCATCAAAGGACTTAATACTTATACCCTCATTTGGTTCTCTACTTCTAGCTTATATTCTGTGAATATCTCAAAAGGTTCGGACTCATGTTTCAACAGGAACATATGACTGAATCTTGAGAGATTATCAGAGAATATAATGAAGTATAAAGAACCAATCTTGGCATGTGTAGACAGGGGACCTACATACATCAACATGTATCATCCCAAGAGTTCACTAACTCTTTCTCTGTTTCCGATAAATAGAGCTGTGGTCATCTTATCTATGTGACATGACTGGCGAGTTTCATAAGATGTAAATTCAAACTAATTTAAATATGCATCTTTATGTAACTCCAGCTAGTCCGGTCGCATTGATATGACCTAGTCTACAATACCTCAAGAAGGATCCGTTCATTTCTGAACTCTTCTTCTTGTGTGTGTTCCGTATACTAAGAACTGTAGTTTAATTTAGAACATCAACGCTTTTAGATAACGTGCCTGAACCGATCAACTTTTGATATAGGAAATGTTCAAAACATTATCCAACAGTAAAAATTTTTATCATTTCTTTACTGATAAAGAGACTGATATGATTTTGTATATCAGGTTCGGTATCTAATAACATTCGTTCAGAATCAATGTATTGACAATACAGGATGACAGTGACCAACAGACTTGGCTGCAACACTTGCCCCGTTTTCTGCCTCATGAAACTTATCACCCGTTCTCAGTTCTCTACCCTTTTGTAGCCCTATGTAACATATTACATATCTGGGATCCTGATCTGGTATCACATACCCAGGACGTAGAGGATACAGAGAAATAGTTCTTTGTAACGAACACACCCGAAGATGATGCATCAGCATGCACTCTCTTCGTTTGGGCGGCACGGGAATTATGGTAATCCCCAATTTCTGGCTCTGTCTTATAACAATTATAAGTTGGAGCGGGACCAACGTTCCCCAGCACAGTATAACAAGCGGGTTCGGTCAAATATCCGTATTATTATCTTGATTAAGGCGTGATATGGTCGCTACCTGGAGATAGAGAGAAGAAAACACTCAGCGTGCGCTCTTGCAAGAATAGATTGGTTATTATTTTATCTAATCCGGATGGCTCCCACTGCTTTTTATCAAATCTTCCTTCAAACCCTAAAAGGAAAGACTAGCCGGGATTAATTACACACTACAAGTTCGCCAATCTTTCAGCCAGGCCAGTGTCGGTACTTTGAGGGAGGTGCCCCGTGCTTTCGCACGGACCTAATTAATGTAAACCTCGTTTTTCCAGAGGCGTAACCTCGTTGACACCTTTCTAGACACCTACTTGATCGGCTAATTGTAATGTATAAAACTCTCCCAGGAGTAACTCTTACTCGCAGCGGGTATCGGGATCCAACTATCTCATAGAAGGTATGCAATCTCATTGCAAATTTCAACACTTGAAATTCCCGATAATATTTTGCTCCTAGCACCTATATGACCTTAACATAGTCAACAAATCATAAGTGCTAGTCAAGTTCAACCCGTCATTTCCCGATTGAATTAAACCCACCCGCACGACCCTTAACATAGTCAACAAAGTCGCACGACTACCCTAATCCAATCACATCATATGCTTATGCAGATAAGCACTAATTAGCTACCGCACACTACGCCTTAACATAGTCAACAAACGTAGCTCGAATACTAACTAGTACTTATCTGAAATGACGGAGGGCTACGACAGGTTTTTCTGAAAACCTATTGCGTATTGAACTTGATATCGTTGTAGGATCGAATGAATTTTGAAATGGAGTATTTTTTAGGCTTTTCTAGTTTTGCTAAAGGAGTTACTCCCGGTGAAGGGATCGTCGGTCCTTTCCTCGTCGAATGAGGTGCGGGATATATCATATATATCACTGTGCAAAGCAAAAACACTTAAAAGCAATCAAAAGACAAACCGAGTGTGTAGCATCTGCCAGTTATTGCTAAAGGAGTCACTCCCGGTGAAGGGATCTCGGTCCTTTCCTCATCGAATAAGGTGCATGATATATCACATATACCGCTGTGCAAAGCAAGAACTGTAGCTACCTGTTTTATTTTGAAATTCGATTCCACAACATCTTAGGTTTCTTTTCTTTTCATTAATCATATTAATGAAGTCCCATCATTTAAATACCTAAACATCACAGATAAATACGACGTACACTTATGCCATCCGCATTCGCCTCGATGTCCCCTCGTGCACCGTTAGGTTAGGTAACTAACGGCAGAGCGGGGCAGGGCTAGCGCGGGTGTAAAACATAAGTAACGTCTATATAATATATCATATATACTATATACTGTATCCATCACAGAACATATCATGATCACATCACAGATATCGCAGCAGAAGAATCATATGAAATATTGGATATACTAGGACGTCCGTGTTTTCAATACGAGCCAGTATAAAACACGGATTCCACGGTCGCGATGAATAGCCAAACCCACACCCCTAGACCCCTACGAGTGCGGCAAGCAACCCTACCAATTCTAGGGTTAGGAGACCCGGACTCGACTGTCATGATCCGCAGGGTACGGAACGTGACTGGCACTTATGTTTACGAAACGTCTAAAGACGTCCGTAAAATAAATAAGCCAAAGCCCAGAAAACAAAACCAATTAAGTAAAAGAGTGAAGAAAACCCAATCAATTGAAAGCGAGTTATCAAATAAGTCATGTACAACCCTTTTTAAAAACAATACCAATTTTTCCGAAAATTTCGGCAGAGTCTCCTTTGTAAATACTGGCCCCCAAAATGGGTACAACAAAAATATACATGAATCCAACAAAATAGGGCATCCCCAAGCGGGAGCTAGCTCTTCGCCACAAGGCGGTCACAAATCCCACGCAATGTAAATGACAGCAAGCATAATAATCATAAGGAAGCATGAGAAAAGTAGCATGTCGGCTCAAGTGAGCTCGACCCACAAAATACAGCATAAAAGTCTACAAATCTCACTGTCTCATCTCTAGGTCACTATACAATAAATCTGGTAGAAACAGTAGATGGAGTACACTAGATACAAGAATATACAAGGTGGTACAAAATAATAACATAACCCACCTATGAGCAAATCTCGAGCTCAGGCAAAAGAGGCAAAAGGACAAGTGCGCCCGCCGCTACTGAACTGACGGAGCGGACCTGCAAAAGGCTGTGGCACAACGGGGGTGAGTTGCCAACTCGTGAGTAATAAATAACATCTACAAAGGCTATCGTATGCATGCACACAAGCATCCTAGCATCTAAAATACAGGTATGACGGGATGCACTAGCAGGTGTGTATACAACATCAGTGTACTAATATGTATGCAACATGAAAATCTGAGGTCTCAATAGGTATATATAAGAAACATTTTATCTCTTTTTGTTTTTGAAACTCTTTTAGAATGCCAGCATAATACTCAAAGAATCGACGAGAACCGGTGTCCAGCAACGACACCCAAAAGCTGTCTCAAATCTCATAAATGTATCTCTGGCCTCAGCCGTCCAGCTGACCCATCTCAAATATCAATATCTCATCATCTAGCGGCCACGGTCGGTATCCTCTGGATATCCGCCGTCCCAAACAGTCACCGGTAGGTAATCCGTCCCCTGCCAGGCTCATCGTCAACACCACATTCCTCTTGCCCCGGGGTACCTTACCGGGCCCACCATGTACCCGTGCCGGTTCCTTCACTCCTCGACACGGATTTCCAAAACCACAGCAAACTCATGGTGGACGACACTTACATCACTAGAAAACCGCAATTTACATATTTTAAAAATATAATAAGTTTAGAAATTTTGCGGCTTTCCCCATGAAATCCAGCAATATCATAAAATCTCAAGAAATCCTCATAAGTGCATATATCAATGATAATGAATGCATATGGTATCAATAATCAAGTTGCGATGTGTGATTAATGTATTAAGCATGAACAATTAATATGACGAAGTACATGCACATGAATAGCAATACTACGGTTTCATTTTTAAGGAATTAAAGGCAATAGCACAAGTTTAAGTATCAATTAGTAACAGGTTTAAATTTAAAGGTTATCTAGTGTGGTGGCATGGCAATTACCAGGGTGTGTGTGTAAGCATGAATAGTGCTCGTGCTGCATATAAAAACCCTGGCAATGGTGCAGGTGTCCTATAAAATGGTTTCGTATAGGTATGTCAATACAATGCATGGATGCAGCAAATAGTCAAATAAGTATTTCACCCCTAATTACTAACATCACTAAGGATCTTGTAAGTTACTAAAACTATCGGGCGGCTTGCGCCATCCAACGATAGTCCCCCGTAGATATTACATCTACTCACCGGAATCCCTGGCTAGCTGTGTCCAATCACCGCCTTTCCCTTTCGCGCCGCGTCTGACGTCTCCGCGACCGAACCTGGAATTTACATCAATACCAAACATGAGGTTACATATCAAGAACAACGCAAAACTCCAACGAAACTACTAAAGTTCGCTAGCTAGGTACAACGTGCACAAAGTGCGCGGAACACACGCGAAAATCGCAAAAACTGCCAAAAAACGCCGATTTGGTCGCCCGGCAAAACTAAAACCCGACTACCCAAAAATCCGCACTCACGCATCCTAAAAGTCGTAGGACAAGCCATTACAATCATCAAGATATCAAAAATAATTCACCACAAAATTTTATAACAAAACTAGTAAGCATTTGCGTTCCAAAATCGGTGCAAAAATCGCCGATTAGCGACAAAACGACTACAATCTAGCACAATCACCCAACCACACTACAAGCAATCTACAAACACTAATTACAACACAATAACAATGATTCCAATCCTATTTTCCCTAAACAACCATTTCTTGAATTTATAACCTAGCAAATTCCAATTCAATTTCCACACTTGCAAACTTAAATTAACACAACAAAAGCCCACATAAGAAGATTAATCTCATAGATTAGGTTAGCAAAATACTAGATAACAAATTGGGTTTAAATCAACTAAATAATGTTTTCTAACCCTAATCAACTCATTATCATGTTTCACAAACCATTTCCATACATAACCCTCTCTTGAAAATCCTAAAACAACAATTTACAACTAAAATCAAACTTCTAAAATTACCTAAATTAGCAAAATTGAAGACTACATAACAAGGTAACCATATAGATTAGTTCATTAACAACTAGATTAACAATAAAACAACTTAATTAATTATCATGGCTTCAAAACCCTAGTTTAAACAAACTACTCTCTTTTTTTTTAAACTAGATTAGAAATTAGTTAACTTTTAACACTAAACCATACAATTAAAGGAATTTTTGCAAAAGAAAGTAACTTGATGAGAATTATACCTCAATTTGGGATCTAGCAAGAACAAATTTGCTCCAAGTGATGGCCTCAAGCACCAAGATTCAAGCAAGAATGGCTAAGGATAATGATAGCATAAGGATTTTGTTTGGATTTTTGAATAAAGTGTGGATTTTGATGTGTTTTCTTGAAGAAATTGAAGAAAAATGAAAAGAAAAGAGATGAAGAAGAGGAGGTTCAGGTTTCGGCCAGAGGAGGGCATGGGGAGGGGTGTGGGCAAGTGGGGAAAGTCAATGGTCAAGTCTCCAAAGTCAAATGCACCATACTTTATCCATTATATTTAAAATAAATCCATAAACTATCAAATTCAACTCAAGAAAGCAACCCAAGAAATGAGGCCAGAAATTTCTGGACTTGCACAAGGTGGGGCTGTCCTAGGGCTGAGGGAAAAGAGAGAGGGGTTTTACAAAAGAAATTTTATGCAAAAAGGCCCCCTACAACTCAAAAATTGCAAGTTTTAGCTCAAAATTCAATAAATTCGTTTCATATCATAAAAATTTGTTAAAAATCAAAATAAATTACTAAAAATTTATGTTATCACTAGATTTTAATTATCATAATTTTAGAGATTAAAATTAGCCCGAAAAAATTTGTATTTATCGCTAATTTAATGTATTTTCTTACCGGCTTAAAATAATATTAAAAAATTGAAAAATTAGGGAAAATTTTTAAACGACCAGAATTTCATAATTAACTCATTAGCTACTAAAAACAAGCAATTACCTATCCATTTTAGGTATAATTAGCCCTAAACTGCAAAATAACAAGAAAGACGGTTTTCGGAAAAATACCGAATTTTCACCGAATTTCAGGAAAACACCAAAACGACTTTTCAAGACGCTACATCGACTCCTCGAGATGGTCTCCCACTGGACCCCAGAACCCGGTTACTTGTGCTCCCCTCCTTGGGTCTATCCTAATGCGGAAAAGTAAATAATATACAAAAGGTGACGACTTCCGCAACCTGGAAGTGCCCCAATAAAAGAATATTACATACAAGTTTTTACATGAATGAAAATGAAAAACACTCATCTCATATAAAAACCCCCCGGCTATTCAAACACGACGATCCAATATAACATATCCAGCAACACATAACATCACATGTCATCAACGTAAGTAAATATGCGCATCCCAATTGTCGTTGACATATACCAACGAAACCGGCGATATCACATATTACACTTACGGTCACAGAAAAGAAAGTGTAAAACTACAACAGTTGGAATCCGCAACATCCTCAGACATCGCATGCCTGACTAAATGAATTCCTTAGACATTGCATGCCTAACAATTATAAACCCCGCATTTTAGTCTCAAAATCGAAAACTCTTTTCAATACCAAGTCGGCCAATTCAACAGGATTCCCGACAGCCTGATCGAATGCTCGTCGCAAACTTCAGTAGACGGTCGCACCCCCCGATGCCGTCGACGAAGTGCACCAAGGCGGAACACCGCTACCGCGAGCACCCGAACGGATGCTTTCGGCGACGGGGTTCTCCTACAGTCACTTGGTCGGGGCTATGGAGTGAGGCTGTCTATTAAGTTTACCCGGCGAGTATCCGCGTACGCTACGTGATTGTGACGGACTTTTGATCACATCAAAATTCCGTGGCAACCGATCAAGTGAGACTAAAGTGCTATGTTTATAACATTCATTCAGTTATCTCATAACTTCTTGTGAATTCCAATTATTGTATCACATTCCGGATAAATAGAAAATGTTAAACTTTCTGATCGAACAGTCGAACACCCAAGTTTTCCCAAAACAGATCAACACATGAAACAAGTCTAAAAATATTCAGTTCGTGCCTCAGTACCAACGGTCCAGCCGTAGAAGGGTCAAGCCAACGCCTCACATGTGGCACGCCGTACTGCCCCAAACCCGAAGGTTCAAAGGGCAGTTCAAGACGGTCACATAATCGAGTTAAGGTTTGTTGTCTTCTAGAGGGTCCATCGCGTTATTTGCACTACTTAGAACGTCTTTAAACCACGGAAAAATCCAACACTTGGAAAATTCCCGACAGGGGAAAATTGGGTATTTATATCCGGTCGAACTTTTTAACATATTCAAAAATTATCCGGAAAGCCACATAGACAAAATCTGATACTCCGATCGAAACACCGAATCCCCAAAACAACCCCAGAAAATTCAACTCTTGAATAAATATTAAAAAATCCCAGAAAATCCAGCACCAGAAATCATGAATTACTGTACAAAAATTATAGGACAATCTAATAATTTGGCCGCGGAATCGCCGCATAAGCGGGCTTATGCCGCGGTTCCGCCGCACTCTGGAAGCTTCACTTGAAAATTTTTGCATCGTAATTCGTAGAATTCCCTGCTGAATTTTTTAGCAATTTTTAATTTGGAAAAATCCACGTTTTCAGAAAAAGTCCAGAGAGCGTGGAAAAATGGGGTTTCGGGTTCGATCGGACTTCAAACTCCGTCTAGACTTCACCTTAGGCTCTAGCTAGGCTCTGATACCACTGTAGGGTTCCTAGGCACTCTCAAGAGGTCTCACAAGGCATCAACCATGCCAATTTCAAATTTTACGGTGCCGAGAAACCCGACTACGGATCGTTGGCTAGAAGTTTAGGCGACAAAGCAACTAGTTAACTACTTTAACTAAGAGTACGAAAATACAACCTTTGTAGATCCGGTCCTCCACCTCCACGGCTCCGTGATGAAGTGCTCTCCGCTGTCCAAATGAAATCCCGGGCTCTAGCGTCGGCTTCATCGGAGAAATGGGAGGGCAAGGTCGTCGGCTTCGTGCCGAAGATGATCTACGTCGAAGCATCACAAGATCAAGCTCCCACTTCACCAAGTCATGAAACTTGTGAAGAAAACACACTCTACTACTTGGCAAGAGGTAGAGGATGAAGAAATAGGAAGTGGGTTCACTTTAGAATTGGATTTCTCACTCTTTTTCATCAATCACCATTGATGAAGTCAAGCTTTCTTCAAGTGAAGAAGAAGAAGAAGCAAGATGAATATTATGATAAGTATATCTAAAATTAATAATAAAATCAATACTTATCATATGCTAACCTTAGTTAAGTGTAGAGAATAGACTATGGTTTGTTTAAATGGTTAGGGTTAAGAATGAAGACAAGAATGGTGACTAAGTCAAAGGTTCATGAATCTTCAACAAACAAACAAACAAAGCCACCATTCTTTCTTTATCTTTTCCAAAACAAATAAATAAATAAATAAATAAATAAGATAATCAAAACCCTAATCATTAACTTAACCATGGTTTAATCTTTACACTTAACCAAGTTAACATGTATCATCAAACATGATACAATCAAGTGCACAAAAGTATATCACATATACAACTTGTGAACTTCAAGTGAGAAAATCCATTTAAGTGAACTTATATTAGTTAATGTAAAGTGATATATCAAATATATAATTATACATTAAATCACTAAATCAACACTTGATTTAACGACCCGGTCATATCGCATATAACCGACTAATATCAATAGTAACAACTTATCGAATCAACACTTGATCCGATAACTCGGCTATAACGCATATAACCGATCAATGTTACAAATCACGAGAATCGAATACAGTATCACATACTGGTATTATTCTCGGTCCCGCACATATCTCATATGCGCTCCTATTTCGTTTTGCTTGAGCCAGGAAACCTCTGTGTAGGACTCTAAAGACTCGTCAATACGCCGGCAGCAGGTGATGATCATATCAAACACCCACAAGCCGCAAGCGGTCTGCTAAACGTAACGGCCACCCGGGTATTGAGCGATCAGAAGATCGACGAGCAAGCCCGCTCACACTCCAGTGAATCCAACCAGTAACACTACCGTACAGTCCGGTCTGTTCGTCTGATATGTCGCATATCTTGCCTAGGGGTGGTAAACGTCAGACCCCAATAGCTCGATAAGTCGTGTCGATATGAGGTCTATAACTGTTCGAGAAACTACTGGTAACACTTACCAGTAAATCTCAGCAACCCTGGCCAGGGATTTCCGGTTATAGCCAATCGAACACAGCGCAACATCAACTCCCTATACCGGGAGAGACGAATCCCCTCCTATCGCTCATTGCCTCCATGTGATTCGGGACTGTACCCAAAACCACCGTTTTGCACGCCCTCTTAGACGTGGTAAGATGGAAATCAAAGCACAGTGGGAACCACACAAGACTCTATGACGATCTCGGGTCAACAGACTACTCTGTACCAGTGTCACCAGAGAACTGCCATCTGACATAAGGTATAATACCATCTGGGAGTTCTCGGCGAGTCCGTCCAGTGTACCCAGTCTCCACTGAGCACCCGTATATCATCTCTGATGTCAAACACCAATGGATATGGGATCATCCATCGCCCATCTGTATAGGTCGAGAAGGTACACGCTAGTCTACTCTGGTATATCGATGCCCCGTCTCGATACACCCACGACTAGGGACTTTGAAGGATGTACTTATGGACTACCATGTCCCCACTAGTATGATCTGCATCATAGTCCAGGTAGTCAAGTACACATCCTAAGAGCTTTACCAACATGTAACAGAGAGACAATCAGTATACACGTTAAGGTAAAGATCAACCAGATAGCATATTATCATGTCGAGCAAGAAAGTCCTCCCTCTATATGTCCGAGCATCCACTACAATATACATCCTATGTATAGTAATGGCCTCTAGGGCATACATATAACTAACAATCTTAACTCAATATAGACTAGCTATCTACTGTCGCATCTCTGTCTTAAAGCTCCAACGATCTCAGCTCATAAGCTCTGGAAGAGACATCCCATCAATCTCAGCAACAGCTGAGTCATCCGTCTGCACGGTAGACGACATCACAAACTTTGAGGTAGGCTGTGCATCAATAGTCCTCTCACAACAGGCAGCCTCTAACAATGGCCCGATCATCCGGTGCAAAACCGAACACTTGCCTCAAACGAGAGGTCACAACACAAACACTAAATCGATACGTTCCCATGTCACCAAAAAACACGATGGTCAGTCCTCGTCCATGACGAGCTCGCCCTGACCGCATCACTAGCAGCAGCTCAATCTGCGCTCAAACCATGGAGACAGGAACCTCAAGCATGTATCGATGAAAATAGATCAAAGGGATGAAAAGAATCAACAGATCCCAAAATGGATACATGATCATAAGGAGGAACGGAATCAATGAGTGTATGATCATGGGAACGAAGAGAATCACAAGTCTCAAGATATGTACATCCTAAGGTTACTTAAGCGGAGTATCGTATCGTAAGTATGCCGCGAAACATACACACAGTACGTCACTCTACTTGAGTTACTTACTCCATCAATCAGGGTTAACCTATGTAACGAAAGTTCGGGTCTAATACCCCCCTGTTCAAGTCTAAGTTCCGTAAGGTCAAGCCTAGGTTCCGAATAGATTATTCCCCAGACTCCGCATAGTCAAACGTAGACTCGAACGAAGGTTAAACCTAGCGCTCTGATACCAACTATGTCACGACCTGAAATTTGTTCATGACCGGCACTTAAATCACGCAACGTCTAAAGGCGTAACATAATTTAAGTAAGCCGAAACCCAGAAATCTAAACCTTTTTAAAGAAAATAAAAGAGGTGAAGTTTTGAAATAAAGGTATGATGAAATCAAACGTTTTCTTAAATGCAAAGATAATGGAACATGAAAATGCAAGTGGATTATACTAGTTAAAAAACATGTTTCGTCTTTTAAAAATTTGGGCAGCACCTCTCTTGTATATTTTGATCCAAAACTACATATACATAACAATAATAAAGGCATCCCAAGCGGGAGCTAGCTCTTCGCCAATTGGCGGAATCACAACCACGCAAGACAGAAATATATGTATACGACGCCCAACGGCGAAGATCAACACAAAAGGATAGTAAATAAGCAAGACATTAAAACCACAAGTAGCGAACATAAACCCTCGCTCTAAGTCTCGCAACCACAAGTCTGTCTAAGTCTTACTAATTATACAAATACTAGTTTCTGATTGATGGAGTTAACTAAATACAACAGGAATAATAATACAATAGTGGGCACGATCCAATATGTCCCACCTACCATAACAAATCACCCGAAAGCAAGCTGTGTGCCAGCGATACCGCTACTGATCCATGCGGTCAAACCTGCAAGAACTGTGGTACAACGGGGGTGAGTTGCCAACTCGTGAGTAGAAAACATCAGCAGGTAGAAATCGAATAAAACAACGATTCCTAGGTCAACTATATCATAAAGGTAATACTATGATATCTAGGGTGACCGTATCTGCATATATGCCAACAATATAATCAATGCCTGTATGCATGTGGATATCATCCACGTATCCATCAACACTCGAAATATCATGCATGTAAATATCATGAAAGCATATGCATGTAAATATGAGGATATCAACCAACGTGTGTCCATCAATGACACATCAAAATCATGGAACCTGAGTGTCCAGCATCGACATTCGAAACATCATGAAACCCATGTCAAGTATCGACACGTAAATCCTCATATCTCAGGCGCCGCATCCTCAGATCGGCCCTCGGGCACCGCATACTCTGGTCGG
This sequence comes from Agapanthus africanus, assembly GCA_030015575.1. Lineage (NCBI taxonomy): Eukaryota > Viridiplantae > Streptophyta > Magnoliopsida > Asparagales > Amaryllidaceae > Agapanthus > Agapanthus africanus. The sequence goes on along the minus strand of CM057342.1, from coordinate 388,238,727 downwards.
CCCTTATATCCATCTCACGACTCCGGTCAGTATCCTCCGGATAATCACCGAGTCCAAAAATATCACCGGTAGGTAGTGCTCCCCTGCCAGGCTCACCGTCTAACTATACGAGTCTTCTTGCCCTGGGGTACCTCACCGGGTCCACCATGTACCCGCAGACGGTGCCTACCGCTCCTCAAATCGGGAATCACAAACCAATCTTAGAACCGAGAAAACACATGGTGGTCGCTTCGAAATATCATATCAAGAGAAATCGGGTTTTTAAAACAATACATAATTTCCTTTGAAATATAACCACGGTTCTCAAATCCAGAATCTCATGAAAAACAACATCTCAATGCGTATAATCATAAAGCATGATGCATGCAAACATAGAACAGGAATGTGGGCATATCAAGTATATCATGCGGCATAGTATAGTGATGTGAGCATAGCAATATATCATAGCATGATGTAGCAATTCTACTGTGTAAGTGATATAGCAATTATCTATGATGAAAGTGTGTGAGCCGGCAATCTGTGTAAGTGTAACATACACATCATCGATAATTGTGTAGGTGTACTAGCACATGTATATGTAATGCAATGAGATGTCCTGAACGTAGCAGAAAGTAAATCGTGAGCGCAATGCTACAAGGTATATGTATCTACAACATAACCGAGTCGGTGAATCTATCAATCGGCATCCAGCCTCATAACATCACGTACGATATAATACCTCGTACGGCATCCTCTAGTCAAGGGTATGGATCAATCATCAGATAAAACTCATCACGTACGGTAACTCATCGTACGGCGGCATTAAACAATTAGGGATTCTATCAACCTATATGACAATGAGGGTACAGACCTAACGTCTCGTACGACATATCACTCATTATTCACATCATTATATATATATATACCTATCTCTCAGGTCACATCCGTATCAATCTCATATCATGGGACCAGCAAAGGTATCAATTATCTCATATCGACTCGCATCCGTATAATGACATATCAAACCAAGTCATCATATCTCATCGTATACTCTTTTCATCACATCAAGTCATCTTACATATAAATTCTATCTTATTAATCTCATGTCGTATTTATCGATCTCATATCATGCTAATATAAATCTCATACTTATTCCCTTGCAACTACATATATTTATATATCGTGATTCACATTTACGTTTCACAGCCTTATATATCACTTCGAGACATCCTTATCAATCATATCATTTCATACTAAACCTTTAATCACATCCGTGGGTTCCTAGTATAGGTTTCTCCGACTATATTCTAAATATCGGTTTCCATTTATTAATTGCGGGGGTACGCCATCCACCCGACTTCCCCCGTAGATATAAATCTACTCACCTGCGGAACTCCTTGTTCAGCCGTAGTCGATGTGCTTCTTCGTCTCGGAATCCATGCGAAGATACCTACAATCAATACACAATCATAATGCTTTTAAAAATAAAATTCCGAAATCCGATACGGCACACGAATTGCCTATAGGTTAGAACCTATAGCCTACGCATGCAAAAACTACCAACCAACCCTCATCGTTGACGTACAAACGTCCAACGATCCAATACAATATCGATTTCCAAAACCCAAGTTCATAAATCACAAATACCAAAACAGCAACTCAAGAAAATGGTTCCAGATGTAGTCTCAGGTAAAATGGGGATAAATAAGCAGTGCAGTCGGGTAGTATATAGGGATTAGGAGCTACAGACAAAAACTCAACACCATAGCTCCACAAAAATCCGGCGACAATGCCCTAATAACCGAGCTCGCCGGCCCTAGAGGCTCTGTTTGGGTTCATCTTCTCAGGGTGGTCTTCTAGTGATCAATCTAGGTCAATGGAGTTGCTAGTTTTTCTCGTAAAGGTTTCAGGTCACTCAAGATTTCCCGTATGCTCAAGATGTTCACAAAGCCGACATTGAAACATCTAATTCAAGTTTTTGGGTTTACTCACTGGTTTGATCTAGGTTTTAACACAAAAGGGGTCTGTAGTCACCAATTACGCTCACTTGCACCCTCACAACTCAAGAAACCCCTAAACTACATCTTGGAATTTTCCAAGATCACTAAACCTCTCTAAACCAATTCTAAACTAAAATAGAAGCTAAAGAAAACCAATTACTACACTAATGGTGAATGAAATACCTCATTTGGTAACTCAAGAATTTTCTTGAGTTGCTCAAAGTGATCAAAAACCAACTTTGAAGCATCCATTGGGTTTGTAGAGGTGTTGTGCATCTTTTTAATGAAGGAAGTATAGGGTTTTAGTGAAGGAATTGAGATGATACATGGAGGTGAATGTGGAAGAAGCAAGAGGGTGAAGGACATGAAGAAACAAAGGGGAAGGGAATGAAGGAGGCAACCCCCCTCTCTCTCTTTCTTATTCTCACCCTCTAACAAGCCCATGTCTTGACTTTTGTCCCCCTCTCTCTCCAATAATACACTCTTTATTCTCATTTTCTTTTCTCACAATAATATACATAATACCAATAAAACAACACAAATGAAACAACATGCAACAAAATACAACATGTCATGGTGCACTAACCATGATTAATTAAAAAGACGGATTTGGCCCAATCGCGATTAGTAGTGTACTAATCAAGTTTAATTTTAAACTGCATATAATTAATTATAAAAATTGCTAAATTCAATAAATATCTTTTTAATAAATAAATCATTTTAATCTCTCATTATTTTCCAAATATTGGTATATAATTATACCATTTTACGAAAATCCCCTTTTCGCAAATCGACTAGTTTTCGCGAATTATATTATTTTAATATTAAATTCCAAAAATAATATTTTATATTTTTTGAAATGTTACAAGTTTGGTTTGTCACTAAAAATAGAAAGAATACGAAAACAAGATAATAAAGAAAACAAGTTAAGAAAGAAGTGGTTGTGGTTTTGGCTCGGAAGGTCGAATCGCGACGATTCCTTCGACGTTCCCTTGATAATGAGTTGTCCGTCGTTACGTCGATCCCGGCATGAAGCATGACTTGTCAAGACGGTTGCGAAGCACAAATCATTAAGTTCCGATATTCGCCGTAAAACACGAATCGAGTCTGTTTTGTTCACTTACCGTTTGTATGTACAAGCTTGGGTATCAACACTAAGCACGTGGCTAGCAAGCATACCACAACATCAAAAATACAAATTAGTGAGTGAAAGCAAATGATTTTAGTGTTGAGTTTGCTAAGTGTTTGTGATAGTATATAGTATATGAAACCAACAGATTTGTCAAGTCACTTAATCAAAAAATACCATATCTAAACCTAGCAACCTTAACACTAAATTGATTTTAACTTAAACATTGAAATGGGGAAAGGGAGTGAATATGGTATATGAGGAGGTTACAAAGTAACCATATTTCAAAATACCATACCACATCAATACATAAACAATCTTTAAGTTAGAATCATATTGTCACGACCCGTTATTTAGCGCGTGACCGGCACTTAAATTACGCAACGTCTAAAGGCGTGACGTAAATCAAGTAAGCCGAAGCCCAGAAAATCTAAACCTTTTTGCGGAAAAATAGTGGGGGTGCAGTTTTGTAATAAGGTATAATAAATCATGTTTCGTCTTTTAAAAATTTGGGCAGCACCTCCCTTGTATATTTTGATCCAAAACCATATACACAACAATATATAGGCATCCCCAAGCAGGAGCTAGCTCTTCGCCAACTGGCGGAATCACAACCACGCAATAACAGATATACGACGCCCAACGGCGAAGAATCAACCCAGAAAGAACTAATAAAGAAGCAAGACATCAAACTCAAGAAAGCAATAAAAAACCCATCGCTCTAAGTCTCTCACAACCAAGTCTGACTAGGTCTACCAATATACAATGTCTAGTCTTTGATTTGATCTGATCTGATCTGATCTGATGGAGTTTATCTAGATACAACAAAATATAACAGTACAAGAGTAGGCATGATCAAATATGTGTCCCACCTACCAAAGCAAAACACCCTGTATGAAGCTGTGTGCCAGCGATACCGCAACTGATCTTAAACGGTCAAACCTGCAAGAACTGTGGCACAACGGGGGTGAGTTGCCAACTCGTGAGTAGAAAATATCAGCAAGTAGAAATCAAATAAAACAACGATTTCCTAGGTCACTATATCCTGAACGTAATACTATGATATCTAGGGTGACCATGTATGCATATATGCTAATAATCACGTCAATGCAATGACATATATAAATAAACGTTTGACATCATATGCCTGTATGCATGTGGATATCATCCACGTGTCCGTCAACGACACAACTAATATCATGGAACCTGAGTGTCCAACACCGACACTCGAAACATGATGAAAACATATGCCTGTATATATATATGAGGATATGAACCACGTGTGTCCATCAATGACACATCAAAATCATGGAACCTAAGTGTCCAACACCGACACTCGAAATATCATGAAAACATATGCCTGTAAATATGAGGATATCAACCACGTGTTTCCATCAATGGCACATCAAAATTATGGAACCTGAGTGTCCAACACCAGCACTCGAAACATCATGAAAACATATGCCTGTATATATGAGAATATCAACCCCGTGTGTCCATCAACGACACATCAAAATCATGGAACCTGAGTGTCCAACACCGACACTCAAAATATCATGAAACCCGTGTCCAGCATTGACACGTAAATCCTCATATCTTAGACGCCGCATACTCAGATCGGCCCCCATATCTATCTCATCTCAGGCGCCGCATCCTCAGATCGGTCCTCATATCCATCTCATATCATAACTTCAAAATGGTATCCTCCGGATATCCGCCGAGTTCTATACAATCACCGGTAGGTAGTGCTCCCCTGCCAGGCTCACCGCCTAACAATACGAGTCTTCTTGCCTTAGGGGACCTCACCGGGTCCACTATGTAACCGCAGACGGTGCCTACTGCTCCTCGAATCGGGTATACTCAATGCTCAGAACCGAGAAAACTCATGGTGGACACCTCGAAATATCATATCAAAAGAACCCGCATTTTTAAAACAATACACAACTTCCTTTGAAATTAAACCGCGGTTCTCAAATCCAGAGATCTCATAAAAACAGCATCTCAATGCATTTAACCATAAAGTACGATGTATGCAACTGTCATGACCCGAAATTGGCATATGGCGGCCCTAATACTACGCAACGTCTATAGGCGTAATGCAGTAAAATAAAGCCAAAATCCAGAAATCTAAACCATTAAAAGACAAGAAAAGATAAGAAACATTGTTTAAACTTTTGAAAATCTCAAGTATAAATTCTTTAAGTCCAATTTATTTTCTTGAAAATTACGGCAGCACCTCCTTTGTAAAAACCAACCCCAAAAATGGGTACAACATAAATCTAAAGTAAAGCATCCCTAACGGGAGAAAATCCACGCCCAACGGCGGAAAACAAACACCACAACAGATATATGACGCCATAGCGAAGAAATAAAAGACGATATAAGTAAAACTGCATAAAAGACATCCAAGTCACCAAAATATACAATATCGTTCTCACATCAAGACTCTAAGTCATACAAGATAATGGTAGATGGAGAGTACAGTATACAACGAATATAAAATAAACAACCTTGGATAACCGCAAAACCCACCTAAGCAAAACTGCACACCGTGAGCCAAAACGGTATCCGCTGCAAAAGATGATGTGATAGATGAATAGCCTGCCTCAACTACTCTGAGGAAACACCTGCAAAACCCTGTGGCACAACGGGGGTGAGTTGCTAACTCATGAATAGTAAATAACATATGCAGGTAATCGCAAGTATGCACGTACATCGTGAATCTAACATATGCAATTAATAGCAATAAAAGGTCATATGAATGCAATAATCATGAAAGGTACACTAGCAGGTACAACTAATACTTGAAGCAATAATAATATGACAATCGGTATGCAATAATCATGCAATAATGATATGAAAATGTATATATGCAACAATCATGAAAGGTACTCTAGTAGGTACAACTAACACATGAAGCAATGCATATAAAATGAAGTATGTAAATGCAACAGTCATGAAAGGTACACTAACAGGTACTACTAATACATGAAGCAGTGCATAAACAATAAATATGGAGTATGGAATGAAATATGTCATTTCCACGGAATCCTGATATCGTGGTAGGATCGCAATCCATCAAGACAATCCAAATCCCAATTTCTCAAATCAGCCCCTAAATTGGCTCCCATATCATATAAGTCTCACAAATCCTTAATGTACAATATCGAATAAATCTTATATATCCAGAATGTACAAAATCAGCAATCTCATATATATCCTGTATCAAATCCCAAATAAATCTCCTATAACCCAAATCCAATATCAAGTAAAATTCTAACACTCTAAATATATTTGCATGAATAAATATGATGTATATAAATTGATATCAATACATATATATTAGCGTCCCATTCCACAAATATTGGTGTAAAGGCATATATAACAGCGTCCCATTCCACTGTTATATATAATTAGGAGTAAAAAGAAATATCATGAAACCAATGTGTCAAGCATCGACACATAAATGCTGATCTATCAGGTGCTGTCACTAAGACTGGCCCCCTTGATAGGTACGTATCATACGCTATACCGAAAGGTCGAGTGCCTAGCTCTGACCCTCGCCTTTTGACGTATCCATACGTACATGACTCCCGTCGGTATCCCCATGATAACCGCCGAGTCATTGGTAATGTCACCGGATGGTATGATTCCCCCACTAACTCATCGTCTACTCCACGACTCTTGCCCTAGGTACCTCCGGGCCCCACCATGTACCCGTATACGGACCCCTCCTTTCCTCGCGTGGGGTATATATATATCAGAACCGATAAATCTCATGGTGGCTGTTGAAATATCATATCAAGGGAAACCGGATTTTTCAAATAATGCATAATTTCATGAAACTACCACGGTCCCCAAATCCAAAAAATATCATGAAAAATCCATATCTCAATGCGAAAATCCATGAATATAATATACGCATCATAAATCTTAAATGCGAGCATATAAAGGAAAAGCCGCTATTTAACTACAACAAGTTAACATATAAATCATGCGGTTCCTAATTTCTCCAAGTCTATATAACATCAAGTAAAGGTAAACATGTAGCTATAACCAGGTATATGTGTAAACATAAAGGTATAGCAAGGTATATGTATCTACCTATGAGTAATGATGTAATATACCCCCTGGGTATAAGCGAAGTATGTATGCAAAGTATACATGTAGCTATGTCATTATGTGCGTATGTACCTATCACTAATGGTACAATACCCTATAGGTGTACAGGTAACTAGCATGTAAGTATGTCAAGGCATATGTGTAAGCATATAGGTATACAGGTATGCTATAAGTCATATGCATAAAGAAATATGAATCAATGTCTCAATATCCCTAACCAAACAATATCATATCTATAAGTGGGTTGTGCGTGACATGGCAATTATTGACGGTGTGTGTGGCATACAATCAGTGCTCGTGCAACGTGAATCGTCAATAAATGCAGTATCCTAAGGATACTAGTCCAAGCACAATAATATCTAAGCAATAAAATGTATGCGCAATTCTAAATATGAAATAGAATATGCGACAAGTCAAATCACCTCTAGCCCAGACGCATAACGCCATGCTGGCGATTCCCCTGTACATGTTAAATCTACTCACCAACGCTCCTGGCTAAGTAAAGCCTATCACTCGCTTTCCCCTGTTCGCAGCGCCCGAAGTCCCCGCCTGCGATCCTGAACACATATAACAATAAAGCAAGCGTATATAAGCAATCGACCAAAAATACGTACAACTACGTTGACCGATGCACCAACTCCAAACATACTCTCAAGTATTCGTCAAGTGGCTAACGCGCGTAGCGACACTACGAAACGAACTCAAGAGCAAAAGCTACACAAGGACACAAACGACATCGGCATGATCCTAACTAGGAACGCAAAGCGACTCAACTACCAAGCCTAGACCCTGATCGTACCGATCGCGCAATCAAAACACAATAATAAACGTGGAATCAATAAAATTAACGTCGCAACGTCAACAAAAACCCACGCCTAAAAGTTACCGAAATCTAGTAAGCAGCATATCTCATTTTAGCACAAAACTACAAGTTTTACCAAAACTATAATTTACAAACATATTCAAATAGCAAGGTTAAACCATTTAAAACTTTACTAAAATTTTAGATTTCACTAATTAGGATTAGCAAAAGTTTAGTTTGTTAATTAGCTTAATTATCCGATTAGAAAAATATCATTTAACAAATTAGCAACTTGATTTAATTTTCTTCAAGCTTAACATATTAACTAACCATTTCACTAATCAAAACCCTAATTTGATTAACAAAATGATATCTTGAATTTCCAAATATTAAATTAAAAGCTTAAATTAAACATCTAATTAAGCTAATTAAAGTATTAATACAAGAACTTAAGCTTAGAGTTAGGATTTATACCTCAAACTTGATTTCAAAAACTAGAAAAAATCTCCAAAGTTAGCCTCCAAAATCCTCACTAAAATAAAGATCCAAGCATGATTGAAGAAGAAGAATGATGGGTTTGATTTATATTTGAATTTGTATGAATTTATTTGGATTTTTCATCATTTTTTTGAAGTAAAATGAGATGAAATGAGTGGAAAATGATGAAGGGCAGCAAAGGGAATGAATTTTCGGCCAAGGCATGATGGGCTAGGGTTTTGTGGAAATTTGTGGAATTTTCTAGAAGGAAAATAAAGTAATTGCATAATAAAACAAAAAAATAGCATTAGTCACCATTTCTTTTCTTTAAAAATTCATTTTAAACATAAATTATCTAGATATTTGGAATGAATGGTTTTAAAAAATATCTAGTGATTAGATTAGAATAAAACCACATTAGTAGTAATTTACCTACATAAAAAAAATAATTACCACTAATAAAGTGCACAAATAAAGCATTAAAATAATATTATTTTAGGGAAAAATTATATGTGAACCAAAACTTCCCATAGACCCCCAAAACTCGCGCACTAGCTTTATTTTAGCTACAATAGGTGCCGGCAAGTTTCTACGGAAGTTTGATCACAATCGGGTTAAAAGGGAAAACACTGACAATTTTACCCTAAAACGGAAAAATTCGCAAAACGATTTCTAAAACGTTACAATCTCCCCCCTTATAAAAATTCGTCCACGAATTTAAAATTTTCACTAAGCGTACCTTCAAAAAGAAGATTACAAAACTCCCAAATCTCGCTCGCAGCCTCCCAAGTGATCACCTCACTATACGGCTACGTCCAAGAAAACCCTCCACAGATGGCAATACTCTTGACCGAAGTTCCTCCACCTGCCGAGCCATTAGCACAATTGGCTGCTGGTGAATGAAAAGATCGAGTCCAAATTAAATGGTCTTATGCTGAATCATGTGAGAAAGGTCATGAAGGTAATTGCAAAGTATTGACACAAGGAATACGGGGTGAACACTCAATAATCTGGGCGGAAGTGCCAAATCAAAGGCAACGGAACTAACTCGCTTTAAGGATCTTAAAAGGACCTACAATTCTGGGATAAGCTTCCCAAAACTCAACACGTCCGTAAGAATATATGAGCTCCCACTGCGAACTCAAGTCTGCGACCACAACGGTCGGCATAAGACCTCTGTCTGCACTGGGCTGTCATCATCCTGACCTGAACGAACTGGATCATTTCTGAAGTCTCTAGACTAGCTGGGGTCTAAAAATCCTAATCTCACAAAGTCAGAAAAACAGATTGGAGATCGACACCACCTAACAAACAAAACTTAAAGGTTGCCAATTGGAATGCCTCCTGATAACAGCTATCAAAGGAGAATCCTAACAATGGCAAGTGACGATCCCAACTGCCGACAACAACTAGTACGCACGCACAAGCATATCCTCCAGAGTCGGTATAGCCCGCTCTTACAAAACCATCATCCTGTGGATGGAAAGGCAGAGCTAAAGCTCAACCGGTACCCAAGGCTTCCTGAAGCTCCTGCCCAAGACGACAAGCGAACATGGTGCCTTCATTAGATACGACCTATGAAGGAACTCCGTGCAACACAAAAACTTAACAAAGAACAACTGAGCAACCCGAGTATAACCGGACAACTAGTATCTGAATGGAGTCATACCCTGACTAAACCTGGGTAGACGCCACAACGAATATTCATGGAGACATGCTCCTATTCCCACTCCGGAACGGTTAAAGGTTGTAACTCTCCAGCAGGTATCATATGCTCAACCTTAGCACACAACAAGACAGACACCTTGAAACGAAACCCGAAACTTTACTCTACATCCCTGTCTACCCGTAACTATCTCACAAGTCACGTCAATTGTTGGTGGAACTTGAATGAGTACAGAGAGTTGACAGATGTGCCTGCTCTAGGATTTCACGTCTCTACCCAATAGTATCAGGTACACAAACGCGTCCCTAAACTTAGCACACCCTTGTCAAAAATCAAGGACTCCGAATCATTACCCAGCCGGGTATGCTCAGAATCTTTGACGAATGAGCATCGGCGGGCAGTGCCTCGTGAAAGCGATTAAGGAAAAGTGGACGGGCGCGGACATGAGCAAGCTGTCCCTCAGTAGAGGCGAACTTAAGCTGTACTCAACGATCACACAAGAACTGTAAATCTGCAGAAGACTATCTCAACAATCAAAACCCGCTGCAGGAAGATGTACATTAAGCTCTGGTGGTCCGTGAAAATCTGACATGACTTTCCAAACAAGTAGTGTCTCCAAATCTCCAACGCAAGACCACTGCGGCCATCTCCAGATCATGAGTGGGATATCCTGCTAGTACTTCCTCCAACTGTAAGGAAGCAAAAGCGATAACTCTATAGTGCCACATCAGCGCAAAATCGAGCCCCACTCGCGAAACATCACAGTTAAACAACAAAGTCGCCCGAACCAGAAAACAAAGAAAGAACTGGTGCAGTTGTCAACCGAATCTCCAACTGCTGAAAACTCCGCACGCATGCCTCAGTCCAAAGAAAAGGAACCTCCTTTCTGGTCAGTCCAGTCAACGGTGCAGCACTACACTAGCAATCCTGCACGAAACGGCGGTAAAAACCTGCTTAGCCCATAATCTGCAGACCTCCATCCTGAACACAAGTCTGGGCCTAAGCTGTACGACCTCGATCTTTCTCGGAACATACGAAAACTGTCTCCCGTAACTACAAGGCCCAGGAGTCAACACAAACAAGCCTGAAGGAACACTCTGAGAATCTAGCAAACAGCCGGGGCTCTCCCAATGTATGCAAAAAAAATCCTCAAGTGCTACTCCTGTCCCTCACGACACATTGAATAGACCAGAATGTCATCAATAACACAACAATAACCGGTCGAGAAACAGCCTGAAGAAATCTGGTTCATCACTTTTACGAATGCTGCTAGGGCATTGGTGAGTCCAATAACACCACCAAAACACACAAAGCCCATAGCACGCACAAGGCAGTCTTCGGAATGTCATCACTCCGAACCCGCAACAATGATGACCTGATCCTAAAAAAATTTAGAAAATGTCTCGCACTCGGAAGCTGATCGAAGAAATCGTCAATGCGAGGTAAAGGATACCTATCCGCACCGTAAGCCGGTTTAATTGATGATCAATCAATACAAAACCTCAAACTGTCATCTTTCTCCTTGACGAACAGAAATAGGAGCTTCCCAATGCGAAACACTCAAACACACAAGCCCCACCTATCCAGCAACTTTGCAACAGATCCTTAAGCTCCCTAAGCTTCGCCGGCTCATCTGGATCAACGTCGGAAAACTCTCGCACGAAGGAAAGCCGGTCCAACAAGCCCACTGTGGCTCCGGTATCACGAATGAATGCCAAGAATCCTCGACATCTTCTCCTCAAAAGCCGACTAGCGAAAAGGCTGAATTCAAGTTGTGAGAGGCGGCACCACTGTCCTCCCGCAAAATAAGAACTGACTTGCCGGGAAAACAAAACCTGACTGTTTCCTCACGGTAGTCCACAGACGCCTAGCACGTAGATTACCAGTCCGTGCCCAGGAGAACGTCAAATCCAACATCTCTAGAAGGATTAAGTGACGGATGAATCTCCTAACCGATTGGCACACGACTGAAATACGTGTTGCACAACAAAAGAATCGCTGACAGAAATTAACACAACAAACGGCTGATCTAGCTAACACGACTTTCCTCGTCCCAAACCTCTGCTACTTCCGCGACGGTCACTAAAGCTGTCTCGACGACTAGGCCTCTGTCTCTGGGCTGGTACACCGGTACGAGTCCTCCACGGTTCCGGAACTCCCAAAGTCCCTGGAATACGTGTCTCGTCAACTGGGACTACATCCACTGGTGCTATGTAGGTGACAGAATGCTGCATGCTGATCACAAGGAACAACTGGGTAACAGGGGTGATAACCTCCTGTCGCTGCGCTCGAATGGCCTCAACCAAAGAACTCATCGTCTGGCGCAAGTCCTGCATCTCTGCCACAAGCCTAGCGATACTATCTGTCGCAAGCTGATCCGTCTGCTCCTGTGCAACGAGTGCCATCCTGGTCAGTCCTCGTCCTACCCGAGTCAATCCTGACCTCGGCCCTCGTTGCATCACTCTGAGTCCCCATAGTCATCGGCGGCAAAGGCTATAAATATAAATAAGATTCGATATGAACACGGAAATCGAATCACAAGGATATGTCATCAAGGAAGGAATTTCAAGCAATTTGTACCTAAGTCACTTTAGGCGGGGTACCGCATCGTGAGTATGCCGCGGACATTCACACACTACGTTACTCTGCTTAAGCTACCTACTCCATCATACCAAGGTTATCCTACACTCCGAAAGATAAAACCTAGCGCTTTGATACCAACTTTGTCACGACCCGAAATTGGCAGATGACGGCCCTAATACTACACAACGTCTATAGGCGTAACGCAGTAAAAGAAAGCCAAAACCCAGAAATCTAAACCATTAAAAGACAAGAAAAGATAAGAAATATTGTTTAAACTTTTGAAAATCTCAAGTATAAATTCTTTAAGTCCAATTTATTTTCTTGAAAATTTCGGCAGCACCTCCTTTGTAAAAACCAACCCCAAAAATGGGTACAACATAAATCTAAAGTAAAGCATCCCCAACGGGAGCAAATCCACGCCCAACGGCGGAAAACAACCACCACAACAGATATACGACGCCGTAGCGAAGAAATAAAAGACGATATAAGTAAAACTGCATAAAAAACTTCCAAGTCACCAAAATATACAATATCGTCCTCACATCAAGACTCTAAGTCATACAAGATAATGATAGATGGAGAGTACAGGATATAACGAATATAAAATAAACAACCTTGGATAATCGCAAAACCCACCTAAGCAAAACTGCACACCGTGAGCCAAAACGGTATCCGCTGCAAAAGATGATGTGATAGATGAATAGCCTGCCTCGACTACTCTAAGGAAACACCTGCAAAACCCTATGGCACAACGGGGGTGAGTTGTTAACTCATGAATAGTAAATAACATATGCAGGTAATCGCAAGTATGCACGTACATCGTGAATCTAACATATGCAATTAACAGCAATAAAAGGTCATATGAATGCAATAATCATGAAAGGTACACTAGCAGGTACAACTAATACATGAAGCAATAATAATATGACAATCGGTATGCAATAACCATGCAAAAATGATATGAAAATGTATATATGCAACAGTCATGAAAGGTACTCTAGCAGGTACAACTAACCCATGAAGCAATGCATATAAAATGAAGTATATAAATGCAACAGTCATGAAATGTACACTAACAGTTACTACTAATACGTGAAGCAGTGCATAAACAATAAATGTGGAGTATGGAATGAAATATGTCATTTCCACGGAATCCTGATATCGTGGTAGGATCACAATCCATCAAGACAATCCAAATCCCAATTCCTCAAATCAGCCCCCAAATTGGCTCCCATATCATATAAGTCTCACAAACCCTTAATGTACAATATCGAATAAATCTCATATATGCTGAATGTACAAAATCATCAATCTCATATATATCCTGTATCAAATCCCAAATAAATCTCCTATAACCCAAATCCAAAATCAAGTAAAATTCTAACACCCTAAATATATTTGCATGAATAAATATGATGTATATAAATTGATATCAATACATATATATTAGCGTCTCATTCCACTAATATTGGTGTAAAGGCATATATAACAGCGTCCCATTCCACTGTTATATATACTTAGGAGTAAAAAGAAATATCATGAAACCAATGTGTCAAGCATCGACACAGAAATGCTGATCTATCAGGTGCTGTCACCAAGACTGGCCCCCTGATAGGTACGTATCATACGCTATACCGAAAGGTCAAGTGCCTAGCTCTGACCCTCGCCTTTCGACGTATCCATACGTACATGACTCCCGTCGGTATCCCCATGATAACCGCCGAGTCATTGGTAATGTCACCGGATGGTATGGTTCCCCCACTAACTCATCGTTTACTCCATGACTCTTGCCCCGGGGTACCTCCGGGCCCCACCATGTACCCGCACACGGACCCCTCCTTTCCTCGTGTGGGGTATATATATATCAGAACCGATAAATCTCATGGTGGCTGGTGAAATATCATATCAAGAGAAACTGGGTTTTTCAAATAATGCATAATTTCATGAAACTACCACGGTCCCCAAATCCAGAAAACATCATGAAAAATCCATATCTCAATGCGAAAATCCATGAATATAATATACGCATCATAAATCTGAAATGCGAGCATATAAAGAAAAAGCCGCTATTTAATTACAACAAGTTAACATATAAATCATGCGGTTCCTAATTTCTCCAAGTCTATATAATATCAAGTAAAGGTAAACATGTAGCTATAACCAGGTATATGTGTAAACATAAAGGTATAGCAAGGTATATATATCTACCTATGAGTAATGATGTAATATACCCTCTGGGTATAAGTGAAGTATGTATGCAAAGTATACATGTAGCTATGTCATTATGTGTGTATGTACCTATCACTAATGGTACAATACCCTATAGGTATACAGGTAACTAGCATGTAAGTATGTCAAGGCATATATGTAAGCATATAGGTATACAGGTATGCTATAAGTCATATGCATAAAGAAATATGAATCAATGTCTCAATGTCCCTAACCAGACAATATCATATTTATAAGTAGGTTGTGCGTGACATGGCAATTATTGACGGTGTGTGTGGCATACAATCAGTGCTCATGCAACATGAATCGTCAATAATAGTGCAGTGTCCTAAGGATACTAGTCCAAACACAACAATATCTAAGCAATAAAATGTATGCGCAATTCTAAATATGAAATAGAATATGCGACAAGTCAAATCATCTCTAGCCTGGACGCATAACGCCATGCGAACGATTCCCCTGTGGATGTTAAATCTACTAACTAACGCTCCTGGCTAAGTAAAGCCTATCACTCGCTTTCCCCTGTTCGCAGCGTCCGAAGTCCCTGCCTGCGATCCTGAACATATATAACAATAAAGCAAGCGTATATAAGCAATCGACCAAAAATACATACAACTACGTTGACCGACGCACCAACTCCAAACATACTTTCAAGTATTCGTCAAGTGGCTAACGCGCGTAGCGACACTACGAAACGAACTCAAGAGCAAAAGCTACATAAAGACACAAACGACATCGGCACGACCCTAACTAGGAACGCAAAGCGACACAACTACCAAGCCTAGACCCTGATCGTACCGATTGCGCAATCAAAATACAGTAATAAACATGGAATCAATAAAATTAACGTCGCAACGTCAAAAAAAACCCACGCCTAAAAGTTACTGAAAGCTAGTAAGCAGTATATCTCATTTTAGCACAAAACTACAAGTTTTACCAAAACTATAATTTACAAACATCTTCAAATAGCAAGGTTAAACCATTTAAAGCTTTACTAAAATTTTATATTTCACTAATTAGGATTAGCAAAAGTTTAGTTTGTTAATTAGCTTAATTATCCGATTAGGAAAATATCATTTAACAAATTAGCAACTTGATTTAATTTTCTTCAAGCTTAACATATTAACTAACCATTTCACTAATCAAAACCCTAATTTGATTAACAAAATGATATCTTGAATTTCCAAATATTAAATTAAAAGCTTAAATTAAATATCTAATTAAGCTAATTAAAGTATTAATACAAGAACTTAAGTTTAGAGTTACGATTTATACCTCAAACTTGATTTCAAAAACTAGCAAAAATCTCCAAAATTAGCCTCCAAAATCACCACTAAAATGAAGATCCAAGCATGATTGAAGAAGAAGAATGATGGGTTTGATTTATATTTTAATTTGGATGAATTTATTTGGATTTTTCATCATTTTTTTGAAGTAAAATGAGATGAAATGAGTGGAAAATGATGAAGAGCAACCAAGGGAATGAATTTTCGGCCAAGGCATGATGGGCTAGGGTTTTGTGGAAATTTGTGAAATTTTCTAGAAGGAAAATAAAGTAATTGCATAATAAAACAAAAAAAAATAGCATTAGTCACCATTTCTTTTCTTTAAAAATTCATTTTAAACATAAAATATCTAGATATTTGGAATGAATGGTTTAACAAAATATCTAGTGATTAGATTAGCATAAAACCACATTAGTTGTAATTTACCCACATAAAAAAAATAATTATCACTAATAAAGTGCACAAATAAAGCATTAAAATAATATTATTTTAGGGAAAAATTATATGTGAACCAAAACTTCCCATAGACCCCCAAAGCTCACGCACTAGCTTTATTTTAGCTACAATAGGTTCCGACAAGTTTCTACGGAAGTTTGATCATAATCGGGTTAAAAGGGAAAACACCGACAATTTTACCCTAAAACGGAAAAATTCGCAAAACGATTTCTAAAACGTTACAGCAACATAGAGTAGTATTATGAGAATATCGAGTATATCATGCAAGCATATAACCATAAAGTACGATGTATGCAACATAGAGTAGTAATATGAGAATATCGGGTATATCATGTAAGCATGTCAAGTGATAGTACTGAACAATGAATGTACTTTTACTTTTAAGATTAATCTCATGATAGGGCGGTTCTCCTGTGTAAATGGCACGACAATTCTACTGTATAAGTGACATGGCAATTCTACTGTATAAGTGGCATGCCAATTACCGATGAAGAATGTGTGTGAGCCGGCAAATCTGTGTATGTGTCACATGCACATCAACGGTAATTGTGCAGGTGTACTAGCAAATGATATCATATAGCATTAAATACCGGCACGTGGTATGTACATCACGAGGGGTAATATCCTACACAACATGAACAATAAATTGGTGTATCTATCTACACAAGAATCATACGGTCACTTTTTAAACAGTACACATCATCGTTTTGACAATAGGTATGGTACAGGTGGAAATCTTTATATCGGCGATCCCGCCTCATAACATCCGATATGACAATAATTCTCGATCATCATCATCAAATCACTAGCGCGGATCAATCATCCGGTACATCTCATCGCATACGGTAATCCATCGTACGGGGTCATCAAATAGAATAGGGAATCTATCGACCTATATAATAATGAGGGTATGGATCTAAAGTCTCGTACGGCATATTACTCATTATACTCATAAATATATATATACACATATATCTCAAATCATATTTGTATAAACGTCATATCTTATTAATTCCGCCACACCTCTATCTCAATCTCGTGTCGTGTTTATCGATCTCGATCCCATATCCTATCATTATCAACCCATACTTGTCATCTTTCAATTCATACTTATCATGATTCACTTCTCATTTCATATTCTCATATATCAATCCGAGTCATCTATATCTATCAGCTCAATATCCCACATCATGTTATCTTATACACCTATATCATATTCTCAAGCCAATATATATTTATTAGTGGCAACTTTAATCATATCATCTCTTCCTAAATCTTACTAAATCCTATAATAAGTTTATCTTAAGCTCGTAGCATATCCTTAATCAAACTATAATTTATATCACAATCTTCCATATTAATGGTTGCGGGGGTATTATACGCCATCCACTCGACTTCCCCCGTAGATATAAATCTACTCACCTGCTAAACTCCTCGCTAAGCCGAAGCCGATGTGCTTTGTCGTCTCGGAAGTCCACGCGAAGGTATCTACAATCAATACACAATCGCAATGCAATTATATTAAAACCAATTTCCGAAAACCGATACGGCACACGGATTGCTTATAGGTTAGAACCTATAGCCTACGCATGCAAAAACAACCAAACAACTCTCGTCCGTTGACGTACAAACGTCCAACGACGGAATCAAATCCAAATATAAAAACCACGCATTCCAAATATAAAAACCAAGAATTCACATATCGGAAAACATAGCCAAAACACTCTCAAGTACCTACCAAATTTTAGCTCAGGTAAATTAGAACTAAACAAGCAAGTACAGGGGATAGGTTATAGGGTTAGGGAGCTACAGGCAAAAACTCAACACCAGAACCTAACAGAAGTCCGGTGAGATCATACAAAAATCCGGCCTCGTCGGTCTAACTATGGTGGAATGGGTTCGTATTTTGGTGGTGGTCTTCTAGTGGTTTATTTAGGTTAATGGACTTGTTTGATTTTCTTAAAAAAATCCTAGCTAACTCCAGATACCCTGTAGGCTAACAAACTCAACAAAATCGACACGGAACAATTTGTAAGTTCGTGTATCGGGTTCTAAACTCATTTTCAGGTCAGGGAATCAATCTCTAAGGTCTTATAAACACTCACTACACCTCAATTAACCATTTAACAGCAACTTGTAATTTTCTAAGATCACATAACCTAATTATATCAAATTCTAACTAAACTAGGATGTATAACACAAATACTAATCTAAAGTGAAGAGATTACCTCATTTGGCAACTTAGAAAAATTCTTGAGTTGCCCAAAGTCTTCAAAATCCATACTTGATTGGTTCTAAGGGTTTAGAATAGGTTTGTGCACGCTTTCAATGAAGGTGGCATGAGGTTTTGAAAAGGGATTGGAGGTGATGCATGGAGGTTGAGAGGGCTGAAGGAGATGAGGGGAAATGAAGAAACAATGGAGAATGGGGCAGCCAACTCTTTCCCTCCCTCTCTTATGCTCACTCTCTATCAAAATATCTACTTTTGTTTCTCCTATCTTTTTGTTTTTCACTCATAACTCTTTTTTTCTCTTTTCTTTTCTTTTATTTGGTTTCCTTTTCTTTTCACAACTCACAAATCACAAACACAAACACAAACACAACATGCACATGACATGGTGCACTAGCCCTGGAAAAATGTAAAAACACGGATTTGACCAAAATCCGATAAATATCATTAAAATAAATAATTCATTTTAATCTCCGATTAATTTCCAAATATTGGTATATACTTATACCATTTTACGAAAAATCCCTATTCGCAAATCGAATAGTTTTCGCGAAATATATTGTTTTAATATTAATTTTCCAAAAATAAATTTTATATTTCTGAAATGTTACAGTCTTCCCCCCTTAAACAAATTCGGTCCCTGAATTTAAATTTAAATCCCCAACTACTAAAACATTTCAATAATCAGCTCAAATCAACGGGGTTCCGAAATCACGGAAGATACAGAAATACCACAGCGCATCGTGTGCGCCTGAAAACGAGTACGAAACTCAAAGTCAAACTTCGTCAAGCATCACGCAATAACTAGAGTTATAAAGGAAATACGAATATCGAATTCCACTACTGGAATCCAAATGCACTATAGTCAAATTATAATACGTATATAGCACGCATCTTTGTAAAACCGTTTTAAAAACTGAATAAAACACATGCAAAATCTTTCCCAAATCTCCGTGCTATGCGTAGTTCACGGCACAAGTGGCGGACGATCATTTGTAAAGTAGTATACATATACTTATATATGTTTTGCTCAAATTATATGTCTCGCCTTTTTGAAATATCCCAGAAGGTTTTCCTTATAAAATTTCGTGTCACTCGCGGACACGTACGAAATAGTGAGACTATAGCTCCTTTTTGAAAACCTTTGGTAACTTTTTATGCATGCAAAAGTACCTAGGCACTGTCCTCAGACTATCCCTGCTCGGCTACTATATAATATAGTATCCATCATCAAAACACGATACTCATAAATACAATCGGCCTCAAAAGGCGTATCCAACATCACGTGCGTCTGGTGCTAACGGAAAACCAAATCCAATACAAATGCCACGATATGCACAAAAGCAAAACTAAGTGCAACAGGTGTGCACGAAAGCATCTGTCCAGTGCAACGGATGTGCACGACAACAATATCAAATGCATCTATAATACACGAAAGCATTTGTCCAGTGCAACGGATGTGCACGACAACTATATCAAATGCATCTATAGTACACGAAAGAATTTGTCCAGTGCAACGGATATGCACGACAATCTCAACCCAGTGCAAATAATATGCATGAATGAAAATCCCAATCAAGTGCATCCAACATGCACGAATAAAAATCTCAATTGAGTGCAACTAACATGCACGGATGAAAATCTCAATCGAGTGCACCCGGTGTGCACAAAATCTCATATCATGCGCCCAATGTGCTCGAAAATCCAAATCAAGTGCGTCTGGTCCGTATAAAACATCCAGTGCAATAGTATGCACGATAACGAACATCAAGTGCAGACGCTCACGAAAACATAAATCTGGTGCAACAAATGCACAAAATACAAATCCGGTGCAACCAATGCACGAAATACCAATCTGGTGCAACCAATGCACGAAAACTCATCAATATCTCAAATGCTCTAAAAAACAACACCGAGTATACCAGGGTGTATAGAATCATAAACGTGTGCAACTGTGTGCACAAAACATGAATCAATGCACTACAAGCACATATAAGTTATACCGAGTGCATAAGTAAAGGCAAGTGCATACAACATGCATGAAATAAAATCGACTGTATCGAATCCACGAAACCATAAATATGTGCAACGAAGGCACAATCGATACCAAGTGCAATAGATATGCACAAATAATAAACCAATGTAGAGGTGTATAAAACATAAATCAAATGCAATAACTTTGCACAAAATAAATCTCCAGTAAGTGCATCCAAGGTGCACAAAAACATAATCACGAAACTCAATCATCAAAACTCAAGTCCAAGCGATAAAAGTGTGATACTCAGATCACAAAACGCAAATCGCAATAACTGACATTGAGTTACACCTCCTACAATGTCGAAAAATATGCCGGTGCGCCCAAACTGGCAGAGCAAGATCATCTACTTGCCTTCTGCTCACGGTCTGGCATCTCCGGTCTATGGGTTTCCTGTTCCTCTCTGGATTACCAATCTCGATGTCACGACCCGAAGGTACGGAACACGACTGGCACTTAAATTACGCAACGTCTAAAGGCGAACACAATCTAAGTAAGCCAAAGCCCAGAAAATCTAAACCATTAACAAATAGAGTGAAGGAAAACCTATTTCAAGCAAGTGGTTTTAACAAAATAAGTGGCATTAGACGTTTAAAAACGACATCAGATTTTCCCAAAAATTTCGGCAGAGTCTCCTTTGTAAATACTGGCCCCAAACGGGTACAAAACAAGAATACATGGACACAATGAAATAAGGCATCTCCAAGCGGGAGCTAGCTCTTCGCCAATGGCGGAATCACAACCACATGCAATATATATATCATCACCGCAAAAAATAAGCATATAAAGGCATGAAAATAGGAAGCATCACGTCGGCTCAAGTGAGCTCGATACTAGAGAAACAACATATATACAAATCTCACGTCACACCTCTAGGTCACACATACAATGGTAGAAGCGTAGATACAGTAGATGGAGTGTACTAGATACAATAATAATACAAGGTGGAAACAAAATATTCTCGCAACCCACCTACGAGCAATGCCACAAGTCCAAGCAAAAAGGAACAAAACGAGGAAGTGCGCCTGTCGCTACTGTGCTGACGGGTCGGACCTGCAAAATACTGTGGCACAACGAGGGTGAGTTACCAACTCGTGAGTAGTAAATAACATCAATGAAGGATATCACAATCATGCACGCAAATACGTCACAACCTACATATCTCAATATGAAACGATATACCAGGATGAATGCAACATGCATGCATAATCAAACACGAAAAACTGAGCATGAAAAGTATGAGAAAAATCTTTATTCTTATCTTAGAAAAATCATGTAACGCCTTGAAAAGTCGTTTTGGTGTTTTCCCGAAAATCGGTGAAAATTTGGTATTTTTCCGTAAATCGTCTTTTTTGTTATTTTGCAGTTTAGGCCTAATTATACCTAATTTGGATAGGTAATTGCTAGTTTTTAGTAGCTAATGAGTTACTTATAAATTTCTGGTCATTTAAAAAATTTTCCCTAATTTTTCAATTTTTAATATTATTTTAAGCTGGTAAAAAAAATTACATTAAATTAGCGATAAATACAAATTTAAATGGGCTAATTTTAATCTTTAAAATCATGTTCATTAAAATCTAGTTGTAATATAATTTTTTAGTATTTTATTTCAAGTTTTAATTGGTTTTTATTATGGAAAACAAAAATATATTTATTTTGAACTAAAACTTGCAAATATGGTATTGTGGGGGGTCTTTTTGCATAGAATTTTTTTGTAAAGTCTCTCATTCGCACCCTCACTCCCCTTAGCCGGCCCCACACTGTTGTAGCAGCCCAAGAATTTTCTTTCCCTCTTTTTGACCTTAAATCATGTGAGGAATGGGTTAAAAATGGTTATATATATATATATTTATAAGGTAAGGGTATTATGGTAATATGAGAGGGTTGACTTGGACTTTTTTCCCCCACTTCCCCCCACTTCTCCCCACTCCCTCACTGCTGAATTCCTGCAGAAAAAACAGCCCTAAATCTCCCCCTCTTCTTCCATCAAAGTTCATCCAAAATTTGCTCCAAAAATCCACAATTTATTCAAAATTCAAACCAAATCCTTCATCCATTCTTCTTAACCTTTCTTGCATGGATCTTGGATGCTAGGAGACCATCTTTGGAGTCAAAATTTCTTGCTAGATCTCTCGATCTAGAGGTATAATCCTTACCCATTTAAATTCTTATGGTTAGATTTCCTTAAATTAAATTTTTTTAGTGTTAATTTAGTGTTAATTTCTAATCTAGTTTTTTTTAAGAGAGTAGTTTGTTTTAAACTAGGGTTTTTAGCACACCATTATTTGGCTAATTAAATCTATTTTGCTATCTAGTTGTTTGCTAACCTAAGTTAATGAGGTTACTTTATTTGTGTGGGCTTCAAATTAGTGTTAATTTGGTGTTGTCATGTATAGTTTGGATTGGAATTGCTAATTATGAAAATCAAGAAAAGGGTTGTGTTTGGAAAATGGGTTTTGAAGCATGGTAAATGAGTTGAAATTATGTGATTGTGGCTAACTAGTTGTGTGGTTGGATGTTTGTGTTGGATTGTGATAACTTTATCGTTAATTTTCGATGTTGTACCAAATTAGCAAGTTTTGTGCTTACTAGGTTTTTATTAAAATATTGTGGTGATTTATTTGTGATATCTTGATGATATTATTAGCATATCCTACGACATTTAGGATGTGTGAATACGGAATTTTGCTTGATAGGGTTTTAGTTTTGCCGGGCGCCCCAAAACGATGATTATAGTTAGTTTTTGTGATTTTCGTGTGTGTTCTGCGCACCTTGTGCACGTTGTGCCTAACTCGTGAACGTTGATGTTTTCCTTTGGGATTTGTGTCGTTTCATGATATGTAACCTTATGTTTTGTATTGGTGCAAATTCCAGGTTCGGTCGCGGAGACTTCGGACGCGGCACGAAAAGGAAAGGCGGTGATTGGACATAGCTAGCTGGGGATTCTGGTGAGTAGATGTAACATCTACGGGTACTATCGTTTGGATGGCGCAAGTCGCCTGATAGTTTAAGTAGTTTAAACATTTCTAGTGATATTAGTAGTTAGGAGTAAATGCTTGCGTAACATCTTGCTACATCCATGCTTTATATTGTCATACATATGCGAACCCATTCTATAGGACACCTGCACCATTACCAGGGTTTTTTTTATATGCAGCACGAGCACTATTCATGCGTACACACACACCCTGGTAATTGCCATGCCACGACACTAGATAACTTATAATCTAGAATATTGTCACCATATTTGATACTTAAACCTGTACTATTGCAATAAATTCTTAAAATAACATTGTAGAATTGCTATTCATGTGCATGTATACCATTACATCAATTGTTCATGCCTAGTTTATTAATCATACATTGCAACTTGGTTATTGATACCATATGCATTCATTATCATTGACCTATGCACATATGATGATTTCTTGAGATTTATGATATTTCTGGATTTCGGGGAAAGCCGCAAAATTTACAACTTATGATTTTTAAAATACAAAAAGTTGTGGTTTTCTAGTGATGTAAAGTGTCGTCCACCATGAGTTTGTTGGAGATAGTGCCCTCAGAGTCAATTATTGGATCACAGGCACGTGATTGCAATGATTGAGGGAGGATCTATCCCGGTAGGACAGTCTTACTCAAGATGATAGTATGCTATCTGGTTTATCTTTATCATCGTGTACTGCTTTAGGTGACCTTACAGGTCGCTATTACACATTGATAGAGCCCCTAGGATTCTTGCTTGACTGCCAGCAGTATGAGGGCGATCATATACGTTGGAGCTGGTAGTCTATAAGCACATCCTTAAAAGGTCCCTAGTCGTGGGAGTTTCGAGACAAGGCATCGATGCTCCAGAGTAGACTAGTGTATACAGTCAAGACCCCGACGAGGGGTGGTGGCCGGTCTCACAAGCCACTGGTGTCAGTTGGTTCACCTAATAAGTATACAGGTGCTCATTGGGTTATGAGTACACCGGACAGGACTCGCCGGGAACATGCTAGTTGGTCTTATACCTGACGTCAGATAGCAGTTCCCTAGTGACATGTGTACAGGTTAGTTCATCGACCTGAGGATCGTCATTTGTCTCGTGTGAGTTCCCACTGTACTTTGATTACTACCCTACCACGCTCAAATAAGACACGCAAACAGGTTTTAGTTGGGTACAGTCCCGAGCCACATGGAAGCAGTGAGCGGATCTGCAGGGGTTCGTCTCTCCCGGTATTGGGGGTGAGGTCGCGCTGTGTCTAGGAGAGCCCTTACACAAAGTTCTTGGCCAAAGCAGGAGATTTACTGGTAGGTATTCCAGTAGTATCTCAGGGTGTTCTGGACTACACTCCGACACGACTTGTACCGCTTTTGGGGGTCTGACTTTTACCAACCCCCTAGGCCCGCCATGCGATGCTCATAGACGAACGGACCGGACTGTACGGATATTGTCACTGACAGGCTCAGTAGGGTGTCAGGATGAGTTCGCTCATCGACGTCCCTTTTGGTCAATACCTGGTAGCCCGTTATGTATAGGCTAATACCTCTGACGTGCTAGTGGTTAAATCCACAACCAAAGTATTGACGAGTCTTTAGAGTCCCCCACAGACCAGTTTTTCAAGTTTCGGGCGAAACGCTGTAGAGGCCGTATGGAGATATGGCAGGGTTCGATATGATACGTGCGACATTGCATGGATCAGGATCGGACGGTTAATACTAGCAGGCTTTGGTTTAAGCCGGATCCTAGTATTGTACAGTGTAGATTTTGTCTCATTGCATTTGTATTCGGTCGGAATACAAATGCGGGTATGTATATACAGTAGCGGGGTTTTCCTGTAATTTATTACGGGATCAGTTTTTTGGAGTTGCCAGTTTGTTTTCCGTTTCAGCCATTTTCCTTTGTATCTTTTCTTGGCTGAAGATTGGTGGAGGAGGGCTTATTTGCATTTGTGGAAATAAGCATTTTGGAGGGTTGTCTTTGCATTTTGTTGTGTCATGATGGTTGCACCATCCCTTGACTTCTTGACTTCTTGACTTCTTCATGATTGCTTGACTTTGTGATGAGATGATTGGTTGACGGAGTGTGGGTTTTAGTGGGTGATCATTTCTTTTTCATGATAACCCTTTTCTCTCTCTTGTTTTTTGATACACTCCCTCTCTCATTCTCTCCTCTCCATTCACTTGGCCGGCCATGCTCTTCATGGGGCTGAAATTTTGGTAGTAGGATTTTGGTTCTCCTCATGTTTGCAAAATCCCCTAGTTCATCTACAAAATTCAACAACTCATTCCTCCACTAAAAGGGCAACTTCCTCAAACCCCAAATGAGACATAGAGCACTACACGTATTCTACAGCAATCCTTGGGCACGTCGGCTCGCCAACTTCGTGCCCGAGTTGCCTCGGTTCAGAGGTGGGAGCCTGTAAAAGAACCCGGCGATATGGTGCCCTTCCGGCGAGGAGATGAAGACCGGAGATTCCACGGGGAGATCGGGACGACGACGAGAAGACCGAAGGATACGGATCGCTCGGTATATCTCTCTACCCTTTCTCTAGTTAGCTAGGACTATGTTAATGGTCCGATCCGGGATTTTTTGTGCGCGGTGATGCCGGTGTACAAGTTCGTAAAAAGTTTCGTTTCCGCATTCCGGCGTCGGATTGACGGCCGGGGCGCCGCCGTGCACTTACAGAGTTTGCTTTGGTTTTCGAGATCCGTGTCGAGGAGTGTAGGAACTGTCACTGGTATATGGTGGGCCCGGTAAGGTACCCCGGGGCAAGAGGATCGTGTTGTTGACGTTGAGCCTGGCAGGGGATGGATTACATACTGGTGACTGTTTTGGCACGGCGGATATCCAGAGGATACCGACCGTGGTCGCGAGATTATGAGATATTGATATTTGAGATGGGTCATCCGGACGGCTGAGGCCAGAGATACTACGATATGGATATATGAGATTTGAGACAGTTTTGAGGTGTCGTTGCTGGACACAGATTCTGGTTGATTCTATTGGTATTGTGCTGATATTTCAAAAGAGATTCCTAAAGGAAAAATATGATTCCTTATACTTACACATGCAGATCACGAGTTGATTCATATTGCATACATACCTGCTAGTATATTCATGTTGCATACATACCTGCTAGTATATTCATGTTGCATACATATCTGCTAGTATATCCTGTCATACCTGTATTATAAATGATAGGATGCTTGTGTGCATGCTTGCGATAGCCTCTATAGATGTTATTTATTACTCACGAGTTGGCAACTCACCCCCGTTGTGCCGCAGTCTTTTGCAGGTCCGCTCCGTCAGCACAGTAGCGGCGGGCGCACCGCTTCTTTTGCCCTTTTTGCCTGGACTCGAGGCCTTTGCTCGTAGGTGGGTTGTTATCATTTTGTACCACCTTATATATTCATTGTATCTAGAGTACTCTATCTACTGTATCAGCTGTACCTGTTAGTAGTGTTGTTGTATATTGACCTAGAGACTAGACTGTGAGATTTGTGGGCTTTTTATGCTGTATTTTGGGGTCGAGCTCACTCGAGTCGACATGATGTTTTACTTGCGCTTCTTATATTTATTTATGCACTTTGCTGATTTACATTGCGTGGGATTTGTGAACGCCTTGTGGTGAAGAGCTAGCTCCTGCTTGGGGATGCCTTATTTGTTGTAATCATATATATTCTTGTTGTACCCATTTTGGGGGCCAGTATTTACAAAGGAGACTCTGCCGAAATTTTCGGAAAAATTGATATTGCTTTTAAAAAGGCTTGATATGACTTATTTGATAAACTCGCTTCCAATTGATTGGTTTTCCTTCACTCTTCTGCTTATTTGGTTTTGATTTTTGGGCTTTGGCTTACTTATTTTACGGACGCCTTGAGACGTTTCGTAACTTAAGTGCCAGTCACGTTCCGTACCCTGCGGGTCGTGACAAATCATCTGTGCAATAACTGAGGTACCATCCATGAAATCAACAGAAAATCCGTGTCAAGCGTCGACACAATATTTCTATAACCCAATATCTCAATGTCTCAATATCTCAATATCTCGGGCTCCGTCAGTCCGGATCGGCCCATATCATCAATCTCACGACCACGTCGGTATCCTCCAGATATCCGCCGCGTCAGACATCACCGGTAAGTAGTCCGCCCCTGCCAGGCTCATCATCATCCCCATAAAACCACTCTCGCCCTGGGGTACCATACCGGGTCCACCATGTACCCGAAACGGTTCATCCTTATAAGGTTTTAGAAATCGTTATGCGAATTTTTCCGTTTTAGGGTTAAATTGTCGGTATTTTCCGTTTTAACCCGAATGTGTTCAAATGACCATATAGATTTGCCAGCAACTAGTTTAGCTAAAATAAAGCTAGTGCGCAAGCTTTGGGGGTATATGGGACGTTTTGGTTCAATTAGATTTTCCCAATTTTAATATTATTTTAATGCGGTATTCGCTTTTTGGGAAATATCTCTTTTGTAATCTTTTCCATAAATCAAACTTGAGTAAACCAAAACCTTCCTACAATATCTAGATCTTTGTATTGACTTGGTTTAAAAGTTAAAGAAAAGAAAAGAAAAGAAAAGAATCAAGAGGTGCATGCATGTGCATGTGAAAGCATTTATGAGCATTAATCATGAGAAATAGCTAGGAAATTCCTCACAAAACCCCACCCTTATCACTTGGCCGAGATCCCTTCCTCCCCTTCTTCTCTTGATCATTCCCTTCCATTTTTGCATCAATCCAAACTCAAAATTCTCCAAAATTCCCAAAATATATCACAAATACTTCAAGTCATGAGTTTTAGCATCTTGGATCACTTGGAAACTAGGAAAGTTTGGATCTTGTGAGCTAAAGTTGATAGGTAGAATCCTTACACTGATAAATAGGAGTTTTTATGTTGTATAGCTCATTGAATATGGTTTAGAACACTTTAAATATCGATTAGTGCAATATCGTGTTTTTAGTGTCGTTTTAGAGCCTCTGTATCTGCTGTGATCTAGAAATTTTAGTGAGTGACCAAACAAAATTGTAGTGATGTACTAGTGACCCTGGAGCACCACCTGAGACATGAGGACCACCCCACCGGCCGGGGCCGGCGACCCCTTTGGCGAATTCCGGCGACGCCGGCTTTGTAGGGAGGTGCTGGGGTTTGGCTTTTGTGGGTAGTTGTCTGCTGTTGGTTAGGGGTGTTTGGTACTGTTTACTTTTTTAGTAATTGCAGTATGAAAAATCTAGAATCATTTACCTATAATCTAGTGTTTTGAATCCGCGTGTTACGTAATCCGACACGAATCGTGATCTGATGCAGCTGCTGTACTCAGTTTGGTTTAGTAGTGTCGCAACGCACGTTAGCCACTAGACGGAGACTTGTGAGTTAGTTTAGTATAGGTGCGTCGTTAAAGTGTAGTTTTACGTTATTTTAGTCGATTCAGAGATGTTTGCACTATTTTTGTGTTTGTGAATTTATAGCGTCACAAGCGGGGACTTCGGACGCTGCGAACAAGGGGAAGCAGGTGGTCGAATTTTCATAGCAGGAGACCATTGGTGAGTAGATTTAACATCTACGGGGAAATCGCCTGTATGGCGTTATGCGTCGGGGCTGATATGATAGGATAATTGCATGTTATTGCATATTGGTTAATTTCATATGAATGTCATTGCATAGTAGTATCTGTTGTACCTTTAGATATAACACATTACTGACGGTTCATGTTGCACAAGCACTAAATTGTATGCTACACCCACATCGTCAGTAATTGCCATGACATGCACAAACCACCTACATACGTGATATGGTAATGGATAGGGATAGTGGAGGTAGTAACTCTTATTCCTTTGTGCATAGGATGTAAGGATTGCCTAGCACCCTATGAAGAGTTTTGAAGCATCACATGTCTCAAAGTATGTATTTTTAAGGTGCTAAACAAACACGCAATGGAATCGATCCTAGAAAATTAGGGTTACGAAACTTTAAGCTAATAAAAATTAGGGTTTGAAGGCTACAACCTTTGTAGCTCCCCTTTTGCTTGACTCCTTAATCTCTAGGGTGTTGGAAGAAGGTCCACTTGTAGTCCTCTTTCGTCCAGGACGATCCACCCGAAGTTTCCCGTCCAAGCTTGCAACTTTGGAAAAGCAAAGAGAACACTCTAATCAAGTTGGCTAGACTTGAGTAGAATGATGTTGTGGCTAAGGATCTCACTTCAAAAACCTTTCTTTAATTGTGTTTAACTCACTAGAAAAAACTAGAGAGGAAAAAGGTGAAGGAGGATGAAGATGGTGGCTATTTTTAACAAGAGGTGAAAAATGACCCTTAGTTCAAAAAAGAAAATGAAATATATCACTATATATATTTATTTCCTTCTTGCATTCAACCATGATTAAATGATGGAGAGTTAATTTAACTTGGGTTTTAAATGATAAAGAGAAGGATAACCCTAGGTTAGTGGTAGTTGAGCTTGGTTAGGTTAGAAGAAGAATGTAGAAGCTAGAATGATTATCCTTTTCTTTTCATTTTGTTTTAAAACCAAAATTAAATAATAATCCATTATTTAATCCATGGTGTGAGTCTTACATTGCCACCATTTCTATATGCTAACAACCATGATGGATGGGTGTATGTATGTATGCATGTATGCACATCCACATGTGCATGAAACTAGAATGAAAGAAAGAAACACATGCATGCATGCATACATCCATCAAACCCTAGAAAGGTTTCAAGTGAGAAAACTAATGGTTAGATGATAAATCAACACTTAATTTATCAATCCGGTCATATCTCATACGACCCCACCAAAAGCAGGCCACCCGATCAATGTTCGGTATCATATACGCACATTTTAATCGGGTGCATGCGCATATCGCATACGCGCACCACAACGTTTCGCCTGGACTGGGTAACTCCTT
Organism: Agapanthus africanus; assembly: GCA_030015575.1. Lineage (NCBI taxonomy): Eukaryota > Viridiplantae > Streptophyta > Magnoliopsida > Asparagales > Amaryllidaceae > Agapanthus > Agapanthus africanus. The sequence continues at coordinate 388,207,841 of CM057342.1, read as the reverse complement.
TGTGGGACTCTAAGACTCGTCAATACGCCGGCAGAGGGTGATGATCATATAAGGTACCCCCAAACCGCAAGCGGTCAGCTAAACGTAACGGCCACCCGGGTATTGAGCGATCAGAAGAAGACAAGAGAACCTGCTACAACTCCCGTCGGGCCAACCGGCAACACTACCGTACAGTCCGGTCTCTTCGTCAGATATGCCGCATATCGAGCCTAGGGATGGTCACGTCGACCCTAATAGCTCAATAAGTCGTGCCGGTGAATGGTCTATAACAGATCGAGAAACTACTGATAACACTTATCAGCAATTCTCAGCAGCCCTGGCCAGGGACTTACTGATATAACCAGTCGGGCACAGTACAGCATCAACTCCTAATACCGGGAGAGACGAAACCCCTCCTATCGCTCATTGCCTTCGTGTGTCTCGGGACTGTACCCAACGGCCACCTGTTTGAACGACTCAGTAGAGCCGTGGTAGGGTGGTAATCAAAGTACAGTGGGAGAACACACAAGACTCCATGACGATCTCGGGTCTACAGACTAACCTGCACCAGTGTGACCTGAGAACTGCTATCCGACGATAGATATAATTCCATATAGGAGTTCTCGATGAGTCCGTCCAGTGTACCCAGTCAGCACTGAGCACCCGTATATGATCTTGATGTCAAACACCAATGGATATGGGATCATCCATCGCCCATCACATGGGTCTAGTATCATATACGCTAGTCTACTCTGGTATATCAATGCCCTGTCTTGATATACCTACGACTAGGGACTTTCCAGGATATGCTTATAGACTACAGATGTCCCACTAGTATGATCTCCATCATAATCAGAGCAGTCAAGCCAATATCCTCAGGGCTTTATCAGCATGTATGGGTGAATAACAAGCATGATCAAATCAACATGTCAGATAAAGAAGAACTAGATAGCATACTATCATGTCGATCAAGAATGCATACTGAATATATATACATGTATAGATACATCCACTATCACATAATGGCCTCTAGGGCATACATATATCCAACAATCTCCCACTTGCACTAAGGCCAGTTATTGGCGTATCTCATACCAAATATCTCAAAAAGTCGCTCATGCTGCGGCTGAGGGAGGGCCTTGGTGAATGGATCCGCGGCGTTATTCTTTGTGTCTACCCTCCTAATCTCGATCTCGCGGCGATCTACAATCTCCCGGATCAAATGAAAACGCCTTAGGATGTGTCTGGACCGTTGATGGGATCTGGGCTCCTTGGCTAACGCCATAGCCCCATTATTGTCACAATACAAAGGTATTGGATCAATAATGGTTGGAACTACTCCTAGCTCCGAGACGAACTTCTTCATCCAGACGGCTTCCTTGGCGGCATCATTTGCAGCAATGTACTCAGCTTCCATCGTAGAGTCTGCAACGGTATCTTGTTTGGAACTCTTCCAACTCACCGCCCCTCCATTGAGGGTAAATACAAACCCAGAGATAGATTTGCTGTCGTCCTTATCGCTCTGGAAGCTTGAATCGGTAAAGGCCTCCATTTGGAGATCTCCATTACCATACACCAAGAACAATTCTTTAGTCCTTCGCAAGTACTTAAGAATGTTCTTCACAGCTGTCCAGTGATTCTCCCCTGGGTTGGATTGATACCTGCTTACAACACTAAGTGCATAAGCTACATCTGGGAGTGTACATAACATTGCATACATTATAGATCCTACTGCCGAAGCATAGGGTATAATACTCATGCGAGCTCTCTCTTCATCGGTCTTTGGGCAAGAATCCTTGGAGAGAGTGACCCCATGGCAAGCGGGTAAGGCACCCCGTTTGGAGTCTTCCATACTAAACCTTTTTAGGATGGTGTTAATGTACCTGGTTTGGGACAATCCCAATAACCTTTTGGATCTAGTGGGTTTCTTCTTTTTCTTTCCCTTGGCCTTGGCTTTCAGGCGAGAAGAGGAAGACTGTCCAATAGTCATAACGGGAGTTTTTGCTAACTTCATAGTGCTCTCTGCACTCCTTAACATATTAAGGAGTTCAGGGAGGTCCTTCTCCATGCCATGCATGTTGAAGTTCACTATGAACTGAGCAAAGGTGGAGGGGAGGGACTGCAGAATAATATCTATATATTGTTCATTGTCCATCGTCCATCCAAGGTCCTCAAGCTCTTCTATAAGAGCTATCATCTTCAGAACATGGTCTCCTATTGGTGTGCCAGGGGCCATTCGCATCTGAAACAATTTCTTTGATGCTTCGTATCGTAATACGCGGGATTGCTCCCCATACAACTCCTTTGTATGGAGCAATATACCGTGAATGTCCATGTCCTCGTGCTGCTTTTGATGTGTGTTATCCATCGATGCAAGCGCGAGGCATGTGGCCGTGGCACAGTCAGCGTCCCATGTCTTGCGGACTTCAATGTCCGCAACTGAGGATTTTGGACCAGGGACGGACGGGGCTGAAGCCGTGAGGACATATGATACTTTATCATAAGTCAAGGCGATTTTCAGATTCCTCAGCCAGTCTTTATATTTGGTCCCATTCAGTTTGTTTTTATCTAGTAAAAGCTTGAGTCCAGTCATGGGTATCTGCCATTAAGAGAGAGAAAAGAATACACTCAGCGAAAGCTCTTGCATAGATCAGATTGGTTATTATCTTGTCTAATCGATGTTTCCCACTGCTTTTATCGAGTCTTTCTTTCAAACCTTAAAAAGAAAAACTAGCCAGGATTAATTACAGTCTACAACTTCGCTAACCGTTTAGCCAGGCCAGTGTCGGTACTTGAGGGAGGTTCCCCATGCTTTCGCACGGACCTAATTAGAGTAAACCTCGTTTTCCCAGAGGCGGAGCCCCGTTAACACCTTTCTAGACACCTAATGAGTTAGCTAATTGTAAATTGTAAAACTCTCCTAGGAGCAACTATTGCCCACAGTGGGATCGGGATCCAACCATCACATGGAAGGTATGCAATCTCATTGCAAATTTCAACTATTGAAATTCCCGATGTGGTTTTTACCCCTGGCACTTATGACCTTAAGTAAGGTCAACAAATCATAAGCACCAGTCAAGTTCTACCCGTCATTTCTTGATTAATTAGACCCACTTATATGACCCTTAACTAAGGTCAACAAAGTCATAAGAATGTCCTAATTAATCTGCATCATATGCAATGTAGGAAGACATCACTTAGCTACCGTACACTACGCCTTAACTATAGTCAACAAACGTAGCACGAATACTAAGTACTCTACTTTCTAAAATGACGGAGGGTTGCGGATGATTTTTAAGAAAATCTTTAACGCTTTGAACTTGATATCGTTGTAGAATCAAATGGTTTTTAAAAGGAGTGGCTTAAGCTCCGCAGTTTTGAAATATAGCTTTTTCATAAAAAGCCTAGCGGTTTTTCAAATCCGATTCTACAATATATTTTTAGGTTTATTTTCTTTACATTAATCACATTAATGTAATCCCATCATTTAAGTCCTTAAGCCAATCACAGAAAAGAAACGAAAATAACACGTACGCTTATGCCATCCGCATTCGCCGCACTGTTCCGTTATGCACCGTTAGGTTACTTAACTAACGGCATACCGGGACTGGACTAGCGCGGGTGTAAAACATAAGCAACGTCTACTATATATCATATATATAATATGTCATTCGCCTCAGATATCACAGAACACAGGCAGCAGAAATATAGATATAACGTGGGATATACTAGGACGTCCGTATTTAGTATTTAGCCAGAATAGAAAATACGGATTCCACAGTCGCGATGAATAGCCAAGCCCACACCCTGGACCCCTACGAGAGCGGCAAGTGACCCTGCCAATTCTGGAGTTTAGGAGACCCGGTCTCGACTCCTCGAGATGGCCTCCTACTGAACCCCAGAACCCGGTCACCTGTGCTCCCCTCCTTGGGTCCATCCTAATGCGGAAAAGTAAATAATATACAACACTGGTAACACAACCTCAACCCGGAAGTGCCCCAAATAAAAGAATATTACATTACATTTGAATTTACATGAATGAAAATATAAAAACTCTCATCTCACATAAAACCCCCCGGCTATTCAATCGCGACAATCCTGCACATCATATCTCAGCAACACATAATATCTCATATCATCAACGTAAGTAAGTATGCATACCCCAATTGTCGTTGATGTATAGCAACGAAACCGGTGATATCGTACATACTACACTTACGGTCACAGAAAAGAAAGTGTAAAACTACAATATTTGGAATCCACATTCTCTTTAGACATCATAAATGCGAAATATCACATATTTCGTATTTCATGCCTAAACTATACGAATTCCACATATTGTATCACATTCCGGATAAACAGACAGTATTGAATTCTTCGAACGAACGATCAAATACCCAGGATTCACTAAAGCCCAACACTTGAGCAGAGTTCAAACACTTGGAGTGTGACACAGTAGTAGCGGTCCAGCCGTAGAAGGGTCAAGCCAACGCCTCACATGTGGCACGCCGTACTGTCCCAAACCCTAAGGTTCAAAGGGCAGTTCAAGACGGTCACATAATCGAGTTAAGGTTTGTTGTCTTCTAGAGGGACCACCACAAAAAGATTTGCACGTATCTCCAAAACATTTAAACCCCGTGAATAGTGAGCAAACGATACTCGTTCAAACACTTCAATACTTTCTTATTTACCCGGAAAAGCTACGAAATGAAAATTCCGATCGAATCGACGAGTCCAAAATTATCTCCAGAATTTTTCAAAACTAAATACAGATTAAAAATACCCAAAAATTTATACAAGCAGATTCAAAAATTACAGTAAAAAAATTATCCAATAATTCATATATACGGCCGCGGACCCGCGGCCTAAGCAAGCTTAGGCCGCGTTTCCGCGGCAAGAATCACTGTTCATTTGAAAATTTTTGTACCGTAATCCTTAGTTTTATCTGCTGATATTTTTACATATTTTTAATTCTGAAAAATGTCAAATTTTAGAAAATTTCCAGAGAGCGCCCTAAAATACCGTATTTCGGTTCGATCGGAGTTTTAAGTTCGTAAAAAGGTCGCCTAATGTTCTAGGTCGGCTCTGATATCAATGTAAGGATTGCCTAGCACCCTATGAAGAGTTTTGAAGCATCACATGTCTCAAAGTATGTATTTTTAAGGTGCTAAACAAACACGCAATGGAATCGATCCTAGAAAATTAGGGTTACGAAACTTTAAGCTAATAAAAATTAGGGTTTGAAGGCTACAACCTTTGTAGCTCCCCTTTTGCTTGACTCCTTAATCTCTAGGGTATTGGAAGAAGGTCCACTTGTAGTTCTCTTTCGTCCACGACGATCCACCCGAAGTTTCCCGTCTAAGCTTGCAACTTTGGAAAAGCAAAGAGAACACTCTAATCAAGTTGGCTAGACTTGAGTAGAATGATGTTGTGGCTAAGGATCTCACTTCAAAAACCTTTCTTTAATTGTGTTTAACTCACTAGAAAAAACTAGAGAGGAAAAAGGTGAAGGAGGATGAAGATGGTGGCTATTTTTAACAAGAGGTGAAAAATGACCCTTAGTTCAAAAAAGAAAATGAAATATATCACTATATATATTTATTTCCTTCTTGCATTCAACCATGATTAAATGATGGAGAGTTAATTTAACTTGGGTTTTAAATGATAAAGAGAAGGATAACCCTAGGTTAGTGGTAGTTGAGCTTGGTTAGGTTAGAAGAAGAATGTAGAAGCTAGAATGATTATCCATTTCTTTTCATTTTGTTTTAAAACCAAAATTAAATAATAATCCATTATTTAATCCATGGTGTGAGTCTTACATTGCCACCATTTCCATATGCTAACAACCATGATGGATGGGTGTATGTATGTATGCATGTATGCACATCCACATGTGCATGAAACTAGAATGAAAGAAAGAAACACATGCATGCATGCATACATCCATCAAACCCTAGAAAGGTTTCAAGTGAGAAAACTAATGGTTAGATGATAAATCAACACTTAATTTATCAATCCGGTCATATCTCATACGACCCCACCAAAAGCAGGCCACCCGATCAATGTTCGGTATCATATACGCACATTTTAATCGGGTGCATGCGCATATCGCATACGCGCACCACAACGTTTCGCCTGGACTGGGTAACTCCTTTGTGGGACTCTAAGACTCGTCAATACGCCGGCAGAGGGTGATGATCATATAAGGTACCCCCAAACCGCAAGCGGTCAGCTAAACGTAACGGCCACCCGGGTATTGAGCGATCAGAAGAAGACAAGAGAACCTGCTACAACTCCCGTCGGGCCAACCGGCAACACTACCGTACAGTCCGGTCTCTTCGTCAGATATGCCGCATATCGAGCCTAGGGATGGTCACGTCGACCCTAATAGCTCAATAAGTCGTGCCGGTGAATGGTCTATAACAGATCGAGAAACTACTGATAACACTTATCAGCAATTCTCAGCAGCCCTGGCCAGGGACTTACTGATATAACCAGTCGGGCACAGTACAGCATCAACTCCCAATACCGGGAGAGACGAAACCCCTCCTATCGCTCATTGCCTTCGTGTGTCTCGGGACTGTACCTAACGGCCACCTGTTTGAACGACTCAGTAGAGCCGTGGTAGGGTGGTAATCAAAGTACAGTGGGAGAACACACAAGACTCTATGACGATCTCGGGTCTACAGACTAACCTGCACCAGTGTCACTTGAGAACTGCTATCCGACGATAGATATAATTCCATATAGGAGTTCTCGGTGAGTCCGTCCAGTGTACCCAGTCAGCACTGGGCACCCGTATATGATCTTAATGTCAAACACCAATGGATATGGGATCATCCATCGCCCATCACATGGGTCTAGTATCATATACGCTAGTCTACTCTGGTATATCAATGCCCCGTCTCGATATACCCACGACTAGGGACTTTCCAGGATATGCTTATAGACTACAGATGTCCCACTAGTATGATCTCCATCATAATCAGAGCAGTCATGCCAATATCCTCAGGGCTTTATCAGCATGTATGAGTGAATAACAAGCATGATCAAATCAACATGTCAGATAAAGAAGAACCAGATAGCATACTATCATGTCGAGTAAGAATGCATACTGAATATATATACATGTATAGATACATCCACTATCACATAATGGCCTCTAGGGCATACATATATCCAACATAGGAGATATTGTTGACACCTACATACGTGTTATTGTGTTTGACATGGATAGTTAATATAGTAACTCTTAATCCATTTCACGTATACCTTACTATAGCTACTTGTACATCTTGCATACATATTGACATGTACACCCATATAGTCTATTGCAGCTACATGTATATCATGCACACATATTGACATGTACACCCGCATATTTTCGCTATAGTTGTATGTTCCCCAAGTGGTATTGTTTTGATGTATGATATTGAGTTGTTGATCATTGCGCTTATGAAATGCATCATACATAATTTCTTACATGTAGATACTTAAACCTTGCTACACTTACATGTACACCTCATATGATGCTGCACTTATTTTTCGGAGGATTTTGGGAACCGCAAGATATATTTTAAAGATGGATTCTTTTAAAAGAGCGGATTTCCCTTGATATGCTCATATTGTTGTTTTATGTTGCATATATCAGTTTTTCATGGATTTACGCATTGAGATATGGATTTCATATGATTTATGGATTTGGGAACCGTGGGGGTATTTCAAGAAAACTATGTATTGTTTGAAAACCCGGTTTCTTTTGATATGATATTTCAGTGTGTCCACCATGTGATTTCTCGGTTCTGAGATTTGGCTTGTGATACCCGATTCGAGGAGCGGGAGGAACCGTCTGCGGGTACATGGTGGACCCGGTATGGTACCTCGGGGCGAGTGGTGATTTTGTGGTGTAGACGATAAGCCTGACGGTTGGACCACTACCTACCGGTGATAGTATTCGGACTCGGCGGTTATCATGGGGATACCGACCGGAGTGAGGTATGACATATCGTCAGGGCCAGTCATGGTGACGGCGCCTGAGTTTTGGGGATTTACATGTCGATACTAGACACGGGTTTTCATGATGTTTCGGGTGTCGATGTTAGACACTTAGGTTCCATGAGACTTACAAGATGTGAGGGCCGATCTGAGGATGCGGTGCTTGAGGATTTGGGATTTGATGTGTCATTGAGGGACACTGGTGTTTTTCCATGCTGATGATTTTGCATGAGATTTTATATTATATCATCCCACACTCAGGATTATGTTGTTATGCATTGATTCATGTAGTTGTAGTACCCTGATGATGTACTTTTACATGATTGTTGCATATTCACTTGTCATACTTATGCTATCAGATTACATGTGATAGATAGATTGTTGTTCGTGCGTACTTGCGATTACAGTATGATGTTAATTTCTATTCACGAGCTGGCAACTCACTCCCGTTGTGCCACAGTATTTTGCAGGACTTTCCCTATGAGTAGTCGTGGCAGGGATTCTTATCATCTCTACTTTTGCGGATACCGCTACGTTTGGCTGTGAGGCCGTTGCTTTTAGGTGGGTTTGCGGTTATCTGTCTGTATATTGTATATCTTTTTTGTTGGATCTAGTATTCTCCATCTACCACTGTTTGTATATGACTTAGAGACGACTTGTGAGGATTCTGTGTTGTATATTTTGGTGACTTTGGGTGCCGTGCTCGTGGGAGCCGGTTATGTTGGAAAGTTTTACCTCTTTATGCAGTTTTCTTTTATATTCTTCGCTTCGGCGTTGTATACTTGTTGTGGTGATTGCCTCCGCCGTTGGGCGTGAGTTTGCTCCCATTTGGGATGCTTTATATTTTATCTATGTTGTACCCGTTTTCGGGGCTAGTTTTTACAAAGGAGGTGCTGCCGAAATTTTCAAGGAAGAAAACTAGAGTTAGAGATTTTACTTGTGATTTTCTAAATGTTAAGACTATGCTTTTCTCCGTTGATCCAGATTTGGATGGTTTAGATTTCTGGGTTTCGGCTTACTTGAGTTGCGTATGCCTATAGACGTTACGTAGTTTAAGTGCCGGTTACGGGCAAAATTTAGGGTCGTGACAATCCTACTCCTCGAATCGGGTCTCGAAAACCAACAGAAATCAGGAAAACTCATGGTGGACGACACATACATCATATCATGAGAAAACCGCAACTTGCATTTTAAAATGCTAATCAGTTCTTAAAATCCTTGCGGTTTTCCTAAAATCCAGAAATCTCATATGTACTAAAATCCTCAAAAAGAATCACAATATATAATCACGCCGGTGATAATGGATGCATATGATACGATAGTATATATATCATGCAACGTATGACCAGAAAATATATATGAAGTATGATGCAATGAGTTATATACACATGACTAGCAATCCTACGTATCAATCTTGATGAAATAAATATACCACTACCAGTTTACATATCATATATGATGCAATGTTTCAGAAACTGTTTTAAGCAAGTTCTATAGTGTTCGTCGCATAGCAATTACCAAAAGCGTGTGTGTTCGCATGAATAGTGTGCGTGCAGCATGAACCAATGGTAATGGTGCAAGTGTCCTGGGTAGTGATATCATAGGCAAAAAGATGCGATGCATGATATCAATGGTTTGAAGCTACGCATAAAGATGCAAGAACTACTAATACTCCTAACTATCGGGCGTTTTGCGCCATCCAGACGATCCTCCCCATAGATGTATACATCTACTCACAGGGATGCCTCGGTTAATCAGATCCGATCATAGCTTTGCCTTTCCGCGCCGCATCCGACGTCTCCGCGACCGATCCTAGAATCACACGATGCAACACATAAAGCTAAAATTCTGCAAAACACGATATCAAGACCATACAAGAAAACTAGCGCCACAAGATAAACGCGTGTGCATTCAAACCACCAAAACGTGTGTGCAAACATCTGAAACCACCCCGATTGGCTATGATACACAGCAGACACCAAACCTAGACTCAGAACGTACGTGTCATGCAAGTCACAATACTAAAAATATAGGTAATTGGTCCCAGATTTTATCTGGAGCAGAAACTAAGAAAACAAGCAATACCAAATACCATAAAATACCTACAGACAACTACCTGCAAAATTTCAACATCCAATTCCACAGGGGGGATGGACAGATCGGAAAACATGGGTGTCTCATCGGGTCAAGTAGGGTGAAACGGGTCCGTATTTCTACACTACACTTTTATCACAATGTATAGTCTACTGTATATGTTTGTTTATTCTAAAAATAACCACAGAAATAGCAGATTCTCAGTGTCTTAAAAATAGATTAAAAACCGTATTAAAACACTAATTTGTGACATTATGGTATTTTAGTGTAAACTTGTAGAGTGAATTGGATTATTAGACACTAACCACTCTTAATTACCTTATTCAAGCCACACAAACCCTAACTTATCCTAATCTTCACTTAAATCTCAAAACTTGCATTAAATTACCACTTAACCAACAAATTAAGCTTAATAAACCAAAATTTTAGCAAATGAATACTTAAGTTAGGCTTTATACCTCAAGGGGAGATGGAAGTGATTCAAACTTGAGTTTCTTGCCTTCCAAACTGAAATCTTGCCTCAAGAACCAATAAAAGATTTGATTTTAAGTATTTATATTTGATTTTTGTGAAGTTTTTAGGGATTTGTATGTGAGGTAGAGAGATTAAACCAAGGAAAAAAAGGAGGAGGAAGATGGGCGGCTGCCTAGTTGAGAGAGGAAGAGAGTTCTAGAGAGTAGAGAGAGAGAGAAAATGAGCCATACCATGCAATAAATGCCCCATACCCCAATTTTCCATTTCTTTTCCATTTTATAAAAAAAAGAAAAGTGTAGAACATAAGAGAGGAAAGAATGAAGTGCATGTTACATTTTTTTTATAAAGGAATTAAGTTGTCATGGTTGTTAAAACAAGTATTAATCTAGGGTTACACAAGATGTGTGTGTGCATGTTTTAAGGAAATAGTTTAGTAATTAATAAACAAGTAAAATAGATATTAAGTGAACAATAATTTAAATGTTAACTAATAAAACGCAATTATACACATATTCACATCATGAAACAGATATATTCATGTTTATATGGAAAATATTTATTAACTAGGTTTTTACGAAAAACACATATTATCGCTAATTAACACGAAAATAACCTATACAAATTTTCAAAGCGTTACAATCTTCCCCCCTGAAGAAATTCGGTCCCCGAATTTAAAGAAAATTAACTATGCGTACCTTCGAAGAGATGGGGAAATTTCTTCCGCATCTCTTCCTTGGCCTCCCACGTGACCTCTTCGCTGCTCGGGCCACGCCAAAGAACCTTTACGGTCGGTATAACCTTCGACCTCAATTTCTTCACCTGCCGATCCAGAATGACTATCGGCTACTCAATGAAGGAAAGATCGCGCTCCAGCTGGATCATCTGGTGTTGAATCGCATGAGAAGGGTCATGAAGGTACTTGCGGAGCATCGATACATAGAATACGGGGTGAACATCTGGGAAGTTGGGCGGAAGACCCAACCGATAAGCAACTGCGCCAACACACTCGAGGATCTCGAAGGGGCCCACATATCTGGGAGTAAGCTTCCCTTTCCTCCCAAATCTCATCACGCCCTTCATCGGAGAGACCCTCAAGAAAACATGATCGCCTACTGCATACTCAAGTCTGCGCCGATGTCGGTCCGCATAAGATTTTTGCCTGCTTTGGGCCGCTCTCATTCTATCACGAATCAATTGAATTTTTTCGATCGTCTCCTGCACAATCCGCGACCTCAATATACTGTTCTCACTGAGCTCTGTCCAACATACGGGCGATTGACATCTCCTCCCATACAACGCCTTGAAGGGTGCCATCTGAATCGTTTCCTGGAAGCTGTTATTGTAGGAGAACTCTATCAAGGGCAAATGATGATCCCAGCTGCCACCGAAATCTAAAACGCAAGCTTGGAGCATGTCTTCAAGAGTTTGAATGGTCCGCTCTGACTGACCGTCGATTTGCGGATGGAAAGCTGTACTGAAACTCAATCGGGTGCTTAAAGCTTCCTGAAGTTTCTGCCATAGTCGGTTGGTGAACTGGGTGCCCCGGTCGGACACGATACAAGTCGGGACGCCATACAATCGCACAATCTCATCGATGTATATCTGGGCATACTGAGCAAATCCGAAAGTGGTCTTCACTAGCAGAAAGTGAGCCGCTTTTGTCAATCGATCCACAATCACCCAAACAGAGTCATACCCTCGACTGGTCCTGGGTAGACCCATAATGAAGTCCATATAAATATGTTCCCACTTTCACTCCGGAATGGGCAAAGGCTTGAACTCTCCGGCTGGCCTCTGGTGCTCGGCCTTGACTTGCTGACAAGTCAGGCATCTCGAAACGAAGTCCGTGACATCTCTCTTCATCCCTTCCCACCAGTAAATGTCTCTCAAATCTGTAGGGTTCCTAGGCACTCTCAAGAGGTCTCACAAGGCATCAACCATGCCAATTTCAAAAATTATGGTGCCGAGAAACCCTAGTGTACGGATCGTTTGCTAGAAATCTAGGCGAAAAGTAAACTAGTTAACACTTAACTAATGAGAAAACGGAAATACAACCTTTGTAGATCCGGTGCTCCACCTCCATAGCTCCGCAACGAAGTCATCTCCGCTGTCCAAAAAGAATCCGGGCTCTAGCGTCGACTTCATCGGAGAATAAGCGAGCTAGGTCGTCGATGTCCATGCCGAAGATGATCTACGTCGAGGCATCGCTAAATCAAGCTCCACCTTCACCAAGCCATGAAACTTGTGAAGGAAACACACTCTACTACTAGGCAAGAGGTAGAGGATGAAGAAATAGGAAGTGGGTAGACTTTAGAATTGGATTTCTCACTCTTTATCATCAATCACCATTGATGACTTCAAGCTTTTCTTCTTGAGTTCAAGGAAGAAGAAGAAGAAAAATGATATGATAAGTTAATTTAAAATGAAAAGTAAAAAGAATACTTATCATAATTGAACCATGGTCAAGTGTAGAGAATAAATCATGGTTAGTGGGATGGTTAGGGTTAAGCATGAGACAAAAATGGTCACTTGGTCAAAGTCTTCATGAAGCTTCATGAACAAAACAAAAGAAGCCACCATTTTCTCATTTGCTTTTCATTTTCCAAAATGAATAAATGAATAAATAAATAGATATGAAAATGTAAACCCTAACCATTACATAACCATGGTTTAAACTTTACACAAAACACAAGTAAACTTGTATCATCAAACATGATACAATTAAGTGCACAAAAATCATATCGCATATGCAATGCGCACACCCGAGTGAGAAAATCCATTTAAAGTGAACCGATACTAGTTAATGCAAAGTAATATATCTAATATATATAATTATGCATTAAATCATTAAATCAACTCTTGATTTAACGATCCGGTCATATCGCATATAACCGGCTAGTATCCAATGTATCGGCTTATCGAATCAATCCTTGATTCGATAATTAGGTTATATCGCATACAACCATTCGACACATTGATCGCGAGAATGAAATACGGTATCACATACACGCATTACTCTCGGTCCCGCACATATCTCATATGCGCTCCTATTTCGTTTCGCTTGAGCCAGGAAACCTCTGTGTAGGACTCTAAAGACTCGTCAATACGCCGGCAGCGGATGATGATCATATCAAACATCCACAAGCCGCAAGCGGTTTGCTAAACGTAACGGCCACCCGGGTATTGAGTGATCTGAAGATCGACGAGCAAGCCCGCTCACACTCCAGTGAATCCAACCAGTAACACTACCGTACAGTCCGGTCTGATCGTCTGATCTATCGCATATCTCGCCTAGGGGTGGTAAACGTCAGACCCCAATAGCTCGATAAGTCGTGTCGATTTGAGGTCTATAACAATTCGAGAAACTACTGGTAACACTTACCAGTAAATCTCAACAACCCTGGCAAGGGATTTCCTGTTATAGCCAATCGAACACAGCGCAACATCAACTCCCTATACCGGGAGAGACGAATCCCCTCCTATCGCTCATTGCCTCCATGTGACTCGGGACTGTACCCAAAAACCACCGTTTTGCACGCCCTCTTGGACGTGGTAAGATGGAAATCAAAGCACAGTGGGAACCACACAAGACTCTATGACGATCTCGGGTCAACAGACTACTCTGTACCAGTGTCACCAGAGAACTGCCATCTGACGTGAGGTATAATACCATATGGGAGTTCTCGGCGAGTCCGTCCAGTGTACCCAGTCTCTACTGAGCACCCGTATATCATCTCTGATGTCAAACACCAATGGATATGGGATCATCCATCGCCCATCTGTATGGGTCGAGAAGGTACACGCTAGTCTACTCTGGTATATCGATGCTCCGTCTCGATACACCCACGACTAGGGACTTTGAAGGATGTACTTATGGACTACCATGTCCCCACTAGTATGATCCGCATCATAGTCCAGGCAGTCAAGTACAGATCCTAAGGGCTTTACCAACATGTAACAGAGAGACAATCAATATACACGTTAAGGTAAAGAGCAACCAGATAGCATACTATCATGTCGAGCAAGAAATTCCTCCCTATATACGTCCCAGCATCCACTACAATATACATCCTATGTACAGTAATGGCCTCTAGGGCATACATATAACTAACAATCTCCCACTTGCACTAGGGCCATCTGTAGCAGTGGTTTGAAGTATCTCATACTCAACCATCCCATAAAAGTCTCTCTCTGGGAACAGGCCTTCGTGAGTGGATCCGCCGTGTTGTCCTCTGAGTCTACTCTCCTAACCTCGATCACCCTGGAGATCAACCATCTCCATGATCAGGTGATACTGCCTTAGAATATGTCTGGATCACTGATGGGACCGGCGTTCCTTGGCAACTCCATTGTCACACAATGGGAGGAACATAGTTCATCTTATGAACCAATATACACCCAAACAGCCTCTTTGGTAGCATCTTTAGTAGCGATGTATCCTGCCTTTATCATCTAGTATGCCACGGTATCTAGCTTGGAACTCTTCCAACATACCGTCCCTTTACTGAGGGTAAAGACAATGCCTGCGACTGACATTCAGTCGTCTTTATCACCCTGGAACCCTTCCAGTGATTCTCCCCAGGATCGATTGATACCATCTCACTACAACTAGTGAGAATCCTAACATCCAATTAGATCTATCTCATAGATCCAAAATCCAGGATTTAGTAGGTATCACTTTGATCCTATATGGAGAATCTTTGTGATAATCGGAGATTGATCGAGCGTAGCATAGGAAACTACTTCCCTATCAAGAGTATGTCATCCACGTACTCTACGAGGATCGTCACCATACTCCCTACTACCTTTTTGTTTATACAAGGTTCATCTACCATTTTGATGATGTCAAACTCTTTGACTACTTCATCAAAACAGACGTTCCAACTCCGCGATGCCTGCTTTATCCTATAAAGCATCTTGCTCACGTTTCCGCTGCTCCCACTGTCTACGAAGCCCTCTGGCTGTGTACTTATAGACACACTCTTCTAAAACATCATTTAGAAAAGCAGTCATGACACCCATCCACCAGATATCGTAGTCATGGTATGTAGTCGTGACAAGTAGGATCTGGATGGACTTTAGCATAGGCATTGGAAAAGGTTTCATCATTATCCACACCTGGTTGATGACGAAAACCTTTAACAAGTCTAGCTTTGAAAGTCTCAACTTTTCCATATACACCAAGTAATCTTCTCAAGATATACTTGCTCCTGATGGGGATTTAACCCTTCAGATATAGCAACCAAAGTCCATACTTTGTTGGTGTACATGGATTCCATCTCAGATCACTAAGCATCCAGCCATTCTTACAGAGTCCTACTCTCGATGGCCAGCTCGAAACTAGTTGGGTCATCATCTCATGATGCAATCCTCGCTCCCACTGTCATAGAGAAATCGTAGTATCTCTCAGGTGGGTGAGGAACCCTACTAGATCGATGGAGAGGCTGAGGTTCGTTGGTTACTATTGAATCCTTTGGTTCTATCAAATTATCAGCTGTAGTTTGTATAGCTGGAACTATTCCAGTTCTACATAACAGACCTTGTCTCGAGCTTGTCCGGATTTTGCTTTTAGACATAGGCCGGACAACCCCAAATCTTAACTGGCTTAAGACATGGGCTCTTCCCATACCATATCTCATATGGAGTGGTAGGCAACTGATTTGATTCGAACCGTATTCAATAGGTATGCATCTTCTCAAGCGCATAACTCCCAAAAAGGAAATAGGTAACTCAGTAGTACTCATCATAGAGCACACCATATCAAATAGGGTGTATCTGCTCCGCCCCGATATACCATCGTGCTATGGTGTATTCGGAGGAGTAATGCTGAGAGAGAATCTCATTCTCCTTTAGAATATTCCAGGAATTCCGTGCTCAAGTATTCTCCTCCTTGATCACATCAAAGGACATAATACTTATACCCGTATTTTGGTTCTCTACTTCTCGCTTATATTCTGTGAATATCTCAAAAGGTTCAGACTCATGTTTCAACAGGAACATATGACTGAATCTTGAGAGATTATCAGAGAATATAATGAAGTATAAAGAACCAATCCTGGCATGTGTAGACAGGGGACCTTACATACATCAACATGTATCATCCCAAGAGTTTACTTAACTCTTTCTCTGTTTCTAATAAACAGAGCTGTGGTCATCTTATCTTTGTGACATGACTGGCGAGTTTCACAAGATGTAAATTCAAACTAATTTAAATATGCATCTAAATGTAACTTCAGCCAGTCGGGTCGCATTGATATGACCTAGTCTACAATGCCTCAAGAAGGATTCGTTCATTTCTGAACTCTTCCTCTTGTGTGTGTTCCGTATACTAAGAACTGTGGTTTGATTTAGAACATTAATGCTTTTAGATAACGTGCCTGAACCGATCAACTTTTGATATAGGAAATGTTCAAAACATTATCCAACAATATAAAATTATATCCTTTCTTTTCTAACAAAGAGAGTGATATGATTTGGTATATCAGGTTCGGTATCTAATAACATTCGTTCAGAATCAATGTATTATAATACAGGGTGACAGTGACCAACAGACTTGGCTGCAACTCTTGCCCCATTTTCTGCCTCATGAAACTTATCACCCGTTCTCAGTTCTCTACCTATCTGTAGCCCTATGTAACAAATTACATATCTGGGATCCTGATCTGGTATCACATACCCAGGACGTAGAGGATACAGAGAAACAGTTCTTTGTAATGAACACACCCGAAGATGATGCATCAACATGCACTCTCTTCGTTTGGGCGGCACGGGAATTCTGGTAATTCCCTATTTCCTGCTCTGTCTTATAACAATTATAAGTTGGAGCGGGACCAACGTTCCCCAGCTCAGTATAACAAGCGGGTTCGGTCAATATTCCGTATTATTATCTTGATTAAGACGTGATATGGTCGCTACCAGGAGAGAGAGAGAAGAAAACACTCAGCGTGCGCTCTTGCAAGAATAGATTGGTTATTATTTTATCTAATCAGGATGGCTCCCACTGCTTTTTATCAAATCTTCCTTCAAACCCTAAAAGGAAAGACTAGCCGGGATTAATTACACACTACAAGTTCGCCAATCTTTCATCCAGGCCAGTGTCGGTACTTTGAGGGAGGTCCCCCGTGCTTTCGCACGAACCTAATTAATGTAAACCTCATTTTCCCAGAGGCGTAACCTCGTTAACACCTTTCTAGACACCTACTTGATCGGCTAATTGTAATATATAAAACTCTCCCAGGAGTAACTCTTACTCACAGCGGGTATCGGGATCCAACTATCTCATAGAAGGTATGCAATCTCATTGCAAATTTCAACACTTGAAATTCCCGATAATATTTTGCCCCTAGCTCGCTATGACCTTGACGGAGGCCAAACAACCCATAGTCCGCTAGTCAAGTTCAACCCGTCATTTCCTGATTGAATTAAACCCACCCGCACGACCCTTGACAGAGGCCAAACAACGCCGTACGAATACCCTAATCCAATCGCATCATATGCTAGCAGATAAGCACTAGTTAGCTACCGTATACTACGCCTTGACGGAGGCCAAACAACCGCAGCACGAATACTAACTAGTACGTATCTGAAATGACGGAGGGCTACGACAGGTTTTTCTGAAAACCTATTGCGTAATGAACTTGATATCGTTATAGAATCAAATGATTTTGAAATGGAGTGCTTTTGAGGCTTTTCCAGTTTTGCTAAAGGAGTCACTCCCGGTGAAGGGATCGTCGGTCCTTTCCTCGTCGAATGAGGTGCGGGATATATCATATATATCACTGTGCAAAGCAAAAACACTTAAAAGCAATCAAAAGACAAACCGAGTGTATAGCATCGGCCAGTTATTGCTAAAGGAGTCACTCCCGGTGAAGGGATCTCGGTCCTTTCCTCATCGAATAAGGTGCAGGATATATCGCATATACCGCTGTGCAAAGCAAGAACTGTAGCTACCTGTTTTATTTTGAAATCCGATTCTACAACATCTTAGGTTTCTTTTCTTTCATTAATCTCATTAATGAAGTCCCATCATTTAAGTTACCTAAACATCACAGATAAATACGACGTACACTTATGCCATCCGCATTCGCCTCGATGTCCCCTCGTGCACCGTTAGGTTAGGTAACTAACGGCAGAGCGGGGCAGGGCTAGCGCGGGTGTAAAACATAAGTAACGCCTATATAATATATCATATATACTATATACTGTATCTATCACAGAACCACATCAGAGATATTGCAGCAGAAGAAACATATGAAATATTGGATATACTAGGACGTCCGTGTTTTCAATACGAGCCAGTATAAAACACGGATTCCACGGTCGTGATGAATAGCCAAACCCACACCCCTAGACCCCTACGAGAGCGGCAAGCAACCCTGCCAATTCTAGAGTTAGGAGACCCGGACTCGACTCCTCGAGTTGGTCTCCCACTGGACTCCAGAAGCCGGTTACTTGTGCTCCCCTCCTTGGGTCTATCCTAGTGCGGAAAAGTAAATAATATACAAAAGGTGACATCTTCCGCAACCTGGAAGCGCCCCAATAAAAGAATATTACATACAAGTTTTTACATGAATGAAAATGAAAAACACTCATCTCACATAAAAACCCCCGGCTATTCAAACACGACGATCCAATATAACATATCCAGCAACACATAACATCACATGTCATCAACGTAAGTAAATATGTCCATCCCAATTGTCGTTGACATATAGCAACGAAACCGGCGATATTACATATTACACTTACGGTCACAGAAAAGAAAGTGTAAAACTACAACAGTTGGAATCCGCAACCTCCTCAGACATCGCATGCCTGACCAAATGAATTACTTAGACATCGCATGCCTAACAATTATAAACCCCGCATTTTAGTCTCAAAATCGAAAACACTTTTCAATACCAAGTCGGGCAATTCAACAGGATTCCCGACAATTTGATCGAATGCTCGTCGCAAACTTCAGTAGGCGGCCGCACCCCCGATACCGTCGACGAAGTGCACCAAGGCGGAACACCGCTACCGTGAGCACCCGAACGGATGCTTTCGGCGACGGGGTTCTCCTACAGTCACTTGGTCGGGGCTATGGAGTGAAGCTGTCTATCAAGTTTACCCGGCGAGTATCCGCGTACGCTACGTGATTGCGACGGACTTTTGATCACATCAAAATTCCGCGGCAACCGATCAAGTGAGACTAAAGTGCTACGTTTATAACATTCATTCAGTTATCTCATAACTTGTTGTGAATTCCAATTATTGTATCACATTCCGGATAAGACAGAAAATGTTAAACTTTCCGATCGAACAATCGAACACCCAAGTTTTCCCGATACAGATCAACACATGAAACAAGTCTAAAAACATTCAGTTCGTGCCTCAGTACCAACGGTCCAGCCGTAGAAGGGTCAAGCCAACGCCTCACATGTGGCACGCCGTACTGCCCCAAACCCGAAGGTTCAAAGGGCAGTTCAAGACGGTCACATAATCGAGTTAAGGTTTGTTGTCTTCTAGAGGGACCATCGCATTACTTGCACTACTTAGAACGTCTTTAAACCTCGAAAAAATCCAACACTTGGAAATTTTCCGGTAGGGAAAAATTGGGTATTTTTATCCGATTGAACTTTTTTAACATATTCTAAAATTATCCGGAAAAACACATAGACAAAATTTGACAATCCGATCGAATGTACGAACCCCTTATACAACCCAAAATACTCAACTCTTGATTTCAGGAAAAAATATTCCAGGAAAACCAACACTACAAAATAGGAATTACTGTGCAAAATTGAATGCCTAATAAGACAAAACGGCGGCGGAACAGCCGCATTAGCATGCTAATGCCGCGGTTCCGCCGCACTTTTGAGGGATCATTAGTAAATTTTTACGCCGTAATTCTTATAATTTCCTGCTGATTTTTCTGCATATTTTTAATTCTCAAAAATCCACGAATTCAAAAAATAAACAGAGAGCATTCTAAGGTTTGGGTTTCGGTTCGATCGGACTTCAAACTCCGTCTACGCTTCGCCTAAGGCTCTAGCTAGGCTCTGATACTACTGTAGGGTTCCTAGGCACTCTCAAGAGGTCTCACAAGGCATCAACCATGCCAATTTCAAAAATTATGGTGCCGAGAAACCCTAGTGTACGGATCGTTTGCTAGAAATCTAGGCGAAAAGTAAACTAGTTAACACTTAACTAATGAGAAAACGGAAATACAACCTTTGTAGATCCGGTGCTCCACCTCCATAGCTCCGCAACGAAGTCATCTCCGCTGTCCAAAAAGAATCCGGGCTCTAGCGTCGACTTCATCGGAGAATAAGCGAGCTAGGTCGTCGATGTCCATGCCGAAGATGATCTACGTCGAGGCATCGCTAAATCAAGCTCCACCTTCACCAAGCCATGAAACTTGTGAAGGAAACACACTCTACTACTAGGCAAGAGGTAGAGGATGAAGAAATAGGAAGTGGGTAGACTTTAGAATTGGATTTCTCACTCTTTATCATCAATCACCATTGATGACTTCAAGCTTTTCTTCTTGAGTTCAAGGAAGAAGAAGAAGAAAAATGATATGATAAGTTAATTTAAAATGAAAAGTAAAAAGAATACTTATCATAATTGAACCATGGTCAAGTGTAGAGAATAAATCATGGTTAGTGGGATGGTTAGGGTTAAGCATGAGACAAAAATGGTCACTTGGTCAAAGTCTTCATGAAGCTTCATGAACAAAACAAAAGAAGCCACCATTTTCTCATTTGCTTTTCATTTTCCAAAATGAATAAATGAATAAATAAATAGATATGAAAATGTAAACCCTAACCATTACATAACCATGGTTTAAACTTTACACAAAACACAAGTAAACTTGTATCATCAAACATGATACAATTAAGTGCACAAAAATCATATCGCATATGCAATGCGCACACCCGAGTGAGAAAATCCATTTAAAGTGAACCGATACTAGTTAATGCAAAGTAATATATCAAATATATATAATTATGCATTAAATCATTAAATCAACTCTTGATTTAACGATCCGGTCATATCGCATATAACCGGCTAGTATCCAATGTATCGGCTTATCGAATCAATCCTTGATTCGATAATTAGGTTATATCGCATACAACCATTCGACACATTGATCGCGAGAATGAAATACGGTATCACATACACGCATTACTCTCGGTCCCGCACATATCTCATATGCGCTCCTATTTCGTTTCGCTTGAGCCAGGAAACCTCTGTGTAGGACTCTAAAGACTCGTCAATACGCCGGCAGCGGATGATGATCATATCAAACATCCACAAGCCGCAAGCGGTCTGCTAAACGTAACGGCCACCCGGGTATTGAGCGATCTGAAGATCGACGAGCAAGCCCGCTCACACTCCAGTGAATCCAACCAGTAACACTACCGTACAGTCCGGTCTGATCGTCTGATCTGTCGCATATCTCGCCTAGGGGTGGTAAACGTCAGACCCCAATAGCTCGATAAGTCGTGTCGATTTGAGGTCTATAACAATTCGAGAAACTACTGGTAACACTTACCAGTAAATCTCAACAACCCTGGCCAGGGATTTCCTGTTATAGCCAATCGAACACAGCGCAACATCAACTCCCTATACCGGGAGAGACGAATCCCCTCCTATCGCTCATTGCCTCCATGTGACTCGGGACTGTACCCAAAAACCACCGTTTTGCACGCCCTCTTGGACGTGGTAAGATGGAAATCAAAGCACAGTGGGAACCACACAAGACTCTATGACGATCTCGGGTCAACAGACTACTCTGTACCAGTGTCACCAGAGAACTGCCATCTGACGTGAGGTATAATACCATATGGGAGTTCTCGGCGAGTCCGTCCAGTGTACCCAGTCTCTACTGAGCACCCGTATATCATCTCTGATGTCAAACACCAATGGATATGGGATCATCCATCGCCCATCTGTATGGGTCGAGAAGGTACACGCTAGTCTACTCTGGTATATCGATGCCCCGTCTCGATACACCCACGATTAGGGACTTTGAAGGATGTACTTATGGACTACCATGTCCCCACTAGTATGATCCGCATCATAGTCCAGGTAGTCAAGTACAGATCCTAAGGGCTTTACCAACATGTAACAGAGAGACAATCAATATACACGTTAAGGTAAAGAGCAACCAGATAGCATACTATCATGTCGAGCAAGAAAGTCCTCCCTATATACGTCCCAGCATCCACTACAATATACATCCTATGTACAGTAATGGCCTCTAGGGCATACATATAACTAACAAAATCATGATACATCTTAGTGGAACCCTGATGAATACTGTATAACGATCGATGTGCCTCCTCAAGAATCTCACGCCTCAGTCCCTCAGAATCTGGTATGCACAGTCGAGTCCCAAATCGTAGTACCCCATGATCATCGATCACAAACTCGGAATCTCTGACCTGTCTAACCTGTTCCATGATCTCTGAAAAACGGTCATCACTGGACTGTGCCTCACATATATGATCAAGTAACTGTGGACGTGCACGGATATGCGCAAGCTATACCCGGTCGGAGTAAACTCGAACTGCACTCCGCTGTCACATAAAATCTGCCAATCTGTCATCGACTTCCTCTGAACTGCGCTCAAACAAGATAAGCTACCTCCGGGCCTCCGACTCAACGCATCCGCCACAACATTCGCCTTTCCCGGATGGTAAAGAATCTTGCAATCATTGTCTTTCACTAGCTCCATCCAACGACGCTGTCTCAGATTTAGATCTTGCTGCTGAAAGATATACTTCAAACTCTTGTGGTCTGTGAATACCTGGCACGACTCGCCGTATAAGTAGTGTCTCCAGATCTTGAGTGCAAAAACCACCGCGGTCATCTCTAAGTCATGAGTAGGATAGTTCTGCTCGTGCTTCTTCAACTGCCGAGAAGCATAAGCGACGACCCTATCATGCTGCATCAGCACAGAGCCTAGCCCTACACGAGAAGCATCACAATAAACCATAAAACCACCCGATCCCGAAGGCAACGATAAAACTGGTGCAGTAGTCAAACGAGTCTTCAACTGCTGGAAGCTATGCTCGCATTCCTCGGTCTAAACAAAAGGAACTCCTTTCCGGGTCAACCCGGTCAACGGTGCAGTGATACGGGAGAAATCCTGAACAAAACGTCGATAGTAGCCATTCATACCTAGAAAGCTGCGGATCTCTGTAACCGATACCGGTCTGGGCCAATGCTGAACGGCCTCGATCTTCTTCGGGTCCACACGTATACCATCTCTCGTAACCACGTGACCCAAGAAATCGACACTGTCAAGCCAGAATGCGCACTTAGAGAATTTCGTGAACAGCTGGTGCTCTCTCAAAGTATGCAATGTGATCCGCAAGTGCTGCTCGTGCTCCTCTCGGCTCCGGGAATATACTAAGATGTCATCAATGAATACGATGATGAACAGATCAAGATACGACCTGAAAATGCGGTTCATCAAGTCCATAAACGCTGCTGGGGCATTGGTGAGCCCGAGCAACATCACCAAGAACTCGTAATGACCGTAACGTGTGCGAAAAGCAGTCTTCGGAATATCATCCTGTCGAACCCGCAACTGATGGTAACCTAATCGCAAGTCAATCTTCGAGAAATGTCCCGCACCCTGGAGTTAGTCGAACAAATCATCAATATAGGGTAAGGGATATTTTTTTCGCACAGTAACCCAGTTCAGTTGACGATAATCGATGCATAAGCGCATACTGCCATCTTTCTTCTTGACGAACAGGACAGGAGCACCCCAAGGTGACACACTCGGTTGAACAAACCCTTTATCCAGCAAATCCTGCAACTGATCCTTCAGCTCTCTAAGCTCCGCCGGGGCCATCCGATAAGGCAGTATGGAAATAGGCCCCGTGTCGGGGATCAAGTCGATGCAGAACTCAATATCATGCTCCGGCGGTAAACCAGGCAGCTCGTCAGGAAAGACATCGGGAAACCCTCTCACAATCGGGACCTGGTCCAACGGGACCTCTGAAGCTCTAGTATCACAGACATACGCTAAGAATCCCTGACATCCTTTCCTCAAGAGCTGACCAGCGCGAAGAGAAGAAGTCAAGCTGGGAAGGGTGATTCTACGGTCTCCCTGAATAACAAGAACTGGCTCACCCGGAAAACTAAATCTGAATGCCTTCTCACGGCAGTCCACAGATGCATAACAAGTGGCTAGCCAGTCCATGCCAAGAAGAACGTCGAAGTCTAGCATATCGAGGAGAATCAAATCAACCGAAGAATCCCTCTCCCCGATACGGACAGAACACGATCGAAACATAAATCGAGCGACAAACGACTCGCTTACCGGAGTAATAACAATAAGCGGCTGATCTAACGAAGATGATTCTCGACCCAACATCGGTGCAAAGTGTGTAGATACATAAGAATGTGTGGAACCTGGGTCGAATAATACCCGCGCGTCAAAAGAACATACCGACAAAGTACCTGTCACAACGACACAGGATGCCTGCGCATCCTGTGGAGCCAAAGCGAACACTCGGGCCTGTCCTCCACTAATAGCCGGCTTTTCTCTGCCTATGCCTCTATTGCCTCGTCCTCTCTGAATAGGACCGCCATTCCCACGGCCTCTAGGAAAATCTGCCTGGCGTGGAGTAGCATCAGGGGTAAGAAGTAGAGCTCTCTGAGGAGGGGCCGAAGGTGGGAAGGTCACATGTGGCACTGTCGCCGTGCCCTGGAGTCTCACAGTACAATCTCTGATACGGTGATACAGGCTCCCACATCGAAAACATCCTAATGGCGGCCTCTGTCCCTATGGATATTTACTATATAACTGTCCAGGTCTCGAGCTTCCGCCATCACCACGGCCTGGAGGGGGCCTGCCGCGGCATCTACCCATCTGCTTCAGAGCTGATACATAGGTACGAATCTGTTTCGGTCTCTGAACGACCGAAGTATCTGAAATGCGCTCCTCCAAAAGTAAGGCTGCATCCATCGCGGCTGCATAAGTGTCAAAGTGCTGAGCGCCAATAGCGAGAAATAACTGTGTGTCTAATCCCCGCACGAACCTTTTTATCATCTTCTCTTCAGTGTCCACCAAGTAAGGAGCATATCGGGACAACTGAGTAAACCGAATGTCATACTCGGACACTGTCATCCCAGGAGTCTTGCGCAAAACCTCGAAACTATGGGCTCGAGCATCTCGGACGCTCTCCGGAAGGAAACGAGCAAGGAATGCAACTGTGAACTCATCCCAAGTCATAGGAGGTAGACCTGCAGCTCGGCCTCTCTCGACTGAATCGCACCACGTCTGAGCAAGACCCTCCAGATAAAAACTTGCAAGATCTACCCATCTATCATCAGAACATCTTAGCGAACGGCAAATCCTAGCCATCCTGTCGAGGAATGTCTGCGGATCCTCCGCTGCATCTGTGCCGGTAATGACTGGAGGCTTCAGCCTCATAAACTCCTGCAATGATACGGGAATAGTCTCGGTAATAGTAGTAGGAACAGCTGTTTGGGCAGCAAGTACTGTAACCCTTCAAAAATCGTTTAGGCAGTTTTTCGGTAATCGGCCAATTTTTTGGCTTTTTCCGTAAAATGTCAAAATTTATATTTTTCATTATAGACCTAATTATACAAAATTTAAATAAGATATTACTATAATTTTGTCACTAAAATGTCATTTATAATTTTCTGGTTAAATAAAAAAAAATTTCGTAATTAATTATTTTTTTATTATTTTAAGCCTTTTTAAATACATTTAATTAGGGATAAATACAAATTTAATTAGGTAAATTTATTAATTAGGAGTCTTTATAAGCTAAAATATGGTGTTAATAAAATTATAACATGTCTTGCAAACTTTTAGATTTTTAGTGGGAAAATTATGAAAAAAATGGCTTAAAAAGGGGTTTTTTTGTAAAAAGTTGATTTGAAATGCATTAAATGAGAACATGGGGGTGTTTTAGGCCTAGAAACTTCTCCAAATTTTCCACAAATCCCTTCCTCACCTGCTGGCCGACCCATTCTGCAGCTGAAACCCTCATTTCCCACTTCTTCTTGCTTCATTTCCTTGCAAAAAAATCAATAAAAATCCACAATTTCTTTCTCCATTCAAAGCCTAACCCTAATCCCTTCTCTCTTCAACCCAAATTAGTTTAAAAAGTTGATGAAAGGAGGCTTCTTGGAGACTTGGGCATGTTAGGATTCAACTTGTGAGGTGAAAATTCTAATCTCTTTGTCAAATTGTAGTTTAAAGGTGCTAAAATAGAATTTTGAAGTATCAATTTAATAGAAATTGTTTGTTCATGAAATTCAAGAAAGGGATTTGATTGTGGATTAGGGTTTAAAGCATGGTTGATGTATTAAAGTTAGGGTTCAAGATTTAAAAGGTGAAAATCCTAAACTAGTTGCTTACTTGAGGTTTAATTGTGCTAGAATTTCAATTCTAAATATTAGTTTGGTAGTAAATGTTTGATTTGGAAAAATCAAGTGAAGGTTTTGATTTTAGAAATTAGGGCTTGTAGCATGATGCTTGGATTATGCTAGGGATGGTTATCTAGGTGATTGGAGTGGTTAATTGTGTATTGGTATGCTTACTAAATCGATAAATTTCGATGTTTGTAACAAAATCGGTAAGGAATCGCTTACTAGATTTTTTGTAGAAATAGAAGGCGGTCAATTTGCGTTAGGTTAGCAATATTAGTAGCTTCATATAGGATTATTAGAATGCGCGAACGCGGGGTTTCGTCTAGTCGGGTTGTAGTTTAATCGATTTCCCCGATACGGCGATTTTAGTTAAGGTTTTAGCGATTTTCGTGCATTTTCCGCGTACCGAGTGCGTGTTGTGATTAATTCGAGAGCGTGGATCTTTTCATAGTGTGAGTTGCATCATTTCAGAAATCTGTAACCTTATATTTTGTGTATGCAATTCTAGGATCGGTCGGGGAAACTTCGGATACGGCGCGAAAAGGCAAAGCGGTGGCCGGATCAGATTAGCGGGGATTTCTGGTGAGTAGATATATTCATCTATGGGGGAATCGTTTGGATGGCGCGAGGCGCCCCTCCTCCCTAGTTAGGATTACCCTACTTTATGCAATAATTATATTGTTAGCTAGCTTATCATTTATGTATAGTGCATATCCTTACAGCTAACCCTATACTAGATTGCATGGACATTAATATGACATTCATATATACATATGCGATATCATTTCGTAGGACACGAACACCTTACCATTGGCATCTATTGCACGCGCACTATTCATGTGACACACACGCTTTTGGTATTTGCCATGCCACGTGCACTATAAAACTTGTTTAGCTTAGTAACGCCATTGCATTCATGCATGATATTTGAGAATGTATCGCACGCATATACCTCGCATTACTATCATATTTACATAGATTTCTAGCCAAACTCGCACATCATATACATTGATATCATAGACATTTATTATATATAACATATGGACACTATGATTTTCTTGATGATTTCAGTTTTTCTGTGATTTCTGGATTTTGGGGGAAAACCGCAAGAATTTAACAAAACTTTAGATTTATCATTTTCAAAATAAAGTTGCGGTTTCTCGTGACGTATGTGTCGTCCACCATGAGTTTTCATGTTTTCTGTTGGATTTCGAGACCCGATTCGAGGAGTGGATGAACCGTCTCGGGTACATGGTGGGCCCGGTATGGTACCCCGGGGCAAGAAGATCGAGTTGTAGACGATGAGCCTGGCAGGGGAAGACTACCTACCGGTGATGTCTGGCGCGGCGGATATCCGGAGGATACCGACCGTTCTCGTGAGATTTATGGTGTGGGCCGATCCGGACTGACGGAGCCCGATATTGAGACAGATATGATTCCTTTTTGGTGTCGATGCTTGACACAGGTTTTCAGATGATTTCTCGATGATATTTAGCTACTATACAGATGTTCATGCTTTAAAGTTAGGAATTCAATAACCTTAGCATTTAAAACTCTTAGAGACTTAATAATGACATTGCATACCTGCGCATACATACTAGAGATATTATAGCACATATGGACATACATGTTGTTCCGCATTGCGTGCATTCTTACGATTGTCTTATTAGATGCTATATTTACTCACGAGCTGGCAACTCACCCCCGTTGTGCCACAGTGTCTTGCAGGTCGGACCTGTCATCTTTGTAGCGGCGGGCTATCTTATCATCAGCTCATTTTGCTCAGACTCGCGACTTCGCCCGTAGGTGGGTTGCGAGCATATTTTATTTCTTTTGCTTTATCATTGTATCTAGTATTCTCCATCTACCATTTCACATTGTATATGCGACTTAGTGATGAGACAGGGAGACTTGTTTATTTGTGGTTCTTTTGGATCGAGCTCACTTGAGCCGATGTGTGTTTTTCTGGTATTTTTTTGCGTTTCCTTTGCTCTTTTCTTGATATTACTATTATATTGCATGTGGTTGTGATCCGCCTTGGGCGAAGAGCTAGCTCCCGCTTGGGGATGCCATTTTTATGATTTCATATGTATTATCTTGTTGTACCCATTTTTGGGGATAGAAAATACAGGGGAGACTCTGCCGAAATTTTCAGAAATTTTTGATGTTTTAAAAAGGGATTCGTTGCAACTCAATTGATTTAAAAACCGTTTTCATTTAAGATTTTCCTTCACTCTCTTTGATTTTGGGTTAGATTTCTGGGCTTTGGCTGACTTAGGTTACGGTACGCCTTTAGACGTCTCGTAATCTAAGTGCCAGTCACGTTCCGTACTTTCGGGTCGTGACAAAGTTGGTATCAGAGCGTAGGTTTTACCTTTCTGAGTGTAGGACGACCTTGGTAGATGGAGTAGGTGACTTAAGCAGAGTGGCGTAGCGTGGGTATGATCCGCGGCATACTTACGATACGGTACTCCGCCTAAGTAACCTTAGGACATAATTGCTTGTATTTCCTTTCTTGATTCCTTGCATTCCTTGATTCAATTGCAATGTCCTTATCAGTTCTATTTCTTATTCCAGCTTCGATGCCGCCAAAGACTACGAGAGCTCAGCGGGCTGCCGCTAGGGATGAGATTCGAGCGGGCTCGTCTGAGGCGAGGATCGAGCGGGAGGATACTCCTACCCCTCAGGGTCCCACCGATCCGCCTCATCCAGACCGTATTGCCAGATTAGAGGCCGGCATGCAAGAGTTGCGGCAGATGATGGGATCTTTAGTTGAGTCCAGCCGGGCACAGAGATCCGAGGACGTTCCTTCCACCGCACAGACCACGATCGTACCTGCTGCACAGATGGTCACTCCTGCTGCTGCTACGGAGACTATCCCCGTTTCACTACAGGAGTTAATGAGATTGAGACCTCCAGCTTTTACCGGTACAGATGCGACAGAGGACCCACAGGCATTTCTCGATAGGATGGCACGGATTGGCCGTTCGTTGAGGTGTTCTGAGGATAGATTGGTGGAGTTTGCGAGTTTTCGTCTGGAGGGTCTTGCCCAGACATGGTACGATTCAGTAGAGAGAGGCCGAGCTGCAGGTCTACCTTCTATGACCTGGGACGAGTTTACATCTGCATTTCTTGCCCGTTTTCTTCCGGAGAGTGTCCGAGATGCTCGAGCCCGTAGTTTTGAGTCTTTGCGCAAGACTCCAGGGATGACAGTGTCGGAGTATGATATACAGTTTACCCAGTTGTCTCGATATGCACCGTACCTAGTCGACACAGAAGAGAAGAGGATAAAGAGGTTTGTACGAGGGCTTGATACACAGCTATTCCTTGCCATCGGCACCCAGCACTTTGATACATACGCAGCCGCGATGGACGCAGCCTTACTTTTGGAGGAGCGTATTTCTGAGACTCCGGTCGCTTCTGGACCGAAGAGGATCCGTACTGATACGCCAGCTCAGCGGCAGATGGGCAGACGTCGTGATAGATTATTTCCGGGAGATGGCGGAGGCAGAGGATTGAGACGAGGTCAGTTATTTGGTTCATATCCACAGACCCAGCAGTCGTCTCCAGGATGTTTTCGGTGCGGGAGCCAGTATCACCGTGTCAGAGACTGTACCATGGGACGTCCGGGCGCGGCGACAGTCCCACATGTGACTTTACCACCTTCACCACCCTCGCAGAGAGCTTTACTTCCTCCTTCTGATGATGCTTCACGCCAGCCAGATGCTTCCAGAGGCCGTGGGCGTGGCGGTCCAGTTCAGAGAGGACGAGGCGACAGAGGCAGAGGCAGAGGCCGAGGTAGAGGCAGAGCACAGCCAGCTATTAGTGGTGGACAGGCCCGAGTGTTCGCATTGACTCCTCAGGATGCACAGGCATCCAATGCCGTCGTGACAGGTACTCTGCCAGTATGTTCTTTTGATGCACGGGTATTATTTGATCCAGGCTCCACACATTCCTATGTTTCCACGTATTTTGCACCGAGGTTGGGCCGAGAGTCTTGTCCGTTAGATCAGCCGCTTGTCGTTATTACCCCGGTAGGCGAGTCTTTTGTTGCCCGTTTTGTATACCGATCGTGTTCCGTTCGTATCGGGGAGAGAGATTCTTCAGTAGATTTAATTCTCCTCGATATGCTAGACTTTGACGTTCTTCTTGGTATGGACTGGCTAGCCACCTGTTATGCATCTGTGGACTGCCGTGAAAAGGCAGTCAGATTCAGTTTTCCTGGTGAGCCGGTTCTTATTATTCAGGGAGATCGTAGCGCTACCCTTCCCAGCTTGATTTCTTCTCTTCGCGCTGGTCAGCTCTTAAGGAAAGGGTGTCATGGATTCTTAGCCTATGTTTGTGATACTAGCTCCACAGAGGTTCCGTTGGACCAGGTCTCTGTTGTGAGAGAGTTTCCTGATGTATTCCCTGACGAGCTGCCTGGTCTGCCACCAGAGCGCGAGATTGAGTTCTGTATTGACTTGATCCCCGGCACGGGGCCTATCTCTATACCGCCTTATCGGATGGCCCCGACGGAGCTGAGAGAGCTAAAGGATCAGTTACAGGACTTGCTGGACAAAGGGCTTATCAGACCGAGTGTGTCACCTTGGGGCGCTCCCGTCCTGTTTGTTAAGAAGAAGGACGGAAGTATGCGTTTATGCATTGATTATCGTCAGCTGAACCGGGTTACTGTGCGGAACAGGTATCCCCTACCCCGCATTGATGACTTATTTGATCAGCTCCAGGGTGCAGGGTTCTTCTCGAAGGTTGATTTACGGTCAGGTTATCACCAGTTGCGGGTTCGGAAGGAGGATATTCCGAAGACTGCTTTTCGTACTCGATATGGTCATTATGAGTTCTTGGTGATGTCGTTCGGGCTCACCAATGCCCCGGCAGCATTTATGGATTTGATGAACCGCGTATTCAGGCCGTATCTCGATCAGTTCATCATTGTGTTCATTGACGACATCTTGGTTTATTCTCGGAGCCGGGAGGAGCATGAGCAGCACTTACGTATCACATTACAGACTTTGAGGGAGCATCAGCTGTTCGCCAAATTCTCTAAGTGCGCATTCTGGCTAGACAGTGTCGATTTCTTGGGTCATGTGGTGACGAGAGATGGTATTTGTGTGGACCCGAAGAAGATCGAGGCAGTTCAGCGTTGGCCTAGACCGGTATCAGTCACAGAGGTTCGCAGCTTTCTAGGTCTGGCCGGCTATTATCGACGTTTCGTCCAGGATTTCTCCCGCATTGCTGCACCTTTGACCGGGTTGACCCGGAAGGGGATTCCTTTTGATTGGACCCAGGCATGTGAGGATAGCTTCCAGCAGTTGAAGACTCGTCTGACTACTGCTCCAGTGTTAGCATTGCCTTCAGGATCAGGCGGGTTCGTGGTATATTGTGATGCTTCTAGAGTGGGGCTAGGCTGTGTATTGATGCAGCACGACAGAGTTATCGCGTATGCTTCTCGACAGCTGAGGAAACACGAGCAGAACTACCCCACCCATGATTTAGAGATGGCTGCAGTGGTGTTTGCACTCAAGATCTGGAGACATTACCTATACGGTGAGTCGTGCCAGATATACACTGACCACAAGAGTTTGAAGTATATTTTCCAGCAGCGAGACCTGAACCTGAGACAGCGCCGTTGGATGGAGTTGGTGAAAGATTATGACTGCGAGATTCTATACCATCCGGGCAAGGCGAATGTGGTGGCAGATGCTTTGAGTAGGAGGCCCGGAGGTAGCATATCTTGTTTGAGCGCAGTACAGATGCAGTCGACGGCGGATTGGCAGGTTTTATGTGATAGCAGAGTGCAGTTCGAGTTTACTCCTACAGGGGGACAGCTGGCCCATTTCAGAGCACGCCCACAGTTACTTGATCGTATCCACGAGGCACAGTCCGGCGATGCCCGTATCTTAGAGATTATTGAGCAGATTCGACAGGGCAGAGTTTCGGAGTTCGTGATTGATGATCAGGGGATACTTCGATTTGGGACTCGACTGTGTGTGCCAGATTCAGAGGGACTGAGGCGTGATATTCTCGAGGAGGCACATAGATCAGTATACAGTGTTCACCCAGGTTCCACCAAGATGTACCGTGATTTGAGAGAAATTTACTGGTGGGACGGGATGAAGAAGGATATTACAGATTTTGTGTCGAGGTGCCTGACTTGTCAGCAAGTCAAGGCCGAGCACCAGAGGCCAGCCGGCGAGTTACAGCCTTTGCCCATTCCTGAGTGGAAGTGGGAGCAGGTCTCCATGGACTTCGTTGTGGGTCTACCCAGGACCAGTCGAGGGTATGACTCTATTTGGGTGATTGTGGATCGACTGACGAAAGCGGCTCACTTCCTGCCAGTGAAGACCACTTTTGGATTTTCTCAGTATGCCCAGGTTTATATTGATGAGATAGTGCGACTGCATGGCGTTCCGACTTGCATCGTGTCCGACCGTGGCACCCAGTTTACCAGCCGATTGTGGCAGAAACTACAGGAAGCTTTGGGCACCCGATTGAGTTTTAGCACAGCCTTTCATCCTCAGACTGACGGACAGTCGGAGCGTACGATTCAGACTCTTGAGGACATGCTCAGGGCTTGTGTTTTAGATTTCGGTGGTAGCTGGGATCGTCATTTGCCTTTGATCGAGTTTTCCTACAATAATAGCTTCCAGGAGACAATTCAGATGGCACCTTTTGAGGCTTTATATGGGAGGAGATGTCGATCGCCGGTATGTTGGACAGAGCTCAGGGAGAGCAGTATTTTGGGGCCTCAGATCGTACAGGAGACGACCGAGAAAATACAGCTGATTCGGGACAGGATGAGAGCGGCACAGAGCAGGCAGAAATCTTATGCTGACAGGCGTCGTCGCCGACTCGAGTTCGTTGTTGGCGATCATGTTTTCCTGAAGGTCTCTCCGATGAAGGGTGTGATGAGATTTGGGCGGAAAGGGAAGCTGAGTCCTAGATATGTTGGTCCTTTCGAGATCCTAGAGCGTGTTGGTCCAGTCGCTTATCGGTTAGCTCTTCCGCCCAGCTTCCCCGATGTTCACCCCGTATTCCATGTCTCGATGCTCCGCAAGTACCTTCATGATCCTTCCCAGGAGATTCAGCACCAGACGATCCAGTTAGAGCGTGATCTTTCTTTCACCGAGCAGCCGGTTGTCATCTTGGATCGGCAGGTGAAGAAATTGAGGTCGAAGGTCATACCGTCTGTCAAAGTCCTTTGGCGTGGCCCGAACAGCGAGGAGGTCACCTGGGAGACCGAGGTCGAGATGAGGAAGAGATATCCCCATCTTTTTGAAGGTACGCGTAGTTAAATTCTAAATTCGGGGACCGAATTTCTTTAAGAGGGGAAGATTGTAACCCTTCAAAAATCGTTTAGGCAGTTTTTCGGTAATCGGCCAATTTTTTGGCTTTTTCCGTAAAATGTCAAAATTTATATTTTTCATTATAGACCTAATTATACAAAATTTAAATAAGATATTACTATAATTTTGTCACTAAAATGTCATTTATAATTTTCTGGTTAAATAAAAAAAAATTTCGTAATTAATTATTTTTTTATTATTTTAAGCCTTTTTAAATACATTTAATTAGGGATAAATACAAATTTAATTAGGTAAATTTATTAATTAGGAGTCTTTATAAGCTAAAATATGGTGTTAATAAAATTATAACATGTCTTGCAAACTTTTAGATTTTTAGTGGGAAAATTATGAAAAAAATGGCTTAAAAAGGGGTTTTTTTGTAAAAAGTTGATTTGAAATGCATTAAATGAGAACATGGGGGTGTTTTAGGCCTAGAAACTTCTCCAAATTTTCCACAAATCCCTTCCTCACCTGCTGGCCGACCCATTCTGCAGCTGAAACCCTCATTTCCCACTTCTTCTTGCTTCATTTCCTTGCAAAAAAATCAATAAAAATCCACAATTTCTTTCTCCATTCAAAGCCTAACCCTAATCCCTTCTCTCTTCAACCCAAATTAGTTTAAAAAGTTGATGAAAGGAGGCTTCTTGGAGACTTGGGCATGTTAGGATTCAACTTGTGAGGTGAAAATTCTAATCTCTTTGTCAAATTGTAGTTTAAAGGTGCTAAAATAGAATTTTGAAGTATCAATTTAATAGAAATTGTTTGTTCATGAAATTCAAGAAAGGGATTTGATTGTGGATTAGGGTTTAAAGCATGGTTGATGTATTAAAGTTAGGGTTCAAGATTTAAAAGGTGAAAATCCTAAACTAGTTGCTTACTTGAGGTTTAATTGTGCTAGAATTTCAATTCTAAATATTAGTTTGGTAGTAAATGTTTGATTTGGAAAAATCAAGTGAAGGTTTTGATTTTAGAAATTAGGGCTTGTAGCATGATGCTTGGATTATGCTAGGGATGGTTATCTAGGTGATTGGAGTGGTTAATTGTGTATTGGTATGCTTACTAAATCGATAAATTTCGATGTTTGTAACAAAATCGGTAAGGAATCGCTTACTAGATTTTTTGTAGAAATAGAAGGCGGTCAATTTGCGTTAGGTTAGCAATATTAGTAGCTTCATATAGGATTATTAGAATGCGCGAACGCGGGGTTTCGTCTAGTCGGGTTGTAGTTTAATCGATTTCCCCGATACGGCGATTTTAGTTAAGGTTTTAGCGATTTTCGTGCATTTTCCGCGTACCGAGTGCGTGTTGTGATTAATTCGAGAGCGTGGATCTTTTCATAGTGTGAGTTGCATCATTTCAGAAATCTGTAACCTTATATTTTGTGTATGCAATTCTAGGATCGGTCGGGGAAACTTCGGATACGGCGCGAAAAGGCAAAGCGGTGGCCGGATCAGATTAGCGGGGATTTCTGGTGAGTAGATATATTCATCTATGGGGGAATCGTTTGGATGGCGCGAGGCGCCCCTCCTCCCTAGTTAGGATTACCCTACTTTATGCAATAATTATATTGTTAGCTAGCTTATCATTTATGTATAGTGCATATCCTTACAGCTAACCCTATACTAGATTGCATGGACATTAATATGACATTCATATATACATATGCGATATCATTTCGTAGGACACGAACACCTTACCATTGGCATCTATTGCACGCGCACTATTCATGTGACACACACGCTTTTGGTATTTGCCATGCCACGTGCACTATAAAACTTGTTTAGCTTAGTAACGCCATTGCATTCATGCATGATATTTGAGAATGTATCGCACGCATATACCTCGCATTACTATCATATTTACATAGATTTCTAGCCAAACTCGCACATCATATACATTGATATCATAGACATTTATTATATATAACATATGGACACTATGATTTTCTTGATGATTTCAGTTTTTCTGTGATTTCTGGATTTTGGGGGAAAACCACAAGAATTTAACAAAACTTTAGATTTATCATTTTCAAAATAAAGTTGCGGTTTCTCGTGACGTATGTGTCGTCCACCATGAGTTTTCATGTTTTCTGTTGGATTTCGAGACCCGATTCGAGGAGTGGATGAACCGTCTCGGGTACATGGTGGGCCCGGTATGGTACCCCGGGGCAAGAAGATCGAGTTGTAGACGATGAGCCTGGCAGGGGAAGACTACCTACCGGTGATGTCTGGCGCGGCGGATATCCGGAGGATACCGACCGTTCTCGTGAGATTTATGGTGTGGGCCGATCCGGACTGACGGAGCCCGATATTGAGACAGATATGATTCCTTTTTGGTGTCGATGCTTGACACAGGTTTTCAGATGATTTCTCGATGATATTTAGCTACTATACAGATGTTCATGCTTTAAAGTTAGGAATTCAATAACCTTAGCATTTAAAACTCTTAGAGACTTAATAATGACATTGCATACCTGCGCATACATACTAGAGATATTATAGCACATATGGACATACATGTTGTTCCGCATTGCGTGCATTCTTACGATTGTCTTATTAGATG
Organism: Agapanthus africanus; assembly: GCA_030015575.1. Classification (NCBI taxonomy): domain Eukaryota; kingdom Viridiplantae; phylum Streptophyta; class Magnoliopsida; order Asparagales; family Amaryllidaceae; genus Agapanthus; species Agapanthus africanus. The sequence continues at coordinate 388,170,984 of CM057342.1, read as the reverse complement.
CTATATTTACTCACGAGCTGGCAACTCACCCCCGTTGTGCCACAGTGTCTTGCAGGTCGGACCTGTCATCTTTGTAGCGGCGGGCTATCTTATCATCAGCTCATTTTGCTCAGACTCGCGACTTCGCCCGTAGGTGGGTTGCGAGCATATTTTATTTCTTTTGCTTTATCATTGTATCTAGTATTCTCCATCTACCATTTCACATTGTATATGCGACTTAGTGATGAGACAGGGAGACTTGTTTATTTGTGGTTCTTTTGGATCGAGCTCACTTGAGCCGATGTGTGTTTTTCTGGTATTTTTTTGCGTTTCCTTTGCTCTTTTCTTGATATTACTATTATATTGCATGTGGTTGTGATCCGCCTTGGGCGAAGAGCTAGCTCCCGCTTGGGGATGCCATTTTTATGATTTCATATGTATTATCTTGTTGTACCCATTTTTGGGGATAGAAAATACAGGGGAGACTCTGCCGAAATTTTCAGAAATTTTTGATGTTTTAAAAAGGGATTCGTTGCAACTCAATTGATTTAAAAACCGTTTTCATTAAGATTTTCCTTCACTCTCTTTGATTTTGGGTTAGATTTCTGGGCTTTGGCTGACTTAGGTTACGGTACGCCTTTAGACGTCTCGTAATCTAAGTGCCAGTCACGTTCCGTACTTTCGGGTCGTGACAAGTACAATCATGGTCTGTGCAGTGGAAGGAACATCCTCAGATCTCTGTTCCCGACCGGCCTCAACTAAAGATCCCATCATCTGACGTAACTCCTGCATGCCGGCCTCTAGCCTTGTAATACGGCCTGGAGAAGGCGGTTCAATCTATCCTTGAGGGGTAGGCGTACCGCCCTGATTGGTCCTCGTCTCAGACGAGCCCGCACGAATCTCATCCCTGGCGGCAGCCCTCTGTGCCCTCGTAGCCTTTGGCGGCATAGTGACTGGAACAAGAAACAAGATTGATAAGAATATCGCAATCGAATCAAGGGTATATGGAATCAAGAAAGGAAATGCAAGAAAATATGTCATAAGGTCACTTAGGTGTAGTACCGTATCGTAAGTATGCCGCGGAACATACACACGCTACGTCAATCTGCTTAAGTTACCTACTCCATCTACCAAAGGTCATCCTACACTCAGAAAGGTAAAACCTAATGCTCTGATACCAACTTTGTCATGACCCGAAGGTACGGAACGTGACTGGCACTTAAATTACGCAATGTCTAAAGGCGAACGCAATCTAAGTAAGTCAAAGCCCAGAAAATCTAAACCATTAACAAATAGAGTGAAGGAAAACCTGTTTCAAGCAAGTGGTTTTAACAAAATAAGTGGCATTATACGTTTAAAAACAACATCAGATTTTCCCGAAAATTTCGGCAGAGTCTCCTTCGTAAATACTAGCCCCAAACGGGTACAAAACAAGAATACATGTATATAATGAAATAAGGCCTCCCCAAGCGGGAGCTAGCTCTTCGCAAATGGCGGAATCACAACCACACGCAATATATATATCATCACTACACAAAATAAGCATATAAAGGCGTGAAAATAGGAAGCATCACGTCGGCTCAAGTGAGCTCGACACCAGAGAAACAACATATATACAAATCTCACATCACACCTCTAGGTCACATATACAATGGTAGAAGCGTAGATACGGTAGATGGAGTGTACTAGATACAGTAATAATACAAGGTGGAAACAAAATATAATCGCAACCCACCCACGAGCAAAGCCGCAAGTTCAAGCAAAAAGGAACAAAACGAGGAAGTGCGCCCGCCGCTACTGTGCTGACGGGTCGGACTTGCAAAATACTATGGCACAATGGGGGTGAGTTGCCAACTCGTGAGTAGTAAATAACATCAATGAAGGCTATCGTAATCATGCACGCAAATACGTCACAACCTACATATCTCAATATGAAACGATATACCAGGATGAATGCAACATGCATGCATAATCAAACACGAAAAACTGAGCATGACTAGTATGAGAAAAATCTTTATTCTTATCTTAGAAAAATCATCTGTGCAATAACTGAGGTACCATCCATGAAATCAACAGAAAATCCGTGTCAAGCGTCGACACAATATCTCTATAACCCAATATCTCAATGTCTAGATATCTCAATATCTCGGGCTCCGTCAGTCCGGATCGGCCCATATCATCAATCTCACAACCACGTCGGTATCCTCCAGATATCCACCGCGTCAGACATCACCGGTAGGTAGTCCGCCCCTGCCAGGCTCATCGTCATCCCAACAAAACCACTCTCGCCCCGGGGTACCATACCGGGTCCACCATATACCCGAAACGGTTCATCCTACTCTTCGAATCGGGTCTCGAAAACCAACAGAAATTAGGAAAACTCATGGTGGAAGACACATACATCATATCACGAGAAAACCACAACTTGCATTTTAAAATGGTAATCGGTTCTTAAAATCCTTGCGGTTTCCCCAAAATCCAGAAATCTCATAAGTACTGAAATCCTAAAAAAGAATCACAATATATAATCACGCCGGTGATAATGGATGCATATGATACGATTGTATATATATCATGCAACGTATGACCAGAAACTATATATGAAGTATGATGCAATGAGTTATATACACATGACTAGCAATCTTACGTCTCAATTTTGATGAAATGAATATACCACTACCAGTTTACATATCATATATGATGCAATGTTTCAGAAACTGTTTTAAGCAAGTTCTACAGTGTTCGTCGCATAATAATTACCAAAGGCGTGTGTGTTCGCATGAATAGTGCGCGTGCAGCATGAACTAATTGTAATGATGCAACTGTCCTGGGTAGTGACATCATAGGCAAAAAGATGCAATGCATGATATGAATGTTTGAAGCTATGCATAAAGATGCAAGAACTACTAATACTCCTAACTATCGGGCGTCTTGCGCCATCCAGACGATCCTCCCCATAGATGTATACATCTACTCACAGGGATTCCTCGGCTAATCAGATCCGATCACAGCTTTGCCTTTCCACGCCACATCCGACGTCTCCGCGACCGATCCTAGAATCACACGATGCGACACATAAGGCTAAAATTCTGCAAAACACGATATCAAGACCATATAAGAAAACTAGCGCCACAAGCTAAACGCGTGTGCATTCGAAGCACCAAAACGTGTGCGCTATCGTCTGACACCACCCCGATTGGCTGTGATACACAACAGACACCAAACCTAGACTCGGAACGTACGTGTCGCGCCAGTCACAATACTAAAATATAGGTAATTGGTCCCAGATTTTATCTGGAGCAGAAACTAAGAAAACAAGCAATACCAAATACCATAAAATACCTACAGACAACTACCTGCAAAATTTCAACATCCAATTCCACAGGGGGGCCGGCCAGATCGGAAAACATGGGTGTCTCACCGGGTCAAGTAGGGTGAAACGAGTCCGTATTTCTACACTACACTCTTATCACAATGTACAGTCTACTGTATATGTTTGTTTATTCTAAAAATAACCACAGAAATAACAGATTCTCAGTGTTTTTAAACTAGATTAAAAACCGTATTAAAACACTAATTTGTGATATTAAGGTATTTTAGTGTAAACTTGTAGAGTGAATTGGATTATTAGACACTAACCACTCTTAATTACCTTATTCAAGCCACACAAACCCTAACTTATCCTAATCTTCACTTAAATCTCAAAACTTGCATTAAATTACCACTTAACCAACAAATTAAGCTTAATAAACCAAAAGTTTAGCAAATGAATACTTAAGTTAGGCTTTATACCTCAAGGGGAGATGGAAGTGATTCAAACTTGAGATTCTTGCCTTCCAAACTGAAATCTTGCCTCAAGAACCAATAAAAGATTTGATTTTAAGTGTTCAGATTTGATTTTTGTGAAGTTTTGAGGGATTTTTATGTGAGGTGGAGAGATTAAACCAAGGAAAAAAAGGAGGAGGAAGAGAGGTGGCTGCCTAGTTGAGAGAGGAAGAGAGTTCTAGAGAGTAGAGAGAGAGAAAATGTGCCATACCATGCAATAAATGCCACATACCCCAATTTTCCATTTCTTTTCCATTTTATAAAAAAAAAGAAAAGTCTAGAACATAAGAGAGGAAAGAAAGAAGTGCATGTTACATTTTTTAAAAAAAGGAATTAAGCTGTCATGGTTGTTAAAACAAGTATTAACCTAGGGTTACACAAGATGTGTGTGCATGTTTTAAGGAAATAGTTTAGTAATTAATAAATAAGTAAAATAGATAATTAAGTGAACAATAATTTAAATGTTAACTAATAAAACGCAATTATACACATATTCACATCATCAAACAGATATATTCATGTTTATATGGAAAATATTTATTAACTAGGTTTTTACGAAAAACACGTATTATCGCTAATTAACACGAAAATAACCTATACAAATTTTCAAAGCGTTACACTCGCAATCCTTCTGTTCGTCGGCCCGGTCAGGTGTACTAACGGAACAGTCCCGCTCTGGAACTTCTCTGATCACCGTCTGGCCAATCAACATGACCACTCTCAAACGACACATTACTGACAGCAGCATCTGGCCCTCTGAATACGCACGCTATAACTGACCCTGGGTGCAAATCTCTATCGGTGTGGTGTCCTGGAAAGAACCTGCTCACGGCTTCTTCCGATCTCGCCTATGCCGAACTATATGAAGGTTGGCACTCTTGCTTAACTCTTTTCTCATAACCGGACAGCTGTGTCCTCAGCACGGCTTTCCTCTAGAAATTTGGTTGTATCTAACGCCTCTGCACACATATCAATCCTCTGGTATCAATGGAGAGTAACAACCACTTGTTAATATCTCGCACGAACCTCTTGTTCCATTCGTCTTTATTATCGTCCACTTCGACGTCATCTCTTGCTGTCTGCATATCGCAATTCATTCTCGGCTACGGTCAATCTGGAGTCTCTCACACAGACTCGAAATTATGAACTCGGTATCTTCATCACCCTGTAGAAGATATCTAGCCGAACACATCCTCGGGAACTCGTCCAATCATCGGAGGAATACACATTATTCATCCGTTCTCGATCAACTCACAACACATCTGGTGAGGTCCTTCTATCTGAAACTGGTCAACTTACCGATCTCACATCGGAGCATCCAACGAACAACGTCCTCTCTTGATCGATTTACTCTAGATCTGAGTAAGATTATTCAACAGGAATTCTTCAACTCAACTGAGCCTGCATCGGCACATCAAATCTGACGAATCATAACAGTCGCTCCACTCAAGATAGACTAGCTACCTCCTGTCACATCTCTGCCTGAAAGCCACAGCGGTTTCAGGTCATAAAATCTGGAAATGACATCCTATCAATCTCAGCAACAGCTGGGTCATCTGTCTGCACAGTAGACAACGTCACGATCTCTGAGGTATGATGTACATCAACAGTCCTCTTAATCCGGCAGCCTCTATCAATGGCCCGATCATCCGGTGCAAAACCGAACACTCGCCTCAAACGAGAGATCACAACACAACACTATACCTACACGTCCCTATGTCACCAGAAACCAACATGGTCAGCTCTCGTCCATGACGAGCTCGCCCTGACCGAAACACTAGCAACAGCTTAATCTGCGCTCAAACCATGGTGACAGGAACCTCAAGCAGGTATCAATGAAGATAGATCAAAGGAACAAAAGAAATCAACAGATCCCAAACAGATATATGATCAAAGGAACGAATAGTATCACATATCTCAAGATAAGTACATCCTAAGTTTCTTAAGTGGAGTATCGTATCATAAATATGCCGCGGAACATATGTACGGTACGTCACACTACTCAAGCTACCTACTCCATCAATCAAGGTCAACCTATGAAATGAATGTTCGGGTCTAATACCCCACGTTAAGTCTAAGTTCCGTAAGGTCAAGCCTAGGTTCCGAAATATATACGCCCTAGACTCCGCATAGTCAAACCCAGACTCAAACCAAGATTAAACCTAACGCTCTGATACCAACTTTGTCACGAACTATAATTTAGTGCACGACCGGCACTTAAATTATGCAACGTCTAAAGGCGTGACGTAAATCAAGTAAGCCGAAGCCCAGAAAATCTAAACCTTTTTGCGGAAAAATAGTGGGGGGTGCAGTTTTGAAATAAGGTATAATAAATCATGTTCCGTCTTTTAAAAATTTGGGCAGCACCTCCCTTGTATATTTTGATCCAAAACCATATACACAACAATATATTGGCATCCCCAAGCGGGAGCTAGCTCTTCGCCAACTGGCGGAATCACAACCACGCAATAATATATATACGACGCCCAACGGCGAAGAATCAACCCAGAAAGAACTAATAAAGAACCTGTTAGTTATATGTATGCCTTAGAGGCCATTACTATACATGAGATGTATATTGTAGTGGATACTTGGACATATATAGGGAGGACTTTCTTGCTCGACATGATAGTATGCTATCCGATTACCCTTTACCTTAACGTGTACACTGATTGTCTCTCTGTTACATGTTGGTAAAGCCCTTAGGATGTGTACTTGACTACTTGGACTATGATGCGGATCATACTAGTGGGGACAGGGTAGTCCATAAGTACATCCTTCAAGGTCCTTAGTCGTGGGTGTATCGAGACGGGGCATCGATATACCAGAGTAGACTAGCGTATACCTTCTCGACCCATACAGATGGGCGATGGATGATCCCATATCCATTGGTGTTTGACATCAGAGATGATATACGGGTGCTCAGTGGAGACTGGGTACACTGGACGGACTCGCCGAGAACTCCCAGATGGTATTATACCTTACGTCATATGGCAGTTCTCTGGTGACACTGGTACAGGTTAGTCTGTAGACCCGAGATCGTCATAGAGTCTTATGTGATTCCCACTGTGCTTTGATTTCCACCTTACCACGTCTAAGAGGGCGTGCAAAACGGTGGTTTTTGGGTACAGTCCCGAGTCACATGGAGGCAATGAGCGATAGGAGGGGTTTCGTCTCTCCCGGTATTGGGGGTTGATGTTGCGCTATGCTCGATTGGCCGTAACAGGGACGTCCCTGGCCAGGGCTAGTTTAGAGATTTACTGGTAAGTGTTACCAGTAGTTTCTCGACCCGTTATGTGCCTCATATCGGCATGACTTATCGGTTATTGGGGTCTGACGTTTTACCACCCCTAGACTTGATATACGACATATCAGACGAGGAGACCGGACTGTATGGTAGTGTCACTGTCAGGCTTTTTATAGGAGTTGGAGCGGGCTTGCTTGCTGATTTTCTGATCGCTGAATACTCGGGTAGCCGTTACGTCCAGGTAGTACCGCTGACGGATTGTGGGTGCTTGATATGATCATCACCTACTGCCGGCATATTGACGAGTCTTTAGAGTCCTACATGGAGGTTGTACTGGCTCAGGCAAAACGAAATAGGAGAGCATATGTGATATGTGCGGGATCGAGAATAATGCGAGTATGTGATACCGTATTCTATTCTTGCGATGTTTGTGTCGATCGGTTATATGCGATATAACCAAGTTATCGAATCAAGGGTTGATTCGATAAGTCGATACATTGGATGTTAGTCGGTTATATGTGATATAACCGGATTATTAAGTCAAGTATTGATTTAATAATTTAGTGTATAAATGTATATGTGATATACTAATTTACATTAACTAACATTGGTTCACTTAAGCATTTATTTTTCTCACTTGTGCACAAGTTAATATATATGTGATATATATTTATTAGTGTACAAATTGTATCATGGTTGTTGATACACATTACATGGATGTATAAGACTTATACCATACTTATTATAGTATTAGGTTTTTATATTTAAAGTAATTCTAAAATTAGTGGATAATGAGTTCATATGCATGAAGCTTCATGAAGCTTATGTTTGCATTTGACTTAGTCCACTAGTTTTGTTTTACTTAAGATATTAGTTAACCTAACCACTATGATTACCCATGGTAATGTCTCTACATGAGTTAGTATATGATACTCACTCACCATGGTTAGATCATTTTTCTCTCTCTTGATTATTTTTCATATTCATTTTGAGCTCATCTTCTTCCTCCTCAAAATTTCTTTCTAGGGTTTGAAATAGAGAGAGAATCAAAGTGAGAAAAGAAATTCTAAAGTGTACCCATTTCCTATCGCACCATCCTCTACTAGACTAACACTTTAGTTTAGGGTGTTTGCTTCACTAATTCTTTGGTTAGTGAAGTAGAAGCTTGAGTTCGTATTCTCTCGACGTAGATCATCTTCGGCCTCGAAGACTTCAAGCAATTCCGTTGCCTCTTCTCATGGAGCCATCCGAGAGTCCGGGAGTTCGATGATCGCAGCGAAGGGACTACTACAAGGAGCTTAAGAAGTGAAGGACCGATCTACAAAGGTTGTATTTCGTATTCACTTAGTGTTAAAGAGTTTAACTTGCATGTGTTAACCTAATTTTCTAGCAAAGATCTTGTTTAGAGTTATTCGGCACGGCTAAAATTTTAATCCGGCATTGTTGATGCCTTGTAGATCCTTATTAGAGTGCCTAGTAACCCTACAGAAGCAATAAATCAAACTCAAGAAAGCGATCAAAAACCCATCGCCCTAAGTCTCACACAACCAAGTCTGACTAGATCTACCAATATACAATGTCTAGTCTCTGATCTGATCTGATGGAGTTTATCTAGATACAACAGAATATAATAGTACAAGAGTGGGCACGATCAAATATGTGTCCCACCCACCAAAGCAAAACACCCTGAATGAAGCTGTATACCAGCGATACCGCAACTGATCTCAAGCGGTCAAACCTGCAAGAACTGTGGCACAACGGGGGTGAGTTGCCAACTCGTGAGTTGAAAACATCAGCAAGTAGAAACTGAATAAAACAACGATTTCCTAGGTCACTATATCCTGAAGGTAATACTATGATATCTAAGGTGACCATGTATGCATATATGTCAACAATCAAGTCAATGCAATGACATATATAAATAAACGTCTGACATCATATGCATGTATGCATGTGGATATCATCCACGTGTCCGTCAACGATACAACTAATATCATGGAACCTGAGTGTCCAACACCGATACTCGAAACATCATGAAAACATATGTCTGTATATATATATATATATGAGTATATCAACCACGTGTACCCATCAATGACACATAAAAATCATGGAACCTGAGTGTCCAACACCGACACTCGAAACATCATGAAAACATTTGCCTGTATATATGAGGATATCAACCACGTGTGTCCATCAATGACACATCAAAATCCTGGAACCTGAGTGTCCAACACCGACACTCGAAACATCATGAAAACATATGCCTGTATATATAAGGATATCAACCCCATGTGTCCATCAACGACACATCAAAATTATGGAACCTGAGTGTCCAACACCGACACTCGAAACATCAGAAAACCTGTGTCCAGCATCGACACGTAAATCCTCATATCTCAGGCGCCGCATACTCAGATCGGCCCTCATATCTATCTCATCTCAGGCGCCGCATCCTCAGATCGGTCCTCATATCCATCACATATCATACTCTAAAATGGTATCTTCCGGATATCCGCCGAGTTTTATAAAATCACCGGTAGGTGGTGCTCCCTGCCAGGCTCACCGCCTAATAATACGAGTCTTCTTGTCCGGGGGTACCTCACCGGGTCCACAGACGGTGCCTACCGCTCCTCGAATCGGGTATACTCACTGCTCAGAACCGAGAAAACTCATGGTGGACACCTCGAAATATCATATCAAGAGAACCTGCATTTTTAAAACAATACACAATTTCCATTGAAATTAAACTGCGGTTCTCAAATCCAGAGATCTCATAAAAACAGCATCTCAATGCATATAACCATAAAGTACGATGTATGCAACATAGAGTAGTATTATGAGCATATCGGGTATATCATGCAAGCATATAACCATAAAGTATGATGTATGCAACGTAGAGTAGTAATATGAGCATATCGGGTATATCATGAAAGCATGTCAAGTGATAGTACTGAATAATGAATTTACTTTTACTTTTAAGATTAATATCATGATAGGGCAGTTTTCCTGTGTAAATGGCACGACAATTCTACTGTATAAGTGACATGGCAATTCTACTGTATAAGTGGTATGGCAATTACCGATGAAGAATGTGTGTGAGCCGGCAAATCTGTGTATGTGTAACTTGCGCATCAACGGTAATTGTGTAGGTGTACTAGCAAATGATATCATATAGCATTAAATACCGGCACTTGGTATGTACATCACGAGGGGTAATATCTTACATAACATGAACAATAAATGGGTGTATATATCTACACAAGAATCATACGGTCACTTTTAAACAGTACACATCGTCGTTTTGACAATAGGTATGGTACAGGTGGAAATCGTTATATCGGCAATCCTGCCTCATAACATCTGATATGACAATAATCCTCGATCATCATCCTCAAATCACTAGCGCGGATCAATCATTCGGTACATCTCATCGCATACGGTAATCCATCGTACGAGGTCATCAAACAGAATAGGGAATCTATCGACCTATACAATAATGAGGGTACGGGTCTAAAGTCTCGTACGGCATATTACTCATTATACTCATAAATATATATATATATATATATATATATATATTTATATATACACACACACACACATACATATATCTCAAATCACATTTGTATAAACGTCATATCTTATTAATTCCGCCACACCTCTATCTCAATCTCGTGTCGTGTTTATCGATCTTGATCTCATATCCTATCATTATCAACCCATACTTGTCATCTTTCAATTCATACTTATCATGATTCACTTCTCATTTCATATTCTCATATATCAATCCGAGTCATCTATATCTATCATCTCAATATCCCACGTCATGTTTTCTTATATACCTATATCATATTCTCAAGCCAATATATATTTATTAGTGTCAACTTTAATCATATCATCTCTTCCTAAATCTTACTAAATCATATAATAAGGTTATCTTAAGCTCGTAGCATATCCTTAATCAAACTATAATTTATATCACAATCTTCCATATTAATGGTTGCGGGGATGCTATACGCTATCCACCCGACTTCCCCCGTAAATATAAATCTACTCACCTGCTAAACTCCTCACTTAGTCGAAGTCGATGTGCTTCGTCGTCTCGTAAGTCCACGCGAAGGTACCTATAATCAATACACAATCGCAATGCAATTATATTAAAACCAATATCCAAACACCGATACGGCACACGGATTGCTTATAGGTTAGAACCTATAGCCTACGCATGCAAAAAACAACCAAACAACACTCGTCCGTTGACGTACAAACGTCCAACGACGGAATCAAATCCAAATATAAAAACCACGCATTCCAAATACAAAAACCAAGAATTCACATATCGGAAAACATAGCCAAAACACTCTCAAGTACTTCCCAGATTTTGGCTCTGGTAAATTGGAACTAAACAAGCAAGTACAGGGGATAGGTTATATGGTTAGGGAGCTACAGGCAAAAACTCAACACCAGAACCTAACAAAAGTCCGGCGAGATCATATAAAAATCCGGCCTCGCCGGTCTAAGTATGGTGGAATGGGTTCGTATTTTGGTGGTGGTATTCTAGTGGTCTATTTAGGTTAATGGACTTGTTTGATTTTCTTAAAAATATCTTAGATAGCTCCAGATACCCTGTAGGCTAACAAACTCTACAAAACCGACACGGAACAATTTCTAAGTTCGTGTATCGGGTTCTAAACTCATTTCCAGGTCAGGGAATCAATCTTTAAGGTCTTATAAACACTCACTGCACCTCAATTAACCACTTAACAACAACTTGTAATTTTCTAAGATCACATAACCTAATTAAATCAAATTCTAACCTAGGATATATAACACAAATACTAATCTAAAGTGGAGAGATTACCTCATTTGGAAACTTAGGAAAATTCTTGAGTTGCCCAAAGTCTTCAAAATCCATACTTGATTGGTTCTAAGGGTTTATAATAGATTTGTGTATGTTTTTAATGAAGGTGGCATGAGGTTTTGAGAAGGGATTGGAGGTGATACATGGAGGTTGAGAGGGTTGAAGGAGATGAGGGGAAATGAAGAAACAATGGAGAATGGGGCAGCCAAGTCTCTCCCCCCCCCCTCTTATGCTCACTCACTCTTACCCTCACTCTCTCTCAAAATATCTACTTTTGTTTCTTCTCTCTTTTTGTTTTTCACTCATAACTCTTTTCTTTCTCTTTTCTTTTCTTTTCTTTGGTTTCCTTTTCTTTTCACAACTCACAAATCACAAACACAAACACAACATGCACATGACATGGTGCACTAGCCCTGAAAAAATGTAAAAACACGGATTTGACCAAAATCCGATAAATATCATTAAAATAAATAAATCATTTTAATCTCCGATTAATTTCCAAATATTGGTATATACTTATACCATTTTACGAAAAATCCCTATTCGCAAATCGAATAGTTTTCGCGAAATATATTATTTTAATATTATTTTTCCAAAATTAATATTTTATATTTCTGAAATGTTACACATATATATAAGCACATTAAATATTAACAAGAGGAGGAGGAGGCAAAGCCTTTCATCTCATTTCTTCACCATTACCACAATCAAAGATATTAGTTAAGCATGATAAAAAGGAAAGCAAATAAGAAAAAGAAGCAAGTAATCAAAGAAACAACAATATTATTAACACTTGAAGTTGAGGTACAAGATATTGGTAACTTTTTCAACCTCCATAATGAAGCTCTCAAGAGAAATCTTCAAGAGGGAAGAAGAAGAAGAGACCAAGTAAAGCTCACACAACTCTCAAGCCTAAACCAAAAATAAACTAAAATGGAAAATGAGTATATACTATGCACACTCTATGTGAGATCCCTTCCCTTGATCACTAATCTGGCTTTTATAGGCACCAAAAAAGATTAAACAAGTAATAAAAATAAGGTGATGTGACTGCAAGGGAAGGACAGAAGAAAGATGGGGACAAACGGGGCAAGGGGGCCGACGAGCTCGGATTTATGGGTAGTGTCGCCGGTCTTGGTCCGAGCAATGAGGCCCGTATTGATGTGGTGGTTTCGTGTCTACTCCAACATCATCCTGGTGCTGTTTGAATTGTCTAAAATAACCTGGTTTGCATTCAGAGATTTGGAGGAAAACTTGAAGCAATATATCACATCAAAACTTTTAGCATTTATCACACATGTCCCCCCACTTGCACAAGCCATCATTTATGTGTGCCATGGGCAGCCCCACCATGGTCCAAGCCATCAAAGTGTCATGTGCACACTAGTATTGTGTTGGACCAAAATTGTGTCTGCAGGGTTCCCTAGACGGCCGCTGGGTTTCAGGAGGCATCGACCATACCATTTTTAAATTTTTGGCGTGCTAAAGAACCCTAACGCTAGAATCTAAACTAGAGAATTAGACGAACAAGAATGTAAACATCTTTACATCTATTTAAACAAGGAATACAACCTTTTTATACCGGTCCTTCACTTCAATAGCTCCGTGCAGTAGTCCCTTCACTCCAAGTAGTGATCTCCCGGACTCTGGTGAGGCTCCACAAGGTGAAATGAACAAGATAGCTTGAAGTCTTCGAGGCTGAAGATGATCTACGTCGAGGAGACACTTGTAAGTGCACGGCGGCGCCCCGGCCGTCAATCCGACGGCCAAACGCGGAAACGGTGGTAAACTTTTATTTTTGCGGACTTAGCAAACCGGCACCACCGCGCACTAAACTCCGGATCGTGCCATTAAACTAGTCTAAGCTATCTAGAGAGGGGGTAGAGAAATATACCATACGATCCGAGTCCTCCGGTCTTCATCTCCACTCCGATCTCCTCGCGGGATCTCCGTCCATCTCCTCCTCGTCGGAAAGGGCACCACGAAGCCGGGTACTTTTACGGGCTCCCACCTCAATACCGAGGCAACTCGCGCATGAAGCCGGCAAATCGACATGCTCAAGATATGCTGTAGGAAGTGTAGTGTAGAATCATAGTCTCTTTTGGGGTTTGGTTGCCATTTGTGGATGATGGAGGAAACAAGACAAGAAAAATGGTGCTTGCATTTTTCTTAACATGAAATGAGATCAATCAAATGAAACACTCTCAAGGATGAAGATGAAACTCTCTTCTTCTCTTTTCTTTCTCTCTTTCTTTTTCTCAACCATGAACAAAAAAACCTCTCATCAAGTGAGAATGAAAATGGTGGAGCAAAAAACAATATGATGACAAGAGGGAGGTGAGTGTAGGATGCAAAAAGTGGTGACCACAACCTAAAACATAATCATCACTAAATCAACATCAAACCTCTTTTCATTTCTAATCTCATAAAGCAAAGAAAAGAAAGAAAAAGGATCTCATCATGAAAAACCATAATGATGCCACCAATATGCAAGATACCCCCTCCACAAGTGTTATTTGCACAATTGCAAATAACACCCTCCATCTGAAAAGTCCGGCCGGGAAAGAACAAAGGAAAACCGGCCGGAACGGAATGCAAACTGGCAACTCCAGAAAACTGGTCCCGTAATAAATTACAGGAAAACCCCCATACTGTGCATACACACCCGCATCTGTATTCCGTCCGGATACAAATGCAATGAGACAAAATCTACACTGTACTATACTAGGATCCGGCTTAAACCAAAGCCGGCTAGTAATATCCGTCCGATCCTGATCCGTGCAATACCGCACGTATCTGATCGAACGCTGCCATATAACTATACGGCCACTAGTACAAAACCGTCCGATCCTGATCCGTGCAATACCGCACGTATCTGATCGGACCCTGCCATATCTCCATATGGCCTCTACAGTGTTTCGCCCGAAACTTGAGTAACTGTAAGTGTGGTGGACTCTAAAGACTCGTCAATACTATGGCTGTGGATTTAACCACTAGCACGTCAGAGGTATAAGCCAATACGTAACGGGCCACCAGCTATTGACTAAAAGGGACGTCGATGAGCAAACTCATCCTGACACCCTACTGAGCCTGTCAGTGACAATATCCGTGCAGTCCGGTCCGTTCGTCTATGAGTATCGCATGGCGGGCCTAGGGGGTTGGTAAAAGTCAGACCCCCAAAAGCGGTACAAGTCGTGTCGGAGTGTAGCCCAGAACACCCTGAGATACTACTGGAATACCTACCAGTAAATCTCCTTGCCTTGGCCAAGGACTTTGTGTAATGGCTCTCCTAGACACAGCACGACCTCACCCCCAATACCGGGAGAGATGAACCCCTGAAGATACGCTCACTGCCTCCATGTGGCTCGGGACTGTACCCAACTAAAACCTGTTTGCACGACTCCTTTGAGCCGTGGTAGGGTAGTAATCAAAGTACAGTGGGAACTCACACGAGACAAATGACGATCCCCAGGTCGATGAACTAACCTGCACACATGTCACCAGGGAACTGCCATCTGACGTCTGGTATATGACCAACTAGCATGTTCCCGGCGAGTCCTGTCCGGTGTACTCATAACCCAATGAGCACCTGTATACATCTTAGGTGATCCAACTGACACCAGTGGCTTGTGAGACCGGCCACCGCCCCTCGTCGGGGTCTCGACTGTATACACTAGTCTACTAATGGAGTATCGATGCCCGGTCTCGAAACTCCCACGACTAGGGACCTTTTAAGGATATGCTTGTAGACCCCCAGCTCCCACTTATATGATCGCCCTCATACTGCTGGTGGTCAAGCAAGAATCCTAGGGGCTCTATCAACGTGTAATAGCGACGTGTCAGGTCACTTAAAACAGTACATGATGATAAAGGTAAACCAGATAGCATACTATCATCTCGAGTAAGACTGTCCTACCGGGATAGGTCCTCCCTCAATCATTACAATCACGTACCTGTGACCTAATAATTGACTCTGAGGGCACTATCTCCAACAATCTCCCGCTTGCACTCAAGGCTAATTATTGCGATGTCGCATACTCACAGCCCGTGTGATACCGAACACCCAACTCCTCTACTAGTCAGTCTCACAAAGCTCGTTTGCGAAACTATTGCGTTCGAGGAATAGCCTCAGTGAGTGGATCCGCTTTGTTGTTTCTTTCCATGTCTCTCTATATCTCATGTTCGCGGAGAAAACCATCTCCCAAAATGAGCAATACCTGTCTTAGAATATGTCTGGATGTCTGATGGGACCTAGCTCATAAATGAACTCCAAATCCAAACTTCTTAGACTGTATCGTCAACTGAACTTAATCAGTATCCTGCGCGCCATGCCTCCCTCAGTATTGCCTTGGACCACCTGTCCAAAATACTGCCCCTCATCAGAAGGAAAACTATAACTCTGACAACCTCCTTGTCGTCCATGTCACCTTGGAAGCCTGGAATGATAACTGTCTCCTGAATGAGGCTGTCGTTATCATATCCCTAGAACATCCACTTATGTTCTAAAACTGCTTCCGATTGTTTCTCCAGGATTGGATTAATGTCAACTTATTGCATCTAGTGCAAGAACAACATCTGGTGTGGTACTTGACATCTCATGATTGACTCAATTGCCTTAGCAAGTGATCTGCCAATCATGCCCGTCCCTCTCCCCTTAAGTCTATAAGACACCTTTAGAGAGGGTGACTCCATTATCTGCAGGTACACTACCGTGCCAGGAGTCGTCCATCCTAAATACTCTTAGAATGCCGTCAAGTACCCTGATTGGGAAACCACCCAAATCTAGATCTAAGACCATAGATCTAGTAACCAGTATGCCTGATATAAAATCCATGTCCTTTGTGGAGAAACCACTGTGTGACGACCAAAGTATAACCGATCGTAGTATAGGAGTTTCTTTTCCTACTTTGTGTATGTCATCCAAATACCATGACATCACATCCTACTACCTTCTCAACAGATCCATCCCCTATTCTGATGAAGTCAAACCCATGACTGTTACGTCAGAAATAGATGATCTATCTCCGCTACATCTGCTCTAGTCTATAAATAGACATAAGCTACCTGTCCACCAATGCTTCCGCTGCTCCTACTGACTACGACAACCCTCTGGCAGAGTCATATAGACGTACACTTCTAAAGCAAGTTTAGAATGACGCTATACTCATCCTCCTGCCGGGTCTCGCAGCCTGGAACAACAGTAATGGTAATTGTGGGTAAACAAGAACTTCCCTGTAACCGTCCTTGAGGCTACTGTAGTACCTCTCGGGTGCCTGAAGTTACCCACCTAATCTGCGGAGTGGCCAATGGAATGTCAATCCAGATTGAATCTTTAGGTTCCTTATCAAATCTTCAGTAATCGTTTGTGGTTCTGGAATCACTTCCAGTTCTACCATACTCCCACTACTGTTTTCTGAAAAAATCCATTTTTAATAAAACTGTGGCGAGTCTAGAACAATATTGCTATTGTTCATCCAGATGGTAGAAAGTCAACCCGCGTCATAGCCTGGGTCAACCCACAAACAGCCATTACAGAAATGTGTCTTGAGTTATCCAGTGTCTGGTTTTAATCATAAACCGGATAACTCCCCGTACCTTAACATCGTTAAGATATGAACTGTTCTATATCCAATATAAAAACAGAGGCACTGATTTAATTGAACCAGATTCAAATCATGCAGCTGTCCCCAGCGCATGTCAACTAAATGGAAGGAGGCCGATCAGCGTTACTCAACTTAGGAATGCTTCCAATTATGAGTAACCTGAAAGAGAAGCAATTTCTCTTAATCATCACTTTCAACTGAATACCACAAGTATCTACATCTTCGATCACCTTGAAGAATCCCGATACTTGCTATACCTGGTTCTTTACTCTATTCAAATACCTATAACTTCTCCAAATTCGGACCCTGTGTTTCCACGAAACACCTGTCTAAAAAATAGAGGAGTCATAAGTAAACTGAATATAGTACGAGGACCATCCCCTCTGTCCTGATGGACCCTGGACAACATACAATACTCTGTACAAGTCCCTTGAGTCTGATAACTCATTTACTGTGTGTCGTAGGTTGAAAACTGTACTTATGGTTAAGAAGAATTACACCGCTGTTTAATGCTTCTTACCTAACCATCCACTGATATAGGTAAATGTCATAGACATAATTTCAGAAAGGTATATCTCACTCTATGAAAATAGACGTACAGATATATCAATTTGAAATTGGTGCATAACAGCGGATATTCAAAACCAAATATTTGCCGACCGGCAAACAGCCCAGGTGATTTCCTCAAATATCACTGATTACAATGAATCCCGATATAATGAGGATGATCACCCAATTCCCAATAACTTACTCCCACTCATCATCTGTAAAACCATACAGATGTGAGAATCGTACCTGGTAAATACATACCCTGGAGTAAGTATCTAATCGGGAAATCAGTTTTCCTTTAACATTACACAGTGAAACTGAAACATTGAAATGTTCCGATGGGGTATCCTGGTATTCCTAGTAATGCCTCTTCCAGATTCACGACTGTAACCATATAATTCTTTGCCACCTCTCAAAATCCCTTCATATGTCTTTAGTCTTTACCTTCTGCACACCCTTTTAGGCCAAATGGTTTTCTTCCTTCCCTACCGTTCGGCACCAGCCTATGGTTTGGAAGAAGACTATCCAATAAGCATAATGGGTGTACTGTCCCAATCCTAGGAACACTCGCAATGAGAGAGGGTGAAGATAAAAGACAACCGAATAAACCTTATTCCTATTTCTCCTGAACCAGAATCCATCCCCGAACTGGAACAAATTCCATTCGAGTTCGTATATAACCATACGATGGAGTATCCAAATAAACTGTGGATCTTCGTAGTGATACGGAGTGTCCTGGAGAAATACAAAGGTGATGTGGGAGTGGTAACGAAATATTTGGTTTGGTCGTGAATAGCTGTTGCAATTTACTTTGCCCTCTTACTAATCCCTTGCTTTGTCTGAACTTAATACCTTCTGCACACCATTGTTATGCTAATTGGTTTTCTTCATTCCCTACCGGTCGGCACCAGCCTAAGGTTTGGAAGAAGACAATCCAATTTGCGTAATAGGTGTACTACCCCTAAACCAAGGAGTACTCGTAACCTGAGAGAGGGTAAAAGGAAAAGACAACTGAATAATCCTATCCGTTTTCTCCAGAACCGGAAACCATCCTCGAATAAATTCTTTCGAGTTCGTATCTAACCATACGATGGTTTTGTCCAATGGAAGTGGACGTTCGTAGTAAAACGGGGTGTCCTGGAGAAAAGGGTAAAAGTAGGAGTGGCAATGAGGTTTGCAACTCTGACAATACAAAAGCCAGTGTTAAGAAGGTTCGGTTAATTTGGTCACTGAGTCATAGTCTTAGGGTCGGGTCAGTGGTCGCTGCCAAAGAGAGAGAGAAAAGAAACACTCAGCGTGCACTCTAACCTAGATCAGAATGGTCACCAATTTATCTAATCTGGAATCCTCCCACTGTACCTCAAATTCTCCTCCAAACCTGAAAGAAGAATTAGTCGGGGTCACCCGAGGAGTAAACTAACTCATCAGTGGGAATCGGGATCCAACTATCATCGCATGATAACGTGACGGAATCCGCTCACGGTATCACACTCCAGAAGGTATGCGCATATCTGGCAAGTTTCAGTTCTTTTGAAACTCCCGATGTGATTTCTGCCCCATGCTCTTATGACCTTGACTTTGGCCAACATATCATAAGTCACATGTCAAGTTCTACCCGTCATTCTCCAGGTTAATTTGAATCCACCCGTACATACCCTTGACTTTGGCCAAAATGGCAGCACGACTGTCCCAAACCAACGCATCTATCTATGCTGCATATGAATACCCCAATAGCTACCAATCACTGTGCCTTGACTTTGGCCAACATACACAGCTTGAATACTATTGACCACCCATATGAAACGACGGAGGGCTACGAATGGTTTCTGGCGAAAACCTTTAACGTAAAGAACTTGATATCGTCGAAGGAACGGATAGCTTTTAAGAAATATAGTGACGACAACTTCCGCTAAAGAGGTCACTCCCGGTGAAGGGATCTCGGCTCTTTCCCCGTAGAATGGGGTGCAGGATATTCCAAATGAATACCACGGTGCAAAGCAAAAGTAATCGGCTATAGTGAAGTTAATGCCCTGACGCAAACTTTTTGTCCAAGGGGTCACTCCCGGTGAAGGGATCTCGGCCCTTGCCTCGTCGACTGAGGAGCAGGATATTCTAAATGAATACCGCGATGCAAAACAAAAGTGAACGTCCTTGCAATAACAGCTTTTTGAAAAGTGTTCCAACAACATCAGATTAGGTTTGTTTTTAACTTTGCATTGATCCGAATCAATGCAGTCCCATCAATTGATCACACCACAAAGAACGAAAATATATTGATGTACGTATATGCCATCCGCATTCGCCACTGGGTCCCGTCATTACCCGTTAGGTTAGCTTACTAACGACAGAGCGGGGACTGGACTAGCGCGGATGCAAAACATATACAACATCTACTAATATATATACCAATATATTATATTTCGCTCAAGGCGTGAAAGAAATGCAACATCACAGAGAATGAACAGCATCACAGAAACAATACAGATATCTGGGATCCCCGGGTTTCACAGAGCCGCTGAAACCCGACGTTCCCCTGGTCGTGTGGATAGCCTGTGCAATGAAATCCTAGACCCCTACGGGCGCGGCAAGTCACCCGCCAAAACCTGAAGCGAGGCAGCCCCCTTCAGCGCCGTGAATGGACCACCCAGCACTTCACGGAATCCGGTAACTTGGGCACCCCTCCTGGGTCAACCTGTACCCCCTACGAGTGCGGCGAATAGCCCGCCAATCCTAGAGTGAAGCCCCCTCTGTCTCAATGCCATGAGATGCGGGCTTGTTGCCCTCCAGAACCCGGCTATCCGTGCACCCCTCCGCGGGGCAATCCTAGTACAGAAAGTAAAATATACATACAACGGGTACATCGACCGCAACCAGGTCGTGCCCCAAAAGAATAATACAAACGGGCAGTGACGGCAGTCCACATGTCGGACGCTCGCCCCGCAATATCAAATGTACATAATACAACAAAACTGTACTAGCATTGCATCCAGGCTATCCCCCACGACCGATCCGCAACATCACAGCAAATACATAGAACATCAACGTGAAAGTCACGTTCGCAAATCCGTCTAACCGGGCTATAGCAGTTAGACAGGATTTACCGATCGAGTGACATTCACGGTCGCAGATATAATGTAAATACTGTGAAAAATGTGTTTAAAATTTTCCGATTGATCAAACAATTAACAAGTGGGCCCCCAATCAAAACTGTAGCACTCACAGAAATCCTGGGCCCAATTTAAATATTCCAAAACCCATATTTTAAGCCCAGAAGGCCTCTGTAAAAAATTGGTGAAGTGATGTGAATAGTGCGCGGTGGAAGGGCCGCACAAATGGGGTTTTCGCGGCGGTTCCGCGCTCCAACTGTGGAGTTACTTCGTCAAATTTTTACAGAACTCTTATATTTTCCAGTACATCAATATTTTATAACCTGAAAAAATTTTCGAGACCAAAAATTTTCAACAGAAACTGATGCGAACTAAAATGCAGTTTTGGAACTTTTTGATCGATCGGAAATGCAAACACATTACACAAAGCTAGACTAAGTTAATGGCGAGGCTCTGATACCACTGTAAGTGCACGGCGGCGCCCCGGCCGTCAATCCGACGGCCAAACGCGGAAACGGTGGTAAACTTTTATTTTTGCGGACTTAGCAAACCGGCACCACCGCGCACTAAACTCCGGATCGTGCCATTAAACTAGTCTAAGCTATCTAGAGAGGGGGTAGAGAAATATACCATACGATCCGAGTCCTCCGGTCTTCATCTCTACTCCGATCTCCTCGC
Source organism: Agapanthus africanus (assembly GCA_030015575.1). Taxonomy (NCBI): domain Eukaryota; kingdom Viridiplantae; phylum Streptophyta; class Magnoliopsida; order Asparagales; family Amaryllidaceae; genus Agapanthus; species Agapanthus africanus. Next base: position 388,149,132 of record CM057342.1, on the reverse strand, counting down.
GGGATCTCCGTCCATCTCCTCCTCGTCGGAAAGGGCACCACGAAGCCGGGTACTTTTACGGGCTCCCACCTCAATACCGAGGCAACTCGCGCATGAAGCCGGCAAATCGACATGCTCAAGATATGCTGTAGGAAGTGTAGTGTAGAATCATAGTCTCTTTTGGGGTTTGGTTGCCATTTGTGGATGATGGAGGAAACAAGACAAGAAAAATGGTGCTTGCATTTTTCTTAACATGAAATGAGATCAATCAAATGAAACACTCTCAAGGATGAAGATGAAACTCTCTTCTTCTCTTTTCTTTCTCTCTTTCTTTTTCTCAACCATGAACAAAAAAACCTCTCATCAAGTGAGAATGAAAATGGTGGAGCAAAAAACAATATGATGACAAGAGGGAGGTGAGTGTAGGATGCAAAAAGTGGTGACCACAACCTAAAACATAATCATCACTAAATCAACATCAAACCTCTTTTCATTTCTAATCTCATAAAGCAAAGAAAAGAAAGAAAAAGGATCTCATCATGAAAAGCCATCATGATGCCACCAATATGCAAGATACCCCCTCCACAAGTGTTATTTGCACAATTGCAAATAACACCCTCCATCTGAAAAGTCCGGCCGGGAAAGAACAAAGGAAAACCGGCCGGAACGGAATGCAAACTGGCAACTCCAGAAAACTGGTCCCGTAATAAATTACAGGAAAACCCCCATACTGTGCATACACACCCGCATCTGTATTCCGTCCGGATACAAATGCAATGAGACAAAATCTACACTGTACTATACTAGGATCCGGCTTAAACCAAAGCCGGCTAGTAATATCCGTCCGATCCTGATCCGTGCAATACCGCACGTATCTGATCGAACGCTGCCATATAACTATACGGCCACTAGTACAAAACCGTCCGATCCTGATCCGTGCAATACCGCACGTATCTGATCGGACCCTGCCATATCTCCATACGGCCTCTACAGTGTTTCGCCCGAAACTTGAGTAACTGTAAGTGTGGTGGACTCTAAAGACTCGTCAATACTATGGCTGTGGATTTAACCACTAGCACGTCAGAGGTATAAGCCAATACGTAACGGGCCACCAGCTATTGACTAAAAGGGACGTCGATGAGCAAACTCATCCTGACACCCTACTGAGCCTGTCAGTGACAATATCCGTGCAGTCCGGTCCGTTCGTTTATGAGTATCGCATGGCGGGCCTAGGGGGTTGGTAAAAGTCAGACCCCCAAAAGCGGTACAAGTCGTGTCGGAGTGTAGCCCAGAACACCCTGAGATACTACTGGAATACCTACCAGTAAATCTCCTTGCCTTGGCCAAGGACTTTGTGTAATGGCTCTCCTAGACACAGCACGACCTCACCCCCAATACCGGGAGAGACGAACCCCTGAAGATACGCTCACTGCCTCCATGTGGCTCGGGACTGTACCCAACTAAAACCTGTTTGCACGACTCCTTTGAGCCGTGGTAGGGTAGTAATCAAAGTACAGTGGGAACTCACACGAGACAAATGACGATCCCCAGGTCGATGAACTAACCTGCACACATGTCACCAGGGAACTGCCATCTGACGTCTGGTATATGACCAACTAGCATGTTCCCGGCGAGTCCTGTCCGGTGTACTCATAACCCAATGAGCACCTGTATACATCTTAGGTGATCCAACTGACACCAGTGGCTTGTGAGACCGGCCACCGCCCCTCGTCGGGGTCTCGACTGTATACACTAGTCTACTAATGGAGTATCGATGCCCGGTCTCGAAACTCCCACGACTAGGGACCTTTTAAGGATATGCTTGTAGACCCCCAGCTCCCACTTATATGATCGCCCTCATACTGCTGGTGGTCAAGCAAGAATCCTAGGGGCTCTATCAACGTGTAATAGCGACGTGTCAGGTCACCTAAAACAGTACACGATGATAAAGGTAAACCAGATAGCATACTATCATCTCGAGTAAGACTGTCCTACCGGGATAGGTCCTCCCTCAATCATTACAATCACGTACCTGTGACCTAATAATTGACTCTGAGGGCACTATCTCCAACAACACTAACTCAAGCTACCTCTTCACTAAGCGATGAACTAGTGAAGTAACAACCCAATCTAAATGGCTAGTAGAGAAGAGGTTGATGAAGTAGGAATTTTGCTCACTTTAGAAATTATTTTCTCACTATTTTTCTTCACCTCTCATGAAGCTAGAAAGTTTTTTGGAGATGAGGAAGAAGATTAAGTGTGAATGGAATAATGAGTGAGAATATCAACGATGGGTGAGTTAGTATCATATACTAACTCATGTAGAAACTAAACCATGGCTAAACAATAATGGTTGGGTTAATAAATATCTTCAAGTAAAACAAAATGATTGGACTTGGTCAATTGTTCTACAAGCTTCTACAAGCTTCAACCATGTGACAATTTCAAACTAATTTGATTTACTTTAAATAAACAAAACTTTACATTATTATAAGTATGGTGTGAGTCTAATATACCCATGTTTCATGTGGCATCAAGCATGACACAAAAGATGTACATTAATATATATCAAATATATACCAAGTGTACACTAGTGAGAAAAAGAAATCTTAAGTGAGCTAATATTAGTTAATGTAAATTAATATATCAAATATAAATTATACATTAAATTATTAAATCAACACTTGATTTTGTTAGTTATATGTATGCCCTAGAGGCCATTACTGTACATAGGATGTATATTGTAGTGGATGCTGGGACATATATAGGGAGGACTTTCTTGCTCGACATGATAGTATGCTATCTGGTTGCTCTTTACCTTAACGTGTACACAGATTGTCTCTCTATTACATGTTGGTAAAGCCCTTAGGATCTGTACTTGACTACCTGGACTATGATGCGGATCATACTAGTAGGGACATGGTAGTCCATAAGTACATCCTTCAAAGTCCCTAGTCGTGGGTGTATCGAGACGGGGCATCGATATACCAGAGTAGACTAGCGTGTACCTTCTCGACCCATATAGATGGGCGATGGATGATCCCATATCCATCGGTGTTTGACATCAGAGATGATATACGGGTGCTCAGTAGAGACTGGGTACACTGGACGGACTCGCCGAGAACTCCCAGATGGTATTATACCTCACGTCAGATGGCAGTTCTCTGGTGACACTGGTACAGAGTAGTCTGTTGACCCGAGATCGTCATAGAGTCTTGTGTGGTTCCCACTGTGCTTTGATTTCCATCTTACCACATCCAAGAGGGCGTGCAAAATGGTGGTTTTTGGGTACAGTCCCGAGTCACATGGAGGCAATGAGCGATAGGAGGGGATTCGTCTCTCCCGGTATAGGGAGTTGATGTTGCGCTGTGTTCGATTGGCTATAACAGGAAATCCCTGGCCAGGGTTGCAGAGATTTACTGGTAAGTGTTACCAGTAGTTTCTTGAATTGTTATAGACCTCATATCGACACGACTTATCGAGCTATTAGGGTCTGACGTATACCACCCCTAGGCGAGATATGCGACAGATCAGACGAACAGACCGGACTGTACAGTAGTGTTACTGGTTGGATTCACTGGAGTGTGAGCAGGCTTGCTCGTCGATCTTCAGATCGCTCAATACCCGGGTGGCCGTTACGTTTAGCAGACCGCTTGCGGCTTGTGGGTGCTTGATATGATCATCACCTGCTGCCGGCGTATTGACGAGTCTTTAGAGTCCTACACAGAGGTTTCCTGGCTCAAGCGAAACGAAATAGGAGCGTATATGAGATATGTGCGGGACCGAGAATAATACGAGTATGTGATACTGTATTCGATTCTCGCGATGTGACATTGATCGGTTATGTGTGATATGGCCGGGTTATCGGATCAAGTGTTGATTCGATAAGTTGTTACTAATGATACTAGCCGGTTATATGCGATATGACCGGATCGTTAAATCAAGTGTTGATTTAATGATTTAATGCATAATTATATATTTGATATATTACTTTGCATCAACTAGTATCGGTTCACTTTATAATGGATTTTCTCACTCGGATGTGCGCATTACATATGCGATATGATTTTTGTGCACTAGATTGTATCATGTTTGATGGTACATGCATTTTGGTTAAATGTAAAGAATTAAACCATGTTTTAAGTGGATAATTAGGGTTTTGATTTCCTTATTCATTTATTAATCTTTTTCTTTTTGGAAAAAGGAAAAAGGAAATGAGAAAATGGTTGCTATTTTGTTTGTATTCTTTGAAGCTTCATGAACTTTGACCATAGCAACCATTTTGTCTTCTTATACAAACCCTAACCATTCATCTAACTTGAGTTAACTCTCTACAATTAACCATGGTCTTGTTATGATAAGGTTTGATTATTCATTTCTTTTTTAATTAACTTATCATAACTATTATCTTCTTCTTCCTCATTTTTCTTCAAGTGAAGAAAGCAAGGTCATCAATGGTGATTGATGATAAAGAGTGAGAAATCCAATTCTAAAGTCTACCCACTTCCTATTTCTTCATCCTCTACCTCTTGCCAAGTAGTAGAGTGTGTTTCCTTCACAAGTTTTTAGGGCTTGGTGAAGGTGGAGCTTGATTTAGCGATGCCTCGACGTAGATCATCTTCGGCATGGACATCGACGACCTAGCTCGCTTTTTCTCCGACGAAGCCGACTCTAGAGCCCGGATTATTTTTGGACAGCGGAGACGACTTCGTTGCGGAGCTATGGAGGTGGAGCACCGGATCTACAAAGGTTGTATTTCCGATATCCCATTAGTTAAGTTGTTAACTAGATTGTTTTTCGCCTAGACATCTAGCCAACGATCCGTATACTAGGGTTTCTCGGCACCGTAATTTTTGAAATTGGCATGGTTGATGCCTTGTGAGACCTCCTTGGGGTGCCTAAGAACCCTACAGTAGTATCAGAGCCTAGCTAGAGTCTTAGGCGAAGTCTAGACGGAATTTGAAACCCGAACGAACCCGAAACCTAACACAAAAGGTGCTCTCTGGACAATTTTCAAAATCGTGATTTTTTCCAGATTAAAAATATTCAGAAAAATCAGAAGGAAGATATAAGGATAACTGCAAAATTCGAGCGCGTAATTCCATAATCTCGCCGCGGATCCGCGGCATGAGCATGCTCATGCGGCTGTTCCGCGGCAACTTTGTATCTTTGTGCTTCGAAATTTGCACCTTAATTCTTAGTTTTCAATTCTGGTTTTCCTGGGAATTTTTAATATTTTTTCAAGAGTTGAATTTTCTGCAGTTGTTTTGGGGATTCGAATGTTCGATCGGATTATCAAATTTTGTCTGTGTGGCTTTCCGGATAAATTTTAGAATATGTTAAAAAGTTCGACTGGATATAAATACCCAATTTTTCCCCTGTCGAGAAATTTCCAAGTGTTGGATTTTTCCGTGGTTTAACGACGTTCTAAGTAGTGCAAGTAATGCGATGGTCCTTTTAGAAGACAACAAACCTTAACTCGATTATGTGACCGTCTTGAACTGCCCTTTGAACCTTCGGGTTTGGGGCAGTACGGCGTGCCACATGTGAGGCGTTGGCTTGACCCTTCTACAGCTGGACCGTTGGTACTGAGGCACGAACTGAATGTTGTTAGACTCATATTTCATGTGTTGATCTGTATCGGGAAAACTTCGGTGTTCGATTGTTCGATCGAAAAGTTTAACATTTTCTGTTTATTTGGAATAGGATACAATGATTGGAATTCACAATAAGTTATGAGATAACTGAATGAATGTTATAAACATAGCAGTTTAGTCTCACTTGATCGGTTGCCACGGAATTTTGATGTGATCAAAAGTCCGTCGCAATCACGTAGCGTACGCGGATACTCGCCGGGTAAACTTAATAGACAGCCTCACTCCATAGCCCCGACCAAGTGACTGTAGGAGAACCCCGTCGCCGAAAGCATCCGTTCGGGTGCTCGCGGCAGCGGTGTTCCGCCTTGGTGCACTTCGTCGACGGTATCAGGGGTGCGGCCGTCTACTGAAGTTTGCGACGAGCATTCGATTAGGATGTCGGGAATCCTGTTGAATTGCCCGACTTGATATTGAAAAGAGTTTTCGATTTTGAGACTAAAATGCGGGGTTTATAATTGTTAGGCATGTGATGTCTAAGGAATTCATTTGATCAGGCATGCGATGTCTGAGGAGGTTGCGGATTCCAACTGTTGTAGTTTTACACTTTCTTTTCTGTGACCGTAAGTGTAATATGTGATATCGCCGGTTTCGTTGCTATATGTCAACGACAATTGGGATGCTCATATTTACTTACGTTGATGACATATGATGTTATGTGTTGCTGGATATGTTATATTGGATCGTCGTGTTTGAATAGCCGGTGGTTTTTATGTGAGATGAGTGTTTTTTTTCATTTTCATTCATGTAAAAACTTGTATGTAATATTCTTTTATTGGGGCACTTCCAGGTTGCGGAAGTTGTCACCGTTTGTATATTATTTACTTTACTGCACTAGGATAGACCCAAGGAGGAGGGCACAAGTAACCGGGTTCTGGAGTCCAGTGGGAGACCAACTCGAGGAGTCGAGTCCGGGTCTCCTAACTCTAGAATTGGTAGGGTTGCTTGCCGCTCTCGTAGGGGTCTAGGGGTGTGGGTTTGGCTATTCATCACGACCGTGGAATCCTTGTTTTATACTGGCTCGTATTGAAAACACGGACATCCTAGTATATCCAATATTTCATATGATTCTTCTGCTGCGATATCTGTGATGTGATCATGTGATGTTCTGGGATAAATACTGTATATAGTATATATGATATATTATATAGACGTTACTTATGTTTTACACCCGCCCTAGCCCTGCCCTGCTCTGCCGTTAGTTACCTAACCTAACGGTGCACGAGGGGACATCGAGGCGAATGCGGATGGCATAAGTGTACGTCGTATTTATCTGTGATGTTTAGGTATTTAAATGATGGGACTTCATTAATGTGATTAATGAAATAAAAAGAAACCTAAGATGTTGTAGAATCGAATTTCAAAACAAAACAGGTAGCTACAGTTCTTGCTTTGCACAGCGGTATATACGATATATCCTGCACCTTATTCGATGAGGAAAGGACCGAGATCCCTTCACCGGGAGTGACTCCTTTAGCAATAACTGGCAGATGCTACACACTCGGTTTGTCTTTTGATTGCTTTTAAGTGTTTTTGCTTTGCACAGTGATATATATGATATATCCCGCACCTCATTCGACGAGGAAAGGACCGACGATCCCTTCACCGGGAGTGACTCCTTTAGCAAAACTAGAAAAGCCTCAAAAGCACTCCATTTTTAAAATCATTTGATTCTACAACGATATCAAGTTCATTACGCAATAGGTTTTCAGAAAGACCTGTCGTAGCCCTCCGTCATTTCAGATAAGTCCTATTTAGTATTCGTGCTACGTTTGTTGACCTCCGTCAAGGCGTAGTGTGCGGTAGCTAACTAGTATTTATCTGTTTATGCATATGATGCAGATTGAGTTAGGGCAGTCGTGCGGCCTTGTTGACCTCCGTCAAGGGTCGTGCGGGTGGGTTTAATTCGATCAAGAAATGACTGGTTGAACTTGACTAGTAGCCTATGGTTTGTTGACCTCCGTCAAGGTCATGGGACGCCAGGGGCAAAATATTATCGGGAATTTCAAGTGTTGAAATTTGCAATGAGATTGCATACCTTCTATGAGATAGTTGGATCCCGATACCCACTGCGAGTAAGAGTTACTCCTGGGAGAGTTTTATACATTACAATTAGCCGATCAAGTAGGTGTCTAGAAAGGTGTTAACGAGGTTATGCCTCTGGGAAAACGAGGTTTACATTAATTAGGTTCGTGCGAAAGCACGGAGGACCTCCCTCAAAGTACCGACACTGGCCTGGCTGAAAGATTGGCGAACTTGTAGTGTGTAATTAATCCCGGCTAGTCTTTCCTTTTAGGGTTTGAAGGAAGATTTGATAAAAAGCAGTGGGAGCCATCCTGATTAGATAAAATTATAACCAATCTATTCTTGCAAGAGCGCACGCTGAGTGTTTTCTTCTCTCTCTCTCCAGGTAGCGACCATATCACGCCTTAATCAAGATAATAAAACGGAATATTGACCGAACCCGCTTGTTATACTGAGCTGGGGAACGTTGGTCCCGCTCCAACTTATAATTGTTATAAGACAGAGCAGGAAATTGGGGAATACCAGATTTCCCGTGCCGCCCAAACGAGGAGAGTGCATGATGATGCATCATCTTCGGGTGTGTTCATTATATAGAACTGTTTCTCAGTGTCCTTTACGTCCTGGGTATGTGATACCAGATCAGGATCCCAGATATGTAATCTGTTACATAGGGCTACAGATAGGTAGAGAACTGAGAACGGGTGATAAGTTTCATGGGGCAGAAAACGGGGCAAGAGTTGCAGCCAAGTCTGTCGGTCACTGTCACCCTGCCAATACATTGATTCTGAACGAATGTTATTAGATACCGAACCTAATATACAAAATCATATCTGTCTCTTTATTAGTAAAGAAATGATAAAATTTTGTATTGTTGGATAATGTTTTGAACATTTCCTATATCAAAAGTTGATCGGTTCAGGCACGTTATCTAAAAGCATTGCTGTTCTAAATCAAACTACAGTTCTTAGTATACAGAACACACACAAGAGGAAGAGTTCAGAAATGAACGAATCCTTCTTGAGGTATTGTAGACTAGGTCAGATCAATGCGACCCGACTGGCTAGAGTTACATAAAGATGCATATTTAAATTAGTTTGAACTTACATCTTGTGAAACTCGCTAGTCATGTCACAAAGATAAGATGACCATAGCTCCGTTTACTGGAAACAGAGAAAGAGTTAGTGAACTCTTGGGATGATACATGTTGATGTATGTAAGTCCCCTGTCTACACATACCAAGACCGGTTCTTTTTACTTCATTACATTCTCTGATAATCTTTCGAGATTCAGACCTATGTTCCTGTTGAAACACATGTCCGAACCTTTTAAGATATTCACAGAATATAAGTTAGAAGTAGAGAACCAAAATACGGGTATAAGTATTATGTCCTTTGATGTGATCGAGGAGGAGAATACTTGAACACGGAAATCCTGGACTATTCTAAAGGAGAATGAGATTCTCTCTCAGCATTACTCCTCCGTATACACCATTGCACGATGGTATATCGGGGTGGAGCAATAACACCCTAAATGATAAGGTGTGCTCTATGATGAGTACTACTGAGTTACCTATTTCCTTTTGGGAGTTATGCACTTGAGAAGCTGCATACCTATTGAATAGGGTTCCAATCAAATCAGCTGCCTACCGCTTCATATGTGATATGGAAAGGGAAGAGCCCATATCCTAAGTTGGTTAAGATTTGGGGTTGTCCGGCCTATGTCTAAAAGCAAAATCCGGACAAGCTCGAGGCAAGGTCAGTCATGTAGAACTGGAAATGTTCCAGCTATACAAAACTGCAGCTGAAGATTTGACAGAACCAAAGGATTCAATAATTACCAATGAACCTCAGCCTCTCCGCCGATCTAGTAGGGTTCCTCACTCACCTGAGAGATACTTCGGTTTCTCTATGACAGTGGGAGCGAGGAATGCATCATGAGATGATGACCCAACTAGTTTCGAGCTGGCCATCAAGAGTAAGACTCTGTAAGAATGGCTGGATGCTTAGTGATCTGAGATGGAATCCTTATACACCAACAAAGTATGGACTTTAGTTGCTATATCTGAAGGGTTAAATCCCCATCAGGAGCAAGTATATCTTGAGAAGATTACTTGGTGTAGATGGAAAAGTTGAGACTTTCAAAGCTAGACTTGTTAAAGGTTTTCTTCATTGACCAGGCGTGGATAATGATGAAACCTTTTCCAGTGGCTATGCTTAAGTCCATCCAGATCCTACTTACCACGGCTGCATACCATGACTACGATCTCTGGTGGTTGGATGTCTTGAATGCTTTTCTAAATGATGATTTAGAAGAGTGCGTCTATAAGTACACAGCCAGAGGGCCTCGTAGACAGTGGGAGCAGCGGAAACGTGTGCAAGATGCTTTATAGGATAAAGCAGGCATCGCGGAGTTGGAACATCTGTTTTGATGGATTAGTCAAAGAAGTTGACATCATAAAAATGGTAGATGAACCTTGTATAAACAAAATGGTAGTAGGGAGTATGGTGACGATCCTCGTAGAGTACGTGGATGACATACTCTTGATAGGGAAGGAGTTTCCTATACTACGCTCGATCAATCTCCGCTTATCACAATGACTCTCCACATAGGATCAAAGTGATACCCACTAAATCCTGGATTTTGGATCTATGAGATAGATCTAAATGGATGTTAGGAATCTCACTAGTTGTAGTGAGACAGTATCAACCGATCCTGGGGAGAATCATTGGAAGGATTCCAGAGTGATAAAGATGACTGAATGTCAGTCACAGGCATTGTCTATACCCTCAGTAAAGGGACGGTATGTTGGAAGAGTTCCAAGCTAGATACCGTGACATACTAAACGATAAAGGCAGGATACATCGCTATTTATGATGCTACCAAAGAGGCAGTCTGGGTGTATATTGGTTCATGAGATGAACTACGTTCCTACCATTGTAAGACAATGGAGTTGTGGCTTATGCCAAGGAACGTCCGTCCCATCAGTGATCCAGACATATTCTAAGGCAGTATCACCTGATCATGGAGATGGTTGTTCTCCAAGGGATCGAGGTTAGGAGAGTAGACTTAGAGGACAACACAGCGGATCCACTCACAAAGGCCTGTTCCCAGAGAGAGACTTTTATGGGATGGTTGAGTATGAGATACTACAACCACTGCTACAGATGGCCCTAGTGCAAGTGGGAGATTGTTAGTTATATGTATGCCCTAGAGGCCATTACTGTACATAGGATGTATATTGTAGTGGATGCTGGGACATATATAGGGAGGACTTTCTTGCTCGACATGATAGTATGCTATCTGGTTGCTCTTTACCTTAACGTGTACACAGATTGTCTCTCTATTACATGTTGGTAAAGCCCTTAGGATCTGTACTTGACTACCTGGACTATGATGCGGATCATACTAGTGGGGACATGGTAGTCCATAAGTACATCCTTCAAAGTCCCTAGTCGTGGGTGTATCGAGACGGGGCATCGATATACCAGAGTAGACTAGCGTGTACCTTCTCGACCCATATAGATGGGCGATGGATGATCCCATATCCATCGGTGTTTGACATCAGAGATGATATACGGGTGCTCAGTAGAAACTGGGTACACTGGACGGACTCGCCGAGAACTCCCAGATGGTATTATACCTCACGTCAGATGGCAGTTCTCTGGTGACACTGGTACAGAGTAGTCTGTTGACCCGAGATCGTCATAGAGTCTTGTGTGGTTCCCACTGTGCTTTGATTTCCATCTTACCACGTCCAAGAGGGCGTGCAAAACGGTGGTTTTTGGGTACAGTCCCGAGTCACATGGAGGCAATAAGCGATAGGAGGGGATTCGTCTCTCCCGGTATAGGGAGTTGATGTTGCGCTGTGTTCGATTGGCTATAACAGGAAATCCCTGGCCAGGGTTGCAGAGATTTACTGGTAAGTGTTACCAGTAGTTTCTCGAATTGTTATAGACCTCATATCGACACGACTTATCGAGCTATTGGGGTCTGACGTATACCACACCTAGGCGAGATATGCGACAGATCAGACGAACAGACCGGACTGTACGGTAGTGTTACTGGTTGGATTCACTGGAGTGTGAGCAGGCTTGCTCGTCGATCTTCAGATCGCTCAATACCCGGGTGGCCGTTACGTTTAGCAGACCGCTTGCGGTTTGTGGGTGCTTGATATGATCATCACCTGCTGCCGGCGTATTGACGAGTCCTTAGAGTCCTACACAGAGGTTTCCTGGCTCAAGCGAAACGAAATAGGAGCGCATATGAGATATGTGCGGGACCGAGAATAATACGAGTATGTGATACTGTATTCGATTCTCGCGATGTGACATTGATCGGTTATGTGTGATATGGCCGGGTTATCGGATCAAGTGTTGATTCGATAAGTTGTTACTAATGATACTAGCCGGTTATATGCGATATGACCGGATCGTTAAACCAAGTGTTGATTTAATGATTTAATGCATAATTATATATTTGATATATTACTTTGCATCAACTAGTATCGGTTCACTTTATAATGGATTTTCTCACTCGGATGTGCGCATTACATATGCGATATGATTTTTGTGCACTAGATTGTATCATGTTTGATGGTACATGCATTTTAGTTAAATGTAAAGAATTAAACCATGTTTTAAGTGGATAATTAGGGTTTTGATTTCCTTATTCATTTATTAATCTTTTTCTTTTTGGAAAAAGGAAAAAGGAAATGAGAAAATGGTTGCTATTTTGTTTGTATTCTTTGAAGCTTCATGAACTTTGACCATAGCAACCATTTTGTCTTCTTATACAAATCCTAACCATTCATCTAACTTGAGTTAACTCTCTACAATTAACCATGGTCTTGTTATGATAAGGTTTGATTATTCATTTCTTTTTTAATTAACTTATCATAACTATTATCTTCTTCTTCCTCATTTTTCTTCAAGTGAAGAAAGCAAGGTCATCAATGGTGATTGATGATAAAGAGTGAGAAATCCAATTCTAAAGTCTACCCACTTCCTATTTCTTCATCCTCTACCTCTTGCCAAGTAGTAGAGTGTGTTTCCTTCACAAGTTTTTAGGGCTTGGTGAAGGTGGAGCTTGATTTAGCGATGCCTTGACGTAGATCATCTTCGGCATGGACATCGACGACCTAGCTCGCTTTTTCTCCGACGAAGCCGACTCTAGAGCCCGGATTCCTTTTGGACAGCGGAGACGACTTCGTTGCGGAGCTATGGAGGTGGAGCACCGGATCTACAAAGGTTGTATTACCGATATCCCATTAGTTAAGTTGTTAACTAGATTGTTTTTCGCCTAGACATCTAGCCAACGATCCGTATACTAGGGTTTCTCGGCACCGTAATTTTTGAAATTGGCATGGTTGATGCCTTGTGAGACCTCCTTGGGGTGCCTAGGAACCCTATAGATTTAATAATCCGGCTATATCATATACAACCGACTAATATACTATGTATCAACTTGTCGAATCAACACTTGATTCGACAGCCTGGTTATATCATATATAACCGACCGATATCACATATTGCGAGAATAGAATACGGTATCACATACTCGTATTAATCTCGGTCCCACATATATCACATACGTGTTCCTACTTCGTTTCGCTTGAGCCAGGAAACCTCTGTGTAGGACTCCAAAGACTCGTCAATACGCCGGCAGTAGGTGGTGATCATATCAGTCACCCACAAGCCGCAAGCGGTCTACTAAACGTAACGGCCACCCGGGTTTTGAGCGATCAGAAGATCAACAAGCAAGCCTGCTCAAACTCCTGCGAATCCATCAAGTAACACTACCGTACAGTCCGGTCTTTTCATCTGATATGTCGCATATCACAGCCTGGGGGTGGTATAACGTCAGACCCCAATAGCCTGATAACTCATGCCGATGCAAGGTCCATAACGGTTCGAGAAACTACTGATAACACTTACCAGTAGATCTCAGCAATCCTGGCCAGGGATTTCCTGTTATGGCCAATCGAGCATAGCGCAACATCAACCCCCAGTACCGGGAGAGACGAATCCCCTCCTATCGCTTATTGCCTCCATGTGGGACTGTACCCAAAAACCACCATTTTGCACGATCTCTTGAACGTGGTAAGATGGAAATCAAAGCACAGTGGGAATCACACAAGACTCTATGACGATCTCGGGTCGACAGTCTAACATGTACCAGTGTCACCAGAGAACTACTATCTGACAATAGGTATAATACCATATAGGAGTTCTTGGCGAGTTCGTCCAGTGTACCCAGACTCCACTGGGCACCCGTATACCTTCTCTGATATCAAACACCAATGGATGTGGGATCATCCATCGCCCATCATATGGGTCAAGAAGCGTATACGCTAGTCTACTCTGGAATATCGATGCCCCGTCTCGATACTCCCACGACTAGGAACATTTGAAGGATGTACTTACTGACTATCCTGTACACACTAGTATGATCTGTATCATAATCCTGGTAGCCAAGTACTCATCCTGAGGGCTTTATCAACATGTAAAAGAGAGACAATAAGTGTACATGTTAAGATAAAGTGCAACCAGATAGCATACTATCATGTCGAGCAAGAAAGTTGTAACATTTCAAAAAAAAATAAACTATTATTTTTGGGAATTTGTATAATTTAATATTATTTTTAATGAATATTTTAATATTTCGGTATAATTAAATACCGATAAATTGGGGAAATTTTTTGAAAATTATAGAAATTACTAAAAGAGGGTGTTTTATGTGAATTGTGCAATTGTTAAGATTTTATGATTAATTATATGCTAATTTAGTGCTAATCGCGATTAAAAATCGCTAATCGCACTCTAAGCGTATTTTGTGCAAACATGCACCATATCTTTTCTTTAACACTTGTTGCATTTTCCTACATGTTTTGGGTGCATGGCTTGTTATTTTGGGGATACTATTGAGGTGAGAAGGAATTAGAAAAGAAAAGAAAAGAGTATTATATTAGGTACGGTGAAGAGAGAGAAAGAGTGGGTGATGGTTAACTTGAGTCATGAGCCATCCCTCATCATTTCATCCTCTCATTTCTCTCCACTCTCCTCCTTTTGCTGCTGCTTCACACCCCTCCTCCTCCATCTTCAATCCCCCAAAACACCATGGAAATCAACTCAAAACCCAAACCCCATTTCACAAATAAGATGCACAAGCTCAAGAGAAACACATTAGACCAAGAAAGAGAAGATTTTGAGGACTTCGAGCAACTCAAGAAAATTCTTGAGTTGCCAAAGGAGGTAATTTCTGCACCATTAGAGTAGTGTTTCAATTCCTTATGCATCCCTACATGTTTCATGTCGATATTGAGTGGTTATGAGGACTTAGAAAATTTTAGTTAGGGTTTGAGAGAACTTTGGGTTGTGATGGGTAATTAAGCTCAGTAGAGACAACACAAACCTCGTAGTGCTAGAATTCAGGCAAAAAACAGAGACTAGAAACCCGGAATACGGATTTAGAAAAGCCGATATCAGGAAATTGTGGAATCTGTGAGGGTTAAATGGAATCTGCTATCACCCCGAGACTCTGAAAATCATTTTCTGAACACAGAGAGATGTGCAGGCACCTGGGAAGCTAACCCCAGACCCTATCTCCTATTGCAGGACGCCAATTAATTCCTTCTGGCCGCAATTTATGGCCAGAGCAGGTTAGAAATGGTTCGTTTTGTTAGTTATATGTATGCCCTAGAGGCCATTACTATACATGTGTTGTATATTGTAGTGGATGCTTGGACATATATAGGGAGGACTTTCTTGCTCGACATGATAGTATGCTACCTGATTACTCTTTACCTTAACGTGTATACTGATTGTCTCTCTGTTACATGTTGGTAAAGCCCTTAGGATGTGTACTTGACTACCTGGACTGTGAGGTGGATCATACTAGTGGGGACATGGTAGTCCATAAGTACATCCTTCAAGGTCCCTAGTCGTGGGTGTATCAAGACGAGGCTTCGATATACCAGAGTAGACTAGCGTATGCCTTCTCGACCCATACAGATGGGCGATGGATGATCCCATATCCATTGGTGTTTGACATCAGAGATGATATACGGGTGCTCAGTGGAGACTGGGTACACTGGACGGACTCGCTGAGAACTCCCAGATGGTATTATACCTTACGTCAGATGCCAGTTCTCTGGTGACACTGGTACAGGTTAGTCTGTAGACCCGAGATCGTCATAGAGTCTTGTGTGATTCCTACTGTGCTTTGATTTCCACCTTACCACGTCCAAGAGGGCGTGCAAAACGGTGGTTTTTGGGTACAGTCCCGAGTCACATGGAGGCAATGAGCGATAGGAGGGGTTTCGTCTCTCCCGGTATTGGGGGTTGATGTTGCGCTATGCTTGATTGGCCATAACAGGGAAGTCCCTGGCCAGGGCTGGTTTAGAGATATACTGGTAAGTGTTACCAGTAGTTTCTCGACCCGTTATAAGCCTCATATCGGCATGACTTATCGGTTATTGGGGTCTGACGTTTACCACCCCTAGACTTGATATGCGACATATCAGACGAGGAGACCGGACTGTACGGTAGTGTCACTGTCAGGCTTTTTGCAGGACTTGGAGCGGGCTTGCTTGCTGATCTTCTGATAGCTCAATACCCGGGTAGCCGTTACGTCCAGCTAGTACTGTTGACGGCTTGTGGGTGCTTGATATGATCATCACCTACTGCCGGTGTATTGATGAGTCTTTAGAATCCTACATAGAGGTTGTACTGGCTCAGGCAAAACGAGATAGGAGCGCATATGTGATATGTGCGGGACCGAGAATTATACGCGTATGTGATACCGTATTCTATTCTCGCGATGATTGTATCGATTGGTTGTATGCGATATAACCTAGTTATCGAATCAAGTGTTGATTCGATAAGTCGATACATTGATATTAATCGGTTATATGCGATATGACCGGATCGTTAAATCAAGTGTTGATTTAATGATTTAATGTATAATTATATATTTGATATATTACTTTACATTAACTACTATTGTTTCACTTAAGATTGATTTTCTCATTTGATGTGCACAAGTTGTATATGTGATATATTTTTGTGCACAAGATTGTATCATGTTTGATGATACATGCAAACTTGGGTGTGTATGCTTTAAACCATAGTTTAGGTTAATGGTTAAGGTTTTATTTATTTATTTATTTTTGGAAAAACTAAATGGTGGCTTTTTTGTTTCTTTGCTAGAAGCTTCATGAAGCATGCTAGCATCTTTGAAAAAGTCTTGCCATTTTGTTTTTATCGTTTAACCTAACCATCAACCTAAACCCTAGTTTATTCTCTACATGAGTTAACCTCACCCATGGTTGCATTATGATAAGTCTTCACTTGATTTTCTATTTGGTGAATAATTCTTTTCATTCTTTTCTTTCTTCTTCTTCTTCTTCATGAAGAAAAAGAAAAGCTTGCTAGATAATTATCAAGTGATGAATCCATGTGAGAAATCAAAATCTAAAGAGTACCCACTTCCTATCTCACCATCCTCTACTAGACTAGCACTTTATTTTAGGGTGTTTGCTTCACTAATTCTATGGTTAGTGAGGTAGAAGCTTGAGTCCGTATTCCCTCGACGTAGATCATCTTCGGCACCGAAGACTTGAAGCGATCCCGTTGCAATTTCCTCATGGAGCCGTCCGAGAGTCCGGGAGTTGGTTGATCGCAGCGAAGGGACGTCGTCATGGAGCTTTAGAAGTGGAGGACCGGATCTACAAAGGTTGTAGTCCCTTTCGTTTAGTGTAAATGTGATTTACTAACTTTATGTTTCGCCTAATATCTAGTTAACGATCTTGCTTCGGGTTGTTAGGCACCTAAATTTTTTAATCCGGCATGGTCGATGCCTTGTAGAGCCTCCTTAGTATGCCTAGTAACCCTACAGTGGTATCAGAGCCTAGCTAGAGCATTAGGCGATGTGTTTACAAAGTTAAAACCCCGATCGAAACCCGAAACGCAAAATCAACCCCCTCTCTGGAAATTTTTTGAAATCTGGGATTTTTCTGTATTAAAAATATCTAAAAAATTCAGCAGGCTTTTCTAAGAATTACCATGAAAAACGAGCCTATAAGTCGTCCACGTGGCCGCGGAAACGAGGTAATAACCCACCTTTGGCGGCGGTTCCGTGGCAGGGTAATGGAATTCGTGACGGGTTTTTGCATAGTAATTCTTGCCTCTGTTGTTTCTATTTTCTGGGTATTTTTAACAGTGACTCAAGTGTTGAGTATTTTTGGGGTTTATTTTGTATTCAATGATTCGATCGGAATATTTAATTTCGTAATGTTTTCCGGATATTTAGAATATGTTAAAAGGTTCGACCAGATATAAATACCCACTTTTTCCCCTGCCGGGAAATTTCCAAGTGTTGGATTTTTCCGTAGTTTAATAACGTTCTAAGTAGTGCAAGTAACGCGATGGTCCCTCTAGAAGACAACAAACCTTAACTCGATTATGTGACCGTCTTGAACTGCCTTTTGAACCTTAGGGTTTGGGGCAGTACGGCGTGCCACATGTGAGGCGTTGGCTTGACCCTTCTACGGCTGGACCGTTGGTACTGTGGCATGAAGTGAATGTTTTTAAACTTATTTCATGTGTTGAGCTATTTCGGGAAAACTTGGGTGTTTGATTGTTCGATCGGATAGTTTATCATTTTCTATTTGTTTAGAATGTGATACAGTATTTGGAATCCACAAGTAGTTATGAGATAACTGATTTGATTGTTATAAACATAGCAGTTTAGTCTCAAATGATCGGTTGCCACGGAATTTTGATGTGATCAAAACTTCGTCGCAATCACGTAGCGTACACGGATACTCGCCGGTAAACTTAATAGACAGCTACACCCCATAGCCCCGACCAAGTGACTGTAGGAGAACCCCATCGCCAAAAAGCATCCGTTTGGGTGCTCGCGGCAACGGTGTTCCGCCTTAGTGCACTTCGTCGACGGCATCCAGGGGTGCGGCCGTCTACTAAAGTTTGCGACGAGCATTCGATCAGTTTATCGGGAATCTTGTTGAATTGCCCGACTAGATATTGAAAAGTGTTTTCGATATAGAGACTAAAATGCGGGGTTTATAACTGTTAGGCATGCGATGTCTAAGGAGGTTGCGGATTCCAACTGTTGTAGTTTTACACTTTCTTTTCTGCGACTGTAAGTGTAATATGTGATATCGCCGATTTTGTTGCTATATGTCAACGACAATTGGGATGCGCATATTTACTTACGTTGATGACATGTGATGTTATGTGTTGTTGGATATGTTATATTGGATCGTCGCGTTTTGAATAGCCGGGGTTTTTTATGTGAGATGAGAGTTTTTATTTTTATTCATGTAAATTTAAATGTATGTAATATTCTTTTATTGGGGCACTTCCGGGTTGAGGTTGTTGTCACCATTTGTATATTATTTACTTTTCCGCATTAGGATAGACCCAAGGAGGAGGGCACAAGTAACCGGGTTCTAGAGTCCAGTGGGAGACCAACTCGAGGAGTCGAGTCCGGGTCTCCTAACTCTAGAATTGGTAGGGTTGCTTGCCGCTCTCGTAAGGGTCTAGGGGTGTGGATTTGGCTATTCATCGCGACTGTGGAATCCGTGTTTTATACCGGCTCGTATTAAAAACATGGACGTCCTAGTATATCCAATGTTTCATATGTTTCTTCTGCTGCGATATCTGTGATATGATCATTTGATGTTCTATGATAAATACTGTATATAGTATATATGATATATTATATAGACGTTACTTATGTTTTACACCCGTGCTAGCCCTGTCCTGCTCTGCCGTTAGTTACCTAACCTAACGGTGCACGAGGGGACATCGAGGCGAATGCGGATGGCATAAGTGTACGTCGTATTTATCTGTGATGTTTAGGTAACTTAAATGATGGGACTTCATTAATATGATTAATGATAGAAAAAGAAACCTAAAAGATGTTGTGGAATCGAATTTTCAAAAACAGGTAGCTACGGTTCTTGCTTTGCATCGCGGTGTTCCTTGTAGAATATCCTGCACCTTATTCGATAAGGAAAAGGCCGAGATCCCTTCACCGGGAGTGACCCCTTTAGCAATGACTGGCAGATGCTACACCCCTCGGTTTGTCTTTTGATTGCTTTTTGAGTTTTTGCTTTGCATAGTGATATATATGATATATCCTGCACCTTATTCGATGAGGAAAGGGCCGACGATCCCTTCACCGGGAGTGACCCCTTTAGCGAAACTAGAAAAGCCTAAAAAACACTCCATTTCAAAATCATTTGATTCTACAACGATATCAAGTTCATTACGCAATAGGTTTTCTGAAAAACCTGTCGTAGCCCTCCGTCATTTCAGATAAGTAGTAGTTAGTATTTGTGCTGCATTTGTTGGCCTTTGTCAAGGCGTAGTGTGCGGTAGCTGACTGGTGCTTATCTGCTTATGCATATGATGCAGATAGGGTTAGGGTAGTCGTACGACCTTGTTGGCCTTTGTCAAGGGTCGTGCGGGTGGGTTTAATTCAAACAGGAAATGACGGGTTGAACTTGACTAGCATCCTATGGTTTGTTGGCCTTTGTCAAGGTCATAGGAGGTTAGGGGTAAAATTATCAGGAATTTCAAGTGTTGAAATTTGCAATGAGATTGCATACCTTCTATGAGATAGTTGGATCCCGATACCCACTGCGAGTAATTGTTACTCTTGGGAGAGTTTTACACATTACAATTAGCCGATCAAGTAGGTGTCTGGAAAGGTGTCAACGGGGTTATGCCTCCGGGAAAACGAGATTTACTTTAATTAGGTCCGTGCGAAAGCACGGGGAACCTCCCTCAAAGTACCGACACTGGCCTGGCTGAAAGATTGGCGAACTTGTAGCGTGTAATTAATCCAGGCTAGTCTTTCCTTTTAGGGTTTGAAGGAAGATTTGATAAAAACAGTGGAGCCATCCTGATTAGATAAAACAATAACCAATTTGATCTTGCAAGAGCGCACGCAGAGTGTTTTCTTCTCTCTCTCTCCAGGTAATGACCATATCACGCCTTAATCAAGATAATAATACGGATATTTGACCGAACCCGCTTGTTATAAAGAGCTGGGGAACGTTGTTCCCACTCCATCTTATAAATGTTATAAGACAGAGCAGGAAATTGGAGAATACCAGAATTCCCGTGCTGCCCAAACGAAGAAAATGCATGATGATGCATCATCTTCGGGTGTGTTCATTACAGAGAACTGTTTCTCAATGTCCTTTACGTCCTGGGTATATGATACTGGATCAGGATCCTGCATATGTAATCTGTTACATGGGCTACAGATGGGTAAAGAACTGAGAACGGGTGATAAGTTTCATGAGATAGAAAACGGTGCAAATGTTGCAGCCAAGTCTGTTGGTCACTATCACCCTGTATTACCAGAATACATTGATTCTGAATAAATGTTGTTAGATACCGAACCTGATATACAAAATCATATCTGTCTCTTTATCAGTAAAGAAAAGGTATAATTTTGTATTGTTAGATAATGTTTTGAACATTTCCTATATCAAAAGTTGATCGGTTCAGGTACGTTATCTAAAAGCATTGACGTTCTAAATCAAACTACAGTTCTTAGTATACAGAACACACACAAGAGGAAGAGTTCAGAAATGAACGAATCCTTCTTGAGGTATTGTAGACTAGGTCATATCAAAGCGACCCGACTAGATGATGTTACATAAAGATGCACATTTAAATTAGTTTAAATTTACATCTTGTGAAACTTGCTGGTCATGTCACAGAGATAAGATTGTAGGGTTCCTAGGCACTCTCAAGAGGTCTCACAAGGCATCAACCATGCCAATTTCAAATTTTACGGGTGCCGAGAAACCCTAATACGGATCGTTGACTAGAATTTTAGGCGAAACAATAAACTAGTTAACAACTTAACTACGAGTAAACGGAAATACAACCTTTGTAGATCCGGTCCTCCACCTCCATAGCTCCACAATGAAGTCTCCTCGCTGTCCAAATGGAAACCCGGGCTCTAGCGTCGGCTTCATCGGAGAAATGGGCGGGCTAGGTCGTCGACTTCGTGCCGAAGATGATCTACGTCGAGGCATCACAAGATCAAGCTCCCACTTCACCAAGTCATGAAACTTGTGAAGAGAACACCCTATACTACTTGGCAAGAGGTAGAGGATGAAGAAATAGGAGGTGGGTTCACTTTAGAATTTGATTTCTCACTCATTTGCTCAAGTTGCCATTGATGGAGCAAGGTTCTTCATCTTGAAGATGAAGAAGAAGAAGAAAATGTTATGATAAGTTAATTCCAAAAAGAAATTAAAAAGAATACTTATCATAATCAAACCATGGTCAAGTGTAGAGAATGAACTAGGGTTAAGTGAATGGTTAGGGTTAAGCATGAAGACAAAAATGGTGACTTAGTCAAAGCTTCATGAAGCTTCAATATCCATCCAAAGAAAGCCACCATTTTTCTTTATGCTTATTATTTTCCATAAAGAATAAATAAATAAATAAATAAATAAGAAAACCAAAACCCTAACCATTTAAATAACCATGGTTCAATCTTTACACAAACTCAAGTAAACATGCATCATCAAACATGATACAATCATTTGCACAAAAAGTATATCACATATACAACTTGTACAACCAAGTGAGAAAATCCATTTAAAGTGAACCAATACTAGTTAATGCAAAGTAATATATCAAATATATAATTATACATTAAATCATTAAATCAACACTTGATTTAACGATCCGGTCATATCGCATATAACCGACTAGTATCCTATGTATCGTCTTATCGAATCAATACTTGATTCGATAACTAGGTTATATCGCATACAACCAATCGATACATTCATCGCGAGAATGGAATACGGTATCACATACACGCATTATTCTCGGTCCCGAACATATCTCATATGCGCTCCTATTTCGTTTCGCTTGAGCCAGGAAACCTCTGTGTAGGACTCTAAAGACTCGTCAATACGCCGGCAGCAGATGATGATCATATCTATCACCCACAAGCCGCAAGCGGTCTGCTAAACGTAACGGCCATCCGGGTATTGAGCGATCAGAAGATCGACGAGCAAGCCCGCTCACACTCCTGTGAATCCAACCAGTAACACTTACCGTACAGTCCGGTCTCGTCGTCTGATATGTTGCATATCTCGCCTAGGGGTGGTAAACGTCAGACCCCAATAGCTCGATAAGTCGTGTCGATATGAGGTCTATAACAATTCGAGAAACTACTGGTAACACTTACCAGTAAATCTCAGCAACCCTGGCCAGGGATTTCCGGTTATAGCCAATCGAACACAGCGCAACATCAACTCCCTATACAGGGAGAGACGAATCCCCTCCTATCGCTCATTGCCTCCATGTGACTCGGGACTGTACCCAAAAACCACCGTTTTGCATGCCCTCTTGGACGTGGTAAGATGGAAATCAAAGCACAGTGGGAACCACACAAGACTCTATGACGATCTCGGGTCAACAGACTACTCTGTACCAGTGTCACCAGAGAACTGCCATCTGACGTAAGGTATAATACCATCTGGGAGTTCTCGGCGAGTCTGTCCAGTGTACCCAGTCTCTACTGAGCACCCGTATATCATCTCTGATGTCAAACACCAATGGATATGGGATCATCCATCGCCCATCTGTATGGGTCGAGAAGGTATACGCTAGTCTACTCTGGTATATCGATGCCCCGTCTCGATACACCCACGACTAGGGACTTTGAAGGATGTACTTATGGACTACCATGTCCCCACTAGTATGATCCGCATCATAGTCCAGATAGTCAAGTACACATCTAAGGGCTTTACCAACATGTAACAGAGAGACAATCAATGTACACGTTAAGGTAAAGAGTAACCAGATAGCATACTATCATGTCGAGCAAGAAAGTCCTCCCTATATATGTCCCAGCATCCACTACAATATACATCCAATGTACAGTAATGGCCTCTAGGGCATACATATAAGTAACAATCTCCCACTTGCACTAGGGCCATCTGATAGCAGTGGTTGCAGTATCTCATACTCAACCATCCCATTTAAGTCTCTCTCTGGGAATAGGCCTTCGCGAGTGGATCCGCCGTGTTGTCCTCTGAGTCTACTCTTCTAACCTCGATCCCCTGGAGATCAACCATCTCCACGATCAGGTGACACTGCTTTAGAATAAGTCTGGATCACTGATGGGATGGGTGTTCCTTGGCATAAGCCACAACTCCATTGTCTCACAATGGTTGGAACGTAGTTCATCTCATGAACCAATATACACCCAAACATCCTCCTTGGTAGCATCTTTAGTAGCGATGTATCCAGCCTTTATCGTCTAGTATGTCACGGTATCTAGCTTGGAACTCTTCCAACATACCGTCCCTTTACTGAGGGTAAAGACAATGCCTGTGACTGACACTCAGTCGTCATTATCACCCTGGAACACTTCCAGTGATTCTTCCCAGGATCAATTGATACCATCTCACTACAGCTAGTGAGTATTCTAACATCCATTTAGATCTATCTCATAGGTCCAAAACCCAGGATTTAGTAGGTATCACTTTGATCCTATGTGGAGAATCATTGTGATAGGCGAAGATTGATCGAGCGTAGCATAGGAAACTCTTTCCCTATCAAGAGTATATCATCCACGTACTCTACGAGGATCATCACCATACTACTTACTACCTTTTTGTATATACAAGGTTCATCTACCATTTTGATGATGTCAAACTCTTTGACTAATTCATCAAAACAGACGTTCCAACTCCGCGATGCCTGCTTTATCCTATAAAACATCTTGCACACGTTTCCGCTGCTCCCACTGTCTACGAGGCCCTCTGGCTGTGTACTTATAGACCCCCTCTTCTAAAACATCATTTAGAAAAGCTGTCATGACACCCAACCACCAGATATCGTAGTCATGGTATGTAGCCGTGGCAAGTAGAATCTGGATGGACTTAAGCATAGATACGGGAAAAAGGTTTCATCATTATCCACGCCTAGTCAATGACGAAAACCTTTAACAAGTCTAGCTTTGAAAGTCTCAACTTTTCCACCTACACCAAGTAATCTTCTCAAGATATACTTGCTCCTGATGGGGATTTAACCCTTCAGATATAGCAACCAAAGTCCATACTTTGTTGGTGTATAAGGATTCCATCTCAGATCACTAAGCATCCAGCCATTCTTATAGAGTCTTACTCCTGATGGCCAGCTCGAAACTAGTTGGGTCATCATCTCATGATGCAATCCTCGCTCCCACTGTCATAGAGAAACCGAAGTATCTCTCAGGTGGGTGAGGAACCCTACTAGATCGGCGGAGAGGCTGAGGTTCGTTGGTAACTATTGAATCCTTTGGTTCTTTCAAATCATCAGCTGCAGTTTGTATAGCTGGAACATTTCCAGTTCTACATAACAGATCTTGCCTCGAGCATGTCCGGATTTTGCTTTTCAGACATAGGCTGGACAACCCCAAATCTCAACTAACTTAAGAGATGGGCTCTTCCCTTATCATATCAAATATGAAGTGGTAGGTAACTGATTTGATTTGAACCCTATTCAATAGGTATGCAGCTTCTCAAGTGCATAACTCCCAAAAGGAAATAGGAAACTCAGTAGTACTCATCATAGAGCACACCATATCATATAGGGTGCATCAGCTCCGCCCATACACCATCGTGCTATGGTGTATACGGAGGAGTAATCCTAAGAGAGAATCTTATTCTCCTTTAGAAAAGTCCAAGAATTCCATGCACAAGTATTCTCCTCCCTGATCTCATCATAGGACATAATACTTATACCCGTATTTTGGTTCTCTACTTCTAACTTATATTCTGTGAATATCTTAAAAGGTTCGGACTTGTGTTTCAACAGGAACATAGGTCTGAATCTCGAAAGATTATCAGAGAATGTAATGAAGTACAAAGAACCGGTCTTCGCATGTGTAGACAGGGGACCTTACATACATCAACATGTATCATCCCAAGAGTTCACTAACTCTTTCTCTGTTTCCAGTAAACGGAACTATGGTCATTTTATCTCTGTGACATGACTGGCAAGTTTCACAAGATGTAAATTCAAACTAATTTAAATATGCATCTAAATGTAACTTCAGCCAGTCGGGTCGCATTGATATGACCTAGTCTACAATGCCTCAAGAAGGATTAGTTCATTTCTGAACTCTTCCTCTTGTGTGTGTTCTGTATACTAAGAACTGTAGTTTGATTTAGAACATTAATGCTTTTAGATAACGTGCCTGAACCGATCAACTTTTGATATAGGAAATGTTTAAAACAGTATCCAGCAATACAAAATTTTATCATTTCTTTACTATTAAAGAGAGTGATATGATTTGTATATCAGGTTCGGTATCTAATAACATTCGTTCAGAATCAATGTATTTGGAATACAGGGTGACAGTGACCAACAGACTTGGCTGCAACTCTTGCCCCGTTTTCTGCCTCATGAAACTTATCACCCGTTCTCAGTTCTCTACCTTTCTGTAGCCCTATGTAATAGATTACATATCAGGGATCCTGATCTGGTATCACATACCCAGGACGTAGAGTATACAGAGAAACAGTTCTTTGTAATGAACACACCCGAAGATGATGCATCAGCATGCACTCTCTTCGTTTGGGTGGCACGGGAATTCTGGTAATCCCCTATTTCCTGCTCTCTCTTATAACGATTATAAGTTGGAGCAGGACCAACGTTCCCCAGCTCAGTATAACAAGTGGGTTCGGTCAATATTCCGTATTATTATCTTGATTAAGGCGTGATATGGTCGCTACCTGGAGAGAGAGAGAAGAAAACACTCAGCGTGCGCTCTTGCAAGAATAGATTGGTTTTTATTTTATCTAATCAGGATGGCTCCCACTGCTTTTTATCAAATCTTCCTTCAAACCCTAAAAGGAAAGACTAGCCGGGATTAATTACACACTACAAGTTCGCCAATCTTTCAGCCAGGCCAGTGTCGGTACTTTGAGGGAGGTCCCCCGTGCTTTCGCACGAACCTAATTAATGTAAACCTCATTTTCCCAGAGGCGTAACCTCGTTAACACCTTTCTAGACACCTACTTGATCGGCTAATTGTAATGTGTAAAACTCTCCCAGGAGTAACAATTACTCGCAGCGGGTATCGGGATCCAACTATCTCATAGAAGGTATGCAATCTCATTGCAAATTTCAACACTTGAAATTCCCGATAATATTTTGCTCCTAGCGTGCTATGACCTTGACGCATGCCAAACAACCCATAGTCCGCTAGACAAGTTTAACTCGTACATTTCTTGATTGAATTAAACCCACCCGCACGACCCTTGACGCATGCCAAACAACGCCGTACGAATACCCTAATCCAATCGCATCGTATGCTAGCAGATAAGCACTAGTTAGCTACCGTACACTACGCCTTGACGCATGCCAAACAACCGCAGCACGAATACTAACTAGTACTTATCTGAAATGACGGAGGGCTACGACAGGTTTTTCTGAAAACCTATTGCGTAATGAACTTGATATCGTTGTAGAATCAAATGATTTTAAAATGGAGTGTTTTTGAGGCTTTTCTAGTTTTGCTAAAGGAGTCACTCCCGGTGAAGGGATCGTCGGTCCTTTCCTCGTCGAATGAGGTGCGGGCTATATCATATATATCACTGTGCAAAGCAAAAAAAAACTCTTAAAAGTAATCAAAAGACAAACCGAGTGTGTAGCATCTGCCAGTTATTGCTAAAGGAGTCACTCCCGGTGAAGGGATCTCGGTCTCGAATAAGGTGCAGGGTATATCATATATACCGCTGTGCAAAGCAAGAACTTTAGCTACCTGTTTCATTTTTGAAATTCGATTCTACAACATCTTAGGTTTCTTTTATTTTCATTAATCACATTAATGAAGTCCCATCATTTAAAATACCTAAACATCACAGATAAATACGACGTACACTTATGCCATCCGCATTCGCCTCGATGTCCCCTCGTGCACCGTTAGGTTAGGTGACTAACGGCAGAGCGGGGCAGGGCTAGCGCGGGTGTAAAACATAAGTAACGTCTATATAATATATCATATATACTATATAAAGTATCTATCACAGAACATCACATGATCACATCACTGATATCGCAGCAGAAGTATCATATGAAATATTGGATATACTAGGACGTCCGTGTTTTTAATACGAGCCAGTATAAAACACGGATTCCACGGTCGCGATGAATAGCCAAACCCACACCCCTAGACCCCTACGAGAGCGGCAAGCAACCCTACCAATCTAAAGTTAGGAGACCCGGACTCGACTCCTCGAGTTGGTCTCCCACTGGACTCCAGAACCCGGTTACTTGTGCTCCCCTCCTTGGGTCTATCCTAGTGCGGAAAAGTAAATAATATACAAAGGGTGACATCTTCCGCAACCTGGAAGTGCCCCTATAAAAGAATATTACATACAAGTTTTTACATGAATGAAAATGAAAAACACTCATCTCACATAAAAACCCCCGGCTATTCAAACACGACGATCCAATATAACATATCCAGCAACACATAACATCACATGTCATCAACGTAAGTAAATATGCGCATCCCAATTGTCGTTGACATATAGCAACGAAACCGGCGATATCACATATTACACTTACGGTCACAGAAAAGAAAGTGTAAAACTACAACAGTTGGAATCCGCAACCACCTCAGACATCGCATGCCTGACCAAATGAATTCTTTAGACATCGCATGCCTAACAATTATAAACCCCGCATTTTTGTCTCAAAATCGAAAACTCTTTTCAATATCAAGTCGGGCAATTCAACAGGATTCCCGACAATTTGATCGAATGCTCGTCGCAAACTTCAGTAGACGGCCGCACCCCCGATACCGTCGACGAAGTGCACCAAGGCGGAAGACCGCTACCGCGAGCACCCGGACGGATGCTTTCGGCGACGGGGTTCTCCTACAATCACTTGGTCGGGGCTATGGAGTGAGGCTGTCTATTAAGTTTACCCGGCGAGTATTCGCGTACGCTACGTGATTGCGACGGACTTTTGATCACATCAAAATTCCGTGGCAACCGATCAAGTGAGACTAAACTGCTATGTTTATAACATTCATTCAGTTATCTCATAACTACTTGTGAATTCCAATTATTGTATCACATTCCGGATAAATAGAAAATGTTAAACTTTTCGATCAAACAGTCGAACACCCAAGTTTTCCCGATATAGATCAACACATGAAATAAGTCTAACAACATTCAGTTCGTGCCTCAGTACCAACGGTCCAGCCCTAGAAGGGTCAAGCCAACGCCTCACATGTGGCACGCCGTACTGCCCCAAACCCGAAGGTTCAAAGGGCAGTTCAAGACGGTCACATAATCGAGTTAAGGTTTGTTGTCTTCTAGAGGGTCCATCACGTTACTTGCACTACTTTGAACGTCATTAAACTACGGAAAGATCCAACACTTGGAAATTTCCCGACAGGGGAAAAGGTGGGTATTTATATCCGGTCGAACTTTTTAACATATTCAAAAATTATCCGGAAGCCACATAGACAAAATCAGATAATCCGATCGAATAATCGAATCCCCAAAACAACCCCAGAATACTCAACTCTTGAGTCAAATTAAAAATTCCCAGAAAACTCAGCATAATAAAATAGGAGTTACTGTGCAAACAGGGAAGGATGACGTCATCATACGGCCGCGGAACCGCCGCAGAAGCCAGGCTTCTGCCGCGGTTCCGCGGCACTTTGGAGGAATCTTGGACACGTGTTGCACAGTAATTCTTAAGATTCCCTGCTGATTTTTCTGCATATTTTTAATCGACAAAAATCCACAAATTTGAAAAAAGTCCAGAGAGCATTATTGGGTTAGGGTTTCGGGTTCGTTCGGGTTTCAAACTTCGTCTACGCATCGCCTAAGGCTCTAGCTAGGTTCTGATACCACTGTAGGGTTCCTAGGCACTCTCAAGAGGTCTCACAAGGCATCAACCATGCCAATTTCAAATTTTACGGGTGTCGAGAAACCTTAATACGGATCGTTGACTAGAATTTTAGGTGAAACAACAAACTAGTTAACAACTTAACTACGAGTAAACGGAAATACAACCTTTGTAGATCTGTTCCTCCACCTCCATAGCTCCGCAATGAAGTCTCCTCGCTGTCCAAATGGAAACCCGGGCTCTAGCGTCGGCTTCATCGGAGAAATGGGCGGGCTAGGTCGTCGACTTCATGCCGAAGATGATCTATGTCGAGGCATCACAAGATCAAGCTCCCACTTCACCAAGTCATGAAACTTGTGAAGAGAACACCCTATACTATTTGGCAAGAGATAGAGGATGAAGAAATAGGAGGTGGGTTCACTTTAGAATTTGATTTCTCACTCATTTGCTCAAGTTGCCATTGATGGAGCAAGGTTCTTCATCTTGAAGATGAAGAAGAAGAAGAAGAAAATGTTATGATAAGTTAATTCCAAAAAGAAATTAAATAGAATACTTATCATAATCAAACCATGGTCAAGTGTAGAGAATGAACTAGGGTTAAGTGAATGGTTAGGGTTAAGCATGAAGAAAAAAATGGTGACTTAGTCAAAGCTTCATGAAGCTTCAATATCCATCCAAAGAAAGCCACCATTTTTCTTTATGCTTATTATTTTCCATAAAGAATAAATAAATAAATAAATAAATAAATAAGAAAACCAAAACCCAAACCATTTACATAACCATGGTTCAATCTTTACACAAACTCAAGTAAACATGCATCATCAAACATGATACAATCATTTGCACAAAAAGTATATCACATATACAACTTGTACAACCAGGTGAGAAAATCCATTTAAAGTGAACCAATACTAGTTAATGCAAAGTAATATATCAAATATATAATTATACATTAAATCATTAAATCAACACTTGATTTAACGATCCGGTCATATCGCATATAACCGACTAGTATCCTATGTATCATCTTATCGAATCAATACTTGATTCGATAACTAGGTTATATCGCATACAACCAATCGATACATTCATCGCGAGAATGGAATACGGTATCACATACACGCATTATTCTCGGTCCCGCACATATCTCATATGCGCTCCTATTTCATTTCGCTTGAGCCAGGAAACCTCTGTGTAGGACTCTAAAGACTCGTCAATACGCCGGCAGCAGATGATGATCATATCTATCACCCACAAGCCGCAAGCGGTCTGCTAAACGTAACGGCCACCCGGGTATTGAGCGATCAGAAGATCGACGAGCAAGCCCGCTCACACTCCTGTGAATCCAACCAGTAACACTTACCGTACAGTCCGGTCTCGTCGTCTGATATGTCGCATATCTCGCCTAGGGGTGGTAAGCGTCAGACCCCAATAGCTCGATAAGTCGTGTCGATATGAGGTCTATAACAATTCGAGAAACTACTGGTAACATTTACCAGTAAATCTCAGCAACCCTGGCCAGGGATTTCCGGTTATAGCCAATCGAACACAGCGCAACATCAACTCCCTATACCGGGAGAGACGAATCCCCTCCTATCGCTCATTGCCTCCATGTGACTCGGGACTGTACCCAAAAACCACCGTTTTGCACGCCCTCTTGGACGTGGAAAGATGGAAATCAAAGCACAGTGGGAACCACACAAGACTCTATGACGATCTCGGGTCAACAGACTACTCTGTACCAGTGTCACCAGAGAACTGCCATCTGACGTAAGGTATAATACCATCTGGGAGTTCTCGGCGAGTCCGTCCCGTGTACCCAGTCTCTACTGAGCACCCGTATATCATCTCTGATGTCAAACACCAATGGATATGGGATCATCCATCGCCCATCTGTATGAGTCGAGAAGGTATACGCTAGTCTACTCTGGTATATCGATGCCCCGTCTCGATACACCCACGACTAGGGACTTTGAAGGATGTACTTATGGACTACCATGTCCCCACTAGTATGATCCACATCATAGTCCAGATAGTCAAGTACACATCCTAAGGGCTTTACCAACATGTAACAGAGAGACAATCAATGTACACGTTAAGGTAAAGAGTAACCAGATAGCATACTATCATGTCGAGCAAGAAAGTCCTCCCTATATATGTCCCAGCATCCACTACAATATACATCCAATGTACAGTAATGGCCTCTAGGGCATACATATAACTAACAAAGATGACCATAGCTCCGTTTATTAGAAACAGAGAAAGAGTTAGTGAACTCTTGGGATGATACATGTTGATGTATAAAGGTCCCCTGTCTACACATACCAAGACCGGTTCTTTGTACTTCATCGCATTCTCTGTTGATCTCTCAAGATTCAGGCATATTTTCCAGTTGAAACACAAGTCCGAATCTTTTGAGATATTCACAGAATATTAGTTAGAATTAGAGAACCAAAACAGGTACAAGTATTATGTCCTTTGATGCGATCAAGGAGGAGAATACTTGAGCACGGAATTCCTGGATTATTCTAAAGGAGAATAAGATTCTCTCTCAGCATTACTCCTCCGTATACACCACAGCACGTCGGTGTATCGGGGCGGAGCAACCACACCCTATTTGATATGGTGCGCTCTATGATGAGTACTACTGAGTTTCCTATTTCCTTATAGGGAGTTATGCACTTATGAAGTTGCATACCTATTGAATAGGGTTCCGATCAAATCAGTTGCCTACCACTTCATATGTGATATGGATTGGGAAGAGCCCATATCTTAAGTTTGTTAAGATTTGGGGATGTCCGGCCTATGTCTAAAAGGCAAAATCCGGACAAGCTCGAGGCAAAGTCAGTTCTGTAGAAGTTTGTTGGATATCCTAAGCATTCGCAAGGGAATATCTTCTACCTAACCGAGGAACAAAAATGTTTTGTTTCTCAACATGCCACCTTTGTGAAAGGGAATTTCTTGAGAAGAAATTAGTGGTCATGAGGTAGAACTGGAAAAGGTTCCAGCTATACAAATTACAGCAGATGATTTGGCAGAACCAAAAGATTCAGTAGATTCCAACGAACTTCAGCCTCTCCGCCGATCTAGTAGGGTTCCTCACCCACCTGAGAAATACTTCAGTTTCTCTATGACAGTGGGAGTGAGGATTGCATCATGAGATGATAACCCAACTAGTTTCGAGCTGGCCATCAGGAGTATGACTCTGTAAGAATGGTTGGATGCTTATCGATCTGAGATGGAATCCTTATACACCAACAATGTATGGACTTTGGTTGCTTTGTCTGAAGGGTTAAATCCCCATCAGGAGCAAGTATATCTTGAGAAGATTACTTGGTGTACATGGAAAAGTTAAGACTTTCAAAGCTAGACTTGTTAAAGGTTTGCATCATTGACCAGGTATGGATAATGATGAAACCTTTTCTGGGGCATATGCTTAAGTCCATCCAGATCCTACTTGCCAGACTACATACCATGACTACGATATCTGGCGGTTGGGTGCCATGACTGCTTTTCTAAATGATGTTTTAGAAGAGTGAGTCTATAAGTACACAGCCAGAGGGCCTCGTAGACAGTGGGAGCAGCGGAAACGTGTGCAAGATGTTTTATCTGATAAAGCAGGCATCGCGGAGTTGGAACATCTGTTTTGATGTAGTAGTCAAAGAGTTTGACTTCATCAAAATGGTAGATGGACCTTGTATATACAAAAAGGTAGTAGAGTGTATGATGGAGATCCTCGTAGAGTACGTGGATGACATACTCTTGATGGGGAAAGAGTTTCCTATGCTACGCTCGGTCAATCTCCGCCTATCACAAGGATTCTCCATATAGGATCAAAGTGATACCTCCTAAATCCTTAGTTTTGGATCTATGAGATAGATCTAACTGGATGTTAGGATTCTCACTAGTTGTAGTAAGATGGTATTAATTGATCCTGGGGAGAATCACTGGAAAGGTTCCAGGGTGATAAGGATGACTGAATGTCAGTCACAGGCATTGTCTTTACCCTCAGTGGAGGGACGGTATATTGGAAGAGTTCCAAGCTAGATACCGTGACATACTAGATGATTAAAAGCAAGATACATCGTTACAAAAGATGCTACCAAAGAGGCAGTCTGGATATTTGTATAAGTTCATGAGATGAACTTCGTTCCTACCATTGTGTGACAATGGAGTTGTGGCTTATGCCTGGGAACGCCCGTCCCATCAGTGATCCAGATATAATTCTTAGGCAGTGTCACCTGATCATGGAGATGGTTGATCTCCAGGGGATCGAGGTTAGGAGAGTAGACTCAGAGGACAACACGGCGGATCCACCCACAAAGGCTTTTTCCCAGAGAGAGACTATGATGGGATGGTTGAGTATGAGATACAACAACCACTGTTATCAGATGGCCCTAGTGCAAGTGGGAGATTGTTAGTTATATGTATGCCCTAGAGGCCATTACTATACATGTGTTGTATATTGTAGTGGATGCTTGGACATATATAGGGAGGACTTTCTTTCTCGACATGATAGTATGCTATCTGGTTACTCTTTACCTTAACGTGTATACTGATTGTCTCTCTGTTACATGTTGGTAAAACCTTTAGGATGTGTACTTGACTACCTGGACTGTGATGTGGATCATACTAGTGGGGACATGGTAGTCCATAAGTACATCCTTCAAGGTCCCTAGTCGTGGGTGTATCAAGACGGGGCATCGATATACCAGAGTAGACTAGCGTATGCCTTCTCGACCCATACAGATGGGCGATGGATGATCCCATATCCATTGGTGTTTGACATCAGAGATGATATACGGGTGCTCATTGGAGACTGGGTACACTGGACGGACTCGCCGAGAACTCCCGGATGGTATTATACCTTACGTTAGATGGCAGTTCTCTGGTGACACTGGTACAGGTTAGTCTGTAGACCCGAGATCGTCATAGAGTCTTATATGATTCCCACTGTGCTTTGATTTCCACCTTACCACGTCCAAGAGGGCGTGCAAAACGATGGTTTTTGGGTACAGTCCCGAGTCACATGGAGGCAATGAGCGATAGGAGGGGTTTCGTCTCTCCAGGTATTGGGGGTTGATGTTGCGCTATGCTCGATTGGCCATAACAGGGAAGTCCCTGGCCAGGGCTGGTTTAGAGATATACTGGTAAGTGTTACTAGTAGTTTCTCGACCCGTTATGAGCCTCATATAGGCATGACTTATCGGTTATTGGGGTCTGACGTTTACCACCCCTAGACTTGATATGCGACATATCAGACGAGGAGACCGAACTGTACGGTAGTGTCACTGTCAGGCTTTTTGCAGGAGTTGGAGCGGGCTTGCTTGTTGATCTTCTGATCGCTCAATACCCGGGTAGCCGTTACGTCCAGCTAGTACCGCTGACGGCTTGTGGGTGCTTGATATGATCATCACCTACTGCCGGCGTATTGACGAGTCTTTAGAGTCTAATATAGAGGTTGTACTGGCTCAGGCAAAACGAGATAGGAGTGCATATGTGATATGTGCGAGACCGAGAATGATACGAGTATGTGATACCGTATTCTATTCTCGCGATGATTGTATCGATTGGTTGTATGCGATATAACCTAGTTATCGAATCAAATATTGATTCGATAAGTCGATACATTGATATTAGTCGGTTATATGCGATATGACCGGATCGTTAAATCAAGTGTTGATTTAATGTATAATTATATATTTGATATATTACTTTATATTAACTAGTATTGGTTCACTCAAGATTGATTTTCTCATTTGATGTGCACAAGTTGTATATGTGATATATTTTTGTGCACAAGATTGTATCATGTTTGATGATACATGCAAACTTGGGTGTGTATGCTTTAAACCATAGTTTAGGTTAATGGTTAAGGTTTTATTTATTTATTTATTTTTGGAAAAACTAAATGGTGGCTTTTTTGTTTCTTTGCTAGAAGCTTCATGAAGCATGCTAGCATCTTTGAAAAAGTCTTGCCATTTTGTTTTTATCGTTTAACCTAACCATCAACCTAAACCCTAGTTTATTCTCTACATGAGTTAACCTCACCCATGGTTGCATTATGATAAGTCTTCACTTGATTTTCTATTTGGTGAATAATTCTTTTCATTCTTTTCTTTCTTCTTCTTCTTCTTCATGAAGAAAAAGATAAGCTTGCTAGATAATTATCAAGTGATGAATCCATGTGAGAAATCAAATTCTAAAGAGTACCCACTTCCTATCTCACCATCCTCTACTAGACTAGCACTTTAGTTTAGAGTGTTTGCTTCACTAATTCTATGGTTAGTGAGGTAGAAGCTTGAGTCCGTATTCCCTCGACGTAGATCATCTTCGGCACCGAAGACTTGAAGCGATCCCGTTGCAATTTCCTCATGGAGCCGTTCGAGAGTCCGGGAGTTGGTTGATCGCAGCGAAGGGACGTCGTCACGGAGCTTTAAAAGTGGAGGACCGGAT
Organism: Agapanthus africanus; assembly: GCA_030015575.1. Lineage (NCBI taxonomy): Eukaryota > Viridiplantae > Streptophyta > Magnoliopsida > Asparagales > Amaryllidaceae > Agapanthus > Agapanthus africanus. Next base: position 388,113,092 of record CM057342.1, on the reverse strand, counting down.
CTACAAAGGTTGTAGTCCCTTTCCTTTAGTGTAAATGTCATTTACTAGCTTTATGTTTCGCCTAATATCTAGTTAACGATCTTGCTTCGGGTTGTTAGGAACCTAAATTTTTTAATCCGGCATGGTCGATGCCTTGTGGAGCCTCCTTAGTGTTCCTAGTAACCCTACACGTTTTTGTTCTAGGGCCTTATCTCCAGTAAAATAGACCCTTGGTATATGCAAAATTGTCCAATTTGACCTAGGGTAGAATCTGGAGCCTTTTTCCTGAGTTGCTGTTTTAATTCGTGTTTTCGTTTTGCGTATTTTAAAATTCTGGATTTGTATAATTGAGTTTTACCTCGATTACTTGGCGTTTATACGACGATATCGAGGATAGTTTGATGGTTTTGAAAGTGTAGTCCATAGGTTCTAACTTATAGGCCTTAGCGTGTCGTTTGGTTTTCTCGATGTGATTTTAAGGTTTATTTTCGATTGTGTTATCTTGTAGGTACCTTCTCGAGGGCTTCATACGATGAAGAAGATGATGGTGACATCGACACCGACACGCAGGATTCAAGGTTAGTGGATTATATCTACGGGGGAAGTCGGGTGGATGGCGTATAGCACCCCCGCAGTTCGATGTTTAGTATAGTATATATGTACTATTTATGCTAGCTTATTGTGTGTCGTGGATATTTGAGATGAGATTAGGTGTACTGTGGTTAGATTAGGGCGTAGGAGTAAACTAGTCTAGTTTCCTAGATGCGAACCCTAGAATAGGTTTACACCTACACGCACACACATGCTTATTTGTTATAGTTATACCTAGATGATAAGGATTGTGGATGATATTTGGAGATGAGTCAATGAGATTGGGCATAGTGCCATGAGATCGGTGATATATTGTGATTCGTATTTGGGATACGACATGTGATTTTAGCGGGCCTTTGGACGTGTGTTCCACACACGCATTTATATTTATATAGACGGTATCGATTTGTACTAGACTTAGATTAGTACCCCAGATCATGAGATATGATGATAAGGATATCAGATAATTGATGAGATGAATGTGATATTGACCCATACCCAGCTTTTGGGATGCCGTACGATGATTTACCGTACGAGCTTTATATTGATGATAGATCCGCACTCATGACTCGAGGATGTCATGTGATATCGTATCGTACGCAGTACTTTTGAGGCGGGATCACCGACTATTATATTTATATATATATATATATGGACTCAGATTTAGGTGGTTTCCATACCCCTCCCGATTGATTTGTTAGTTAGAGCTGTAGTTTTGCTAGTAGATGTTAGGCTAGGCCGATATCATACCTATTTCAAAACTAACGAATCGGGAGTATTTTAAAGACAGGGAAAGGGATTCTAAGGATATTTTCAAAAGACGCATCTTTTCTTAAAACACCGTAGCCCTTAATTTACTAAAAAACCCGATTCGTCTTATTTCAAAAGGCAAACTGTATGACTTTTTATATTGATGCAGATGCGTCAAGGTTGCATTTATTAGTCAATTTCTGCATACTCTTATTATTCGTATCGCATTGCATGTGCAAATGGTTATTGTTATATTAAACTCATGCTGTTAGGACACCGGCACCGTTATCGATGATGCATATGTTCCACGTACACCTGCTTGCCGGCTCACACACTTCATCATCGATAATTGCCATGTCACTACACTGTAGTTTGGTTGCATTCAGGATATGATCTCTCGCATGGCATACTTGTGTACATACCCATTGTACACCCATACTTACATACATAAGTATTTGCACATACATAGATAATTCTGGCTTGATTAAAGATTTGGGAACCGCAAGATACTCTTAAAAACTAATTCATTTTAAAAGATCGGTTTCCCTTGATATGATATTTCAGTGCGTCCACCATGTGTTTGCTCGATGCTGAGAGCAACATGTGAAACCCGATTCGAGAAGGCGGATGAGGCCGATTGCGGGTACATGGTGGACCCGGTATGGTACCCCGGGGCGAGAACGGATCACTGTGTAGTAGATGGTGAGCCTGGCAGAGGGACTACTACCTACCGGTGATTGTATTTGAGCTCGGCGGATATCCGGAGGATACCGACCGGAGTTGAGAGATGATATGGGTCGATCCGGACTGACGGAGCCTGATATATGAGGATTTACGTGCCGATGCTAGGCACAGGTTTCATGATGTTTTCGAGTGTCGATGCTTGACACTCAGGTTCCATGATTTTGATATATTGCGAGCGACACATATTGATTTACATCCTCATACTTTCCATGCATATGTTTATGATATTTACATGCATGATGCTTATTGTCATTGGATGACACGTGGACGATTTCCACATACATATATTGACATTGATGATATTAATCACATAGTTGGATGATATCCACAGATTCAGAGACTTCATGATATAGTCAACATTGATCATACCTTATAATTATGATAGGTTATTATCTGAGGCACTGGCACGAGCACTTGGCACTACACTCATGTATAGATGTTATATTGCCACCTTATCATGCTTCAGACTTATTCATTTGAGGTTTATATATATATATATATATATATGATTGTATTGACCTAGTATTGTGTCATACATATGATTTCTGCTTTGTGATGTTTTCTATTCACGAGTTGGTAACTCACCCCCGTTGTGCCACAGTTTCTTGTAGGTTTTGCCGTACAGGTTTCATTACGGCTTTTCTGGCACACTGCTTTCTTTACGGGTGACTTGCTTTGGTAGGTGGATTCTTTTGCATCAAAACCACCATTGTATATGTATTATTCAGTTGTATCTAGAAATTCCATCAACCAAACTTGTATATTGTTTCAGACTTAGAAAACCAGTTATGTTTTATTTCGGCCTTAGAGTCGCGCATTGTAGTATTATGGTTTTTATGCTGATTTTGAGTTTTCCTTTGAGTTTTGATCCCCGCCATTCGGCGTTGTATATTATACTGCTTGCGTGGTTGTGATCGTCGATTGACGAAGAGCTAGCCCCGCTTGGGGATGCCCTTTTTCATTGTGTATATATTATTCTTGTTGTACCCCGTTCGGGGCCATTATTTACAAAGCAAACTCTGCCGAAATTTTCAGAAAAGACTAGAGATTTTAAAAATGCATATTCGGCTTACTTATTTAAAAACCTTATTTTTTAAAACATATTTTCCTTACTTCTTAAAAACTAGTTCCTTATTTACTCCTTAAAATGGTTTTAGATTTCTGGGCTTTTGGCTTACTTGAATTAGATGGGGTCCTATAGACTTCATATGATTCAAGTGCCAGTCACGTGCTATTTCGGGTCGTGACAAAGATGGTATCAGAACGCTAGGTTAACCTTGGTTCGAGACTAAGTTTGACTATGCGGTGCCTAGAGCGTTTATATATATATATATATATATATATATATATATATATACACGAAACTTAGGCTTGACCTTATGGATCTTATACTTAGTCGAGGGGGTATTATACCCGAACTTTCATCGCATAGGATGACCCTTGGTTGATGGAGTAGGTAGCTTGAGTAGAGTGACGTACCGTACGTATGTTCCGCGGCATACTTACGATACGCTACTCCGCTTAAGAAACCTTAGAATGTACATTTCCTTGCACAACATTATATTCATTCCTATGATTTATCCTCATCGATACTGGTTATGATTTTGCTGCCACGATTACACGGGCAGAGGGAGCTACGGCTAGAGTTGAGTCAGCACGAGCTCGTCACGGACGAGCACTGACCAGGGTGTGATTCCAGAGACGTACGATTGCATAGAGACTTCGTTTTATTGCGTTTTCACGCCATGAGCGTTTGATAGGTCGCTTTACGAGATTTTTTGGACGTGCAGATCGGCACCAGAGGACCAGGCTACTGCTAGAGGCCAGCCAGAATGTGATGACCATTGATATATCGCTTATTCATGATGATTGAGGCGCTGTTCAGCGTACAGACGAATGAGCCAGTTGTTGCTGCAATAACGAGGTATCGCCCAGATGTTGGAGCTACTGCAGCATGAGTATATACTCAGAGATATGATGGAAGGTCGCTAGTCACCCGAGGATGAATGACTAGGACATGTGGTTCGTTCGCTTTCCCCGATGCGAGGTCATCAGATAGATTGATTCCAGCTAGAGACGACTTCACGCAGATTCGTTGAGAGTCGATAGAGACGATCGAATGTCAGGAACCCGATTCCAAGTTTAAAGTATTCGGAAGACAATGCAAGTAATGCTATGAACCCTCTAGAAGAATGAAACCCTAACTCGACGTAATGACCATGGAACGCCTCCGAACCTTAGGGTTTGCGGCAGTTTAGCGGTGCCATTTGTGAGGCTTGGATTTGCCCTTCTACGGTTGGTCCACAAGTGCTGTGGTATGTATCGGAATACTATTAAACTGTACTCAAGATGTTGATCTCTTGGGGGATTATGAGGTTCTGACAAATCGATCGGATGGTTCGACATCATTCGGATATCATGTGATGGGATACACTGCTTGGGAGACTCCAGATACGAGTATAGCCGTTGGAGCGCAGTCCATGCACCCACGAGAAGACGAGTCCGAATCAGTCGACATTGGAACGAAGTGGAGCAAAGAGTTTGCACGAGATTTCGACGAGATGACGTTCCACTCCGCTGACATCAGAGATGCGATACGCATGCAGAGGTGTTGTATATGGATATACCTTCCAGAAGGAGTCACGATGAGCATACAGCCATTCCGGAATGAGAAACAGATATAGTAAAGATGATAACTCCTGGGCAATTCGGCAGAAACGAGATTTGAGAGAGACCTCGACAGGACCTTTCTGGAATACTATACGAGAAGACTTGGACCCAGGAGTGGTCATATTGCGCACACCCAGCAGGCCAGAGTTCGGCATCGTCGACGAGATAGTTGACTGTTCATATCAGATTTTTGCATTTTCATACCGCCCAATTTTTATCACATTGCTTATCGGTAGATACTCTTGAGCCGTGTTTGCTAGTAAAATGCAGGATACAGGTTCTCGGTTCTAAAACGGTGAAATTCATGGAAAACACGACAAAATCCGGGTTCCTGCCAACCACTGAGAAAACACGGTCTCCGCTCTTCATCCATATGTTGCCAGATACTAGTTTAAGAGACAAAATGGCAAATCAATGTCGTTTTCATGCACAAGGCTCAATGGCAGCACAAGATCCAAGAAATCTACGCGGAGCTCGAGGCAATCATGACAAAAACATCAACAAAAAGTCCACCTTTCCCTCAACAGAAATTCTGGAAAAATCGTGAAGACAATTTGAGAAAATACATATGCCAGAATAAAGTACACAGCAAACCAGGGAAGCACCAAAAATTCCATGCCCTAACTCCACCAGAGTGCGGCGGATCCGCGGCATAGGGAGGCTTAGGCCGCGGATCCGCGGCCACTCTGTGGAGTCAGAGCATGGGCTTTGGGGGGTATTTGGGTCTTTTCATATGTGTTCTGGTGGTTGCCCTAGATTTCCATTCTCCAGCCTATAAATAGCCCAGAACTTTGAGAAGGAAAGGGTCCATAATCTTGTATTTTCTTTTCTAGGTTTAGTATTGTTTCTTCTTCCTCTTCTCATCTCTTCTCCATTGAAACTTGTAGTGAGCTTGTGAGTGAAGAATGATGAATAAAGAAGAACTGTTTATTATTTTACTTGTCTCATTATCTTGTTAATTGTTGTAATTTTCATTTGTTAACTAGTTGTTGTTATTTCTTGTTGTTTCTTTCTTCTCTCTTTTTCTTTATCCTTAACACAACCATGATACTTACGCTTGATCCTTGCCGAGGTGAGGTCGCAAATAGCTAGTTGTTATCTTCTAATCTCTTTCTTTCTATCTTCCTCTTTTGTTTTGTTTTATTTTTCCGTATCATGATGTGTGAGTAGTTTCATACTTGTTAGGGTAGGATAAGGGATGTTTGAGAGAAGAAAATCTCTCTCACTCTTTCCTTGCCCAACAGCTTAATTCGACTCCCTTTAATTGAACCACAATCCGCTCCTTACGGCACCCTATCCTACATGATAACGGTGATTCCGTAGTGAGACCGGTTGTGGTTGAATTAACCGGAGGTTATGGCTAAGAGACAAGAACGGACGGACAAGCACCAAAAGGAAGAACTTATGCGTTGGAAAGCCTAGCTTATACTCGCAAGTTCCTTCCTAGTCGTGCTAATCCCCGTTGTTGCCGATTACCGTAACACCGATATTAAGAGGGGCAACGAAAGATGTGGAGACTCCTAACTCAAACTAACCTAATCCTAACCCTAACAAGCTCTCTTTACATATCATTTTACCACTTAATTAATCACAACAAAATCTGAAAAACTGGACTTAACTCGTTAAAGCACATAGAAAAAGATTCCCATCTCCCTGCGGACGACCCGTACTCAACCGGCTAGCTACAAGCGAAACCGTCTTGATTGCGGTATTTAACTAAAACTTGAACACGCAGAATCCCTAACAATCAAATGGCGCCGTTGCCGGGGAGACGGTAGTTTATTTCCTTGTGTAATTTCGGGTTAACTTGTAAATATAACCGAAAAACAAAACAAAAAAATATACTTTGTAAAAGAAACCATCTTGTTATTCTTGATTAGTTTTTGTCCAAGTGTGCAGGAAAATACAAAGTTCGAGTTCAGTGGCCAAGACGTTGAAAATACGGAGTTCAAGTACAGTGCCAAAGACGTGGGAAGATAGACCCACATCTCGCGGCTATACCGTGACGGATCGAAACGAAGCAAAAGGTCTACTGTAAGATTCTGGGGCAGTTCCAGTAAGCAAATCCAAATTCAATAGCTCCAGACAAGAAGAGGACAGAAACAGAAGCACACCCAAATTTTTCAGAAGCCCAACTCCTCCTTATTGCCGCGGAACCGCGGCATAAGCAAGCTTAAGCCGCGGAACCGCGGCCGTTTGGTGGCCTCAGGGTTCCAATTTCCCTGTAAGTGTTTCTCTTCTTCTCCCCACTCCTCTGGACTCCAATAAATTGTGTTTTCTGCAGATTTCTTTGCGCAAACTTTTCTCCCCCTTCCAATAAACTGTTCTTGTGCAGGATTCTTTGCGCCGCAAATAAAAATTGTTTGCAGTTGATTTGTTACCGCTTTGCATTTCTTAATACGGACTTAAGGGGCTTGAAACCAATCCAGATTGGGTGGGGATTTCATCACCCTTCCCAGGACCCCAAAAATCACAAAAGCATATGCATTGTCCATTGTAAATTAAAAAATACTAGACTTCAGCCCTAAGGACTTCGCGCTCATTAGGAGAAGATAAACCGTGTTTAGAACCTCGCTTAACGGTATATTGTTTACGGGGTGTCTAGGAAAGTGTTAACGGCGCAACCGCCAAAAGAGAAAGGGTTATTTAATTAAGGAACTTTGCGAAAGCGTTGGACAACCTCCCCTTATCTCTGCACTTACCTGGCCTCGTGATCAGTGTATTTTTAAGCCCGTTTCTCGACACTGTTTAACTTCGACAATCAAGTTCAGGAGCAGGTCTAGTAGACCTAGGTTACCCTAGATCTAGGTGTGATTGTGCATATCTTGTTTGTGATTACTTAAGCCGTATTTCCGTACATATTTCTGTAAATCTCTTTCTAAAAACAAAAAAAAAAAGAAAAAAAATCAAAAACTTTTATAAAAACTTGCCCTTTGTCGCCAAATCCATTTTTTTCACCCACCACCCATCGCCTTTCTCCATTGACATTTTCTTACCCTCACCTTCTCCGTTTTGACTATACTAAACTCGTTTAGTGTATGTCCGCTTGGACTCAGGACACTAGCGCCCGTCTAGTCCGCGTTACGTTAGTCGCTACCGACTACGCGATCGACTCCGAAGTCGATACTCCGTCCACTCCTCTTTCACCCCTTCCTTTGCCGGCCAACTCCGACGTTGACCGGAATTCTGTTCATACATCTTCACCTTCACCTTCACCAACCTCTTCTTCCGCGATATCAGGATTTAATCCGAACATCTCTTTGACTACCCCTGGATTGGCTCCACCTCCTACGGAGACCAATATCCCACCACCACCGCCTGTTGTAGCGCCGCAGCGAATCGCGCTCCAGGATCGTTTCTATCCCACCCGTTCTGCACTTCCCACCTGCCTTTCTCTTCCTCCTTCCAATGGGGACAACTTTGAAATTAAGCCCCACTTCATCAACATGCTTCCACGTTTTCATGTGCTTGAATCTGAAGATGCCTATATCTTCATCAACAAATTTCAAAACGTCTGTGGCATGATGAAAACCACCCAGCTGTCGGACGATGCTATACGTCTACGGGTCATTCCGTTCACTTTATGTGATCTTGCTGAAAAATGGCTGTATAGCACCGCTTCCCACTCAATCACCAGCTGAGACGAGTTTGTTAAAGCGTTTCTAAAAAAATTTATCCGAATCATAAGACCGCAAGGATTCGAAATGAAATCAACCAATTCTCTCAGCTTCCTTCTGAGCCCTTCTGGAAGTGCTTTGACCGATACAAAGACCTTCTTGTTCAGTGTCCTCACCACGGTATAGAGAAATGGCAACTCTGCCAAACCTTATACGAGGGCCTGAACCCAGCAACGAAGCAGTTGTTGGAAACCATCTGTCAGGGCCACTTCCTATCGAAATCTGACGAGGAAGCATGGCAGTTCTTTGATGACCTTGCGGAGCAAACGCTACAATGGGAGAGCACCAGACCGACTTCTTCTTCTTCCACCTCCACTTCTACCGGTCAGTCTAGGGTAGGAATTCACCAACTTGATGTCTCTATTGCGATGAAAGCTGAAATGGCTGCAATAACAAGAAAGCTTGAAGCGATAGAAAGCAAATTTTCTTCTCCTGCTCCTGCCCCTGTTCTCCCCCTTCATACCATTTGCGCTTGTTGTTCCGATCCTTCTCACTTGACCGAAGAGTGTCCTTACAATCCACCCTCGCAAGGACAGGATCAGGTTAATGCTACATTCCAGCAAAGACCGAGGAATGATCCATACTCTTCCACCTACAATCCCAGTTGGAGGAACCACCCCAATTTCGCTTGGAATCAGAATCAGAATCAATTCCAAGGCAACAATTTCCAAAGGCACCCTCCGCCGCAACAACAAGCGCAACAACAAACTCAACAGCAGTTTCAGCAACCCTTCCAACCCCAACCTTTCCAAAATCAGACGAACAACTTTGCACCCAACAATTCTTTTCCACCAAACAACTTTGTTCCGTCAAACAACGATAAGGTTTCCTCGCTCGAACGAAGTCTGGAGGCGTTCGTTAAACAATCGACTCAATCCACCGCCAACATCCAGTCTTCCATTCAATCCTTAGTGCAACACACTGCCGCACACGGGCAAAGCATCAAGACCATCGAGGCCCAGATTGCACAGCTGAACACGGCCTTAAGCGAGCGAGAGAAGGGGAAGCTCCCGTCCCAGCCACTCCCAAATCCCGGTCACCCACATAATGCACATATTGCTCTTGAACAACAGAACCATAATGTGAGTGCCGTGACATCGGGAAGGATGCTGCAAAACAACATTGGCAAACGGATCAACGATGACACCCCGGCCGCTTCTTCTTCTTCTTCTTCTTCTTCTTCGTCTTTTGAGCCTATTCTCCGTTCTTCACAAGGCTCCCCTTCCTCTTCTTCTGCTCTGAACGGACCCACTTCTCACTCCACGAAGACACCTATTCTGGGATCCGTTCCAACTCCACAATCTCCTCCTCCAGCATTAGACTCAACCAATTTTCAAAATGTTCCATTTCCAAACCGGTTGAGGTCTAACAAACAAAATCCACAAATGGAGAAGATTCTGGAGTTATTTAAGCAGGTTAACATTAACATTCCTCTTTTAGATGCTGTCCAACAAGTCCCGTCCTACGCGAAAATCTTAAAGGACTTGTGCACGAAAAAGAGGAAGTCTCAGGTACCCAAGAAAGTTTTCTTGGCTAGTGCTGTGAGTGATGCCCTTACCCAATCTTTACCACAAAAATGGAAGGACCCTGGCTGTCCTACGATTTCAATTACCATTGGGGATAAGAACATCAACCGCGCAGTAGTAGATCTTGGTGCCAGTGTTAACCTGCTTCCGTATTCAGTATACGAGCAATTAGGCGTCGGAGAGCTAAAACCCACGCACTGCACTCTCCAAATGGCCGACCGATCGATCACCCATCCTAGGGGTGAGCTAGAGGATGTATTAATAAAAGTCGGGGACTTCATATTCCCCATTAACTTCATTGTATTAGATACACAGCCTGTAGCTAACCCCCGGAATCAAATTCCGGTGATACTCGGTCGCCCATTTCTCGCAACCTCAAATGCTGTGATCAATTGTCGTAATGGTTCGATGAACCTCTCTTTTGGAAATATGACGATTGAACTCAACATTTTTAGGTTGGGGAATCAGCCCGCCGAACCTAATGCTCATATACTGGACGTCTGCTCGATCCAGGAGATCACCCCAGAAGAGTGTGAATTCGAGGAGTTTCTGTTTGATCACGATAATCTTGACGCCACTAGTGCGTTTCTCTTCGAACCTGCTGCTGTTTCTGCGCCCGACAACGACTACGAGTGTTTCACGTTCTCGAACGATCTTAGCCGCGCACAACCCGAGTTTGAATCCTTCGACTTTCCGGATGAGTTACCTGAACCATCCAACTCGGTTTCCTACACTCGCTTTGAACCTTTGCTGGAGTCCTTTGAGTTCGAGACCTTTGCACCAATCTTGCCTTCCATTGTTTCACCTCCAACGCTCGAACTCAAGCCTTTGCTGTCTCACCTTAAGTACGCTTACTTAGGTGAGAACGAGACCCTCCCTGTCATCATCTCGGCTTCTCTAGCTCCAGAGCAAGAGAAAGCCCTTCTCGCGGTCTTGCACAGCAACAGGCAAGCTTTTGGCTGGTCCATGGCGGACATCAAGGGGATTAGTCCCCTGATCGTTGAGCATCACATTCATCTGATGGATGATGCCAAACCAGCCCGGGATCCACAAAGACGTCTTAATCCAGTCATGAAGGAGGCTGTGAAGAAGGAGATCGTCAAATGTCTAGATAGTGGTATCATTTACCCTATCTCTGATAGCCAGTGGGTTAGCCCCATTCATGTTGTCCCCAAGAAGTCGGGCATCACAGTCATAACCAACGAGGCGAATGAGTTAATCCCTACTCGCACCCAAACTGGGTGGCGAGTTTGCATTGATTACAGAAAACTCAACGCCGCAACACGGAAAGACCACTTTCCGCTACCTTTCATTGACCAGATGCTTGAACGATTGGCCGGACACGAGTACTACTGCTTTCTTGATGGCTACTCCGGCTATAATCAAATTCCTATCGCCGAAAAAGACCAGTACAAGACCACTTTCACTTGTCCTTTCGGCACGTTTGCATATCGTCGCATGCCCTTTGGGTTATGCAATGCGCCCGCTACCTTCCGGCGGTGTATGATGGGTATCTTCTCAGACATGGTGGAAAAATTTCTGGAGATTTTCATGGATGACTTCTCCATCTTCGGCGATTCCTTCAACGAGTGTTTGCTGCATCTTGACGCTGTCCTTACCCGATGTAAGGACAAGAATCTCACTTTGAACTGGGAGAAATGCCACTTCATGGTGCGCGAAGGTATTGTCTTAGGACATATCATCTCGCAAAATGGCATAGAGGTTGACAAAGCAAAGATTGAGGTCATTTCCAATCTGCCTCCTCCCCGATGCGTCAAAGATATCCGAGCCTTTCTTGGCCATGCCGGTTTCTATAGACGGTTCATCAAGGACTTTAGCAAGATTGCTAGGCCCTTAACTCTTTTGCTGGCCAAGGACACGCCATTCGACTTCAACTCGAGCTGTGTGACTGCCTTCGAGTCATTGAAAAGCTCACTCACTTCTGCTCCCGTTCTTTCTTCACCTGACTGGACGCACCCATTTGAGATTATGTGCGATGCATCCGACTTTGCCATCGGTGCTGTCCTTGGACAACACATCAACAAGATGCCGCACGTAATCTATTATGCGAGCCGAACCCTGAACGACGCCTAACTCAATTATACAACAACTGAGAAGGAATTCTTAGCTGTTGTATTTGCTTAAGAAAAGTTCAGGCCCTACCTCATCGGCTCTCCAGTCATTGTCTACACTGACCATTCTGCTCTGCGCCATCTTTTTGCGAAGAAAGATGCAAAATCTCGGTTAATACGTTGGATCCTCTTGCTTCAAGAGTTTGACCTTGTCATTAAGGACAAACGAGGATGTGAAAACGTAGTTGTCGACCATCTCTAACGACTTCCTTCTTCTCCTTTGCTTCCTATTCCAATCAACGACGTTTTCCCGGATGAACAGCTCTTGACAGTATCTTGCGAACCCTGGTTCGCAGATATTGTGAACTATTTGGCCACGGGATTACTACTGACTGAATGGTCAAGTCAGGACAGACTTCGCTTCTTATCCCAAGTAAAGCACTTTTACTGGGACGAACCCTACTTGTTCAAGTACTGTCCTGACCAGATTATTCGTCGGTGTGTCCCTGACGAGGAATTCAAGAGTGTGCTGTCATTTTGCCACGATCAAGCGTGTGGCGGGCACTTTGGCCCCAGAAAGACAGCTGAGAAGATCTTGCAATGTGGTTTCTATTGGCCACAACTCTTCAAAGACGCTCACGACTATTGCAAGACTTGCTCCCGGTGCTAACACATGGGCCGGATATCCTGAAGGAACGAGATGCCGCTCCAACCGATCTTGGTTGTGGAGATTTTCGATGTTTGGGGGATAGATTTCATGGGGCCGTTTCCCAGCTCTTTCGGGAACTTGTACATCCTTCTAGCTGTTGATTACGTCTCTAAAAGGGTCGAGGCTGTGCCCAGCCGGACTAACGACAACAAGGTTGTCGTTAGGTTCCTTAAAGAAAACATTTTCTCCCGGTTAAGGCACCCCCGAGCGATCATTAGCGACAATGGAAGTCATTTCTGCAATAAGACTTTCGAGGCCTTGATGCGGAAGTATTCCATTAATCATAAGCTCTCTACGCCCTACCACCCACAAACTTGCAGGCAGGCCGAAGTTTCAAATCGGCAAATCAAGCAGATACTGGAGAAGACGGTTTCCAAGAACCGTAAGGATTGGTCGCTGAAACTCACTGATGCCCTTTGGGCATTTCGAACCGCTTATAAGACCGACCTTGGCATGTCTCCCTATCGGCTTGTGTACGGAAAAGCCTGCCACCTACCTGTCGAAATAGAGCATCACGCATTTTGGGCGATAAAGGAGCTGAATCTGTCTCTTGATGATGCGGGCAGCCATCGGAAGCTGCAGTTGAACGAACTAAGCGAGCTTAGGGATGAGGCTTACGATAACGCGGTTGTCGTTAAGAATCGAACGAAGGTGTTTCACGATAAACAGCTTTTGCGCAAAACCTTCGTACCTGGTCAGCAGGTACTGCTTTACGACACCCGACTTCATTTCCATCCAGGAAAGCTCAGATCTCGCTGGAAAGGGCCGTATTTTGTGCGGAATGTGTATCCGCAGGGCGCTGTGGATTTGGAAAATCCAAAGGACGGTTCACTTTTCAAAGTAAACGGACACCGATGCAAACCGTACCTTAGCGCCGAACCAACAGAGGAGCTCCTGTTCCTACAGGAGCCGGTTTACCCTGAATGATCTTCCTCTGCCTACCTCCAAACATCGGTTATCCAGCCAAGAACAGTGGACACTGTTCCAAATAAGTTTGGGGGTATGTACAAACCATTTTGTATATATTTGTGTATATTCTTTTTCTTTTTCTTTAAAAACAAAAAAAAAAATTGTGTATCGCTAACCGACAATTTTGAACCTTCAAATGATCTCTTCTTGCAATGACAGTGAGGACACTGTCCAGTTTAAGTTTGGGGGTACGCTCGGTACGCATTTCTTACCTTCGTATTCATGTGTATATTTTGCATCTGCATATTAAAATCCATAAAATCCATAAAAATCTGAAAATTTTCTAAAAACATAAAAACTTTTCTGTCAAGTTAGCTTGTGGAAGAACTCTGATTCAACATTTCGACGGTTTTTGTTTGAAAAAATAGGAATAACTAAATCTTATGTTTAGATTTTGAAAACCTGAAAGATAACTCTCCTTTGAAGTTAACTATAGCTGATATACGTCTTTACATCACACTACACGTGTCGTAAGTTTTTGGGAATTAGATGACAAGTCTTTTATGTTTAAAAACTTTTAAACAGATAAATGATTTACTGAGGATCAAATAGGTTTGTTCTGAAATAAGTAATGTCAAGAATAGTTTATGAAGTAAAGCAAATATGAAGGAATGTTATTGATGCCGTAATTGGAACTAAGTCTGAAAAATAACCCATCCGAAACTTGATTGGAATGATTACACACCAAAACCCACTAAACACGTCTTTTATCCAAAAAAATAATTGAACTGCCGGTTATATCTCCGTTCGTATTAAATCATCTGATTTTCACGCCAAACTGTCTTTTGTTTTTGGACCTAGGTAACTTGAGTAATTAAGTCCGCTAGGGTGTTTCTACACCTAATGCCCTAAAACCAACTAGTTTGGGAGCATTGGCCTAAAGCTCGCTAAGAAGCCTAGAAAGTCCAGATTAAAACAAAGTCAAGCAAGTGTTCTCTCCGAGTTAAAATTCCTAACGGTTCTTTGTGTGAGAATAATCTTGATAAAAGACAGAATTTTATAAAAAAAAAATTAGCGGAGATATGAAGGTTTTACTCTATGATAAAGACTATTGCACGTTCACAGAGGTGTGTATGAAATGAAAACAAGAAAAAGATGGAGTGAAGAATAAGACCTAGTTTCCTGTTAGGGAAGATAGAAATTCTGAAGTTGAAACTTTACTGGAAAACGAAACTTGAAAAATGCTTAACTCTTTATAAAACATATGTGATCCTTTTAAAATTGTTATCTAGACTTTAGTGTGCGACATGATGACTTTAATCGATCCTTCTGGAACTTAGCGACACTATTTGCACTGCATGTAAAGACATATAAAATCTGTAGTTAAATAAGAAGTGAGGTGTGAAAAATAAAGGTTCGATGATCTAGACTTAGGATTATAGAATTGTTATTTTCTAAAACACAACTTTAGGGTTTGAATCTTAGTTATTTTACAAAACCAACTTGACCGGATTTTGTGGGTAGTATCCGCTGAAAACCCTGAGGAGACAACACTCCTCCTACTAGGGACACCTAGAGGTTTAACAGCTTGTTGCACATGCTCAGTGCAATCGCGTTCCCTGCGAAAGTGAGGTTAGGAAATTTTTTGTGAATAAATTGGCTTTGCTCGGGACGAGCAAATTATAAGTTTGGGGGTATTTGTTCATATCAGATTTTTGCATTTTCATACCGCCCAATTTTTATCACATTGCTTATCGGTAGATACTCTTGAGCCGTGTTTGCTAGTAAAATACAGGATACAGGTTCTCGGTTCTAAAACGGTGAAATTCATGGAAAACACGACAAAATCCGGGTTCCTGCCAACCACTGAGAAAACACGGTCTCCGCTCTTCATCCGTATGTTGTCAGATACTAGTTTAAGAGACAAAATGTCAAATCAATGTCGTTTTCATGCACAAGGCTCAATGGCAGCACAAGATCCAAGAAATCTACACGGAGCTCGAGGCAATCATGACAAAAACATCCACAAAAAGTCCACCTTTCCCTCAACAGAAATTCTGGAAAAATCGTGAAGACAATTTGAGAAAATACATATGCCAGAATAAAGTACACAGCAAACCAGGGAAGCACCAAAAATTCCATGCCCTAACTCCACCAGAGTGCGGCGGATCCGCGGCATAGGGAGGCTTAGGCCGCGGATCCGCGGCCACTCTGTGGAGTCAGAGCATGGGCTTTGGGGGGTATTTGGGTCTTTTCATATGTGTTCTGGTGGTTGCCCTAGATTTCCATTCTCCAGCCTATAAATAGCCCAGAACTTTGAGAAGGAAAGGATCCATAATCTTGTATTTTCTTTTCTAGGTTTAGTATTGTTTCTTCTTCCTCTTCTCATCTCTTCTCCATTGAAACTTGTAGTGAGCTTGTGAGTGAAGAATGATGAATAAAGAAGAACCGTTTATTATTTTGCTTGTCTCATTATCTTGTTAATTGTTGTAATTTTCATTTGTTAACTAGTTGTTGTTATTTCTTGTTGTTTCTTTCTTCTCTCTTTTTCTTTATCCTTAACACAACCATGATGCTTACGCTTGATCCTTGCCGAGGTGAGGTCGCAAATAGCTAGTTGTTATCTTCTAATCTCTTTCTTTCTATCTTCCTCTTTTGTTTTGTTTTATTTTTCCGTATCATGATGTGTGAGTAGTTTCATACTTGTTAGGGTAGGATAAGGGAAGTTTGAGAGAAGGAAATCTCTCTCACTCTTTCCTTGCCTAACAGCTTAATTCGACTCCCGTTAATTGAACCACAATCCGCTCCTTACGGCACCCTATCCTACATGATAACGGTGATTCTGTAGTGAGACCGGTTGTGGTTGAATTAACCGGAGGTTATGGCTAAGAGCCAAGAACGGACGGACAAGCACCAAAAGGAAGAACTTATGCGTTGGAAAGCCTAGCTTATACTCGCAAGTTCCTTCCTAGTCGTGCTAATCCCCGTTGTTGCCGATTACCGTAACACCGATATTAAGAGAGGCAACGAAAGATGTGGAGACTCCTAACTCAAACTAACCAAATCCTAACCCTAACAAGCTCTCTTTACATATCATTTTACCACTTAATTAATCACAACAAAATCTGAAAAACTGGACTTAACTCGTTAAAGCACATAGAAAAAGATTCCCATCTCCCTGCGGACGACCCGTACTCAACCGGCTAGCTACAAGCGAAACCGTCTTGATTGCGGTATTTAACTAAAAATTGAACACGCAGAATCCCTAACAATCATTGACCAGGCTAGGATAGAGGACCTCACCCAGATACGTTATGAATTGATCAAGAAAGGACGAGTATGGAGTATACCTCCGCAGGTTAGGACGAGTTCCCGAGGACGTGTTCCGCTAGATATCTTCCACAGAGTGATGAAGATACCGAGTTCATGATTTCGAGTCCGTGTGAGAGACCTCGGATGGACCGTAACCGAGAACAATTGCAGTGCGCAGATAGAGACGTGACGTCGGAGTAGACGATGATACAGACAAGCGGGACAAGAGGTTGAGGCGAGATGCTGACGAGCTGTTGTTACTCCCCGTTAAGATTAAAGGTCGGATATGTCTACAGAGGCGTTTGGATGCGACCAGCTTCCGAGAAAATGCTGTGCTGAGGACGCAGATGTCCAAAGAGCGAGAAAGGATTTTGCAAGAGTACCAGCCTCCGTACAGTTCGGCATAGGCGAGATCGGAAGAGACCTTGAGCAGAATTCCTTCCAGGACACTGCTGCGATAAGATTTGCACCAGGATCAGATGTGTGATGTACATTCAGAGGACCAGAGGTCGGTGCCGGTGACGTGCGGCTTTACGAGTGGTCGTGAGGATTTACCGAGAGATGAACAGAGAAGTGCCAGAACGGAATCGTCCCCGTTAGCACACCTGACCGGGCCAATGAGCCGATGGATCGCGAGATAGGTAATCCA
The DNA here is from genome assembly GCA_030015575.1 of Agapanthus africanus. Classification (NCBI taxonomy): domain Eukaryota; kingdom Viridiplantae; phylum Streptophyta; class Magnoliopsida; order Asparagales; family Amaryllidaceae; genus Agapanthus; species Agapanthus africanus. The sequence continues at coordinate 388,095,504 of CM057342.1, read as the reverse complement.
CAGGGAAGATAAGGACCCAGAGACAGAGGACGCCGGACCATGAACAGGAGGCAAGTAGATATCTTGCGCTGCTAGCATCGGATGTACCGACACCTTCTCGACTGCGAAGGAGGAAATATCGACGGCGGTATTTATGATTTTTGATTTTGTGATTCGATTATCACGTATCCGTCACCTTGGATTCGGTATTTTTGGAAGATCTGTTCGCATGATTTGGTCTTGATGGCTGAGTTCCATGATTTCTTTTTTCGTGCACCGTGGTTGCACCTACTGGGTATTTATATTTTGCGCATAGTTATTATGCTTGAGGTATTGATTGTGATTTCATGCCTATTTTAGGCCGGTGATTTGATTTATGCTTTCAGCATAGTTTTCATACACTTTTAGTGTTTTGATTTGGATTTTCGCGCGTGATTAGCGCATATTTTGAGATATGATTTTGGTGCACACCAGATGCACTAAATCCGGATTCCTTGTGCATGTCAGATGCACCTGATTTTGCTGTCAGGCATGCCCGTTGCCTTTGGCAGATGTTTCGTGCACACCCGTTACACCTAGGTGATGTTTCTGTGCACATGTATGGAACATATATGGATTTTGATTTCCGTGTGCACCAGACGCACAGGGTATTCTTATATACATTTTTGGGATTTATTCCTTATGGACCAGTACGTTTTTATGATATTTGCTTTGTTTTCGTACTGAGCAGGACTAGTCAGAGGACAGTGCCTGGATATACTTTTCATGCATTGATAGTTATCGAAAGGATTTCCAAAAAGAGAGCTATAGTCTCAGTATTTACCTACGTGTCCGATATGACACGAAATGTTTAAAATAAGGAAACCCTTCTAAATTGTTTTCAAAACGGCGGAACGTACATATTAAACAGAGGATATATACGTATATGGTTATTTTATTATAATAGACGTCCGCCACTGTGCAGTGTTAAGCGCATTGCACAGCGACTTAAAAAGATTTAGCATGCATTTACTTCAGCTATTTACATGTATAGATTTGATGTCTACATGTATAGTTCTGATTTATATCATATTGGTTTTATTTTGGATTTGACATTTGTGTCTTTACCATGACTCCGATGATTGCGGGATGCTTGACGGAGTTTTTGATTTCGAGTTATCTGCTCATTACTCATGCGCATGCATTGCGCTATGATGCGTTTTATGTATTGATGATTTTAGAGCCCCGACGACTTGGACTTTTTATTGAAATGTTATAGAATTTGGGGGTTTAAAATTTAAATTCGGAGATCGAATTTCTTTAATGGGGGAAGATTGTAAAATTTCAAAAAAAAATAAAATATTATTTTTGGGAATTTGTATAATTTAATATTATTTTTAATGAATATTTTAATATTTCGGTATAATTAAATACCGATAAATTGGGGAAATTTTTTGAAAATTATAGAAATTACTAAAAGAGGGTGTTTTATGTGAATTATGCAATTTTTAAGTTTTTATGATTAATTATATGCTAATTTAGTGCTAATCGCGATTAAAAATCGCTAATCGCGCTTTAAGCGTATTTTGTACAAACATGCACCATATCTTTTCTTTAACAGTTGTTGCATTTTCCTACATGTTTTGGGTGCATGGCTTGTTATTTTGGGGTTACTATTGAGGTGAGAAGGAATTAGAAAAGAAAAGAAAAGAGTATTATATTAGGTATGGTGAAGATAGAGAAAGAGTGGGTGAGGGTCAACTTGAGTCATGAGCCATCCCTCATCATTTCATCCTCTCATTTCTCTCCCCTCTCCTCCCTTTGCTGCTGCTGCTGCTGCACACACCCCCTCCTCCTCCATCTTCAATCCCCTAAAACACCATGGAAATCAACTCAAAACCCAAACCCCATTTCACAAATAAGATGCACAAGCTCAAGGGAAACACATTGGACGAAGAAAGAGAAGATTTTGAGGACTTTGAGCAACTCAAGAAAATTCTTGAGTTGCCAAAGGAGGTAATTTCTGCACCATTAGAGTAGTGTTTCAATTCCTTATGCATCCCTACATGTTTCATGTCGATATTGAGTGGTTATGTGGACTTAGAAAATTTTAGTAAGGGTTTGAGGGAACTTTGGGTTGTGATGGGTAATTAAGCTCAGTAGAGACTACACAAACCCCCTAGTGCTAGAATTCAGGCCAAAAACAGAGACTAGAAACCCGGAATACGGATTTAGAAAAGCCGATATTGGGAAATTATGGAATCTGTGAGGGTTAAAAGGAATCTGCTATCACCCCGAGACTCTGAAAATCATTTTGTGAACACAGAGAGATGTGCAGGTACCCAGGAAGCAAACCCCAAAACCCCAGACCCTATATCCCATTGCATGCCGCTAATTAATTCCTTCTGGCCGCAATTTGCGGCCAGAGCAGGTTAGAAATGGTTCATTTTTGTTCTAGGGCCTTATCTCCAGTAAAATAGACCTTTGGTATATGCAAAATTGTCCAATTTGACCTAGGGTAGAATCTGGAGCCTTTTTCCTGAGTTGCTGTTTTAATTCGTGTTTTCGTTTTGCGTATTTTAAAATTCTGGATTTGTATAATTGCGTTATACCTCGATTACTTGGCGTTTATACGACGATATCGAGGATAGTTTGATGGTTTTGAAAGCGTAGTCCATAGGTTCTAACCTATAGGCCTTAGCGCGTCGTTTGGTTTTCTCGATGTGATTTTAAGGTTTATTTTCAATTGTGTTATCTTGTAGGTACCTTCTCGAGGCATTCAAATGATGAAGAAGATGAAGGCGACATCGACACCGAGACGCAGGATTCAAGGTGAGTAGATTATATCTACGGGAGAAGTCGGGTGGATGGCGTATAGCACCCCCACAGTTCGATATTTAGTATAGTATATATGTACTATTTATGCTAGCTTATTGCGTGTCGTGAATATTTGAGATGAGATTAGGTGTACTGTGGTTAGATTAGGGCGTAGGAGTAAACTAGTATAGTTTCCTAGATGCGAACCCTAGAATAGGTTTACACCCACACGCACACACATGCTTATTTGTTATAGTTATACCTAGATGATGAGGATTGTGGATGATATTTGGAGATGAGTCGATGAGATTGGGCATAGTGCCATGAGATCGGTGATATATTGTGATTCGTATTTGGGATACAACATGTGATTTTAGCGGGCCTTTGGACGTGTGTTCCACACACGCATTTATATTTATATAGACGGTATCGATTTGTACTAGACTTAGATCAATACCCTAGATCATGAGATATGATGATAAGGATACCAGATAATTGATGAGATGAATGTGATATTGACCCGTACCCAGCTTTTGGGATGTCGTACGATAATTTACGATGCGAGCTTTATATTGATGATAGATCCGCACTCATGACTCGAGGATGTCATATGATATTGTATCGTACGCGGTACCTTTGAGGCGGGATCACCGACTATTATATATATATATATATTGACTCAGATTTAGGTGGTTTCCATACCCCTCCCGATTGACTTGTTAGTTAGAGCTGTAGTTTTGCTAGTAGATGTTAGGCTAGGCCAATATCATACCTATTTCAAAACTAACGAATCAGGAATATTTTAAAGACAGGGAAAGGGATTCTACGGATATTTTCAAAAGACACATCTTTTCTTAAAACACCGTAGCCCTTATTTTACTAAAAACCCCGATTCGTCTTATTTCAAAAGGCAAACTGTATGACTTTTTATATTAATGCAGATGCGTCACTGTTGCATTTATTAGTCGATTTCTGCATACTCTTGTTATTCGCATCGCATTGCATGTGCAAATGGTTATTGTTATATTAAACTCATGCTGTTAGGACACCGGCACCATTATCGATGATGCATATGTTCTATGTACACCTGCTTGCCGGCTCACATACTTCATCATCGATAATTGCCATGTCACTACACTGTAGTACGGTTGCATTCAGGATATGATCTCTCGCATGGCATACTTATGTACATACCCATTGTACACCCATACTTACATACATAAGTATTTGCACATACATAGATAATTCTAGCTTGATTAGAGATTTGGGAATCGCAAGATACTCTTAAAAACTAATTCATTTTAATAGATCGGTTTCCCTCAACATGTGCATATTTCTATTCCATATTGCATGATATACTGATATGCTAACATTTCTTTTACATGTCGCATACAACATGCTTTTGATTATACGCATTGAGATATGTTGTTTCCATGATATTTCTGGATTTGGGAACCGTGGATATTTCAAAAGAGAGTATGTAATTGTTTTAAAAACCCGGTTACCCTTGATATGATATTTCAGTGCGTCCACCATGCGTTTTCTCGGTGCTGAGAGCAACATCTGAAACCCGATTCGAGGAGGCGGATGAGGCCGATTGCGGGTACATGGTGGACCCGGTATGGTACCCCGGGGCGAGAACGGATCGCTGTGTAGTAGACGGTGAGCCTGGCAGAGGGACTACTACCTACCGGTGATTGTATTTGAGCTCGGCGGATATCCGAAGGATACCGACCGGAGTTGAGAGATGATATGCGCCGATCCAGACTGACGGAGCCCGATATATGAGGATTTACGTGCCGATGCTAGGCATAGGTTTCATGATGTTTTTGAGTGTCGATGCTTGACACTCAGGTTCCATGATTTTGATATGTCGCGAGCGACACATGTTGATTTACATCCTCATACTTTCCATGCATATGTTTATGATATTTACATGCATGATGCTTATTGTCATTAGGTGACACGTGGACGATTTCCACATATATATATTGACATTGATGATATTGATCACATAGTTGGATGATATCCACAGATTCATAGACTTCATGATATAGTCGACATTGATCATACCTCATAATTATGATATGTTATTACCTGAGGCACTGGCACGAGCACTTGGCACTAGACTCATGTATAGATGTTATATTGCCACCTTATCATGCTTCAGACATATTCATTTGAGGTTTATATATATATCTGATCATATTGACCTAGGATTGTGTCATACATACGATTTCTGCTCTGTGATGTTTTCTATTCACGATTTGGCAACTCACCCCCGTTGTGCCACAGTTTCTTGCAGGTTTTGCCGTACAGGTTTCATTGCGGCTTTTCTGGCACACTGCTTTCCTTACGGGTGACTTGCTTTGGTAGGTGGATTCTTTGCATCAGAACCACCATTGTATATGTATTATTCAGTTGTATCTAGAAATTCCATCAACCAAACTTGTATATTGTTTCAGACTTTGAAAACCAGTTATGTTTTATTTCGGCCTTAGAGTCGCGCATTGTAGTATTATGGTTTTCATGCTGATTTTGAGTTTTCCTTTGAGTTTTGATCCTCGCCATTCAGCGTTGTATATTATACTGCTTGCGTGGTTGTGACCGTCGATTGACGAAGAGCTAGCTCCCGCTTGGGGATGCCCTTTTTCATTGTATATATATTATTCTTGTTGTACCCCGTTCAAGGCCATTATTTACAAAGGAAACTCTGCCGAAATTTTCAGAAAAGACTAGAGATTTTAAAAATGTATATTCGGCTTACTTATTCAAAAACCTTGTTTTTTAAAACATGTTTTTCTTACTTCTTAAAAACCAGTTCCTTATTTACTCCTTAAAATGGTTTTAGATTTCTGGGCTTTTGGCTTACTTGAATTAGATGGGGTCCTATAGACTTCATATGATTCAAGTGCCAGTCACGTGCTATTTCGGGTCGTGACAAAAGTCCTCCCTATATATGTCCAAGTATCCACTATAATATACATCACATGTATAATAATGGCCTCTAGGGAATACATATAACTAACAATCTCCCACTTGCACTAAGGCCATTTGTTGTAGTATCTCATACCCAACGTCCTATAGAAGTCTCTCTAGGGAAAGGCCTTTGTGAGTGGATCCGCCGTGTTATCCTTCGCGTCAACTCTCCTGACCCCGATCCCCTGGAGATCAACCATCTCCCTGATCAGGTGATACTGTCCTCAGAATATGTCTGGAATGCTGATGGGACCGGTGTTCTTAGGACAAAACCACAACTCCATTGTTGTCACAATAATAGTTATTGGACGCTCAATGGTAGGAACCATGTTCATCTCATGAACAAGAAACATCCAGACATCCACTTCGGTAGCATCGTTGGTAGCGATGTATTCAGCCTTTATCGTCTAGTTTGCCACGGTATCTAGCTTGGAACTCTTCCAACATATCGTCCCTCCACTAAGGGTAAAGACAAAGCCCGTGACTGACTTTCATTCGACCTTATCACTCTGGAAGCTCTAATTGGTAAAGGACTCCCACTGGAGTTCGCCGTTACCAAATACCAAGAACATTTCTTTAGTGCTTCTCAAATACTTAAGAATGTCCTACACAGCTATCCAGTGATTTTCCCAAGATCCAATTGATTCCTAATCACTACACCTAGTGAGTCAGCTACATCTGGTCTGGTACATAACATCGCATACATGTTAGAGCCTACTGCCGAAGCATAGGTTATCCCTTGCACGCGAGCTCTCTCTAAATCAGTCTTGGAAGACATCTTTTTGGAGAGGGCGATTCCTGAGTAAGTGGGCGAACCACCACGCTTAGAATCCTCCATACTAAACCCATTTAGTACGGTATTAATGTACCTGGATTTAGGATACTCCCAACATCTACTTAGATCTATCACCATAGATCATAATTGTCACGACCCGAAATTTGGCACGTGACGGCCCTTAAACTACGCAACGTCCGCAGGCATAACGCAATTTAAGTAAGCCAAAAACCCAGCAATCTAAACCATCAAAAGTAGTAAGTGATAATAACATTGTTAAAACTTTTGAAATCTCGATCAAAATTCTTTAAAGTCCAAATTTACTTCCTTTAAAAAATTTGGCAGCACCTCCTTTGTAAAATAAGCCCCCAAAAAGGGTACAACATAAATATGAGTAAAAGCATCGCCAACGGGAGCAATTCCAAGCCCAAAGGCGGAAAACAACCACCACAAGCAGATATACGACGCCGTAGCGAAGAAAAAGACGATATAAGTTGAAACATCATAAAAGACCTCCAAAGTCACAAATAATATACAATATCGTCCTCACAACTCGTCTCTAAGTCAATACATGAAGTAGTAGATGGAGAGTACTGGATACAACGAATATACAATGAGCAATATCGGATAACCGCAAAACCCACCTATAGCAAAACTGCACACAGTCAGCCGTAGCGGTATCCGCTGCAAAAGATGATACGATAGATGAAAGCCCTGCCGCGACTGCCTTGATGGACTACCTGCAAAACACTGTGGCACAACGGGGGTGAGTTTCCAACTCGTGAATAGTAAATAACATATGCAGGTAATCGCAAGTATGCACATACTGCGATGGTTTATCACATGCAAGTGGATAGCAATAAATGGCAATATGTAAATGCAACAGTCATGAAAGGTACTCTATCAGGTACTGCTAATACATAAAGCAGTGCATATCAAATAAATGCGGAGTACGGAATAAAACACATCCTGTAAGTCTCATGGAACCTGAGTGTCTAACATCGACACCCAAAAACATCATGAAAACTAGTGTCTAGCATCGACACATAAATACTCTTCTATATATCTATAGAGCTCTGTCAGTCTGGATCGGCCCTGATATGCACGTATCATACGCTCTATCAGAAACCCGAGTGCCCAGCTTCGACACTCGAATTCCACGTATCCATACATCCATGACTCCGGTCGGTATCCCCACGATAACCGCCGAAGCCAAGTAATGTCACTGGTAAGGTAGTATCCCCTGCCTCGAGCTCAACGCCATCATCTGCGATCTTCTTACTCCGGGGTACCTCTGGGCCCCACCATGTACCCGCACATGGCCCACTCCACTCCTTGCATGGGGTATACAATACTCAGAACCGAGAAATCTCATGGTGGAAGCATCAAAATATCATATCAAGAGAATCCGGGGTTTTCAAATAATACATAATTTCATGAACTACCACGGTCCTCAAATCCAGAAAACATCAAGTAATGAATAAGTATATTTGCATAGATCATTATGATGATATATTAGGTAGGTGTACATATATAACAGCGTCCCATACCACTGATATATATATATACACCATATGTATACATATATATATCAGCGTCCCATACCACTGATATATATACGCAGGAGTAAAACATCCAGAAAACATCATATGAAAACCATATCTCAATGCGAAATCCATGAAATATAATATATGTAACATGAAACAGTAATATGAGCATATAAAGGAAAAACCGCTATTTAATGACAACAAGTTATTAAGTATATCATGCGGTTCCTAATTTCTCCAAAATCCAACGCAACATTATATAAAGGTGAACATGTATCCATAGAAAGATATGAGTATATACCAATCAATAAAGATGTAATAACCTCCAGGTATATGTGTAGCTTGTTAGTGATATGTATGCCCTAGAGGCCATTACTGTACATACGATGTATATTGTAATGGATGCTTGGACATATATATGGAGGACTTTCTTGCTCGACATGATAGTATGCTATCTGGTTGTTCTTTATCTTAACATGTACTCTGATTGTCTCTATGTTACATGTTGGTAAAGCCCTTAGGATGAGTACTTGACTACCAGAACTATGATGCAGATCATACTAGTGGGGACAGTGTAGTCGCTAAGTACATACTTCAAATGTTCCTAGTCGTAGGTGTATCGAGACAGGGCATCGATATACCAGAGTAGACTAGCGTATAGCTTCTCGACCCATGTAGATGGGCGATGGATGATCCCATATCCATTGGTGTTTGACATTAGAGACAGTATATAGGTGATCAGTAGAGACTGGGTACACTGGACGGACCCGCCGAGAACTCCCAGATGGTATTATACCTAACGTCAGATGGCAGTTCTCTGGTGACACTGGTACAGGTTAGTCTGTAAACCAGAGATCGTCATAGATTCTTGTGTGATTCCCACTGTGCTTTGATTTCCACCTTACCACGTTCAAGAGAACGTGCAAAACGGTGACTTTTGGGTACAGTCCCGAGTCACATGGAGGCAATGAGCGATAGGAGGGATTTCGTCTCTCCCGGTATTGGGAGTTGATGTTGCGCTGTGCTCGATTGGCTATAACAGGAAGTCCCTTTTCCAGGGTTGCTTTAGAGATATACTGGTAAGTGTTATCAGTAGTTTCTCGACCCGTTATGAGCCTTATATCGACACGACTTATCGAGTTACTGGGGTTTGACGTTTACCACCCCTAGACGAGATATGCGACATATCAGACGAAGAGACCAGACTGTACGGTAGTGTTACTAATTGGATTTGCAGGAGTGTGAGCAGGCTTGCTTGTTGATCTTCTGATCACTCAATACCCAGGTGGCCGTTACATTTAGCAGACCGCTTGCCGCTTGTGGGTGTTTGATATGATCATCACCTACTGCCGGCGTATTGACGAGTCTTTAGAGTCCTACACAGGGGTTTCCTGGCTCAAGCGAAACGGATTAAGAGCACATATGTGATATGTGCGGGACCGAGATTGATACGATATGAGATACCGTATTCTATTCTCGTTATGTATGACATTGGTCGGTTGTATGCGATATAAAACCAATTAGCCTAACGATGGTGTACAGAAGGTATTAAGTAAAGACATAAAAAAGGATTAGAAGGAGGGCAAAGTAAATTGCGACTGATATTCACGACCATACCAAGTATTTCTTCGCCAATCCTAAATCACCTTTGTATTTCTCCAGGACACTCCGTATCACTACGAAGATCCACAGTTTATTGGATACTCCATCGTATGGTTATATACGAACTCGAAAGGAACTTGTTCCAGTTCGGGGATGGATTCTGGTTCAGGAGAAATAGGAATAAGGTTTATTCGGTTGTCTTTTATCTTCACCTTCTCTCGCATTGCGAGTGTTCCTAGAATTAGGACAGTACACCCATTATGCTTATTGGATAGTCTTCTTCCAAACCATAGGCTGGTGCCGAACGATAGGGAAGGAAGAAAACCATTTGGCCTAAAGGGGTATGTAGAAGGTAATGACTAAAGACATATAAAGGGATTTGGAGAGGTGGCAAAGAATTATACGGTTACGGTCGAGAATCTGGAAGAGGCATTACTAGGAATACCCGAATACCCCATCGAAACATTTCAATGTTTCAGTTTCACTGTGTACTGTTAAAGGAAAACTGATTTCCCAATTAATCCTTACTCCAGGGTATGTATTTACCAGGTATGATTCTCACATCTGTATGGTTTTACAGATGATGAGTGGGAGTAGGTTAGTGGGAATTAGGTGATCATCCTCATTATATCGGGATTCGTTGTAATCGGTGATATTTGAGGAAATCACCTGGGCTGTTTGCCGGACGGCAAATATTTGGTTTTGAATATCCGCTGTTGTGCACCAATTTCAAATTGATATATATGTACGTCTATTTTCATAAAGTGAGATATACCTTTTGAAATTATGTCTATGACATTTACCTATATCAGTGGATGGTTAGGTAAGGGGCATTAAACAGCGGTGTAATTCTTCTTAACCATAAATACAGTTTTCAACCTACGATACACAGTAAATGAGTTATCAGACTCAAGGGACTTATACAGAGTATTGTATGTTGTCCAGGGTCCTTCAGGACAGAGGGGTTGGTCCTCGTACTATATTCGGTTTTCTTATGACTTCTCTAGTTTTTAGACAGGTGTTTCGCGGAAACACAGGGTCCGAATTTTGAGAAGTTATAGGTATTTGAATAAAGTAGAGAACCAGGTGTTGCAAGGATCGGGATTCTTCAAGTTGATCAAAGATGTAGATACTTGAGTATGGTATTCAGTTGATAGTAATGGTTAAGAGAACTTGCTTCTCTTTCAGGTTACTCATAATTAGAAGCATTCCTAAGTTGAGTAACGCTGATCGGCCTCTTTCCATTTAGTTGACATGCACTGGAGACAGCTGCATGATTTGAATCTGGTTCAATTAAATCAGTGCCTTTGGTTTTATATTGGATATAGAACAGTTCATATCTTAACGATGTTAAGGTACGGGGAGTTGTCCGGTTTATGATTAAAACCAGACACTGGACAACTCAAGGCACATTTCTGTAATGGCTGTTTGTGGGTTGACCCAGGCTATGACGAGGGTTGACTTTCTACCATCTGGAAGATCAATAGTGATATTGTTCTTAACTCGCCACAGTTTTAAATAAAAATGGATTTTTTCAGAAAACAGTAGTGGGAGTATGGTAGAACTGGAAGTGATTCCAGAACCACAAACGATTACTGAAGATTTGATAGGAACCTAAAGATTCAATCTGGTTTGACATTCCATTGGCCACTCCGCAGATAAGGTGGGTAACTTCAGGCACCTGAGAGGCACTCTGGTAGCCTCAAGGACGGTGACAGGGAAGTTCTTGTTTACCCAGATTTGCCATTGCTGTTGTTCCAGACTGTGAGACCCGGCAGGAGGATGAGTATAGCGTCGTTCTAAACTAGTTTTGGAAGTGTACGTGTATATGACTCTGCCAGAGGGTTGTCGTAGTCAGTGGGAGCAGCGGAAGCATTGGTGGACAGGTGGCTTATGTCTATTTATAGACTAAAGCAGATATAGCGGAGATAAATCATCTATTTCTGATGTGACAGTCATAGGTTTGACTTCATCAGAATAGGGGATGGATCTTTGAGAAGGTAGTAGGGTGTGTTGTCATGGTATTTGGATGACATACACAGAGTAGGAAGTGATATTCCTATACTACGATCGGTTATACATTGGTCGTCACACAGTGGTTTCTCCACATGGGACTTGGAAATTATATCTGACATTCTGGTTACTAGATCTATAGATCTAGATTTGGGTGGTTTCCCAATCAGGGTACTTAGACAGCATTCTAAAAGTATTTAGAATGGACGACTCCTGGCATGGTGGTGTACCTGCAGGTGATGGAGTCACCCTCTCTAAAGGTGTCTTACAGACTAAAGGGGAGAGGGATGTGCATGATTAGCAGATCACTTGCTCAGGTAATTGAGTCAATCATAAGATGTCAAGTACCACACCAGATGTTGCTCTTGCACTAGATGCAATAAGTTGACATTGATCCAATCCTGGAAAAACAGTCGGAAGCAGTTTTAGAACATAAGTGGATGTTCTAGGGATATGATAACGACAGCCTCTTTCGGGAGACAGTTATCATTCCAGGCTTCCAAGGTAACCTGGACGACAAGGAGGTTGTCAGAGTTATAGTTTTCCTTCTGACGAGGGGCAGTATTTTGGACAGGTGGTCTAAGGCAATACTGAGGGTGGCATGGCGCAGGATACTGATTGAGTCCAGTTGACGATACAGTCTAAGAAGTTTGGACTTGGTGTTCATTTATGAGCTAGGTCCCATCAGACATCCAGACACATTCTAAGACAGGTATTGCTCATTTCGGGAGATGGGTTTCTCCGCGAACTTGAGATATAGAGAGACATAGAAAGAGACATCAAAGCGGATCCACTCACTAAGGCTATTCCTCGAACGCATTAGTTTCGCAAACGAGCTTTGTGAGACTGACTAGTAGAGGAGTTGGGTGTTCGATATCACACGGGCTGTAAGTATGCGACATCGCAATAATTAGCCTTGAGTGCAAGTGGGAGATTGTTGGAGATAGTGCCCTCAGAGTCAATTATTGGATCACAGGCACGTGATTGCAATGATTGAGGGAGGACCTGTCCCAGTAGAACAGTCTTACTCGAGATGATAGTATGCTATTTGGTTTATCTTTATCATCGTGTACTGCTTTAGGTGACCTGACATGTCGCTATTACACGTTGATAGAGCCCCTAGGATTCTTGCTTGACCACCAGCAGTATGAGGGCGATCTTATAAGTGGGAGCTGGGGTCTATAAGCACATCCTTAAAAGGTCCCTAGTCGTGGGTGTTTCGAGACAGGGCAACGATACTCCAGAGTAGACTAGTGTATACAGTCGAGACCCCGACGAGGGGCGGTGGCCGGTCTCACAAGCCACTGGTGTCAGTTGGATCACCGAAGATGTATACAGGTGCTCATTGGGTTATGAGCACACCGGACAGGACTCGCCGGGAACATGCTAGTTGGTCTTTATATCTTACGTCAGATGGCAGTTCCCGGGTGACATGTGTACAGGTTAGTTCATCGACCTGAGGATCGTCATTTGTCTCGTGTGAGTTCCCACTGTACTTTGATTACTACCCTACCACGCTCAAAGGAGACGTGCAAACAGGTTTTAGTTGGGTACAGTCCCGAGCCACATGGAGGCAGTGAGCGGATCTTCAGGGGTTCGTCTCTCCCGGTATTTGGGGTGAGGTCGTGCTGTGTCTAGGAGAGCCATTACACGAAGCCCTCGGCCGAGGCAGGAGATTTACTGGTCGGTATTCCAGTAGTATCTCAGGGTGTTCTGGGCTACACTCCGACACGACTTGTACCGCTTTTGGGGGTCTGACTTTTACCAACCCCTAGGCCCGCCATGCGATGCTTATAGACGAACGGACCGGACCGAACGAATATTGTCACTGACAGGCTCAGTAGGGTGTCAGGATGAGTTCGCTCATCGACGTCCCTTTTGGTCAATACCTGGTAGCCCGTCACGTATTGGCTTATACCTCTGACGTGCTAGTGGTTAAATCCACAACCAAGGTGTTGACGAGTCTTTAGAGTCCCCCACATTCAGTTGCTCAAGTTTTCGGGCGAAAAGCTGTAGAGGCCGTATGGAGATATGACAGGGTCCGATCAGATACGTGCGGTATTGCACGGATCAGGATCGGACGGATATTACTAGCCGGCTTTGGTTTAAGCCAGATCCTAATATAGTACAGTGTAGATTTTGTCTCATTGCATTTGTATTTCGGTCGGAATACAAATGCGGGTGTGTATACACAGTATCGGGGTTTTCCTGTAAGTTATTACGGGACCAGTTTTCTGGAGTTGCCAGTTTGCTTTCCGTTTCGGCCATTTTCATTTGTATCTTTCAATGGCCGAAGATTGGTGGGGGAGGGCTTATTTGCATTTGTGCAAATAAGCAATTTGGAAGGGTGTTCTTTGCATTTTCTTGTGTCATGATGGTCTCATGATGGAGGACCATTCCTTGACTTTCTTGAGTTTATGATTGCTTGACTTTGTGAGCAATCATGGTTGTTGATGATGGTAGTTTGAGTGTTGGAGTTTCTTTGTGATCATTTCTTCATATGATGACCTTTTCTCTCTTGTATTATTATTGTGGTTCCATCATCCATACACTCATTCTCACTCTCACCTCACCATTTTTTTTGCATGGCCGGCCTTGCTCTTTGATGGGGCTGTCCAAAATTCTAGTGGAGGGATTTTTGCTCTTTTGGCTTGGTAAAATCCCACAAGCTCCTCCTCCAAAAAGCTTGTATCATCCCTCCACCAAATGGCAACCTCCACTACCCCAAAATGAGACATGAGTTCTACACACATTCTACAGCAAACCTTGGGCACGTCGGCTCGCCAACTTCGTGTCCGAGTTGCCTCGGTATAGAGGTGGGAGCCCGTAAAAGAAGCAGGTGACGTGGTGCCCTTCCGGCGACGAGGTGGAGACCGGAGCTTCCGCGAGAGATCGGGACGACGACGAGAAGACCGGAGGACACGGATCACTCGGTATATCTCTCTTCCCATCTTGTAGTTAGCTTGGACAAGTTTAATGGCCCGATCCGGGTTTTAGTGCGCGGTGGTGCCGGTTTGAAAAATTAAAGTTAACCATCGCTTCCGCATTTGGCCTCGGGATGGAGGCCGGGGCGCCGCCGTGCACTTACAGTGGTATCAGAGCCTCGCCATTAACATAGTCTAGCTTTGTCTAATGTGTTTTATATTTCCGATCGAACAATTTTCCAAAAACCTTATTTTTCTTCACATCAGTTTCTGTCGAAATTTTTTTGAAGTCCAAAAATTTTTCAGGTTGTTTCAGAATGATGTGTAGGACATTCTAAGAGTTCTGGAAAAATTTGGTCTCGTGAACAGTCTAAACGACCGCGGAACCGCGGCCAAACCCATGCTTGGGCCGCGGTTCCGCCGTGACTTGAACTGTTCAGTGTACGAAAATTTTGCAGAAAGCTCCTGACTTGTAAATAGGGGTTTTGGAATATTAATTTTGGGCCCAGAATTTCTTGATGTGCTACAGTAGTACTTGGGGGCCCACTTATTAAAATTTTATCGATCGGATATTTTAAACACATTATTTCACAGTAATTACATTATATCTGCGACCGTGAATGTCACTTGATCGGTAAATCCTGTCTAACTGCTATAGTCCGGTTAGACGGATTTGCGAACGTGACTTTCACGTTGATGTTCTGTGATTTTGCTGTGATGTTGCGGATTGGTCGTGGGGGATAGCCTGGATGCAATGCTAGTACAGTTGTGGTTGTATTATGTACATTTGATATTCCGGGGCGAGCGTCCGACATGTGGACTGCCGTCACTGCCTGTTTGTATTATTATTTTGGGGCACGACTAGGTTGCGGTCGATGTACCCGTTGTATGTATATTTTACTTTCTGTACTAGGATTACCCCAAGGAGGGGTGCACGGATAGCCGGGTTCTAGAGGGCAACAAGCCCACATCTCATGGCATTGAGACAGAGGGGGCTTCACTCTAGAATTGGCAGGCTATTCGCCGCACTCGTAGGGGGTGCAGGTTGACCCAGGAGGGGTGCCCAAGTTACCGGATTCCGTGAAGTGCTGGGTGGTCCATTCACGTTGCTGAAGGGGGCTGCCTCGCTTCAGGTTTTGGCGGGTAACTTGCCGCGCCCGTAGGGGTCTAGGATTTCATTGCACAGGCTATCCACACGAGCAGAGGAACGTCGGGTTTCAGTAGTGGCTCTGTGAAACCCGGGGATCCCAGATATCTGTATTGTTCTGTGATGCTGTACATTTCTGTGATGTTGCTTTTTATCATGCCTTGAGCGAAATATTATATAGTGGTATATATATTAGTAGATGTTGTATATGTTTTGCATCCGCGCTAGTCCAGTCCCCGCTCTGTCGTTAGTTAGCTAACCTAACGGGTAATGACGGGACCCAGTGGCGAATGCGGATGGCATATACGTACATCAGTATATTTTCGTTCTTTGTGGTGTGATCAATTGATGGGACTGCGTTGATTCGGATCAATGCAAGTTAAAACAAACCTAATCTGATGTTGTTGGAACACTTTTCAAAAGGCTGTTATTGCAAGGACGTTCACTTTTGTTTTGCATCGTGGTATTCAGTTGGAATATCCTGCTCCTCAGTCGACGAGGCAAGGGCCGAGATCCCTTCACCGGGAGTGACCCCTTGGACAAATAGTTTGCGTCAGGGCAAAAAGTTCACTATAGCCGATTACTTTTGCTTTGCATCGTGGTATTCAGTTGGAATATCCTGCACCTCATTCTACGGGGAAAGAGCCGAGAGCCCTTCACCGGGAGTGACCTCTTTAGCAAAGGTTTTCGTTACTATATTTTAAGAAGAAAAAAAAGCTATCCGTTCCTTCAACGATATCAAGTTCTTTACGTTAAAGGTTTTCGCCAGAAACCATTCGTAGCCCTCCGTCGTTTCATATGGGTGGTCAATAGTATTCAAGCTGTGTTTGTTGGCCAAAGTCAAGGCACAGTGTTTGGTAGCTATTGGGGTATTCATATGCAGCATAGATAGATGCATTGGTTTGGGGCAGTCGTACAGCCTTGTTGGCCAAAGTCAAGGGTTTATGCGGGTGGGCTCAAATTAACCTGGAGAATGACGGGTAGAACTTGACATGTGACTTATGATTTGTTGGCCAAAGTCAAGGTCATAAGAGCATGGGGCAGAAATCACATCGGGAGTTTCAAAAGAACTGAAACTTGCCAGATATGCGCGTACCTTCTGGAGTGTGACACCGTGAGCGGATTCCGTCACGTTATCATGCGATGATAGTTGGATCCCGATTCCCACTGATGAGTTAGTTTACTCCTCGGGTGACCCCGACTAATTCTTCTTTCAGGTTTGGAGAAGAATTTGAGGTGACAGTGGGAGGTTTCCAGATTAGATAAATTGGTAACCATTCTGATCTAGGTTAGAGTGCACGCTGAGTGTTTCTTTTCTCTCTCTCTTCGGCAGCGACCATTGACCTGACCCTAAGACTATGACTCAGAGACCAAGTTGACCGAACCTTCTTAAACACTGGCTTTCGGATTGTCAGAGTTTCAGACCTCATTGCCACTCCTACTTTTACCTTTTTTCTCCAGGACACCCCGTATTACTACGAACGTCCACTTCCATTGGACAAAACCATCGTATGGTTATATATGAACTCGAAGAGATTTATTCGAGGATGGTTTCCGGTTCTGGAGAAAACGAATAGGACTATTCAGTTGTCTTTTCTTTCTACCTTCTCTCAGGTTGCGAGTACCCCTTAGATTAGGGGATAGTACACCTATTACGCAAATTGGATAGTCTTCTTCCAAACCTTAGGCTGGTGCCGACCGGTAGGGAATGAAGAAAACCAATTAGCCTAACAATGGTGTACATAAGGTATTAAGTAAAGACATAAAAAGGGATTAGAAGGAGGGCAAAGTAAATTGTGATTGATATTCACGACCATACCAAGTATTTCTTCGCCAATCCTAAATCACCTTTGTATTTCTCCAGGACACTCCGTATCACTACGAAGATCCACAGTTTATTGGATACTCCATCGTATGGTTATATACGAACTCGAAAGGAACTTGTTCCAGTTCGGGGATGGATTCTGGTTCAGGAGAAATAGGAATAAGGTTTATTCGGTTGTCTTTTATCTTCACCTTCTCTCGCATTGCGAGTGTTCCTAGGATTAGGAGAGTACACCCATTATGCTTATTGGATAGTCTTCTTCCAAACCATAGGCTGGTGCCGAACGGTAGGGAAGGAAGAAAACCATTTGGATTAAAGGGGTGTGCAGAAGGTAATGACTAAAGACATATAAAGGGATTTGGAGAGGTGGCAAAGAATTATACGGTTACGGTCGAGAATCTGGAAGAGGCATTACTAGGAATACCCGAATACCCCATCGAAACATTTCAATGTTTCAGTTTCACTGTGTACTGTTAAAGGAAAACTGATTTCGCAATTAATCCTTACTCCAGGGTATGTATTTACCAGGTATGATTCTCACATCTGTATGGTTTTACAGATGATGAGTGGGAGTAGGTTAGTGGGAATTAGGTGATCATCCTCATTATATCGGGATTCGTTGTAATCGGTAATATTTGAGGAAATCACCTGGGCTGTTTGCCGGACGGCAAATATTTGGTTTTGAATATCCGCTGTTGTGCACCAATTTCAAATTGATATATCTGTACGTCTATTTTCATAGAGTGAGATATACCTTTTGAAATTATGTCTATGACATTTACCTATATCAGTGGATGGTTAGGTAAGGAGCATTAAACAGCGGTGTAATTCTTCTTAACCATAAATACAGTTTTCAACCTACGATACACAGTAAATGAGTTATCAGACTCAAGGGACTTATACAGAGTGTTGTATGTTGTCCAGGGTCCTTCAGGACAGAGGGGTTGGTCCTCGTACTATATTCGGTTTACTTATGACTTCTCTAGTTTTTAGACAGGTGTTTCGCGGAAACACAGGATCCGAATTTTGAGAAGTTATAGGTATTTGAATAAAGTAGAGAACCAGGTGTTGCAAGGATCGGGATTCTTCAAGTTGATCAAAGATGTAGATACTTGAGTATGGTATTCAGTTGATAGTAATGGTTAAGAGAACTTGCTTCTCTTTCAGGTTACTCATAATTAGAAGCATTCCTAAGTTGAGTAACACTGATCGGCCTCTTTCCATTTAGTTGACATGCACTGGTGACAGCTGCATGATTTGAATCTGGTTCAATTAAATCAGTGCCTCTGGTTCTATATTGGATATAGAACAGTTCATATCTTAACGATGTTAAGGTACGGGGAGTTGTCCGGTTTATGATTAAAACCAGACACTCGACAACTCAAGGCACATTTCTGTAATGGCTGTTTGTGGGTTGACCCAGGCTATGACGAGGGTTGACTTTCTACCATCTGGAAGATCAATAGTGATATTGTTCTTAACTCGCCACAGTTTTAAATAAAAATGGATTTTTTCAGAAAACAGTAGTGGGAGTATGGTAGAACTGGAAGTGATTCCAGAACCACAAACGATTACTGAAGATTTGATAGGAACCTAAAGATTCAATCTGGTTTGACATTCCATTGGCCACTCCGCAGATAAGGTGGGTAACTTCAGGCACCTGAGAGGCACTCCGGTAGCCTCAAGGACGGTGACAGGGAAGTTCTTGTTTACCCAGATTTGCCATTGCTGTTGTTCCAGACTGTGAGACCCGGCAGGAGGATGAGTATAGCGTCGTTCTAAACTAGTTTTGGAAGTGTACGTGTATATGACTCTGCCAGAGGGTTGTCGTAGTCAGTGGGAGCAGCGGAAGCATTGGTGGACAGGTGGCTTATGTCTATTTATAGACTAAAGCAGATATAGCGGAGATAAATCATCTATTTCTGATGTGACAGTCATAGGTTTGACTTCATCAGAATAGGGGATGGATCTGTTGAGAAGGTAGTAGGGTGTGTTGTCATGGTATTTGGATGACATACACAGAGTAGGAAGTGATATTCCTATACTACGATCGGTTATACTTTTGTCGTCACACAGTGGTTTCTCCACATGGGACTTGGAAATTATATCTGACATTCTGGTTACTAGATCTATAGATCTAGATTTGGGTGGTTTCCCAATCAGGGTACATAGACATCATTCTAAAAGTATTTAGAATGGGCGACTCCTGGCATGGTGGTGTACCTGCAGGTGATGGAGTCACCCTCTCTAAAGGTGTCTTACAGACTAAAGGGGAGAGGGATGTGCATGATTGGCAGATCACTTGCTCAGGCAATTGAGTCAATCATGAGATGTCAAGTACCACACCAGATGTTGCTCTTGCACTAGATGCAATAAGTTGACATTGATCCAATCCTGGAAAAATAGTCGGAAGCAGTTTTAGAACATAAGTGGATGTTCTAGGGATATGATAACGACAGCCACTTTCGGGAGACAGTTATCATTCCAGGCTTCCAAGGTGACCTGGACGATAAGGAGGTTGTCAGAGTTATAGTTTTCCTTCTGACGAGGGGCATTATTTTAGACAGGTGGTCTAAGGCAATACTGAGGGTGGCATGGCGCAGGATACTGATTGAGTCCAGTTGACGATACAGTCTAAGAAGTTTGGACTTGGAGTTCATTTATGAGCTAGGTCCCATCAGACATCCAGACACATTCTAAGACAGGTATTGCTCATTTCGGGAGATGGGTTTCTCCGCGAACTTGAGATATAGAGAGACATAGAAAGAGATATCAAAGCGGATCCACTCACTGAGGCTATTCCTCGAACGCATTAGTTTCGCAAACGAACTTTGTGAGACTGACTAGTAGAGGAGTTGGGTGTTCGGTATCAAACGGGCTGTGAGTATGCGACATCGCAATAATTAGCCTTGAGTGCAAGTGGGAGATTGTTGGAGATAGTTGTAGGGTTCCTAGGCACTCTCAAGAGGTCTCACAAGGCATCAACCATGCCAATTTCAAATTTTACGGTGCCGAGAAACCCTAGACTACGGATCGTTAACTAGAATTTTAGGCGACAAAGCACCTAGTTAACAAATTAACTACAAGAATGGAAATACAACCTTTGTAGATCCGGTGCTCCACCTCCATAGCTCCGTAATGATGTCCCTCCGCTGTCCAAATCGGATCCCGGACTCTTGCGTCGGCTTCGTCGGAGAAATGGGCGGGCTAGGTCGTCGATGTCGATGCCGAAGATGATCTACGTCGAGGCATCACTAGATCAAGCTCCCACTTCACCAAGTCATGAAACTTGTGAAGAAAACACCCTATACTACTTGGCAAGTGGTAGAGGATGAAGAAATAGGAGGTGGGTTCACTTTAGAATTGGATTTCTCACTCATTTCATCAATCCACCATTGATGAAGTCAAGCTTCTTCATCTTGAAGAAGATGAAGAAGAAGAAGAAGATAATGTTATGATAAGTCTTAAGTAAAATGAAAATAATAATAATACATATCATCTACCAACCATGGTCAAGTGTAGAGACTAAACTAGGGTTAGTGGGAATGGTTAGGGTTAAGCATGAGACAAAAATGGTCACTAAGGTCAAAGCTTCATGAAGCTTCAACTAGAATACAAATCAAGCCACCATTTTCTTTTCATGCCATTTATTTTCCAAAAAGAATAAACAAATAAATAAATGAATAAATCAAAACCCTAACCATTAACATGTAACCATGGTTTGATCTTTACACAAAAATCCTAGCAAACATGTATCATCAAACATGATACAATCATTTGCACAAAAAGTATATCACATATACAACTTGTACATCCAAGTGAGAAAATCCATTTAAAGTGAACCAATACTAGTTAATGCAAAGTAATATATCAAATATATAATTATACATTAAATCATTAAATCAACACTTGATTTAACGATCCGGTCATATCGCATATAACCGACTAGTATCCTATGTATCGGTTTATCGAATCAATGCTTGAATCGATAACTAGGTTATATCGCATACAACCAATCGATACATTTATCGCGAGAATGGAATACGGTATCACATACACGCATTATTCTCGGTCCCGCACATATCTCATATGCGCTCCTATTTCGTTTCGCTTGAGCCAGGAAACCTCTGTGTAGGACTCTAAAGACTCGTCAATACGCCGGCAGCAGGTGATGATCATATCAATCACCCACAAGCCGCAAGCGGTCAGCTAAACATAACGGCCACCTGGGTATTGAGCGATCAGAAGATCGACGAGCAAGCCCGCTCATACTCCTGTGAATCCAACCAGTAACACTTACCGTACAGTCCGGTCTCGTCGTCTGATATGTCGCATATCTCGCCTAGGGGTGGTAAACGTCAG
This sequence comes from Agapanthus africanus, assembly GCA_030015575.1. NCBI lineage: Eukaryota > Viridiplantae > Streptophyta > Magnoliopsida > Asparagales > Amaryllidaceae > Agapanthus > Agapanthus africanus. The sequence goes on along the minus strand of CM057342.1, from coordinate 388,073,555 downwards.
ACCCCAATAGCTCGATAAGTCGTGTCGATATGAGGTCTATAACAATTCGAGAAACTACTGGTAACACTTACCAGTAAATCTCAGCAACCCTGGCCAGGGATTTCTGGTTATAGCCAATCGAACACTGCGCAACATCAACCCCCTATACCGGGAGCGACGAATCCCCTCCTATCGCTCATTGCCTCCATGTGACTCTGGACTGTACCCAAAAACCACCGTTTTGCACGCCCTCTTGGACGTGGTAAGATGGAAATCAAAGCACAGTGGGAACCACACAAGACTCTATGACGATCTCGGGTCAACAGACTACTCTGTACCACTGTCACCAGAGAACTGCCATCTGACGTAAGGTATAATACCATCTGGGAGTTCTCGGCGAGTCCGTCCAGTGTACCCAGTCTCCACTGAGCACCCGTATATCATCTCTGATGTCAAACACCAATGGATATGGGATCATCCATCGCCCATCTGTATGGGTCGAGAAGGTATACGCTAGTCTACTCTGGTATATCGATGCCCCGTCACGATACACCCACGACTAGGGACCTTGAAGGATGTACTTATGGACTACCATGTCCCCACTAGTATGATCCGCATCATAGTCCAGGTAGTCAAGTACACATCCTAAGGGCTTTACCAACATGTAACAGAGAGACAATCAGTGTACATGTTAAGGTAAAGAGCAACCAGATAGCATACTATCATGTCGAGCATGAAAGTCTTCCCTATATATTTCCAAGCATCCACTACAATATACATCCTATGTATAGTAATGGCCTCTAGGGCATACATATAACTAACAATCTCCCACTTGCACTAGGGCCATCTGTAGCAGTGGTTGCAGTATCTCATACTCAACCATCCCATAAAAGTCTCTCTCTGGGAATAGGCCTTCGTGAATGGATTCGCTGTGTTGTCCTCTGAGTCTACTCTCCTAACCTCGATCACCCTGGAGATCAACCATCTCCATGATCAGGTGATACTGCCTTAGAATATGTCTGGATCGCTGATGGGACCGGCGTTCCTTGGCATAAGCCACAACTCCATTGTCTCACAATGGAAGGAACGAAGTTCATCTCATGAACTAATATACACCTAGACTGCCTCTTTGGTAGCATCTTAAGTAGCGATGTATCCAGCCTTTATCGTCTAGTATGTCACGGTATCTAGCTTGGAACTCTTCCAACATACCGTCCCTTTACTGAGGGTAAAGACAATGCCTGTGACTGACACTCAGTCGTCATTATCACCCTGGAACACTTCCATGTGATTCTTCCTAGGATCAATTGATACCATCTCAACTACAGCTAGTGAGTTTCCTAACATCCAATTACATCTATCTCATAGATTGAAAACTAAGGATTTAGAGGTATCACTTTGATCCTATATGGAGAATCATTGTGATAAGCGGAGATTGACCGAGCGTAGCATAAAAACTCCTTCCCTATCAAGAGCATGTCATCCACGTACTCTACGAGGATCAACACCATACTCCCTACTACCTTTTTGTTTATACAAGGTTCATCTACCATTTTGATGATGCCAAACTCTTTGACTAATCACATCAAACAGATGTCCAACTCCGCGATACCTGCTTTATCCTAAAAGCATCTTGTACACGTTTCCGCTGCTCCCACTGTCTACGAAGCCCTCTGGTTGTGTACTTATAGACGTTCTCTTCTTAAACATCATTAGAAAAGCAGTCATGGCACCCAACCGCCAGATATCGTAGTCATGGTATGTAGCCCGTGGCAAGCAGGATCTGGATGGACTTAAGCATAGCCACTTGAAAAGGTTCATCATAACCCACGTCTGGTCGATGACGAAAATCTTTAACAAGTCTAGCTTTGAAAGTCTCAACCTTTCCAAGTACACCAAGTAATCTTCTCAAGATATACTTGCTCCTGATGGGGATTTAACCCTTCAGATATAGCAACCAAAGTCCATACTTTGTTGGTGTATAAGGATTCCGTCTCAGATCGCTAAGCATCCAGCCATTCTTTCAGAGTCCCACTCCTGATGGCCTGCTCGAAACTAGTTGGGTCATCATCTCATGATGCAATCCTCGCTCCCACTGTCATAGAGAAAACAGAAGTATCTCTCAGGTGGGTGAGAAACCCTACTGATCGGCGAAGAGGCTGAGGTTCGTTGTTCTCTATTGAATCCTTTGGTTTTATCAAATCATCTGCTGTAATTTGTATAGCTGGAAACCTTTCCAGTTCTACATTACAGACCTTGCCTCGAGCTTGTCCGGATTTTGCTTTTCAGACATAGGCTGGATAACCCCAAATCTTAACTAACTTAAGAGATAGGCTCTTCCCTTATCATATCAAATATGAAGTGGTAGGCAACTAATTTGATTTGAACGCTATTCAATAGGTATGTAGCTTCTCAGTGCATAACCCCAAAAGGAAACAGAAACTCGGTAGTACTCATCATAGAGCACACCATATTATATAGGGTGCATCTGCTCTGCCCCGATATACCATCGTGCTATGGTGTATACGGAGGAGTAATGCTGAGAGAGAATCTCATTCTCCTTTAGAATAGTCCAGGATTTCCGTGCTCAAGTATTCTCCTCCTTGATCACATCAAAGGACATAATACTTATACCCGTTTTGGTTCTCTACTTCTAACTTATATTCTGTGAATATCTCAAAAGGTTCGGACTTGTGTTTCAACAGGAACATAGGTCTGAATCTCGAAAGATCATCAGAGAATGTAATGAAGTACAAGGAACCGGTCTTGGCATATGTAGACAGGGGACCTTACATACATCAACATGTATCAATCCCAAGAGTTCACTAACTCTTTCTCTGTTTCTAATAAATAGAGCTGGTGTCATTATATCTTTGTGACATGACTGGCAAGTTTCACAAGATGTAGATTCAAACTGATTTAAATATGCATCTAAAATGTAACTTCAGCCAGTCGGATCGCATTGATATGACCTAGTCTACAATGCCTCAAGAAGGATTCGTTCATTTCTGAACTCTTCCTCTTGTGTGTGTTCCGTATACTAAAGAACTGTTGTTTGATTTAGAACATCAATGCTTTTAGATAACGTGCCTGAACCGATCAACTTTTGATATAGGAAATGTTCAAAACATTATCCAACAATACAAAATTTTATCATTTCTTTACTGATAAAGAGACTGATATGATTTTGTATATCAGGTTCGGTATCTAATAACATTCGTTCAGAATCAATGTATTGGTAATACAGGGTGACAGTGACCAACAGACTTGGCTGCAACTCTTGCCCCGTTTTCTGCCTCATGAAACTTATCACCCGTTCTCAGTTCTCTACCTTTCTGTAGCCCTATGTAACAAATTACATATCTGGGATCCTGATCTGGTATCACATACTCAGGACGTAAAGGATACTGAGAAACAGTTCTCTGTAATGAACACACCCGAAGATGATGCATCATATGCACTTTCTTCGTTTGGGCGGCATAGGAATTCTGGTATTCCCCAATTTCCTGCACTGTCTTATAACAATTATAAGTTGGAGCGGGACCAACGTTCCCCAGCTCAGTATAACAAGCGGGTTCGGTCAATATTCCGTATTATTATCTTGATTAAGGCGTGATATGGTCGCTACCTGGAGAGAGAGAGAAGAAAACACTCAGCGTGCGCTCTTGCAAGAATAGATTGGTTATAATTTTATCTAATCAGGATGGCTCCCACTGCTTTTTATCAAATCTTCCTTCAAACCCAAAAAGGAAAGACTAGCCGGGATTAATTACACACTACAAGTTCGCCAATCTTTCAGCCAGGCCAGTGTCGGTACTTTGTGGGAGGTCCTCCGTGCTTTCGCACGAACCTAATTAATCTAAACCTCGTTTTCCCAGAGGCGTAACCTCGTTGACACCTTTCTAGACACCTACTTGATCGGCTAATTGTAATATGTAAAACTCTTCCGGGAGTAACTCTTACTCGCAGTGGGTATCGGGATCAAACTATCTCATAGAAGGTATGCAATCTCATTGCAAATTTCAACACTTGAAATTCCCGATAATATTTTGCCCCTAGCGTCCTATGACCTTGACGGAGACCAAACTACCCATAGTCCGCTAGTCAAGTTCAACCCGTCATTTCCTGATTGAATTAAACCCACCCGCACGACCCTTGACGGAGGCCAAACAACGCCGTACGAATACCCTAATCCAATCGCATCATATGCTAGCAGATAAGCAATAGTTAGCTACCGTACACTACGACTTGACGGAGGCCAAACTACCGCAGCACGAATACTAACTAGTACTTATCTGAAATGACGGAGGGCTACGACAGGTTTTTCTGAAAACCTATTGCGTAATGAACTTGATATCGTTGTAGAATCAAATGATTTTAAAAATGGAGTGCTTTTGAGGCTTTTCTAGTTTTGCTAAAGGAGTCACTCCCGGTGAAGGGATCGTCGGTCCTTTCCTCATCGAATAAGGTGCGGGATATATCATATATATCACTGTGCAAAGCAAAAACTCTTAAAAGCAATCAAAAGACAAACCGAGTGTGTAGCATCTGCCAGTTATTGCTAAAGGAGTCACTCCCGGTGAAGGGATCTCGGTCCTTTCCTCATCGAATAAGGTGCAGGATATATCACATATACCGCTGTGCAAAGCAAGAACTGTAGCTACCTGTTTTATTTTGAAATTCGATTCTACAACATCTTAGGTTTCTTTTATTTCATTAATCACATTAATGAAGTCCCATCATTTAAATACCTAAACATCACAGATAAATACGTCGTACACTTATGCCATCCGCATTCGCCTCGATATCCCCTCGTGCACCGTTAGGTTAGGTAACTAACGGCAGAGCGGGGCAGGGCTAGCGCGGGTGTAAAACATAAGTAACGCCTATATAATATATCATATATACTATATACTGTATCTATCACAGAACATCACATGATCACATCACAGATATCACAGCAGAAGAATCATAGGAAATATTGGATATACTAAGACGTCCGTGTTTTCAATACGAGCCAGTATAAAATACGGATTCTACGGTCGTGATGAATAGCCAATCCCACACCCCTAGACCCCTACGAGAGCGGCAAGCAACCCTACCAATTCTAGAGTTAGGAGACCCGGACTCGACTCCTCGAGTTGGTCTCCCACTGGACTCCAGAACCCGGTTACTTGTGCTCCCCTCCTTGGGTCTATCCTAGTGCGGAAAAGTAAATAATATACAAAGGGTGACATCTTCCGCAACCTGGAAGTGTCCCAATAAAAGAATATTACATACAAGTTTTTACATGAATGAAAATGAAAAACACTCATCTCACATAAAAACCCCCGGCTATTCAAACACGACGATCCAATATAACATATCCAGCAACACATAACATCACATGTCAGCAACGTAAGTAAATATGCGCATCCCAATTGTCGTTGACATATAGCAACGAAACCGGCGATATCACATATTACACTTACGGTCACAGAAAAGAAAGTGTAAAACTACAACAGTTGGAATCCACAACCTGCATAGATATCGCATGCCTAATCAAATGAATTTCTTAAACATCGTATGCCTAACAATTATAAACCCCGCATTTCAGTCTCATTATCGAAAACACTTTTCAATATCAAGTCGGGCAATTCAACAAGATTCCCGACATCCTGATCGAATTCTCGTCGCAAACTTCAGTAGACGGCCGCACCCCCGATGCCGTCGACGAAGTGCACCAAGGCGGAACACCGCTGCCGCGAGCACCCAGATGGATGCTTTCGGCGACGGGGTTCTCCTACAGTCACTTGGTCGGGGCTAAGGGATGTAGCTGTCTATTAAGTTTATCCGGCGAGTATCCGCGTACGCTACGTGATTGCGACGGACTTTTGATCGCATCAAAATTCCGTGGCAACCGATCAAGTGAGACTAAAGTGCTATGTTTATAACATTCATTCAGTTATCTCATAACTGCTTGTGAATTCCAATTATTATATCACATTCCGGATAAACAGAAAATGTTAAACTTTCCGATCAAACAGTCAAACACCCAAGTTTTTCCGAAACAGCTCAACACATGAAACAAGTTTAAAAACATCCAGTTCATGCCTCAGTACCAACGGTCCAGCCGTAGAAGGGCCAAGCCAACGCCTCACATGTGGCACGCCGTACTGCCCCAAACCCTAAGGTTCAAAGGGCAGTTCAAGACGGTCACATAATCGAGTTAAGGTTTGTTGTCTTCTAGAGGGACCATCGCGTTACTTGCACTACTTAGAACGTCTTTAAACCACGGAAAGATCCAACACTTGGAAATTTCCCGACAGGGGAAAAGTTGGGTATTTATATCCGGTCGAACTTTTTAACATATTCTAAAATATCCGGAAAGCCACATAGACAAAATTAGACAATCCGATCGAAACACCGAGTCCCCAATACAACCCAGAAAACTCAACTCTTGAGTTCAGAAAAAAAATATCCCAGGAAAACCAGCACTGCAAAATAGGAATTACTGTGCAAAATTCAATGGGAGAAGAGACAAAATGGCCGCGGAACAGCCACATTAGCACGCTAATGCCGCGGTTCCGCCGCACTTTAGAAAGATCATTAGGTAATTTTTGCACCGTAATTCTTAGAATTTCCTGCTGAATTTTCTGCATATTTTTAATCTGGAAAAAAACCCAATTTTTGGAAAAAGTCCAGAGAGCAAATTTGTGTTAGGGTTTCGGTTTAATCGGACTTCAAACTCTGTCTACGCATCGCCTAAGGCTCTAGCTAGGCTCTGATACCACTGTAGGGTTCCTAGGCACTCTTAAGAGGTCTCACAAGGCATCAACCATGCCAATTTCAAATTTTACGGTGCCGAGAAACCCTAGACTACGGATCGTTAACTAGAATTTTAGGCGACAAAGCAACTAGTTAACAAATTAACTACAAGAACGGAAATACAACCTTTGTAGATCCGGTGCTCCACCTCCATAGCTCCGTAATGATGTCCCTCCGTTGTCCAAATTGGATCCCGGACTCTTGCGTCGGCTTCGTCGGAGAAATGGGCGGGCTAGGTCGTCGATGTCGATGCCGAAGATGATCTACGTCGAGGCATCACTAGATCAAGCTCCCACTTCACCAAGTCATGAAACTTGTGAAGAAAACACCCTATACTACTTGGCAAGTGGTAGAGGATGAAGAAATAGGAGGTGGGTTCACTTTAGAATTGGATTTCTCATTTATTTCATCAATCCACCATTGATGAAGTCAAGCTTCTTCATCTTGAAGAAGATGAAGAAGAAGAAGAAGATAATGTTATGATAAGTCTTAAGTAAAATGAAAATAATAATAATACTTATCATCTACCAACCATGGTCAAGTGTAGAGACTAAACTAGGGTTAGTGGGAATGGTTAGGGTTAAGCATGAGACAAAAATGGTCACTAAGGTCAAAGCTTCATGAAGCTTCAACTAGAATACAAATCAAGCCACCATTTTCTTTTCATGCCATTTATTTTCCAAAAAGAATAAACAAATAAATAAATGAATAAATCAAAACCCTAACCATTAACATGTAACCATGGTTTGATCTTTACACAAAAATCCTAGCAAACATGTATCATCAAACATGATACAATCATTTGCACAAAAAGTATATCACATATACAACTTGTACATCCAAGTGAGAAAATCCATTTAAAGTGAACCAATACTAGTTAATGCAAAGTAATATATCAAATATATAATTATACATTAAATCATTAAATCAACACTTGATTTAACGATCCGGTCATATCGCATATAACCGACTAGTATCCTATGTATCGGTTTATCGAATCAATGCTTGAATCGATAACTAGGTTATATCGCATACAACCAATCGATACATTTATCGCGAGAATGGAATACGGTATCACATACACGCATTATTCTCGGTCCCGCACATATCTCATATGCGCTCCTACTTCGTTTCGCTTGAGCCAGGAAACCTTTGTGTAGGACTCTAAAGACTCGTCAATACGCCGGCAGCAGGTGATGATCATATCAATCACCCACAAGCCGCAAGCGGTCTGCTAAACATAACGGCCACCCGGGTATTGAGCGATCAGAAGATCGACGAGCAAGCCCGCTCATACTCCTGTGAATCCAACCAGTAACACTTACCGTACAGTCCGGTCTCGTCGTCTGATATGTCGCATATCTCGCCTAGGGGTGGTAAACGTCAGACCCCAATAGCTCGATAAGTCGTGTCGATATGAGGTCTATAACAATTCGAGAAACTACTGGTAACACTTACCAGTAAATCTCAGCAACCTTGGCCAGGGATTTCTGGTTATAGCCAATCGAACACAGCGCAACATCAACCCCCTATACCGGGAGAGACGAATCCCCTCCTATCGCTCATTGCCTCCATGTGACTCGGGACTGTACCCAAAAACCACTGTTTTGCACGCCCTCTTGGACGTGGTAAGATGGAAATCAAAGCACAGTGGGAACCACACAAGACTCTATGACGATCTCGGGTCAACAGAGTACTCTGTACCAGTGTCACCAGAGAATTGCCATCTGACGTAAGGTATAATACCATCTGGGAGTTCTCGGCGAGTCCGTCCAGTGTACCCAGTCTCCACTGAGCACCCGTATATCATCTCTGATGTCAAACACCAATGGATATGGGATCATCCATCGCCCATCTGTATGGGTCGAGAAGGTATACGCTAGTCTATTCTGGTATATCGATGCCCCGTCTCGATACACCCACGACTAGGGACCTTTGAGGATGTACTTATGGACTACCATGTCCCCACTAGTATGATCCGCATCATAGTCCAGGTAGTCAAGTACACATCCTAAGGGCTTTACCAACATGTAACAGAGAGACAATCAGTGTACACGTTAAGGTAAAGAGCAACCAGATAGCATACTATCATGTCGAGCAAGAAAGTCTTCCCTATATATGTCCAAGCATCCACTACAATATACATCCTATGTATAGTAATGGCCTCTAGGGCATACATATAACTAACAATAGTGCCCTCAGAGTCAATTATTGGATCACAGGCACGTGATTGCAATGATTGAGGGAGGACCTGTCCCAGTAGAACAGTCTTACTCGAGATGATAGTATGCTATCTGGTTTATCTTTATCATCATGTACTGCTTTAGGTGACCTGACATGTCGCTATTACACGTTGATAGAGCCCCTAGGATTCTTGCTTGACCACAAGCAGTATGAGGGCGGTCATATAAGTGGGAGCTGGGGTCTATAAGCACATCCTTAAAAGGTCCCTAGTCGTGGGAGTTTCGAGACAGGGCATCGATACTCCAGAGTAGACTAGTGTATACAGTCGAGACCCCGACGAGGGGCGGTGGCCGATCTCACAAGCCACTGGTGTCAGTTGGATCACCTAAGATGTATACAGGTGCTCATTGGGTTATGAGTACACCGGACAGGACTCGCCGGGAACATGCTAGTTGGTCTTATACCCGACGTCAGATGGCAGTTCCCTGGTGACATGTGTACAGGTTAGTTCATCGACCTGAGGATCGTCATTTGTCTCATGTGAGTTCCCACTGTACTTTGATTACTACCCTACCACGCTCAAAGGAGACGTGCAAACAGGTTTTAGTTGGGTACAGTCCCGTGCCACATAGAGGCAGTGAGCGGATCTTCAGGGGTTCGTCTCTCCCGGTATTGGGGGTGAGGTCGCGCTGTGTCTAGGAGAGCCATTACACGAAGCCCTCGGCCGAGGCAGGAGATTTACTGGTAGGTATTCCAGTAGTATCTCAGGGTGTTCTGGGCTACACTCCGACACGACTTGTACCGCTTTTGGGGGTCTGACTTTTACCAACCCCCTAGGCCCGCCATGCGATGCTCATAGACGAACGGACCGGACTGAACGGATATTGTCACTGACAGGCTCAGTAGGGTGTCAGGATGAGTTCGCTCATCGACGTCCCTTTTGGTCAATACCTGGTAGCCCGTCACGTATTGGCTTATACCTCTGACGTGCTAGCGGTTAAATCCACAACCAAGGTGTTGACGAGTCTTTAGATTCCCCCACATTCAGTTGCTCAAGTTTTCGGGCGAAAAGCTGTAGAGCCCGTACGGAGATATGGCAGGGTCCGATCAGATACGTGCGGTATTGCACGGATCAGAATCGGACGGATATTACTAGCCGGCTTTGGTTTAAGCCAGATCCTAGTATAGTACAGTGTAGATTTTATCTCATTGCATTTGTATTTCGGTCTGAATACAAATGCGGGTGTGTATACACAGTATCGGGGTTTTCCTGTAATTTATTACGGGACCAGTTTTCTGGAGTTGCCAGTTTGCTTTCCGTTTCGGCCATTTTCATTTGTATCTTTCAATGGCCGAAGATTGGTGGAGGAGGGCTTATTTGCATTTGTCCAAATAAGCAATTTGGAAGGGTGTTCTTTGCATTTTCTTGTGTCATGATGGTCTCATGATGGAGGACCATTCCTTGACTTTCTTGAGTTCATGATTGCTTGACTTTGTGAGCAATCATGGTTGTTGATGATGGTAGTTTGAGTGTTGGAGTTTCTTTGTGATCATTTCTTCATATGATGACCTTTTCTCTCTTGCATTATTATTGTGGTTCCATCATCCATACACTCATTCTCACTCTCACCTCACCATTTTTTTTGCATGGCCGGCCTTGCTCTTTGATGGGGCTGTCCAAAATTCTAGTGGAGGGATTTTTGCTCTTTTGGATTGGTAAAATTCCACAAGCTCCTCCTCCAAAAAGCTTGTATCATCCCTCCATCAAATGGCAACCTCCACTACCCCAAAATGAGACATGAGTTCTACACACATTCTACAGCAAACCTTGGGCATGTCGGCTTGCCAACTTCGTGCTCGAGTTGCCTCGATATAGAGGTGGGAGCCCGTAAAAGAAGCAGGCGACGTGGTGCCCTTCCGGCGACGAGGTGGAGACCGGAGCTTCCGCGAGAGATCGGGACGACGACGAGTAGACCGGAGGACACGGATCACTCGGTATATCTCTCTTCCCATCTTGTAGTTAGCTTGGACTAGTTTAATGGCCCGATCCGGGTTTTAGTGCGCAGTGGTGCCGGTTTGAAAAATTAAAGTTAACCATCGCTTCCGCATTTAGCCTCGGGATGGAGGCCGGGGCGCCGCCGTGCACTTACATAATGATCTATGGTGATAGATCTATATGGATGTTGGGAGTGTCCCAAATCCAGGTACATAAGCACCATACTAAAGGTGTTTAGTATGGATGATTCTAAACGTGGTGGTTCGCCCATTTACTCATGGATCACCATCTCCAAAAAGATGTCTCTCGAGACTGATTTGGAGAGAGCTTGCGTGCAAGGAATACCCTATGCTTCGGCAGTAGGCTCTATCAGAGTATGTGATGTTATGTACTAGACCAGATGTAGATGACTCACTAGGTGTAGTGATCAGGAATCAATCGGATCTTGGGAGAATTACTGGAAAGCTGTGGAGGACATTCTTAATGTACTTGAGAAGCACTAAAAGAAAGTTCTTGGGTCCAGCTTCCAGAGTGATAAGTTCGACTGAAAGTCAGTCACATGCATTGTATTTACCCTCAGTGGAGGGACGGTATGTTGGAAGAGTTCCAAGATAGATACCGTGACATACTAGACGATAAAGAATGAATACATTGCTAACAATGATACTGCTAAGGTGGCTGTCTGGACATTACTTGTTCATGTGATGAACAAGGTTCCTACCATTGAGCGTCCAATAACTGTTATTGGACAATAATGGAGTTGTGGCTTTGGCCTAGGAACGCAGGTCCCATCAGCGTTCCAGACACATTCTGAGGCTAGTATCACCTGATCAGGGAGATGGATGATCTCCAAGGGATCGAGGATAGGAGAGAAGACCAGAAGGATAACACGGCGGATCCACTCACAAAGGCCTTACCCCTCTAGAGACTTCTCTATAATGGTTGAGTATGGGATACTACAACCACTGCTATATTGTTGGGTATTGGATACTACAACAGATTGCCTAAGTGCAAGTGGGAGATTGTTAGTTATATGTATGCCCTAGAGGCCATTACTGTATATGCGATGTATATTGTAGTGGATTCTTGGACATATATAGGGAGGACTTTCTTGCTCGACATGATAGTATGCTATCTGGTTGCACTTTATCTTAACATGTAAACAAATACTGTTTTGTGATCACATGTTGATAAAGCCCTTAGGATGATTACTTGACTACCAGGATTATGATGCAGATCATACTAGTGGGGACAGGGTAGTCGATAAGTACATCCTTCAAATGTTCCTAGTCGTGGGAGTATCGAGACAGGGCATCGGTACTCCAGAGTAGATTAGCGTATGCGCTTCTTGACCCATATGATGGGCTATGGATGATCCCATATCCATTGGTGTTTGACATCAGAGAAGGTATACGGGTGCTCAGTGGAGACTGGGTACACTGGACGGACACGCCGAGAACTCCTAGATGGTATTATACCTATCGTCGGATAGCAGTTCTCTGGTGACACTGGTACAGGTTAGTCTGTAGACCTGAGATCGTCATAGAGTCTTGTGTGATTCCCACTGTGCTTTGATTTCAACCTAACCACGGTCAAAAGATCGTGCAAAACGGTGGCTTTTGGGTACAGTCCCGAGTCACATGGAGGCAATGAGCGATAGGAGGGGTTTCGTCTCTCCCGGTATAGGGAGTTGATGTTGCGCTATGCTCGATTGTCCATAACAGGAAATCCCTGGCCAGGTTTCTGAGATTTACTGGTAAGTGTTACCAGTAGTTTCTCGAACCGTTATGTACCTTGCATCAACATGACTTATCAGGCTATTGGGGTCTGACGTTATACCACCCCCAGGCTGTGATATACGACATATCAACGAAGAGACCGGACTGTACGGTAGTGTTACTGTATGGATTCACAGAAGTTATAGTAGGCTTGCTTGTTGATCTTCTGATCGCTCAATACCCGGGTGGCCGTTACATTTAGCAGACCGCTTGCGGCTTGTGGGTGTTTGATATGATCATCACCTACTGCCGGCGTATTGACGAGTCTTTAGAGTCCTACAAAGAGGTTTCCTGGTTCATGCGGAACGGAGTAGGAGCACGTATGTGATATGTGCGGGACCGAGATTAATGCGTGTATATGATACCACATTCTATTCTCGCGATATATGTATCGATTGGTTATATGTGATATAGCCGGGTTATCGGATCAAGTGTTGATTTGATAAAAGGATACATTTGATATTAGTCGGTTATATGAGACATATCCGGATTATTAAATCAAGGGTTGATTTGATAATTTAATGTAGAATTATATATTTGATATATTAAATTACATTAACTAATATTAGCTCATTTAAGTAATTATATTTCTCACTTATGATACATTGATATATATGTGATATATGTTAAATGTATTGTTTTCTTTTTGTACACAAAATATATATGTGATATATATTGTTGTGTCATGCTAGGTTACACTTGCAACATGTATGTAAGAGACTTATACCATGCTAGGGTTTATGTTTGGGTTTTATTTATCATTAAGTAATTCACAAAAGATTTGGATATGAGTCATGGTTGAAGCTTGGAGAAGCTTGTAGAAAACATTGACCAAGTACACTCTTTTGTCATTGCTTAAGATATTTCTTAACCCAACCCTTAACTCATAGATATGGTTTATTCTCTACATGAGTTAGGCATGATACTAACTCACCCATGGTTGCAATTCTAACCTCACTCTCTCATTCATTTTCTTCATCACTTCTTCTTCTTCCTAGGTTTCCAACAACAGTCAACCTCAAGAGAAAAGGCTTGCTAGTTTTTTCTAAAGTGATGAAATCTTGTGAGAAAAATAAAACTAAAGTGAGCCCACTTCCTACTACATCATCCTCTACTACTTGCCATTTAATTTAGGGTGTTTGCTTCACTAATCTCACCATTAGTGAAGAGATAGCATGAGCTAGTGTCTACTCGACGTAGATCATCTTCGGCCTCGAAGACTTCGATGCAAGCTTGTTCCGTACATCATGTGGAGCCTCTCTAGAGTCCAGGAGTTCGTGATCGCAGTGAACGGACTACTACACGGAGCTACTGAAGTGAAGGACTAGTCTACAAAGGTTGTATTCCTTCTTCTTTTTAGTTTGTAAAGTGTTTACAATCTAGCATAACCCTAAGTCTCTAGTTCGATTACTTGGTTGGTTGGTTTAGCACCCCAAAAATTTCGATATAGCATGTTTGATGCTTGCCAAAACCTTGATTAGGTGCTAAGCTAACCCTACAGTGGTATCAGAGACAAGCTAGAGCATTAGGCGTTGTCTAGACGAAGATTAAAGTCCGATCGAACTCCGAAAGCCCGAAATGACCCCCTTTCTGGAAATTTTTTCAAAAGCTGAAATTTTTCATGTTAAAAATACTCAGAAAAACAAGCAGGGAATTCTATAGACACTGTTGAAGAACGAAACCCTAACTCAACGTATTGATCGTGGAAACGCGGCCAAATACTAGTATTTGCGGCGGTTCCGCGGCGCCAATTGTGAGGCATGGGTTGGCACTTCAACTGTTTGTCCATAGGTACTGGGGTATGCTTCTGGGAATTTTTAATTATGCTCAACTGTTGAGCTCTCTGTGAATTTTTGGGAATTCGTTGCATCGATCGAATTATCTAACTTCGCCTAGCTATCTGTGATTGTGATACAATATTTGGAATCCACATAATTGGTTATGTGATAACTAGTTTGAATTTTATAAATCTAGCGGTTTAGTCTCATTTGATCGGTTGCCACGGAATTTTGATGTTGATCAAAAGTTTGTCGCAATTACGTAGTGTACGCGGATACTCGCCGGGTATACTTACTAGAGAGCCACACCCCATAGCCTCGACCAAGAGACTGTAGGAGAACCCCATAGCCGAAAGCATCCGTTTGGGTGCTCACGGCTGCGGTGTTCCTCCTTGGTGCACTTCGTCAACGGCATCGGGGGTTGCGGTCTTCTATTAAAGTTTCCGACGAGCATTCGATCTGGTTATCGGGAATCTTGTTGAATTACCCGACAGCTTATTGGAAAGTTTTTTCAATATTGAAACTAAAATGCGGGGTTTATAATTGTTAGGCATGCGTTGTCTAATGAATTCATTTGGTTGGGCATGAAATCCAAAGTATATGATATGTTGGGTTTATGATGTCTAAAGAAATTGCGGATTCCAACTGTTGTAGTTTTTCGCTTTCTTTTCTGTGACCGTAAGTGTAATATATGGTGTATCGCCGGTTTCGGTGCTATAAGTCAACGACAATTGGGATACACATATTTACTTACGTTGATGACATGTGATGTTATGTGTTGCTGTGATATGTTATATTGGATCGTCGTGTTTTGGAATAGCCGGGGGTTTTTATGTGAGATGAGAGTTTTTCATTTCCATTCATGTAAAAGCTTGTATGTAATATTCTTTTATTGGGGCACTTCCGGGTTGAGGATGATGTCACCATTGATGTATATTATTTACTTTTCTGCACTAGGATAGACCTAAGGCGGGGAGCACAAGTAACCGGGTTCTAGGTGTTAGTTATATGTATGCCCTAGAGGCCATTACTGTACATTGGATGTATATTGTAGTGGATGCTGGGACATATATAGGGAGGACTTTCTTGCTCGACATGATAGTATGCTATCTGGTTACTCTTTACCTTAACGTGCACACTGATTGTCTCTCTGTTACATGTTGGTAAAGCCTTTAGGATGTGTACTTGACTATCTGGACTATGATGCGGATCATACTAGTGGGGACATGGTAGTCCATAAGTACATCCTTCAAGGTCCCTAGTCGTGGGTGTATCGAAACGGGGCATCGATATACCAGAGTAGACTAGCGTATACCTTCTCGACCCATACAGATGGGCGATGGATGATCCCATATCCATTGGTGTTTGACATCGGAGATGATATACGGGTGCTCAGTGGAGACTGGGTACACTGGACGGACTCGCCGAGAACTCCCAGATGGTATTATACCTTACGTCAGATGGCAGTTCTCTGGTGACATTGGTACAGAGTAGTCTGTTGACCCGAGATCGTCATAGAGTCTTGTGTGGTTCCCACTGTGCTTTGATTTCCACCTTACCACGTCCAAGAGGGCGTGCAAAATGGTGATTTTTGGGTACAGTCCCGAATCACATGGAGGCAATGAGCGATAGGAGGGGATTCGTCTCTCCCGGTATAGGGAGTTGATGTTGCGCTGTGTCCGATTGGCTATAAACAGAAATCCCTGGCCAGGGTTGCTGAGATTTACTGGTAAGTGTTACCTGTAGTTTCTCGAATTGTTATAGACCTCAGATCGACACGACTTATCGAGCTATTGGGGTCTGACGTTTACCACCCCTAGGCGAGATATGCGACATATCAGACGATCAGACCGGACTGTACGGTAAGTGTTACTGGTTGGATTCACAGGAGTGTGAGCGGGCTTGCTCGTCGATCTTCTGATCGCTCAATACCCGGGTGGCCGTTACGTTTAGCAGACCGCTTGCGGCTTGTGGGTGTTTGATATGATCATCACCTGCTGCCGGCGTATTGACGAGTCTTTAGAGTCCTACACAGAGGTTTCCTGGCTCAAGCGAAAAGAGATAGGAGCGCATATGAGATATGTGCGGGACCGAGAATGATACCAGTATGTGATACTATATTCGATTCTCGCGATTTGTAACATTGATCGGTTATATGCGTTATAGCCGGGTTATCGGATCAAGTGTTGATTCGATAAGTTGTTACTATTGGTATTAGTCGGTTGTATGCGATATGACCGGGTCGTTAAATCAAGTGTTGATTTTATGATTTAATGTATAATTATATATTTGATATATCACATTACATTAACTAATATAGGTTCACTTAAATGGATTTTCTCACTTGAAGTTCACAAGTTGTATATGTGATATACTTTTGTGCACTTGATTGTATCATGTTTGATGATACATGTTAACTTGGTTAAGTGTAAAGATTAAACCATGGTTAAGTTAATGATTAGGGTTTTGTTTTTCTTTCTTAATTATTTATTTATTTATTTTGGAAAGAATAAAGAGAAAATGGTGGCTTTCTTTGTTTGTAGTTGAATCTTCATGAAGGTTTGACTTTGTAACCATTTTGTCTTCATGCTTAACCCTAACCATTTAAACAAACCATGGTCTATTCTCTACACTTAACTAGGGTTAGGATATGATAAGTATTCATATTATTTTCTATTTTGAAAACACTTATGATATTCTTTCTTCTTCTTCTTCATCTTCTTCAATGAAGAAAGCTTGACTTCATCAATGGTGAATTGATGAAATGAGTGAGAAATCCAATTCTAAAGTGAACCCACTTCCTATTTCATCATCCTCTACCTTTTGCTAAGTAGTAGAGTGTGTTTTCTTCACAAGTTTCATGACTTGGTGAAGTTGGAGCTTGATCTAGCGATGCCTCGACGTAGATCATCTTCGGCATCGTCGTCGATGACCTAGCCCGCTTTTTCTCCGATGAAGCCGACGCTAGAGCCCGGGATCTGATGATCGCAGCGAGGAGTCATCATCGCGGAGCCATGGAGGTGGAGAACTGGATCTACAAAGGTTGTATTTCCGTTTACCATTTAGTTAAGTTGTTAACTAGTTTCTTTTTCGCCTAATTTTCTAGTTAATGATCCGTATTAGGGTTTCTCGGCACCCGTAAAATTTGAAATTGGCATGGTTGATGCCTTGTGAGACCTCATTAGTGTGCCTAGGAACTCTACAGTGGTATCAGAGCCTAGCTAGAGCCTTAGGCGAAGTCTAGACGAAGTTTGAAACCCGAACGAACCCGAAACCCTAAACCAAACATGCTCTCTGGACTTTTTCAAAAATCTGGGTTTTTTCTAGATTAAAAATGCTTAAAAAATTCAGCAGGGAAATCTAAGAATCACGGTGCAAAATTTTACTCATGAACAGTCCAAACTGCGGCGGAACCGCGGCAGAAGCCTAGCTTCTGCGGCGGTTCCGCGGCCAATTGATGACGTCAGCTTCCCGTTTTTGCACAGTAATTCCTCTTTTCTGGTGCTGGATTTTCTGGGAATTTTTAATATTTATTCAAGAGTTGAATTTTCTGGGGTTGTTTTGGGGATTCGATGATTCGATCGGAGTATCAGATTTTGTCTATGTTGATTCCGGATAATTTTTTGAATATGTTAAAAAGTTCGACCGGATGTAAATACCCAATCTTTCCCCTATCGGGAAATTTTCAAGTGTTGGATCTTTCCGTAGTTTAACGACGTTCTAAGTAGTGCAAGTAACGCGATGGTCCCTCTAGAAGACAACAAACCTTAACTCGATTATGTGACCGTCTTGAACTGCCCTTTGAACCTTCGGCTTTGGGGCAGTACGGCGTGCCACATGTGAGGCGTTGGCTTGACCCTTCTACGGCTGGACCGTTGGTACTGAGGCACAAACTGAATGTTGTTAGACTTATTTCATGTGTTGATCTATATCGGGAAAACTTGGGTGTTCGACTGTTTGATCGAAAAGTTTAACATTTTCTATTTATCCGGAATGTGATACAATAATTGGAATTCATAAGTAGTTATGAGATAACTGAATGAATGTTATAAACATAGCAGTTTAGTCTCACTTGATCGGTTGCCACGGAATTTTGATGTGATCAAAAGTCCGTCGCAATCACGTAGCGTACACGGATACTCGCCGGGTAAACTTAATAGACAGCCTCACTCCATAGCCCCGACCAAGTGACTGTAGGAGAACCCCGTCGCCGAAAGCATCCGTCCGGGTGCTCACGGTAGCGGTGTTCCGCCTTGGTGCACTTCGTCGACGGCGTCAGGGGTGCGGCCGCCTACTAAAGTTTGCGACGAGCATTCGATCAGGGTGTCGGGAATCTTGTTGAATTGCCCGACTTGATATTGAAAAGTGTTTTCGATAATGGGACTAAAATGCGGGGTTTATAATTGTTAGGCATGCTATGTCTAAGTAATTCATTTGGTCAGCCATGCGATGTCTGAGGTGGTTGCGGATTCCAACTGTTGTAGTTTTACACTTTCTTTTCTGTGACCGTAAGTGTAATATGTGTTATCGTCGGTTTCTTTGCTATATGTCAACGACAATTGGGATGCGCATATTTACTTACGTTGATGACATGTGATGTTATGTGTTGCTGGATATGTTATATTGGATCGTCGTGTTTGAATAGCCGGGGGTTTTTATGTGAGATGAGTGTTTTTCATTTTTATTCATGTAAAAATTTGTATGTAATATTCTTTTATTGGGGCACTTCCAGGTTGCGGAAGATGTCACCTTTTGTATATTATTTACTTTTCCGCACTAGGATAGACCCAAGGAGGAGGGCACAAGTAACCGGGTTCTGGAGTCCAGTGGGAGACCAACTCGAGGAGTCGAGTCCGGGTCTCCTAACTCTAGAATTGGTAAGGTTGCTTGCCGCTCTCGTAGGGGTCTAGGGGTGTGGGTTTGGCTATTCATCACGACCGTGGAATCCGTGTTTTATACTGGCTCGTATTGAAAACACGGACGTCCTAGTATATCCAATATTTCATATGATTCTTCTGCTGCGATATCTGTGATGTGATCATGTGATGTTCTGTGATAGATACAGTATATAGTATATATGATATATTATATAGACGTTACTTATGTTTTACACCCGCACTAGCCCTGCCCCGCTCTGCCGTTAGTTACCTAACCTAATGGTGCACGAGGGGACATCGAGGCGAATGCGGACGGCACAAGTGTACGTCGTATTTATCTATGATGTTTAGGTACTTAAATTATGGGACTTCATTAATGTGATTAATGAAATAAAAGAAACCTAAGATGTTGTAGAATCGAATTTCAAAATAAAACAGGTAGCTACAGTTCTTTCTTTGCACAGCGGTATATGTGATATATCCTGCACCTTATTCGATGAGGAAAGGACCGAGATCCCTTCACCGGGAGTGACTCCTTTAGCAATAACTGGCAGATGCTACACACTCGGTTTGTCTTTTGATTGCTTTTAAGAGTTTTTGCTTTGCACAGAGATATATATGATATATCCAGCACCTCATTCGACGAGGAAAGGACCGACGATCCCTTCACCGGGAGTGACTCCTTTAGCAAAACTGGAAAAGCCTCAAAAGAACTCCATTTTAAAATCATTTGATTCTACAACGATATCAAGTTCATTACGCAATAGGTTTTCAGAAAAACCTGTCGTAGCCCTCCGTCATTTCAGATAAGTAGTAGTTAGTATTCGTGCTGCGTTTGTTGGCCTTTGTCAAGGCGCAGTGTGCGGTAGCTAACTGGTGCTTATCTGCTTATGCATATGATGCAGATTGGATTAGGGTAGTCGTGCGACCTTGTTGGCCTTTGTCAAGGGCCGTGCGGATGGGTTTAATTCAATCAGGAAATGACGGGTTGAATTTGACTAGCATCCTATGGTTTGTTGGCCTTTGTCAAGGTCATAGGAGGTTAGGGGCAAAATATTATCGGGAATTTCAAGTGTTGAAATTTGCAATGAGATTGCATACCTTCTATGAGATAGTTGGATCCCGATACCCGCTGCGAGTAAGAGTTACTCCTGGGAGAGTTTTACACATTACAATTAGCCGATCAAGTAGGTGTCTAGAAAGGTGTCAATGGGGTTACGCCTCTGGGAAAATGAAGTTTACATTAATTAGGTTCGTGCGAAAGCACGGGGGACCTCCCTCAAAGTACCGACACTGGCCTGGCTGAAAGATTGGCGAACTTGTAGTGTGTAATTAATCCTGGCTAGTCTTTCCTTTTTGGGTTTGAAGGAAGATTTGATAAAAAGCAGTGGGAGCCATCCTGATTAGATAAAATAATAACCAATCTGATCTTGCAAGAGCATACGATGAGTGTTTTCTTCCCTCTCTCTCCAGGTAGCGACCATATCACGCCTTAATCAAGATAATAATACGGAAGTATTGACCGAACCCGCTTGTTATACTGAGCTGGAGAACGTTGGTCCCGCTCCAACTTATAAATGTTATAAGACAGAGCAGGAAATAGGGGATTACCAGAATTCCCGTGCCACCCAAACGAAGAGAATGCATGCTGATGCATCATCTTCGGGTGTGTTCATTATATAGAACTGTTTCTCAGTGTCCTTTACGTCTTGGGTATATGATACCGGATCAGGATCCCAGATATGTAATCTGTTACATAGGGCTACAGAAAGGTAGAGAACTGAGAACGGGTGATAAGTTTCATGAGGCAGAAAACGGGGCAAGTGTTGCAGCCAAGTCTGTTGGTCACTGTCACCATGTATTCCGAAATACATTGATTCTGAACGAATGTTATTAGATACCGAATCTGATATACAAAATCATATCACTCTCTTTATTAGTAAAGAAATGATAAAATTTTATATTGTTGGATAATGTTTTGAACATTTCCTATATCAAAAGTTGATCGGTTCAGGCACGTTATCTAAAAGTATTGATGTTCTAAATCAAACTACAGTTCTTAGTATATGGAACACACACAAGAGGAAGAGTTCAGAAATGAACGAATCCTTCTTGAAGTATTGTAGACTAGGTCATATCAATGCGACCCGACTAGCTAAGTTGCACATAGATGCATATTTAAATCTGTTTGAATTTACATCTTGTGAAACTTGCCACTCATGTCACAAAGATAAGATGACCATAGCTCCGTTTACTGGAAACAGAGAAAGAGTTAGTGAACTCTTGGGATGATACATGTTGATGTATGATAGGTCCCCTGTCTACATATGCCAGGACTGGTTCTTTGTACTTCATTACATTCTCTGATGATCTCTTTAGATTCAGACATATGTTCCTGTTGAAACACAAGTCCGAACCTTTTGAGATATTCACAGAATATGATTTAGAAGTAGAAAACCAATACGGGTATAAGTATTATGTCCTTTGATGTGATCAAGGAGGAGAATACTTGAGCACGAAAATTCTGGATTATTCTAAAGGAGAATGAGATTCTCTCTCAGCATTACTCCTCCGTATACACCATAGCACGATGGTATATCGGGGCGGAGCAATCCCACTCTATATGATAAGGTGTGCTCTATGATGAGTACTACTGAGTTACCTATTTCCTTTTGGGAGTTATGCACTTGAGAAGCTGCATACCTATTGAATAGGGTTCCAATCAAATCAGTTGCCTACCGCTTCATATGTGATATGGAAAGGGAAGAGCCCATATCTTAAGTTGGTTAAGATTTGGGGTTGTCCGGGCTATGTCTAAAAGCATAATCCGGACAAGCTCGAGGCAAGGTCTGTTATGTACAACTGGAAATGTTCCAGCTATACAAACTACAGCAGATGATTTGGTACAACCAAAGGATTCAGTAGATACCAACGAACCTCAGCCTCTCCGCCGATTTAGTAGGGTTCCTCACCCACCTGAGAGATACTTCGGTTTCTCTATGACAGTGGGAGCAAGGATTGCATCATGAGATGATGACCCAACTAGTTTCGAGCTGGCCATCAGGAGTAAGACTCTGTAAGAATGGCTGGATGCTTAGCGATCTGAGATGGAATCCTTATACACCAACAAAGTATGGACTTTGGTTGCTATATCTGAAGGGTTAAATCCCCATCAGGAGCAAGTATATCTTGAGAAGATTACTTGGTGTACATGGAAGAGTTGAGACTTTCAAAGCTAGACTTGTTAAAGGTCTACATCATTGACCAGGTATGGATGATGATGAAACCTTTTCAAGTAGCTATGCTTAAGTCCATCCAGATCCTACTTGCCACGGCTACGTACCATGACTACGATATCTGGCGGTTGGGTGCCATGACTGCTTTTCTAAATGATGTTTTAGAAGAGAACGTCTATAAGTACACAGCCAGAGGGCCTCGTAGACAGTGGGAGCAGCGGAAACGTGTGCAAGATGTTTTATAGGATAAAGCAGGCATCGCGGAGTTGGAACATCTGTTTTGATGAAATAGTCAAAGAGTTTGACATCATCAAAACGGTAGATAAACCTTGTATATACAATAAGGTAGTAGGGAGTATGGTGGCGATTCTCGTAGTGTACGTGGATGACATACTCTTGATAGGGAAGGAGTTTCCTATGCTACGCTCGATCAATCTCCGTTTATCACAAGGATTCTCCATATAGGATCAAAGTGATACCTCCTAAATCCTGGGTTTTGGATCTATGAAATAGATCTAAATGGATGTTAGGATTCTCACTAGTTGTAGTGAGACGGTATCAATTGATCCTGGGGAAAATCACTGGAAAGGTTCCAGAGTGATAAGGATGACTGAATGTCAGTCACAGGCATTGTCTTTACCCTCAGTAAAGAGATGGTATGTTGGAAGAGTTCCAAGCTAGATACCGTGGCTAACTAGACGATAAAGGCAGGATACATCGCTACTCAAGATGCTACCAAAGAGGCTGTTTGGGTGTATATTGGTTCATGAGATGAACTAGGTTCCTACCATTGTGTGACAATGGAAGTGTGGCTTTGGCCCGGGAACCCCGGTCCCATCAGTGATCCAGACATATTCTAAGGCAGTGTCACCTGATCGTGGAGATGGTTGATCTCCAGGGGATCAAGGTCAGTAGAGCAGACTCAGAGGACAAACACAGCGGATCCATTCACAAAGGCCTGTTCCCAGAGAGAGATTTTTATGGGATGGTTGAGTATGAGATACTACAACCACTGCTATCAAATGGCCCTAGTGCAAGTGGGAGATTGTTAGTTATATGTATACCCTAGATTCCATTACTGTACATTGGATGTATATTGTAGTGGATGCTGGGACATATATAGGGAGGACTTTCTTGCTCGACATGATAGTATGCTATCTGGTTACTCTTTACCTTAACGTGCACACTGATTGTCTCTCTGTTACATGTTGGTAAAGCCATTAGGATGTGTACTTTACTATCTAGACTATGATGCGGATCATACTAGTGGGGACATGGTAGTCCATAAGTACATCCTTCAAGGTCCCTAGTCGTGGGTGTATCGAGACGGGGCATCGATATACCAGAGTAGACTAGCGTATACCTTCTCGACCCATACAGATGGGCGATGGATGATCCCATATCCATTGGTGTTTGACATCGGAGATGATATACGGGTGCTCAGTGGAGACTGGGTACACTGGACGGACTCGCCGAGAACTCCCAGATGGTATTATACCTTACGTCAGATGGCAGTTCTCTGGTGACACTGGTACAGAGTAGTCTGTTGACCCGAGATCGTCATAGAGTCTTGTGTGGATCCCACTGTTCTTTGATTTCCACCTTACCGCGTCCAAGAGGGCGTGCAAAACGGTGGTTTTTGGGTACAGTCCCGAATCACATGGAGGCAATGAGCGATAGGAGGGGATTCGTCTCTCCGGGTATAGGGAGTTGATGTTGCGCTGTGTCCGATTGGCTATAACCGGAAATCCCTGGCCAGGGTTGCTGAGATTTACTGGTAAGTGTTACCTGTAGTTTCTCGAATTGTTATAGACCTCAGATCGACATGACTTATCGAGCTATTGGGGTCTGACGTTTACCATCCCTAGGCGAGATATGCGACATATCAGACGATCAGACCGGACTGTACGGTAAATGTTACTGGTTGGATTCACAGGAGTGTGAGCGGGCTTGCTCGTCGATCTTCTGATCGCTCAATACCCGGGTGGCCTTTACGTTTAGCAGACCGCTTGTGGCTTGTGGGTGTTTGATATGAACATCACCTGCTGCCGGCGTATTGACGAGTCTTTAGAGTCCTACACAGAGGTTTCCTGGCTCAAGCGAAAAGAGATAGGAGCGCATATGAGATATGTGCGGGACCGAGAATGATACCAGTATGTGATACTGTATTCGATTCTCGCGATTTATAACATTGATCGGTTATATGCGTTATAGCCGGGTTATCGGATCAAGTGTTGATTTGATAAGTTGTTACTATTGATATTAGTCGGTTGTATGCGATATGACCGGGTCGTTAAATCAAGTGTTGATTTAATGATTTAATGTATAATTATATATTTGATATATCACTTTACATTAACTAATATAGGTTCACTTAAATGGATTTTCTCACTTGAAGTTCACAAGTTGTATATGTGATATACTTTTGTGCACTTGATTGTATCATGTTTGATGATACATGTTAACTTGGTTAAGTGTAAAGATTAAACCATGGTTAAGTTAATGATTAGGGTTTTTCTTTTCTTTCTTAATTATTTATTTATTTATTTTGGAAAGAATAAAGAGAAAATGGTGGCTTTCTTTGTTTGTAGTTGAATCTTCATGAAGGTTTGACTTTGTAACCATTTTGTCTTCATGCTTAACCCTAACCATTTAAACAAACCATGGTCTATTCTCTACACTTAACTAGGGTTAGGATATGATAAGTATTCATATTATTTTCTATTTTGAAAACACTTATGATATTCTTTCTTCTTCTTCTTCATCTTCTTCAATGAAGAAAGCTTGACTTCATCAATGGTGAATTGATGAAATGAGTGAGAAATCCAATTCTAAAGTGAACCCACTTCCTATTTCATCATCCTCTACCTTTTGCCAAGTAGTAGAGTGTGTTTTCTTCACAAGTTTCATGACTTGGTGAAGTTGGAGCTTGATCTAGCGATGCCTCGACGTAGATCATCTTCGGCATCGTCGTCGATGACCTAGCCCGCTTTTTCTCCGATGAAGCCGACGCTAGAGCCCGGGATCTGATGATCGCAGCGAGGAGTCATCATCGCGGAGCCATGGAGGTGGAGAACCGGATCTACAAAGGTTGTATTTCCGTTTACCATTTAGTTAAGTTGTTAACTAGTTTCTTTTTCGCCTAATTTTCTAGTTAACGATCCGTATTAGGGTTTCTCGGCACCCGTAAAATTTGAAATTGGCATGGTTGATGCCTTGTGAGACCTCATTAGTATGCCTAGGAACCCTACACTAGGGTCCAGTGGGAGACCATCTTGAGGAGTCGAGACCGGGTCTCCTAACTCTAGAATTGGTAGAGTTGCTTGCCGCTCTTGTAGGGGTCTAGGGAGGTAGGTTTGACTATTCATCGCGACCGTGGAATCCGTGTTTTATACTGGCTTAATTTAAAACACGGAATTCCTAGTATATCCAATATTTCATATGTTATCTTTTGCTGCTCTGTGATGTGATCACTGTGATTTGTTCAGACGAATGCCTATATTATATATATGAGATATAATTAATATTGCTGCTTTCGTTTCATATGTGATGCTTGGGAAACATAATTGATGGGAATTCATTGATGAGATTAATGAAATAAAAGAAACCTAAAGATGTTGTAGAAACTTGATTAAAAACTGGTAGCTCTAGTTCTTGCTTTGCATAGCGAGATTGCTTGTAGAATATCCAGCACCTTATTCGATAAGGAAAGAGCCGAGATCCCTTCATCGGGAGTGACCTCTTTAGCGAAACTAGCAGATGCTACAAACTCGGTTTGTCTTTTGACTGCTTCTATAGTTTTTGCTTTGCATAAAGGTATTTGTGAAATATCCTGCACCTTATTCGATAAGGAAAGAGCCGAGATCCCTTCACCGGGAGTGACCTCTTTAGTAAAACTACTAAAAGCCTAAAAAACACTCCTTTTAAAATTCACTTGTTTCTACAACGATATCAAGTTCATTACGCATAGGGTTTCCTTAAGAACTAGTCGTAACCCTCCGTCATTTTAGGAAGTAGAGTACTTAGTATTCATGTTGCGTTTGTCGTGTTGGATATATGTATGCCCTAAAGGCCATTATATGATAGTGTATGTACTGATGTGTGTGTGTGTGTGTGTGTGTGTATTCAGAGAACAGTCTTGCTCGACATGATAGTATGCTATCCGGTTTCTCTTTATCATATGTTCACTTGATCATGCTTTTACTCATTTGATACATGTTGATAAAGCCCTTAGGATATTTACTTTACTACTGAGATTATGATGTGGATCATACTAGTGGGACACCTGTAGTTTATAAGCATATCCTTGAAAAGTTCCTAGTCGTGGGTGTATCGAGACGGGGCATCGATACTCCAGGGTAGACTAGCGTATACTATTCTTGTCCCATATGATGGGCGATGGATGATCCCAGATCCATCTGGTGTGTTGACACCAAAGATTGTATACGGGTGCTCAGTGAGAATGGGTACACTGAACGGACTCGCCGAGAACTCCTATGTGGTATTATATCATACGTTGGATAGCAGTTCTCAAGTGACACTGGTACAGGTTAGTCTGTAGACCCGAGATCATCATAGAGTCTTATGTGTCCTCCCACTGTACTTTGATCTCCACCCTACTACGGCTCTACCGAGTTGTACAAACAGGTGGATTTTGGGTACAGTCCCGAGGCGCATGGAGGTAATGAGCGATAGGAGGGGTTTGGTCTCTCCCGGTATTGGGGGTTGATGTTGCGCTATGCTAGATTGGCTATAACAGGAAGTCCCTGGCCAGGGCTGCTGAGATTTACTGATAAGTGTTATCAGTAGTTTCTCGATCTGTTATGAGCCAAATACCGGCATGACTTATTGAGTTATTAGGGTCGACGTTACCATCCCTAGACTCGATAAGCAGAAAATCTGGCGAAGAGATCGGACTGAACGGTATGTGTTACCAGTTGGCTCGATGGAGTTTATGACAGGTTCGCTTGTTTTTCTTCTGATCGCTCAATACCCGGGTGGCCGTTACGTTTAGCTGACCGCTTGCAGCTTATGGGTGTTTGATGTGATCATCACCTACTACCGGCGTATTGACGAGTCTTAGTGTCACGACCCGAAATATTAGCTAATGACCAGCACTTGAATCACGCGACGTCTAAAGGCGTAACGGAATTCAAGTAAGTTGAAACCCAGACATCTAAACCTTTTTAGAAAAATAAAGGAGGTGGGGTTTTGAAATAAAGGTATAATGGAATCAAGTTTTCTTAATGCATAGAAAAGAAACATGAATGATGAAAGTGAAATTTACTAGTTTGAAAACATGTTTCGTCTTTTAAAAATTTTAGCAGCACCTCCATTGTATTTTTTGATCCAAAACCATAAGTACATAATAAGAATAATGGCATCCCCAATCGGGAGCTAGCACTTCGCCAAACGGCGAATCACAACCACGCAAGACACTATAAATAAGTATACGACGCCCAACGGCGAAGATCACCACAAAGATAAAAGGAAGCAAGACATAAATATCACAAGTAGCGAAAAACCCCTCGCTCTAAGTCTCGCAACCACAATCCCACTAAGTCTCATCACTTATACAAATTCTAATTTTTGATTGATTGATGGAGTTAACTAGATACAATATGAAATGTAATACAAGAGTGGGTACGATAAAAATGTCCTACCTACCACTGCAAAACACCCAAAGGAAACTGTGTGCCAGCGATGCCGCTACTGATCCACGCGGCCAACGTGCAAGAACTGTGGCACAACGGGGGTGAGTTGCCAACTCGTGAATAGAAAAATATCTACAAGTAGAAATCGAATAAACGACTCCTAGGTCAACTATATCAAAAGGTAATACTATGATATCTAGTGTGACCGGGTCGTATATGTGCCAACAAGGTAGTCACTACCTATATGCATGCGAATAACATTCAACAGTAATAATAAAAGCATGTATGCATGTGGCTCTCGTCCACCCATAATCAAGGTAGGTATGTATGTAGATCTCGTCCACTAAAATCAATGTCTAAGCATATGTATAACCACCAATAGTAAAATCAGTGTATGTATGTATGTATGTGGATCCAGTCCACGCGTCAGCCACTGACGCAACAACATCATGCATGCAAATATCATAAAAGAGTGTGCATGAAAGTATGAGGATATATATATATCAACGGTGCCCCTCACGACACATCAAAATCATGGAACCTGAGTGCCTAGCAGCGACACTCGAAAACATCATGAAAACCGTGCCTAGCATCGGCACGTAAATCCTCATATATCGGGCTCCGTCAGTCCGGATCGGCCCGCGGGCTCCGTCTGCGGAATCGGCCCTCGGCCCCAGCAGTACGTGTCGGCCCGTATTCATCTCTCAGCTCTGGTCAGTATCCTCCGGATGACTGCCAGGTCCAACCAATCACCAGTAGGTAGTAGTCCCTCCGCCGGGCTCACCGTCTAACAATACGAGTCTTCTTGCCCCGGGTTACCATACCGGGTCCACCATGTACCCGCAATCGGGGCCTACCACTCCTCGAATCGGGTATACTCACACAAGCTCTCTGGAACCAAGAAAACTCATGGTGGACGCACTGAATTATCATATCAAGAGAAACCGGGTTTTTAAAACAGCGCGTATTTTCTTAAAATAATACCACGGTTCTCAAATCCAGAAATCCCATAAATCCAAACTCAATGCGTAAATCCATGCAATGTGTCGTATGACACTAAGAGTAAAAACGGAAAACCGCTCTTTTAAAAGAATCCAGTTTTGAAAATATCTCGTGCGGTCTCAATATTCTTGAAAAAAGTCAATATCATCCCTGTATATAACATACGTATGGATATAGGTATGGATGTACAAATGGGTATATACGCGAATATGAGTGTGCCAATGTATATGTGCGCAAATATGAAGATATCAATATATGTGTGCACTGGTATGAATATACAGTGTGCATGTGCGCAAGTATGAAGATATCAATATATGTGTGCACTGGTATGAATAAACGGGGTGCATGTGCGCAAGTATGAAGATATCAATATATGTGTAAACTGGTATGAATATACAGTGTGCATGTGCGCAAGTATGAAGATATCAATATATGTGTGCACTGGTTTGAATATACATTATGCATGTGCGCAAGTATGAAGATATCAATATATATGTGCACTGGTATGAATATACAGTGTGTATGTGCGCAAGTATGAAGATATCAATATATGTGTGCACTGGTATGAATATACAGTGTGCATGTGCGCAAGTATGAAGATATCAATATATGTGTGCACTGGTATGAATATACAGTGTGCATGTGTGTAAGTATGAAGATATCAATATATGTGTGCACTGGTATGAATATACAGTGTGCATGTGCGCAAGTATGAATGCAACATGAGGTAGATCGTCATCTAGAAGCTATAAGGTATACATATCCAACATGATGGAGTCGGTGAATCTATCAATCGACATTCAACCTAACAACATTTCGTACGGTATAATCCATCGTACGACAACCTCTAGTCAGGGGTATGGATCAATCATCAAGTTAAACTCATCACGCACGGAAAATCGTCGTACGGCGGCATTAAGCTAATAGGGATCCCAACATCCTATGCGACAAAAGAGGGTACGGCCCAATATCACATACGACCTATCACCCATGATTCACAACATTCCATATATATATATATGTATATCTATACACCTATGTCCCGGTACACATCCGCAATAATCTCATATCAGGGGACCGGCAGGGTATAAATCATCTCGATCGACCCGCATCCGCATACCAACATATCATCATATCATCATCTTATCATATCATCATATCCTTCTTATATCCTTTCATCGCATTTGTAACACACATCCAATCGAATTTACATCAACATTCTCTCTCTACTAAACATAAGTATCTAATCTAACATACACACCCGAACCTTACAATCAGATTTTTAAAGAAGCGAATCGTAGTTTTGAAAATAGGGGTTACGGTGTTTTTAAGAAAAGTTATCATTTGAAAATCCGTAACATCTCTCAAGGTATGTGTTTAAAAGATACATATGATTCTTCGTTTTAGAAAAAGGTATGGTTCGGATGACGCATCTATATCGACTATCTATTCCTACAGTACCCTAAACGGTAATATCGCTAAACGTCATCCTACGATAGTAGTAACATATCACTTCTAACTATCCTCTAGTTTCTAATATGGTTACATAGCTATCTTCATTCTAACCCTAGTTTCCTAATATAGGTTTCCTAACCATACTCTATAAATCGATTTTCCATCAGAAGTTTGCGGGGGTGCTATACGCTATCCACCCGACTTCCCCGGTAGATATTGATCTACTCACCGTAGTCCTCGCTCGCCGAAGTCGATGACGCCTCGCTTCGTCGCTTCAGAATCCACATGAAGGTACCTACAATAACAAGGCATATCGTAACGATATTAAAATCAAGGCAGAAAAACCGAAATGGCACGCGCACTGCTCGTAGGTTAGAACCTATAGCATATGCGTACAAAATCAATCAAACAACCCTTGTTGTCGATGTACAAACACGCGACAACCAAAAATGAATCCAAATTCCAAAACTCATTATCCAAAATACGGAAAACATATCCTAAATCACACACAAGTGTTCCCAGATTTGACTCAGGTCAAAATAATTCTAAGCAAACAAGTATAGGGTGATGTATAATGTATATGCGAGCTACTGAACCAACCTAGGCTCCTACATTCACCAAGTGGCCGGCCACTTCCTCCTAAAATCCGAGCTCGCCGGCTAGGGGGTCTCGGTTAGGGTTCATCAGGTCAAAGAGGTCTCCCAGTAGTATATCTAGGCCTCTAGTATTGTTTGATTGCCTTAGAAATTCCCTGGGTAGCTCCAGATACTACATAGGCACACTCAAAGTTACAAAACTGATATGGGTCAATTCTAAAGTTTACGCATCTGGTTCAGGTCTATGGCTCAGGTCAGGAATCGTGTCACCAAGGTCCTGTAAACACTCACCAATGTTCCCAGATTCCACCTACAGTCATTACAGAAAAATCCAGCAGGACCAAACACCTCCAAACATCTTCAGGTAACTACCTTACAAAACCCAAACCCTAACTATCCTATACACCCGAGCTCGCCGGATTTTCTCGAATAGATGCCGGCCAAAACCGGTGGGAAGGGTCTCGTTCTTCAGGTGGTCACTTAGGGTTACCCGTACAACACTATGACACTGTTTGTTTTCCCAGTGGATGCTCGGGGTCACAGCAGGTCAGCAATATCATAAAACGACATCCAAAACACGATATCACACAAAACTAATCTAAAGGGAAGAATTTATACCTTATTTGGTCCACTCTAGGCAGCACTAACTTCCGAATGTCGCCAAAATCCCACTTTGCTCGATTCAAAGTGTAGAGGAAGAGATGGGGACTAATTTTTGTGAAGGGAGTGTAGGGTTTTGGGGATTGTTTGGAGATAAATATAGGGTTCAAGTGGAGGGTTGTGGCTTGAGGAAGATGAAGAAGGAGAAGAAAAAAAAGATGGGGGATTCAAATTAGGCAGCAGCTCCCTCCCTCTCTCTCATATAATCACACTCTCTCTCTCCCCAAAAGCCTACCTAACCTAATCATTTTGCACCCCTTTGACTTTTCCTTTTTCTTTTTCTTTTTTCTCACCAAAAACACATACACCTACATAAAACCACAAATGAAATAACATGTAATATGTCATGGTGCACTTACCATGAAAAACTGTAGAAACACGGATTTGGCTTAATCGCGATTAGCAGTGCACAAATCGGGTTTTTATCAAAACTGAATATAATAAATTTTAAAAATGCCAAATCTTATAATTATATTATAAAATGAATAATTCATTTTAATTTCCAATTATTTCATAAATATTGGTATATATTTATACCCTTTTTCGAAAACCCCAATTACGCAAATCGGGCAGTTTTCGGGAAAAATATTATTTTAATATTAAATTCCAAAAATAATATTTTATATTTTCTGAAATGTTACAATCTTCCCCCCTTAAATAAATTTTGTCCCCGAATTTAAATTTAAACCCCAAAATCTAAAATATTTCAATAATCAGCTCAAATCACGGGGCTCCGAAATCATGGAAAACGCAGAAATAACACAACGTGCCAAGTGCGCATAAAACGAGTACAAAACTCAAAAATCGAAATACGTCAAGCGTCACGCAAATCATCGGATTTGCACGCATATCCTCGTAGTTACAATAGAGATGCAGATCTCGAAATCCACTACTGAAATCCAATGTACACTATTCAAATACTATAATACGTGTATAGTACGCATCTTTGGAAATTTCAAGAACTAAGTAAAACTCATGCAAAAATCTTTTCTAAATCGCCGTGTGATGCGTAACTCACGGCCTAAATGACGGATGCTCATTTTAAAATAATGATATATGCCCATATATATTTTGCTAAATATACGTTCCGTCGTTTTTGAAAATATCCCAAAAGGTTTTCCTTTATAAACATTCGCGTCGCTCGCGGACACGTAGGAAAATAGCGAGACTATAGCTCCTCTTGAAAACCCTTTTGGTAAGCTTTTAATGCATGCAGAGTACTCAGGTACTGTCCTTAGATCAGTCATGTTTGGCTACTACACAATATAGTGCCCAACATGAAAACAAAGTGCTCAAATGCAAAATCAGCCTAAAATGGCGTATCTAATAATCATATGCGTCTGGTGCACATGGAAACCAAATCCAAATACAGGTGCCACAATAAGCACAAAGCAAATCTAGATGCAACGGGTGTGCATGACAACAATATCGGGTGCATTTGATATGCACAAGAATCCAATCAGGTGCACAAGGTGCACAAAACAATATCGAGTATCAAAATCGAATCGACGGTATAGAACACATTTCAATCCAAATCCAAATCAGGTATACCATAGTATATAATCGCACAACCATGTGCATCAACATGCACAAAAGCAATTCAAATACTAAAAGTGTTAGTGTATATGCCCTAGGGGCCATTATTGTATCATACTAGCTTGTATATTACTTAATAGAAGCTTGGGATATTCACAGTTATATTAACAGTCTTGCTAAACATGGTAGTATGCTACTTGGTTATATCTATCTTAATATGTGTGTACGTATTGATAGAGCCCTTAAGATCTTGCTTGACTACCAGCGTTGTGATGGCAGTCACACTAGTGAGGGCTGGGTAGTCTACAAGCACATCCTTTTTCAGGTCCCTAGTCGTAGGATTATCGAGACAGGGTATCGATACTCCGGAGTAGACTAGTGTGTACCCTTCCCATCCCAGTTGGGGAGATGGTCTGTCCCACAGCCATCAGTACGTCGTACTGGCGATAGTATACAGGTGCTCGTTGGGTTACGGGAACACCGGGCAGGACTCGCGGGGAACTGTTGGTTGGTATTATACCCGTCGTCAGTTAACAGTTCCCAGGTGACATGAGTACATCATAGTCCGCAGACTTGACACTGCTACTTCGCCTCGAGTGTGTCCCACTGTTTTTAGATTGCTACCCTACCACGGATCAAAGGAGTCATGCAAACATGTAGCGGTTGGGTGCAGTCCCGAGCACTTGGAGGCAGTGGCGGTTAGACAGGATTCGTCTCTCCCGGTATTGGGAGTTGATATCACGTTGTGTCTGGAGAGCCATTACGCAAAGTCCCTGGCCAGGGCAAGCGAGATTTACTGGTAGGTTTTCCAGTAGTTTTTCAAGGTGTAATGGGCTTCACTCCGACATGGCTTATACCGCTTTTAGGGGACTGACGCTTGCCGCCCCTAGGCCCGATATGTGATAGTCCTAGACGAACAAACCAGACTATACGGAGATTGTCACATCAGGCTCAGTAGGAGTTCGGATGGGTTTCCTCATCGGCCTTCTTATCGACATCTACCTGGGGACCGTTACGTACAGCTAGTGCCGCTTGCGGTCTGTGGTTAAACCCACTGCCAGCATAGTAGTCGAGTCTTTAGAGTCCCACACAGAGAGTTTCCCTGCTTCGAGTGAAACGATATAAAGGTCATATGGTTTTACGACAGGGTTCGAACACATACGTGTTTTTACGCACGTACGATATTCGGACAGTTTTTACTAGCCGGCTTTGGTTTAAGCCAGATTCTAGTATCGGATTATTGGATTTATACAGTCTAAAGTTTTTCCGTGTTTTCACGGATAGGAGGGGCGTTCTCGTAAATTCTCGAGAAGCTTCTAGAAGGTTGATGACTTGGGGGCTAAGGTGGCATTTGCATTTATTGATTTAGTGACTCATTTGTGTGATTCATCCATGGAGTTAATGATGCATTTAATGACTAATGACTCATGAGATGAATCACACAAAGTGAATAAATGAAGCATGGTTGATAAATCATTTGATTTATTCATTTAATAAATCATTTGATTTATTCATTTAATAAATCATTATGCTTCATATATTCATGATGAGATATTATTTCATTTCATTCACACTCTCACCTTCTCTCTCCTCAAGCTATCTCTCTTCAAATCCTAACCCTAACCTCTCATGCATTAAGATTAAGGGTTATCAATACTTATTAATCCCTAATCACACTCTATATTCCCTAGGTCACTTTGATTAGCACTTTGAGTAACCTAGTTTCCTCAAGTTAGAGGCAAAGCTTGGAGTAGTAGCTCTCGGGTGGATCTTCTATTACAAAGAGGAGGCTGACGAGGAGGTGGTTAACGAGAAAAAGAAGAACTTGGTTCATTAGGTATAATTTTCTTTCATAGTAGCTAATTACTCCTATGATAATGTTAGTTAGAGTTTAGCAAAGATCCTTACGGTTAGTCGATGTTAGTTTAAAGAAAAAGATTGTTTTTCATATTTCTGCCTCCCCGCAACTCGTGGGGTGTACAACATCGACTTACAGTGGTATCAGAGCCTCGCTAAACCATAACTAACTTGTTAGCAAAGTCGTTAGAAATTCGATCGCAAAACGAACCGGAAAAAACATCAAATTGACCAAGTTTCTGTCGATTTTAAAACGGGGTCTAAAATTTTTCAGGGACCCTTAAAATTACATGCTTGAAAATATAAGAATACTGGAGAAATTTGGGTTCCTGAATCGGCCAAACAGCCACGGAACCGCTGCCGATCCAAGCGATCCGCCGCGGATCCGCGGCCTAGTTGAAGCCGATTCACCCCAAAATTCCCCAGTAACTCTTCTGTGTTAATTTTGTTCTTTCTGGAATGTTTTGTTTCTGCTCAAGTCTCAGGTGCACAGAGAAGTTTTTGGAGTAGAATCAATTGTATTTGCTCGATCGAAATTCTATGATGTTTGGATAATTAGATTATATCTGTGATTTGTATAATGTGTTCGTAAACCTTCCCTAACTACTAGTATGCCGGTTGGCAGGGGGTTGCACATTTCTGTAATGATTTTACTATTTGTGATTATGAACTTGATTGGATCGTTGTGATGATTAGCCGGGGTTTGAGATGGGTTTTTATATTCATTCATTCGATGTAAATTGTAATATTACGTAATATTCTTTTGCGGGGAACATCCAGGTTACGGTTGTAGCCACCGTTGTATTATTTCATTTACTGATTTTTGCTCTTAGGATAGACCCAAGGTGGGGTGCACAAACTACCGGGTACTTTGAAGTGTTTAGTGGCATACTCACGTTGTTGAGGGAAACCGCTTCACTTCGGGTACTTGGCGGGTAGTTTGCCATACCCGTAGGGGTCTAGGGTAGGGTAATGGCTATTCATCACAACTGTGTAATCCGTCTTTCGTTGCAGGCTCAACGGAAACGCGGATTGCTTGTATAACACCTTAGAATGTGTTTTGTAGCTAATTATATTTTAATGTATGGATTTTAATAAAAAGTTTACCAAATTGGTTTTTAATTATTTTATTCTATTTAATGAGTATTTTATTAGAATTTTTCTAGGCACACACACACTTGTGCATGTTAGCTAGGGTGTTAATTTGGGGTTTAACCATCTCTTAATCTAGTTTTAGGCTTTGTTTAAGTGTTTTGGGTTGTTAGGTGTGTTATGGTTGTTATTAGGAAATGAAAAATGATTTTTATTTAAAAGGGTTTTATTTTATTTGGTTGAATGGTTGACTTGAGAGAGAAATGGGCATGGGGCAACATGGCTTGTGCCATGCCCATTTAATGAAGAGAGAGAGTGAGAATGGGAGGGTTCTTTGTGCTTGCTCTCACTCTCACTCATTTCTCTCATTTCCTCTCTTTTCTCTTGTTCTCTCAAACACACACACACACTTACCTGCATCATCAGCAAAAGCAGCAGCCTTCAGTAGCAGCAGCAGCATCATCATCATCAGCAACAGCATCATCATCATCAGCAGCAGCAGCAGCAGGAGCAGCAGGTAGCATCAGCAGTAGCAGGAGCTCCAGCAACCTATAGCAGCTCTTCTCCACTTCTTCACCTGCTCTCTAGGGTTCTTTAGGGTATATTTCTGAACCCAATCCCCTGGTTGCTTAGCTTATGTGTTAATTGGTGTCGGTTAGTGTTAATTAGCTAGTTTAGTGCTAATTATGGTGTTTTGTGTGGAAATTTGATTAAGTGATGATTGAGTGGGTAAACCTAGCCTATTTTAGTATTAATAGGGTCACTTCAACTGAGAAATATCCCAGATTACACTAAAATACCATAGGTTTTGCTTTTGTGCTAAATTAGTGTTTTTTTTAAGTGATATACTGGGTATTTGTAATCTGCTTTTGATCCGGACCCTACAGAACAAAATTGAGAAAACTGGAACATACTTGTTAGGTCTAGAATACACCACCAGAGCACGAGCCCCTATCTCCAAACCCAGGCCGCAATTTTAATCGTATTGGCCGCAAATTGCAGCCATGAGGGAGTGTTAGGTCTTAGGGTTTTGGGTAGGGTACTCTGAAGTGTATTTTAGTGTTTTGGCATGTCTAGTTTTGTATGTTTTGGCCTGTAGGAAAATCTGGGACTATATATCATTTTTGTGTCCGTTGTGTTTGCGCGATACGCGCGATACGTGAGTGGGTTCTGTGATCCAGTGTATCGCGGCGTGTCGCGATGGTTTTAGACACGTACACACACGTTTTAGCGTATCGTGCACACGCGCATTTTGTTCGCGACGCGAGTTTCTCATTTTGGTTCGATATCGCGTTTTGCGGAATATTTGGCTTATATATGATTTCCATGTCTTATTTGCAGGTTTGCAGGCAGGGACTACTGACACTGCTACGGAGGGAGACAGGTGGTAGGATTCACCTAGCGTGGAGCGTAGGTGAGTAGATTTATCATCTACAGGGGAATCGCCCGCATGGCGTTATGCGTCTGAGCTAGGATTCAAATACATGTCGCATATTCTACGTCATTGTTAGAATTGCGCCTTTACTGTATTTCCTTAGATATAGTTGTACTGTGACTAGCAGCCGTAGGGCACTGCACACATTATTGACGGTTCATGTTGCACGAGCACGGATTGTACGCTACACACACACCGTCAATAATTGCCATGTCACACACTAACCATTATAGATTCTATTGCTTATCACACATGACATCTAGCTTATCGGTATACCTATAGTGTATCATACCTTTAGTGATAGGTACATATACACTTTGCAATACAGCTACAGGTATACCTTGCACATATTTTAGTTATACCGGCGGGGATATCCTACATATTTTACTTATACCCAGGGGGTATACGACATCAGTTCTTATAGGTAGATACTTATACATTGCTACACCTGTATGTTACACACATATTCAGTTGCAGTTACATATTTACCTTTACTGATGTTACTTAGCTGTACCTTATTGGTTTCGCATACATCTGGTTTCAGCTATATATTCTCATTTATATGCTCGCATTTCAGATATATCGTATATGTTTATTCCGGGATTGCGCATTATTATTTGGATTTTACAAGATGTTTTCTGGATTTGGGAACCGCGGGAGTTCATGAAATTATGCATACATTGAAAAACCCGGTTTCCTTGATATGATATTTGCGCATCCACCATGGGTTTTATCGGTGCTGATTATTTATACCCTATGCGAGGAGGCGTAGAGGCCGCATGGGGGTACATGGTGGGGCCCGGAGGTACCCCGGGGCGAGTACGGATCGCTGGATTTGTTAGACGGTGAGCCTGTCAGGGGAACCATACCGTCCGGTGATATTACCTTTTACTCGGTGGTTATCTTGGGGATACCGACCGGAGTCTTGTACGTATGCATACGTGGAAGGCGAGGGCCAGAGCTAGGCACTCGTGCTTTCGGGACAGCGTATGATACGTACCTATCAGGATTTCTGTGTCGATGCTTGGCACATTGTTTTCATGATATTTCTTTTAATGCCTTTGTATATATAACAGGGGATTAGCCGTTGTTATATATACCCTTACACCAATATTAGTGGAATGGGACGCTAATATATGTGTATTGCCCCCATCATATTTATTTCTGCAAATATATATACCTTTAGGATGTTAGAAACTTACTTGAGATTCGACTTGGGATATATGTGATTCATTGAGATTGGATATTGGATATGAAAGAGATTGTTGATTTGTACATTCGAGATATAGGAGATTACTCGATATTGTACATTGAGGTGATGTGAGACTTATATGATGTGAGAGCCCAGTTTGGGGGCTGATTTGAGGATTTGGGATTTGAGTGTCTTGATGGATTGTGATCCTACCACGATGTCAGGTTTCCGTGGAAATGACATATTCCACCCTATACCTCACACTTATCTATTTTATGCACAGTTTCATATATTGGTAGTACCTGTTAGTGTACCCTTATGATAGTTGCATACCTACATTCACATATCCCTATTGCATGGTTATTGCATACTATTGTCATGTTACTATTGCTTCGCATATTGATTGTACATGTTAGTGTACTTTCCATTATTTTGCATTTGCATGACATGTTATTACTGTAATCGCATATCTTAGATTCATGCTGTACGTACATTCCTGCGATTACCTGCATATGTTATCTATTATTCACGAGTTGGCAACTCACCCCCGTTGTGCCACAGGTGTTTCAGGTTGTTCCCCAGGGTAGTCGAGGCAGGCTATTCAGCTTTTCAGCTATCATCTTTTGCTACAGATACCGCATCAGCTCACAGTACTATTTTGCTTAGGTGGGTTTTTGTGGTCATCTGTATTTTGTATTGTACATTCGTTGTATCTTGTACTCTCCATCTACTATTATGTTGTTGACATAGAGACTTGGTGAGGACGTTACTGTATATTATTTATGGGTTTGTTATCTTTTATATACAGCTTTCTCTCTATTGTCTTTATTTCTTCGCTATAGCTTCATATTTTTGTGTGGTATTCATCTTGGGTTAGTTTTTACAAAAAGGGGTGTTGCCAAAATTTTAAAGAAATAAAGTAGGACTTTTAAAGAATTTGGGTTGCGATTTCAAATGTTTCAAAAACTTATATTATCTTTTCCGTATTTTTATGGTTTAGATTTCTGGGTTTTGGCTTTCTTTTACTACGTTACGTCTTAGGGCGTTGCGTAGTACTAGGGCCGTCACGGGCCAATTTCGGGTCGTGACAGCTTGTATATCCAATAATGTTCATCTATGATCTGGAATGCCTATTATTGCGTCTGACGAATGTACAATATCTATATATGATAGCTATTTAGACGTCACTTATGTTTTACACCCGCGCTAGCACAGCCCCCGCTCTGTCGTTAGTTAAGTAACCTAACGGGTGATGACGGGACCCAGTGGCGAATGCGGATGGCATAAGAGGACGTTGTATTTTCGTTGTTTTCTGCAATGATAGGTTAATGATGGGACACATTATATTAATGCAAAGAAAATAAACCAAAGTTGAATCGTTGGAACAGTTTAAAAGAAACCACTCGGTTATTTTTAAAACAGAAGATATTTTTTAATTGTGGAGCTTTAACCACTCCTTTTAAAAGCAATCAGGTTCCTTCGGTCATATCAAGTTCACTACGTTCACGGTTTCGCCAAAACCATTCATAGCCCTCCGTCATTTCATTTAGGTATTCAGTAGTATTCAAGCTATGTATTTTGGCCAAAATCAAGGCATAGTGTTTGGTAGCTGCTGGGTATTCATTTGTTGCATAGATAGATGAGTTAGTTTGGGACAGTCGTATTATCATTTGACCAAAGTCAGGGATATGTACGGATGGGTTCAAATTAACAAGATAATGATGGATAGAACTTGACATGTGACTTGTAACATTTTGACTAAAGCCAAGGTCATAAGAGCATGGGGCAGAAATTTATATCGGGAATTTCTAAAGAAACTGAAATTTGCAAAGAGATGCATACCATTTGGAGTTTGATGAATGTTGGTAGGATTCCTTCAGCATTATCATACGATGATACTTGGATCCCGATCCTACTGTGAGTATCCGCTACTCATTAGGAGATTCGCCACTTAATGATCAATGCTATAAACCAAGTAGGTGCCGAGAAAGGTGTCAGCGGGGCTACGCCCCCAGAGAAAAGAGGTTATTTAATTAAGGAATTTCGCGAAAGCGTTAGAAAACCTCTCTCGAAGTACCAACACCGGCCTGGCAGAACGGTTAAGCAAGTATTGTACGGTGAGAATAGTCCTGGCTAGTTCTTCTTTTTTGGTTTGAGGAGGGATTCGAGAAACAGTGGGAGCCATCCAGTGTAGATAAACTAAAAACCACTCTAAACTTGCAAGAGCATCATGCTAAAGTGTTACCTCTCTCTCTCATCGCAGCGACCCAAAACATGACAGGCCTTAAGTTACTATTAGAGAAAAATATATTGACAGGGCCAAACTATAAAGATTGGCTGCGGAATGTCAAGATGGCTTTACCTTATGACAAATTGGGGTATGTCCTTACCACTAAGGCACCTGCTGTCCCTGGTCTAAAATCCAGTATTGCGGATAAAGAAATCCACAAGACCTGGGAGTTAGATTGCGCGAAGGCCAAAGGAAGGAAGAATAAGGCCGCCACCAAACCTAGAGGAGGTGTTAGTATGGTGGGAGTCAAGAGAAAGAAAAAGATTGCGGTTCCAGTAGTGGCAAAGGATGAGTGCTTTCACTGTCATAGGAAAGGGCACTGAAAGAAAGATTGCAAGGCTTGGAATGCCAAGAACCAGGAACCGAAGCAAGCTGTGGCTTCGACTTCAGGTGTGTTTGTAATTGAAAATTGTCTGTCAATCAACTCTACTTCCTGGGTATTGGATACCGCAAGATCTCATATATGCAATTCATTGCAGGCACTGAGAAACCATAGAGTGCTGAAGGTTGGTGATATGACCCTCCAGGTTGCTAACGGAGCTAAAGTGAAAGCTGTGTCTGTAGGGGATTATCACCTTGGATTGACGAGTGGACATATTTTGGTTTTACATAACTGTTTTTGTGTACCCAGTTTAAAGTGTAATATCATATCGGTTTCTTTGTTATCAAAAGAAGGTTATGATTTCACGTTTGTAAGCGATGTTGTTAACATCCACATTAATCATGGTTTGATTGGGTCCGGTACACTAGATAACGGTATATATGTCTTAAACCAATTACAGATTTTCAATGTCCAGAACACACTAAAAAGAAAGTCTCTAGATTTAAACAAAGCTTTCTTATGGCATTGTAGACTAGGTCACATCAATGAGACAAGGTTAACTAAGTTACATAGAGAAGGATATTTGGATTCGTTCGAATATCAATCTTATGCCACTTGTCAATCATGTCTCAAAGGAAAGATGACAAAGACTCCATTCACTGGACATGGAGAAAGAGCGAGCGAGCTCTTAGGACTCATACACAGCGATGTATGTGGTCCAATGTCTACACATGCAAGAGATGGTTTTTCCTATTTCATTACTTTTACGGATGATTACTCTAGGTACGGATTCATTTTCTTAATAAAACATAAATCCGAAGCTTTTGAGAAATTCCAAGAGTATAAGAATGAAGTAGAAAACCAAACCGGCAAAAGTATCAAGACACTGTGATCTGATCGAGGTGGTGAATACTTAAGTGCCGAGTTCCTAGGTTACCTAAAAGAGAAAGGAAATCTCTCTCAGCTTACTCCTCCATACACTCCACAGCACAATGGTGTATCGGAGAGACGGAATCGAACCCTATTGGATATGGTACGTTCCATGATGAGTAATGCTGAGTTACCGCGATCTTTCTGGGGTTATGCGCTAGAATCAGCGGCATATCTTTTGAACTGGGCTCCTACCAAGACTGTGCCTACCACCCCATATCAGATGTGGAGTGGGAAGAAACCCCATCTTCAGCATATGAAGATATGGGGATGTCCAGCTTTTGTTAAAAAGCAGCATGCGGACAAACTCGAGGCACGATCAGTACAGTGTAAGTTTGTGGGATATCCAAAGAACTCCAAGGGGTATTTCTTCTATTACGCAGAGGAACAAAAGGTTTTTGTTTTTTGTTTCTCGTAATGCCTATTTTCTAGAACAACAGTATTTAGAAAAGGAAACAAGTGGGAGCGAAATAGAACTGGAAGAAATTCCAGAACCACAAACTACTACTGAAAGTTTGGTAGAACCAGTAGTTCAAGAAGAACAAGACATTCCCGCACCCCTCCGTAGAAGTAGTAGGCCGTCTCATCCGCCTGAGAGATATTACGGTTTTCTCATAGATGGGGATAGAGAGGATTCCATCATTGATGATGATGAACCTACTAGCTTCCAGCAGGCCATCCAGAGCGGAGACTCGGTACGATAGCTAGATGCAATGCGGACCGAGATGGAGTCCATGTACACCAACAAAGTATGGACTTTGGACTTTGCTCTAGATGGGGTAAAACCCATAGGATGCAAATGGATCTTCAAGAAAAAGATTGGTGTAGATGGACAGGTGGAAACCTATAAGGCTAGACTTGTTGCAAAGGGTTTTCATCAAAGACCTGGTTTGGACTATGATGAGACTTTTTCTCCAGTGGCTAGGCTCAAATCCATTCGGGTCCTTCTTGCTATTGCCGCATTCCATGATTATGAGATCTGGCAGATGGACGTAAAGACGGCTTTTCTAAATGTTAATTTGGAAGAGTGCGTCTATATGGATCAGCCAGAGGGTTTCAATCAGAGTGGGAGCAGCGGG
Source organism: Agapanthus africanus (assembly GCA_030015575.1). NCBI lineage: Eukaryota > Viridiplantae > Streptophyta > Magnoliopsida > Asparagales > Amaryllidaceae > Agapanthus > Agapanthus africanus. Next base: position 388,029,820 of record CM057342.1, on the reverse strand, counting down.
AAAGTGTGCAAGTTGCTTAAGTCCATTTATGGACTGAAGTAGGCATCGCGGAGTTGGAACATCTGTTTTGAAGAAACGGTCAAAGAATATGACTTTATCAAAAATCCATATGAACCATGTATATGTAGTAAAATTGTACCACGAACTGTTATATTTCTCGTCTTGTATGTGGATGACATTCTATTGATAGGAAATGACATTCCTATGCTACAATCTGTCAAAGGATTCTTGTCACACAGGTTCTCCATGAAAGACCTGGGTGATGCCTCTTACATTCTGGGGATCCGGATCTATCGTGACAGATCCAAGAGGATGTTGGGACTTTCACAGTCCAGGTATATCAACACTGTACTAAAAAGATTCAGTATGGAAGATTCTAAGCGCGGTAATTTACCGGCTTGTCACGGAATCACCCTATCCAAAGAGATGTCTCCCATGACTGATTTGGAAAGGGATCGCATGTCAGTTATACCCTACGCTTCTGCGGTAGGCTCTATAATGTATGCGATGTTGTGCACCAGACCAGATATAGCTTACGCACTGAGCGTAGTAAGCAGGTATCAGTCAGACCCAGGGGAGAAGCACTGGATAGCAGTAAAGAACATTCTCAAGTACTTGAGAAGAACTGAGGAGATGTTCTTAGTTTACGGCGGAAAAGACCTCAAGATAGAGGCCTTTGCTGATTCCAGCTTCTAGAGTGATAAGGATGACTCCAAGTCCATGTCAGGTTATGTCTTTACCCTCAATGGAGGGGCGGTGTGCTGGAAGAGTTCCAAGCAGGATACCATTGCTGACTCGACGATGGAAGCGGAGTATATTGCTGCTTGCGATGCCGCAAAATAAGCGGTCTGGATGAAGAAGTTCCTAACAGAACTTTAGGTGGTTCCTACCATTGTTGATCCAATACCACTGTATTGCAACAACAACGGAGATATAGCTTTAGCGAAGGAACCCAGGTCCCATCAGAAGTCCAGACACATCTTAAGGCGGTATCACCAGATCAAGGAGATCATTGATCGCCGGGAGATCGAGGTCCGGAGAGTTGCTACAGAGGAGAACACTACTGATCCATTCATAAAGGCCTTATCTCAGATTCAGTTCGAGAGGCTACTCGAGATGATCGGTCTTCGATATGCCAGTAAATGGCCCTAGTGCAAGTGGGAGATTGTTAGTGTATATGCCCTAGGGGCCATTATTGTATCATACTAGCTTGTATATTACTTAATAGAAGTTTGGGATACTCATAGTTATATTAACAGTCTTGCTAAACATGGTAGTATGATACTTGGTTATATCTATCTTAATATGTGTGTACGTATTGATAGCGCCTTTAGGATCTTGCTTGACTACTAGCATTGTGATGGCAGTCATACTAGTGGGGGCTGGGTAGTCTACAAGCACATCCTTTTTCAGGTCCCTATTCGTAGGATTATCGAGACAGGTCATCGATACTCCGGAGTAGACTAGTGTGTACGCTTCTCATCCCAGTTGGGGAGATGGTCTGTCCCACAGCCATCAGTACGTCGTACTGGAGATAGTATACAGTGTTAGTGTATATGCCCTAGAGGCCATTACTGTATCATACTAGTTTGTATATTACTTAATGGAAGCTTGGGATATTCACAATTGTATATACAATCTTGCTCGAAATGGTAGTATGCTACTTGGTTTGTCTCTGCTTTAATATGTGCATGTGTTTCTTTTAGCATATTGCTGGTATACATATTAGTAGAGCCCTTAGGATCTTTGCTTGATTACCAGCGTTGTGATGGCGCTCGCACTCGTGGGAGCTGGGTAATCTATAAGCACATCCTTATACAGGTCCCTGGTCGTTGGACTATCGAGACAGGGCATCGATACTCCGGAGTAGACTAGCGTATGCGCTTCTCATCCCAGTGTGGGAGACGGTCTGTCCCACAGCCGTTAGTACGTCGTACTTGGGATAGTATGCGGGTGCTCGTTAGGTTACGAGTACACTGGACAGGACTCGTCGGGAACTGTTGGTTGGTAATATACCTATCGTCAGTTAACAGTTCCCAGGTGACATGAGTACAGCTTAGTCCGCTGACTTGACACTGTCACTTCGCCTCGAGTGTGTTCCCACTGCACTTTGATTACTACCCTACCACGGCTCAAAGGAGCTGTGCAAACAGGTAGTTTTTGGGTGCAGTCCCGAAGCACTTGGAGGCAGTGACGGTTAGACAGGATTCGTCTCTCCCGGTATTGGGGGTTGACATCGCGCTGTGTCTAGGAGAGCCATTACACGAGTAGTCCCTGGCCAGGGCAAGCGAGATATACTGGTAGGTTTCCAGTGTTATCTCAGGGTGTTCTGGGCTACACTCCGACACGACTTGTACCGCTATTAGGGGACTGACGTTCACCGCCCCCCTAGGCCCGCCATGCGATGTATCAGACGAACAGACCGGACTGTACGGAGATTGTCACATACAGGCTCAGTAGGAGTGCAGATGGGGTTCACCTCATCAGTCTTCTTATCGACATCTACCTGGGGACCGTTACGTACAGCTAGTGCCGCTTGCGGTCTGTGGTTAAACCCACTGCCAGCGTAGTGTCGAGTCTTTAGAGTCCCACACAGAGAGCTATTCGCCTTTAGGCAAAATGAGTAGAGGTCGCATGGTTTTGCGACAGGGTTCGTTCACATTCGCGCACTTGTGCACGTTTGCTGTCCGGACAGTTTATACTAGCGGGCTTTGGTTTAAGCCGGATCCTAGTATATGTTTTGAGATTGGTTTTTCTCATTGTGTTCGTGTGCCTCGGATCACGAATGCGGGTGCGTATGCACAGTTGCTTGAGATTGAGGGAGAGGACCTTGATTAGGGTTAATGGCTATTGTCATTTTATTAACCCTAATATTTATGTGTGTGTTATTGTTAATTAGTAATTAGTTTGATAATTATCCATGGTTGTGGTTATTGACCTTTTGACTTCTTTGACTTGTTGACCAAGGTTGACACTTTGACCATCATAATTTCTTTTGGAAGATGCTTTTTGATCTTTGCAATTTGAAATGATAATGGTCATGTCATGATTTACCATGATAATTATCTAGCTAATTATTCAATTAAATTAATTCACACATATTAGTGAGAAGAGCTCTATTATTTTCTCATTCTCTCATATCATTTCTCTCTCTTGTTCATCCTCTCCCTCAAGCTCTCTCCCTCTCATGTGTTGAGAAACAAAAAGCTTGAGAAAAACCTTCACTTGATCCTCTCTACTCTCTTCTAGGGTTCAAGTCTTAGCATTTCTTGCACTCTAGTTACTCCTAGCTTAGAGTTGAAGCTAAAGGTGGTGGCTTTCAAGTGGATCTTTCTTTGACGGAAGAAGACAAGCAAGGTGAGGCCTTTCTACCATTCCGACGAGCAAGGAGAGAAGGAGTTCAAGCTCAAGGTATAACCTTTCTACAACTTAGTTAGTTGTTAGTTTACTTTAGCTAGTTTTCGTTTAGCAAAGATCCTCACAAGCAAGGTCCATGTTGCCTAAGTCATTAAAAATCCGTTTTTTATTATGTTTTCCGCCTCCCCGTAAGCACCGGGGTGGGCAACACGGACTTACAGTGGTATCAGAGCCTAACTAAACCTAAACTAGCTAAGTAGTTAAGTGTAACGAAGTTTCGAAACCGGAAAATCGAAAAACCAAACTTGCAAAACCCTAGTTTCTGTTAAAAATTTTTCTGCTCAAAATGAAAATATTTATACTTGTAAAATCGTCTCAGGGTTTTCTGAATACACCCAAGAAAAACTATACCCTAATTCCATCAAACCGCCGCCCTTCCGCCGCACGAGGTAGGCATGTGCGGCGGAAGCGCCGCGGTTTGTCGTTATCGGAGCATCGTTTTTCGTGCAGTGTGTGTTGTTGTTGGTTTTGGGATTTTTAGGATATATTATATGTGCCCAGATTTTCCAGAACTAAAATTTACTTTTGGGGGCCTATAAATCCGTATTTTTCGGAACTTCACTACACTTTAACTACATCGGTTATATCTGTAATGCTTGCATGTATTGAACGTCGGCTAATCGCTATAAGACGATTAGTCGGGTTTATACATGATCTGTGATTGTTATTGGTTTGTGGATATGAATGAATTGGATTGTCGCGGGTGAATGGCCGGGGTGGATGTGAGATGAGCATTGTTTTTCTTTCATTCATTTGTAACATGTAAATTGATGTAATAATATTCTTTGTATGGCCGCACAACCGGGTCGGGGTTGTAGCCGTCATTGTATAATTCTTTTTACTGTTTTTGCTCCTAGGATAGACCCATGGAGGGGGTGCACAAACTACCGGGTATCTCGAAGCGCCGAGTGGCCTACTCACGGTGGTGAGGGAGGTTGCTTCGCTTCGGGTGCTTGGCGGGTAGTTTGCCGCACCCGTAGGGGTCTTGGGTGGGGTATTGGCTATTCACCGCGACCGTGTAATCCGTTTTGCGTTGCAGGCTCGAACGCATTGCGGATTCCTAGTATATCCAATGTATTCATCTGTGATCTGTAATGTCTATCATTGCTATATATTTATATATAATAACTATTTAGGCGTTGCTTATGTTTTACAGCCGCGCTAGCCCAGCCCCCGCTCTGTCGTTAGTTAAGTAACCTAACGGGTGATGACGGGGCCCCGTGGCGAATGCGAATGGAATAAGCGTACGTCATATTTTGGTTGTTTTCTGCAATGGTAGGATTAAATGATGGGACGCATTAAAAGAACTAATGCAAGAAATAAACCAAGTAAAAGTCGATTGGAACACTTTGAAAACCACTCGGTTCTTTTCAAAAACTAAACTTTTAAACGCGGAGCTTGAACCACTCCTTTTAAAAGCTATCTCGTTCCATCGATTATATCAAGTTCACTACGTTCACGGTTTCGCCAAAACCATCCGTAGCCCTCCGTCGTTTCATATGAAAATTCAACGGTATTCAAGCTGTGTTTGTTGGCCTTAGTCAAGGCACAGTGTTTGGTAGCTGGTGGGTATTCATATGTTGCATAGATAGAATGCGTTGGTTTGAGACAGTCGTATTGCCTTGTTGGCCATAGTCAAGGGTGGATACGGGTGGGTTCAAATTAACCTGGATAACGACGGGTAGAACTTGACATGTGACTTATGATTTGTTGGCCTTAGTCAAGGTCATAAGAGCATGGGGCAAAAATCCACATCGGGAGTTTCATAAGTACTGAAACTTGCTAGATTTGCATACCATTTGGAGTGTGATGATTCTGGTAGGATTCCTTCGGTTTTATCACGCGATGATATTTGGATCCCGATCCTACTGTGAGTATATGCTACTCCTCGGGAAAACTCTCACTTAACGATCAATGCTATAAATCTAGTAGGTGCCTAGAAAGGTGTTAGCGGGGCTACGCCCACAGGGAAAAGAGGTTACTTAATTAAGGAACTTCGCGAAAGCGTTGGAAAACCTCCCTCGAAGTACCGACACTGGCCTGGCTGAACGGTTAAGCAAGTATTGTACGGTGAGAATGATCCCGGCTAATCCTTTTCTTTACGGTTTAAGAAGGGATTCGAGAGACAGTGGGAGCCATCCAGTTTAGACAAACTAAAAACCACTCTAAACTTGCAAGAGCATCATGCTAAAGTGTTTCTTTTCTCTCTCCTAATTGCAGCGACCATTCAAGATGACCGGACTTAAGTTACTATTAGATAAAAACATATTGACAGGGCCAAACTACAAAGATTGGCTCAGGAATGTCAAGATGGCTATCACTTATGACAAGCTGGGGTATATACTTACCACCAAAGCTCCCCCTGTCCCAGGTCCCACCTCCAGCGTCGCGGATGTTGAAATCCGTAAGACATGGGAGATAGATTGCGCGAGGGCCAGATGCCTCGTACTAGCCTCGATGGACAACGACCATCAGAGGAGGCACGAGAATATGGACCTAGAGTCCATATTTCTCCATACAAAAGAACTGTATGGAGAGCAGTCTCGTATCGCTAGATACGAAGTGTCGAAGAAGCTCTTTTCGGCAAGGTTGGCCGTCGGATCATCGGTAGCGGACCACGTGCTTAAGATGATCGGCTACATAGAGGAGCTCACGGACCTTGGGACCACGTTGGAGAATGAACTCTATACCGATTTGATTCTCCAGTCCCTTCCTTCCACTTACGCCCAGTTCATTCTTAACTTCAACATGCAAGGAAAGGAGGTTGAACTTGCCGAACTTCTGAACATGTTGAGGACTGCTGAGGGCACCCTACAGAAGGGTAGGAAGACATCCACTTTGTTTGTAGGAGGATCTTCCTCTTCTAGGTCCAGGGCGAAAGCCAAGGGCAAGAAGAAGAAAGCCCCCGCCAAACCAAGAGGCGGTGTCGGTAAAGTGGATACGAAGGGAAAGGGTAAAGCAACAAAGGTAGCGGGGAAGCTGGTGGGGAAGGAAGAATGCTTCTATTGTCACAAAAGTGGTCACTGGAAACAAGATTGCAAGGCTTGGAAAGCCAGAACACAGGATTTGAAGCGAGTTGCAGCTTCAGCTTCAGGTGTGTATGTTATTGAAAATTGTCTATCAATAAACTCTACTTCCTGGGTATTGGATACCGGATCAGGATCTCATATCTGTAATTCTTTGCAGGCGTTGAGAAAGCGTAGAGTTTTGAAGGCAGGTGACATGACCCTCAGAGTTGCGAACGGTGCTAGCATGGATGCAGAGGCCGTGGGGGAATATCACCTGGGATTATCTGATGGACACTTTTTGGTTTTGCGTAGTTGTTATTATGTACCAAATGCAACCTGTAATATCATTTCTGTATCTTTATTATCTAAAGAAGGTTATGAATTTGCATTTGTAAGCAATGTAGTGAACATTCACCTTAATCAAGTTTTGATTGGGTCAGGTACATTAAACAACGGTATTTACGTTTTAAACCAACCACAGGTTTTCAATATCCAGAATACACACAAAAGAAAGTCTCCAGATATTAATCAGGCTTTCTTATGGCATTGTAGACTGGGTCACATCAATGAGACACGGTTGACTAAGTTACATAAAGAAGGATACTTGGATCCGTTCGAGTATCAGTCTTATGCCACTTGTGAATCTTGTCTCATGGGAAAGATGACAAAGGCTCCGTTCACTGGACACGGAGAAAGAGCGAGCGAGCTCTTGGGACTCGTACACAGCGACGTGTGCGGTCCAATGTCTACACATGCGCGAAGCGGTTACTCTTACTTCATTACTTTTACGGATGATTTTTCAAGGTACGGTTATGTCTTCTTAATGAAACATAAGTCCGAGGCCTTTGAAAAGTTCCAGGAATATAAGAGTGAAGTGGAGAAACAAACCGGCAAAAGTATCAAGATCCTAAGATCGGATCGAGGAGGAGAATACTTAAGTGCCGAATTCCTGAATTACTTAAAAGAGAATGGAATTCTCTCTCAGCTTACTCCTCCATACACTCCGCAACACAACGGTGTATCGGAGAGACGGAACCGAACCCTATTGGATATGGTACGGTCCATGATGAGTAAGGCTGAGTTACCGCGATCTTTCTGGGGCTATGCACTGGAAACAGCTGCACATCTCTTGAACCAAGTTCCTACTAAAACAGTGCCTACCACACCATATCAGATGTGGAGTGGGAAGAAACCCTGTCTTAAATCCTTTAAGACATGGGGATGTCCAGCTTTTGTAAAAAAGCAGCATGCGGACAAGCTCGAGGCACGCTCAGTACAGTGCAAGTTTGTGGGATACCCAAAGAACTCCAAGGGGTATCTCTTCTATTACGCAGAGGAGCAAAAAGTCCTTGTTTCTCGTCATGCCCGCTTCTTGGAAACTGAGTTTTTAGAAAATCAGATAAGCGGGAGCGCAGTAGAACTGGAAGAAATTCCAGAACCACAAACCATTACTGAAAGCTTAGAGGAACCAGCAGGTTCGAAAGAACAGGACATTCCTATGCCACTCCGCAGGAGTAGTAGGCAGTCTCATCCGCCCGAGAGATACTACGGTTTTCTCATTGACGGGGATAGAGAAGACTGCATCCTGGATTGTGATGAACCTACTAGCTTCCAGCAAGCCATTCAGAGCGTCGACTCGGTAAAATGGCTGGATGCAATGCGGACCGAGATGGAGTCCATGTACACCAACAAAGTATGGACGTTGGACATTGCTCCAGACGGGGTAAAACCCGTAGGATGCAAGTGGATTTTCAAAAGGAAGATTGGTGTAGATGGACAGGTTGAGACCTATAAAGCTAGACTGGTAGCAAAGGGTTTTCGTCAGCGACCTGGTTTGGACTATGACGAAACCTTTTCTCCAGTAGCTATGCTGAAATCCATTCGGATCCTTCTTGCCATTGCTGCTTTCCACGATTATGAGATTTGGCAGATGGACGTAAAGACAGCTTTTCTAAATGGTCATTTAGAAGAGTGTGTCTATATGGATCAGCCAGAGGGTTTCATTCAGGGTGGGAGCAGCGGAAAGGTGTGCAAGTTGCTCAAGTCCATTTATGGACTCAAGCAGGCATCGCGGAGTTGGAACATCTGTTTTGATGAGACGGTCAAAGAATTTGGCTTTATCAAAAATCCAGATGAACCATGCATCTATTGTAGATTTGTAGCGAGAACTGTAGTATTCCTCGTTTTATACGTGGATGACATTCTCTTAATAGGAAATGACATTCCTATGCTACAATCTGTCAAGGGGTTCTTGTCACACAGGTTCTCCATGAAAGACCTGGGTGATGCCTCCTACATTCTGGGTATCCGGATCTACCGTGACAGATCCAAGAGGATATTAGGACTCTCGCAGTCCAGGTACATCGACACCATACTGAAGAGATTCAGTATGGAAGATTCCAAGCGTGGTAATCTACCGGCTTGTCACGGGATCACCCTCTCAAAAGAGATGTCTCCCAAGACTGATTTGGAGAGGGATCGCATGTCTATTATACCCTACGCTTCTGCGGTAGGCTCTATAATGTATGCGATGTTGTGTACCAGACCGGATGTGGCTTATGCACTGAGTGTGGTAAGCAGGTATCAGTCAAACCCTGGGGAGAAACATTGGATAGCAGTAAAGAACATTCTCAAGTACCTGAGAAGGACTAAGGAGATGTTCTTGGTGTATGGCGGAAAAGACCTGCAGATTGAGGCCTTTGCTGACTCCAGCTTCCAGAGTGACAAGGATGATTCCAAGTCCATGTCGGGTTTTGTCTTTACCCTCAATGGAGGGGCGGTGTGTTGGAAGAGCTCCAAACAGGAAACCGTTGCTGACTCGACTATGGAAGCGGAATACATCGCTGCATCTGATGCCGCAAAAGAAGCTGTCTGGATGAGGAAGTTCTTAAAAGAACTTCAGGTGGTTCCGTCCATTGTTGACCCAATACCTCTATATTGCGACAACAACGGGGCTATAGCTTTAGCGAAGGAACCCAGGTCCCATCAGAAATCCAGACACATCTTAAGGCGGTATCACCTGATCAGGGAGATCGTGGATCGCCAGGAGATCGAGGTCCGGAGAGTTGCATCAGAGGATAACACTGCAGATCCACTCACAAAGTCCCTACCCCAGACTCAGTTCGAGCGGCTGATCGAGATGATAGGTCTTCGATACGCCAGTACATGGCCTTAGTGCAAGTGGGAGATTGTTAGTGTATATGCCCTAGAGGCCATTACTGTATCATACTAGTTTGTATATTACTTAATGGAAGCTTGGGATATTCACAGTTGTATATACAATCTTGCTCGAAATGGTAGTATGCTACTTGGTTTGTCTCTGCTTTAATATGTGCATGTGTTTCTTTTAGCATATTGCTGGTATACATATTAGTAGAGCCCTTAGGATCTTTGCTTGATTACCAGCGTTGTGATGGCGCTCGCACTCGTGGGAGCTGGGTAATCTATAAGCACATCCTTATACAGGTCCCTGGTCGTTGGACTATCGAGACAGGGCATCGATACTCCGGAGTAGACTAGCGTATGCGCTTCTCATCCCAGTGTGGGAGACGGTCTGTCCCACAGCCGTTAGTACGTCGTACTTGGGATAGTATGCGGGTGCTCGTTAGGTTACGAGTACACTGGACAGGACTCGTCGGGAACTGTTGGTTGGTAATATACCTATCGTCAGTTATCAGTTCCCAGGTGACATGAGTACAGCTTAGTCCGCTGACTTGACACTGTCACTTCGCCTCGAGTGTGTTCCCACTGCACTTTGATTACTACCCTACCACGGCTCAAAGGAGCTGTGCAAACAGGTAGTTTTTGGGTGCAGTCCCGAAGCACTTGGAGGCAGTGACGGTTAGACAGGATTCGTCTCTCCCGGTATTGGGGGTTGACATCGCGCTGTGTCTAGGAGAGCCATTACACGAGTAGTCCCTGGCCAGGGCAAGCGAGATATACTGGTAGGTTTCCAGTGTTATCTCAGGGTGTTCTGGGCTACACTCCGACACGACTTGTACCGCTATTAGGGGACTGACGTTCACCGCCCCCCTAGGCCCGCCATGCGATGTATCAGACGAACAGACCGGACTGTACGGAGATTGTCATATACAGGCTCAGTAGGAGTGCAGATGGGGTTCACCTCGTCAGTCTTCTTATCGACATCTACCTGGGGACCGTTACGTACAGCTAGTGCCGCTTGCGGTCTGTGGTTAAACCCACTGCCAGCGTAGTGTCGAGTCTTTAGAGTTCCACACAGAGAGCTATTCGCCTTTAGGCAAAATGAGTAGAGGTCGCATGGTTTTGCGACAGGGTTCGTTCACATTCGCGCACTTGTGCACGTTTGCTGTCCGGACAGTTTATACTAGCGGGCTTTGGTTTAAGCCGGATCCTAGTATATGTTTTGAGATTGGTTTTTCTCATTGTGTTCGTGTTCCTCGGATCACGAATGCGGGTGCGTATGCACAGTTGCTTGAGATTGAGGGAGAGGACCTTGATTAGGGTTAATGGTTATTGTCATTTTATTAACCCTAATATTTATGTGTGTGTTATTGTTAATTAGTAATTAGTTTGATAATTATCCATGGTTGTGGTTATTGACCTTTTGACTTCTTTGACTTGTTGACCAAGGTTGACACTTTGACCATCATAATTTCTTTTGGAAGATGCTTTTTGATCTTTGCAATTTGAAATGATAATGGTCATGTCATGATTTACCATGATAATTATCTAGCTAATTATTCAATTAAATTAATTCACACATATTAGTGAGAAGAGCTCTATTATTTTCTCATTCTCTCATATCATTTCTCTCTCTTGTTCATCCTCTCCCTCAAGCTCTCTCCCTCTCATGTGTTGAGAAACAAAAAGCTTGAGAAAAACCTTCACTTGATCCTCTCTACTCTCTTCTAGGGTTCAAGTCTTAGCATTTCTTGCACTCTAGTTACTCCTAGCTTAGAGTTGAAGCTAAAGGTGGTGGCTTTCAAGTGGATCTTTCTTTGACGGAAGAAGACAAGCAAGGTGAGGCCTTTCTACCATTCCGACGAGCAAGGAGAGAAGGAGTTCAAGCTCAAGGTATAACCTTTCTACAACTTAGTTAGTTGTTAGTTTACTTTAGCTAGTTTTCGTTTAGCAAAGATCCTCACAAGCAAGGTCCATGTTGCCTAAGTCATTAAAAATCCGTTTTTTATTATGTTTTCCGCCTCCCCATAAGCTCCGGGGTGGGCAACACGGACTTACATACAGGTGCTCGTTGGGTTACGGGTATACCGGACAGGACTCGCGGGGAACTGTTGGTTGGTTTTATACCCGTCGTCAGTTAACAGTTCCCAGGTGACATGAGTACAGCATAGTCTGCAGACTTGACACTGCTACTTCGCCTCGAGTGTGTCCCACTGTTCTTAGATTGCTATCCTACCACGGCTCAAAGGAGTCGTGCAAACAGGTAGCAGTTGGGTGTAATCCCGAGCACTTGGAGGCAGTGGCGGTTAGACAGGATTCGTCTCTCCCGGTATTGGGAGTTGATATCGCGCTGTGTCTGGAGAGCCATTACGAAAAGTCCCTGGCCAGGGCAAGCGAGATTTACTGGTAGGTTTTCCAGTAGTTTCTCAAGGTGTAATGGGCTTCACTCCGACACGACTTATACCGCTTTTAGGGGACTGACGATTGCCGCCCCCTAGGCCCGATATGCGATAGTCCTAGACGAACAAACCGGACTGTACGGAGATTATCACATCAGGCTCAGTAGGAGTTCGGATGGGTTTCCTCGTCGGCCTTCTTATCGACATCTACTTGGGGACCGTTACGTACAGCTAGTGCCGCTTGCGGTCCGTGGTTAAACCCACTGCCAGCGTAGTAGTCGAGTCTTTAGAGTCCCACATAGAGAGTTTTCCTGCTTCGGGCGAAACGATATAGAGGTCGTATGGTTTTGCGACAGGGTTCGGACGCATACGTGTTTTTACGCACGTACGATGTTCGGACAGTTTTTACTAGTCGACATTGGTTTAAGCCAGATTCTAGTATCAGATTATTAGATTTATACAGTCTAAAGTTTTTCCGTGTTTTCACGGATAGGAGGGGCGTTCTCATAACTTCTCGTGAAGCTTCTAGAAGGTTGATGACTTGGGGGCTAAGGTGGCATTTGCATTTATTGATTTAGTGACTCATTTGTGTGATTCATCCATGGAGTTAATGATGCATTTAATGACTAATGACTCATGAGATGAATCACACAAAGTGAATAAATGAAGCATGGTTGATAAATCATTTGATTTATTCATTTAATAAATCATTATGCTTCATATATTCAAGATGAGATATTATTTCATTTCATTCTCACTCTCACCTTCTCTCTCCTCAAGCTCTCTTTCTTCAAACCCTAACCCTAACCTCTCATGTGTTGAGATCAAGGGTTATCAAGACTTATTAATCCCTAATCACACTCTATATTCCCTAGGTCGCTTTGATTAGCACTTTGAGTAACCTAGTTTCCTCAAGTTAGAGGCAAAGCTTGGAGTAGTAGCTCTCGGGTGGATCTTCTATTACAAAGAGGAGGCTGACGAGGAGGGGGTTAACGAGAAGAAGGACTTGGTTCATTAGGTATAATCTTCTTTCATAGTAGCTAATTACTCCTATGATAATGTTAGTTAGAGTTTAGCAATGATCCTTACGGTTAGTCGATGTTAGTTTAAAGAAAAAGATTGTTTTTCATATTTCCGCCTCCCCGCAACTCGTGGGGTGTACAACGTCGACTTATAAAAAGTGCATGAAAACTATGCCGAGAGTATAAATCAAATCATATGCATGCCCTAGGCATGAAATCACAATAAGTATCTCAAACGACATCAGACGAAGTCAGGTGCAACCGTGGTGCACAAAATGCGTATCAATGCACTACAAGCACATATAAGCTATACCGAGTGCAAAAATCAAATCATCCGTATGAAATCCATGAAATCATAAACACATGATACGGAGGTACAAAATCGACATCGAAAGCAATAGATATGCACAATCTCAAGTCAACACTACGGTGCATAAAATATATATATCAGGTGCGAAACTATGCGCAAATATGCAAATACCCAGTAGGTGCAACCGTGGTGCACGAAATCAATATCAGGAAACTCGTCATCATCACTCAAATCCAAGCGATGTAAGCGTGATACTCAGATTACAAACGTCAATCGCAACAAAGGACATCGAGGTACACCTTCTACAATATCGAAAATAATTCGGTGCGCCTAAAACCGGCAGAACAAGAATATCCGCTCGCCTCCTGCTCACGGTCTGGCATCTTCTATCTCTGGGTCTTCTTTTTCTCTGTGGATTACTACTCTCGCAATCCATCGGCTCATCGGCCCTGTCAGGTGTGCTAACAGGGACGATTCCGTTCCAGCACTTCCTGGTCATCTCCCGGTCAAGCATCTCCACCACTCGTAGTGCAGCACTTCACTGGCGTCGGCCTCTGGTTCTCTGAATACACTTGACCCATCTGATCCTGGGTGCAAATCTCATTGCAGCAGTGTCCCGGAAAGAATCCTTCTCAAGGTCTCTTCCGATCTTGCCTATACCGAACTGTACGGAGGCTGGTACTCTTACATAACTTTCCTTCTTTTCTGGACATCTGCGTGTCCCGCACACATTTCTTTGTAAACTGGCCGTATCCAAACGCCTCTGTAGGCATTTCAGGTCTCTGATCTCGATGGGGAGTAGCAATAGCTCGTCAGCATCTCGCATGAACCTCTGGCTCCACTCGCCTTTATCATCGTCCGCTTCGACGTCACGTCATGCTATCTATGTACTGCAATGGTCCTCGGCCACGGTCAATCCGAAGTCTCTCACACGGACTCGAAATTGTGTACTTTGCAGCTTCATTACTCTGTAGAAGATATCTGGCCGAACACGTCCTTGGGAACTCGTCCCAACCATTGGAGGAATACTCAATACTCGTACGTTCTCGATCAACTCACAACACCTCAGGGTGAGGTCCTCTATCCAAAGCTGATCCCTTATCACATGGCATCTGAACGATGTCAAACTTTTCGATCGAGTCATCAAGGTCCCAAAATTTCCCGAAATCTCATACCTGAGCACAGTCTAAAAATATCTGCTACATACCACAGTACCTCTGGACCAGCTGTAGAACGGCAAACCCAAGCCTCACTGATGGCACCGCTAAACTGCCACAAACCCTAAGGTTCAAAGTTGTTCCATGGTCATCATGTCGAGTTAGGGTTTCATTCTTCTAGAGGGTCCACAGAATTACCTGCAAGTTCCTCCGAACACTTTAGACTTGGGAAAAATGGGTTTCTGACACTCGCTCGGACCTTCTTGCTTTGCCTATACAATATGTGACTATTCTTCGCCCGCATACTAAACAATGCCTCTATCCTCCAGGAAAGGCGATACATCGACGGTCGTCTCTGGATCGGTCTGCTCTAGATCTGAGTAAGACTCTCCACTCTGGAAATCTTCAACTCAACTGGCCCTGCGTCGGCGCATCAGTCTGCCGAATCACCTTCGTCTCTCAAATCGGTGTAGACTAGCTATCTTCTGTCGTATTTCTGCCTGGAAGCTCCGGCGATCTTAGCTCGTAAGCTCTGGAAGAGACATCCCATCATTTCAGCAACCGCTGGGTCACCTGTCTGCACGGTAGGCGACATCGAAATCTCTGAGGTACGCTGCACATCAACGGTCCTCTCGCAACTGGCGGCTCTAACGATGGCCTGATCATCCGGTGTAAAACCAAACACTCGCTTCAACAGGAGGTCACAACATAACACTATATCGAGACGTTCCCATGTCTCCAGAAAACACAATGGTCGGCCCTCGTACCCGACGAACTCGCCCTGACCGCAACACTAGCAGCAGCTCAAACTGCGCTCAAACTATGGTGACAGGAACCTCAATCGAGTATCGAAGAAAGCATATCAACAGCAAGGAAGGAACGACAGATCCAGAATGGATACATGATCATAAGAAGGAACATCATCAATGAAAGTATGATCATAAACTAATAGAATCGAGGATCTCAAATGGATGTATAATCATAGATACGAAGAGAATCACTGGTCTCAAAAATATGTACATCCTAAGGTTTCTTAAGTGGAGTATCGTATCGTAAATATGCCAATGAACATACGTACGGTACGTCACTCTACTCAAGCTACCTACTCCATCAATTAGGGTCAGCCTATGAAACGAAAGTTCGGGTCTAATACCCTCCCGTTCAAGTCTAAGTTCCGTAAGGTCAAGCCTAGGTTCCGAAATACATACCCGCCCTAGACTCCGCATAATCAAACATAGACTCGAACAAAGGTTAAACCTAGGGCTCTGATACCAACTTTGTCACAACCCGAAATATTAGATCGTGACCAGCACTTGAATCACGCGACGTCTAAAGGCGTAACGGAATTCAAGTAAGCTGAAACCCAGACATCTAAACCTTTTTAGAAAAATAAAGGAGGTGGGGTTTTGAAATAAAGGTATAATGAAATCAAGTTTTCTTAATGCATAGAAAAGAAACAAGAATGATGCAAGTGAAATTTACTAGTTTGAAAACATGTTTCGTCTTTTAAAAATTTTAGCAGCACCTCCTTTGTATTTTTTGATCCAAAACCATAAGTACATAATAAGAATAATGGCATCCCCAAGCGGGAGCTAGCTCTTCGCCAAACGGCGGATCACAACCATGCAAGATAGTATAAATAAGTATACGACGCCCAACGGCGAAGATCACCATAAAGATAAAAGGAAGCAAGACATAAATATCACAAGTAGCGAAAAACCCCTCGCTCTAAGTCTCGCAACCACAATCCCACTAAGTCTCATCACTTATAAAAATTCTAATTTTTGATTGATTGATGGAGTTAACTAGATACAATATGAAATATAATACAAGAGTGGGTACGATACAAATGTCCCACCTACCATTGCAAAACACCCAAAGGAAACTGTGTGTCAGCGATGCCGTTATTGATCCACGCGGCCAACCTGCAAGAACTGTGGCACAACGGGGGTGAGTTGCCAACTCGTGAATAGAAAAATATCTACAAGTAGAAATCGAATAAACAACGACTCCTAGGTCAACTATATCAAAAGGTAATACTATGATATCTAGTGTGACCGGGTCGTATATGTGCCAACAAGGTAGTCACTACCTATATGCATGCGAATAACATTCAACAGTAATAATCAATGCATGTATGCATATGGCTCTCGTCCACTCATAATCAAGGTAGGTATGTATATGGATCTCGTGCACCATAATCAATGTCTAAGCATGTGTATAACCTCCAATAGTAAAATCAATGTATGTATGTATGTGGATCCAGTCCACGCGTCAGCCACTGACGCAACAACATCATGCATGTAAATATTATAAAAGAGTGTGCATGAAAGTATGAGGATATATATATATCAACGGTGCCCCTCATGACATATCAAAATCATGGAACCTGAGTGCCTAGCAGCGACACTCGAAAACATGATGAAAACCGTGCCTAGCATCGGCACGTAAATCCTCATATATCGGGCTCCGTCAGTCCGGATCGGCCCGCGGGATCCGTCTGCGGAATCGGCACTCTGCCCCAACAGTACGTGTTAGCCCGTATCCATCTCTCAGCTCTGGTCAGTATCCTCCGGATGACTGCCAGGTCGAACCAATCACCGGTAGGTAGTAGTCCCTCTGCCGGGCTCACCGTCTAACAATACGAGTCTTCTTGCCTCGGGGTACCATACCGAGTCAACCAAGTACCCGCAATCGGTGCCTACCACTCCTCGAATCGGGTATGCTCACACAAGCTCTCCGGAACCGAGAAAACTCATGGTGGACGCACTGAAATATCATATCAAGAGAAAAAGGGTTTTTAAAACAGTGCGTATTTTCTTAAAATAATACCACAGTTCTCAAATCCAGAAATCCTATAAATCCAAACTCAATGCGTAAATCCATGCAATGTGTCGTATGACACTAAGAGTAAAAAGGGAAAACCGCTCTTTTAAAAGAATCCAGTTTTGAAAATATCTCGTGCAGTCCCTATATTCTTGAAACAAGTCAATATCATCCCTGTATATAACATATGTATGGATATAGGTATGGATGTGCAAATGGGTATATATGCGAATATGAGTGTGCCAATGTATATGTTCGCAAGTATGAAGATATCAATATATGTGTGCACTGGTATGAATATACAGTGTGCATGTGCGCAAGTATGAAAATATCAATATATGTGTGCACTGGTATGAATATACAGTGTGCATGTGCGCAAGTATGAAGATATCAATATATGTGTGCACTGGTATGAATATACAGTGTGCATGTGCGTAAGTATGAAGATATCAATATATGTGTGCACTGGTATGAATATATAGTGTGCATGTACGCAAGTATGAAGATATCAATATATGTGTGCACTGGTATGAATATACAGTGTGCATGTGCGCAAGTATGAATGCAACATGAGGTAGATCGTCAGCTAGAAGCTATAAGGTATACATATCCAACATGATCGAATCGGTGAATCTATCAATCGGCATTCATCTTAACAACATTTCGTACGGTATAATCCATCGTACGACAACCTCTAGTCAGGGGTATGGATCAATCATCAAGTCAAACTCATCACGCACGGAAAATCATCGTACGGCGGCATTAAGCTAATAGGGATCCTAACATCCTATACGACAAAAGAGGGTACGGCCCAATATCACATACGACCTATCACCCATGATTCACAACATTCCATATATATATATGTATATATCTATGCACCTATGTCCCGGTTCACATCCGTAATAATCTCATATCAGGGGACTGGCAGGGTATAAATCATCTCGATCGATTCGCATCCGTATACCAACATATCATCATATCATCATCTTATCATATCATCATATCCTTCTTATATCCTTTCATCGCATTTATAACACACATCCAATCAAATTTACATCAACATTCTATCTCTACTAAACATAAGTATCTAATCTAACATACACACCCGAACCATACAATCTGATTTTTAAAGAAGCAAATCATAGTTTTGAAAATAGGGGTTACGGTGTTTTTAAGAAAAGATATCATTTGAAAATCCATAACATCCCTCAAGGTATGTGTTTAAAAGATACATACGATTCTTCGTTTTAGAAAAAGGTATGGTTCGGATGACGCATCTACATCGACTATCTATTCCTACAGTACCCTAAACGGTAATATCGCTAAACGTCATCCTACGATAGTAGTAACACATCACTTCTAACTATCCTCTAGTTTCTAATATGGTTACATAGCTATCTTCATTCTAACCCTAGTTTCCTAATCTAGGTTTCCTAACCATACTTTATAAATCGGTTTTCCATCAGAAGTTTGCGGGGGTGCTATACGCCATCCACCCGACTTCCCCGGTAGATATAGATCTACTCACCATAGTCCTCGCTCGCCGAAGTCGATGACGCCTCGCTTCGTCGCTTCGGAATCCATGCAAAGGTACCTACAATAACAACGCATATCGTAACGATATTAAAATCAAGGCGGAAAAACCGAAACGGCACGCGCACTGCTCTTAGGTTAGAACCTATAGCATATGCGTAAAAAAATCAATCAAACAACCCTTGTTGTCGATGTACAAACACGCGACAATTAAAAACGAATCCAAATACCAAAACTCATTATCCAAAATACGGAAAACATATCCTAAATCACACACAAGTGTTCCCAGATTTGACTCAGGTCAAACTAATTCTAAGCAAACAAGTATATGGTCATGTATAATGTATATGTGAGCTACTGAACCAACCTAGGCTCCTACATTCACCAAGTGGCCGGCCACTTCCTCCTAAAATCCGAGCTCTCCGGTTAGGGGGTCTCGGTTAGGGTTCATCAGGTCAGAGAGGTCTCCTAGTAGTATATCTAGGCCCCTAGTATTGTTTGGTTGCCTTAGAAATTCCGTGGGTAGCTCCAGATACCCCATAGGCACACTCAAAGTCACAAAACTGATATGGGTCAATTCTAAAGTTTGCACATCTGGTTCAGGTCTATGGCTCAGGTCAGGAATCGTGTCACCAAGGTCATGTAAGCACTCACCAATGTTCCCAGATTCCACCTACAGTCATTACAGAAAAATCCAGTAGGACCAAACACCTCCAAACATCTTCAGGTAACTACCCTACAAAACCTAAACCCTAACTATCCTATACACCCGAGGTCGCCGGATTTTCTCCAATAGCCGCCGGCCAAAACCGGTGGGAAGGGTCTCGTTCTTCAGGTGTTCACTTAGGGTTACCCGTACAACACTATGACACTGTTTGTTTTCCCAGTAGATGCTCGGGGTCACAGCAGGTCAGCAACATCATAAAACGACATCCAAAACACGATATCACACAAAACTAATCTAAAGGGAAGAATTTATACCTCATTTGGTCCACTCTAGGCAACACTAACCTCCCAATGTTGCCAAAATCCCACTTTGCTCGGTTCAAAGTGTAGAGGAAGAGATGGGGACTAATTTTTGTGAACGGAGTGTAGCGTTTTGGGGATTGTTTGGAGATAGATCTAGGGTTCAAGTCGAGGGTTGTGGCCTGAGGAAGATGAAGAAGGAGAAGAAAAAAAAAGATGGGGGATTCAAATTAGGCAGCAGCCCCCCTCCCCCTCTCTCTCATATAATCACACACTCTCTCTCTCCAAAAGCCTACCTAACCTAAACATTTTGCCCCCCTTTGACTTTTCCATTTTCTTTTTCTTTTTTCAAACCAAAAACACATACACCTACATAAAACCACAAATGAAATAACATGTAACATGTCATGGTGCACTTACCATGAAAAACTATAGAAACATGGATTTGGCTTAATCGCGATTGGCAGTGCACTAATTGGGTTTTTATCAAAACTTAATATAATAAATTTTAAAAATGCCAAATCCTATAATTATATTATAAAATGAATAAATCATTTTAATTTCCAATTATTTCACAAATATTGGTATATATTTATACCCTTTTTCAAATACCCCAATTACGCAAATCGGGCAGTTTTCGGGAAAAATATTATTTTAATATTAAATTCCAAAAGTATTATTTTATATTTTCTGAAATATTACACTTAGAGTCCCACATAGAGGTTTCCTGGCTCAGGCAAAACGATGTGGTGTGCATATGAGATATGTGCGGGAGTTCGATTAAATGCGAGTATGAGATACCGTATATTAATCGGGCGTTAACTATTGGTCTGGTCGTATGCGATATGACCGGTTTATTAAATCAATTGTTGATTTAATAAAGACTTTTAGCTCATTTTTTATTAAACCCTTTTCTTTTGGATGTATGCATATATGTATATACATACACATGTTGATGTGAATGCATACATACATGCATGCATAAGTATCATGGTTGTTGATATATTGAAGATGGCAATGCAAGGCTCACATGGTTCAAATTAATATGTGGAATTTTATTTTGAGATAAAAGGAAAAGGAAAATAACCGATGAATCATTATTTCCAAATGACTCATAGTTTCTACACTCTTCTTGGGTTGACCTTTGACTAACCCTAGGTTAATTTCCTTTGTTCTTTTAACTCATCACAAAAGATCTAGATATTTCTTTTAACCAAGGTTGGATGTGAGAGTGTCTCACATATATATCCTTTTGTTTTATTTTTAAAACAACACAATTATCATTATCTTGAGAAAGCTTTGCCATCTTCATCTTCCACCTTCTTCAAGCTCTTTTGAGATTTGATTAGAGTGAGGAAAATAAAAAGAGAGGGTTTTTTAAGTGAGAATATAAACCACTTCATCATCCTACACTTCTCTAGACCTTTTGTGTAAGGTGTTTGCTCCACGGATTTGAAAGACCAAGTGAAGCAACAAGCTTTGAGCAAAGGGACTTCGGGTGGATCGTCGTGGACTCAGACGTGTTCAAGCGAGCCGTTCCAAACTCTAGGAGATCCAAGGAGTCACTCAAGGAGGTCTACAAAGGTTGTAGTCTTTCCACTTAGTGATAGATTAACTTTTGTTCGTGATACTATTAGATGTCACCTTAAATTTCTTGTTCGATTCCTAGTAAAGTTTGCTTAGCACCTCTTAAAATTTAAATTGTGGCATGTGTGATGCCTCTAAACCCTTGATTAGGTGCGATGGAAACCCTACATGTCGACTATAGTTGAGACGTAGTGTACGGTAGCTAAGTGATGTCTTTCTATACAGCATATGATGCGATTAGTTAGGACATTCATGTGATTATGTCGACCATAGTTGAGGGTTGATTATTCTAAAAATTGTAGTTTACCGTAATCAGAAACGGCGTCGCTTTGCAGCTAGCCGGTGAATACGGGTCGATCCACAGGGATGTGTAAATTTCTGTTTTTTTGTTTTAACGAGTTGATTACGTTGGTTGTTTGGTTTTTCTTGTCGATTGATTTAAAACTAATTGATATGATATGAAAGAACTCGTTAGGGTTAGGTCGAAGGTAGGGGTGATGAGATCAATATTGTTACCTCTTTCAATGCCTTTGATTAAAGCTTTTTAGAAAAATCACAACAATTATTAGCAAAGGGGATTAGGATGATCGGGAAGAAACAAAGTTTCTTCCTCTAGATCCTTGTCCGTCCTTTCCTATTAATTGCTGCAATCTTCATAGACATTATGTATGTCCGGCCTTTTATACTACGGTTCACCGTTACCTCGTAGGTAGGGTGCCGTAGGGGGCGGATCATACATAAGTGCATGAAGGTTTCATTTTGAAAATATGTTGGAATTGAAGGAGGTGAGAGATATCCATCTCTCACTCCCTCTCTTGTTCCTAACCCTAACGAGCGAGGATTCTACTCGCTCATTAGGGGATTAATTAAAAGCGACATTTTTGTTGTTTATGTTTTAAAGTGTTATTACTTACTGCAGCTTAAAAAGGATTACACTAGTTAACTAAAGTAAACAATTAGATAACTAGGGCAAGTAATAAAATTAGAATAAGGCAGGAATAAAAGAAAAACTTACAAGAAAGTGATGCTCTAAATCTCCCAACAAATCTGAACTTTTATTGATTGAAAAGAGGCATACATTTTACAGATTTTGAATACAATTTATAAGCAACCAGTGAAGCTAGGGTTACAGACTCTCGTAGACATGCAATTACAGATTTTCCCCTAAAAATCCCAACACCCGCACCGACACACCGACACAGAGAATTTGCACCGACACGGGCCTAAGATGGCCACGGAACCGCGGCAATGGAGCGCTTGGGCCGCGGTTCCGCGGCCCTTTGGTGGGCTTGGCTCACCAACTTCCTGGGATGGGTTCCTCATATCTTGGGCCTCTCATTTATATACTTATTTTCTTGTTGGCTTCTTAATCTTTTCCAGATCCTCAGTGAAAACTTGTAAGGATCTTTTGACCGTTTCACTTTGTTTTTCGTCTCGGCTTGAGTAAGATCCGTGTGCTGGTTGGTCAAAAGTCCATTTCCTGTAGCATCTTTCGTCTTTTTCAATGTATTTGTTCCAAGATCCTGTATCTTGTATCATGCAACAAACGAGCGTCAAAAGTACCTGTTTACTTATAAAATGCATAAAAGTGGGGCGTATGAATTGCAATATTATGATGTGAACAAATACCATTTGATTATTCCAAAAATTGTAGTTTACCGTAATCAGAAACGGCGTCGCTTTGCAGCTAGCCGGTGAATACGGGTCGATCCGCAAGGATGTGTAAATTTCTGTTTTTGTGTTTTAACGAATTGATTACGTTGGTTGTTTGGTTTTTCTTGTCGATTGATTTAAAACTAATTGATATGATATGAAAGAACTCGTTAGGGTTAGGTCGAAGGTAGGGGTGATGAGATCAATATTGTCACCTCTTTCAATGCCTTTGATTAAAGCTTTTTAGAAAAATCACAACAATTATTAGCAAAGGGGATTAGGATGATCGGGAAGAAACAAAGTTTCTTCCTCTAGATCCTTGTCCGTCCTTTCCTATTAATTGCTGCAATCTTCATGGACGTTATGTATGTCCGGCCTTTTATACTACGGTTCACCGTTACCTCGTAGGTAGGGTGCCGTAGGGGGCGGATCATACATAAGTGCATGAAGGTTTCATTTTGAAAATATGTTGGCATTGAAGGAGGTGAGAGATATCCATCTCTCACTCCCTCTCTTGTTCATAACCCTAACGAGCGAGGATTCTACTCGCTCATTAGGGGATTAATTAAAAGCGCATTTTTGTTGTTTATGTTTTAAAGTGTTATTACTTTCTGCAGCTTAAAAAGGATTACACTAGCTAACTAAAGCAAACAATTAGATAACTAGGGCAAGTAATAAAATTAGACTAAGGCAGGAATAAAAGAAAAACTTACAAGAAAGTGATGCTCTAAATCTCCCAACAAATCTGAACTTTTATTGATTGAAAAGAGGCATACATTTTACAGATTTTGAGTACAATTTATAAGCAACCAGTGAAGCTAGGGTTACAGACTCTCGTAGACATGCAATTACAGATTTTCCCCCTAAAAATCCCAACACCCGCACCGACACACCGACACAGAGAATTTGCACCGACACGGGCCTAAGATGGCCGCGGAACCGCGGTAATGGAGCGCTTGGGCCGCGGTTCCGCGGCCCTTTGGTGGGCTTGGCTCACCAACTTCCTGGGATGGGTTCCTCATATCTTGGGCCTCTCATTTATATACTTATTTTCTCTGTTGGCTTCTTAATCTTTTTCAGATCCTCAGTGAAAACTTGTAAGGATCTTTTGACCGTTTCACTTTGTTTTTCGTCTCGGCTTGAGTAAGATCCGTGTGCTGGTTGGTCAAAAGTCCATTTCCTGTAGCATCTTTCGTCTTTTTCACTGTATTTGTTCCAAGATCCTGTATCCTGTATCATGCAACAAACGAGCGTCAAAAGTACCTGTTTACTTATAAAATGCATAAAAGTGGGGCGTATGAATTGCAATATTATGATGTGAACAAATACACCCAAACTTATCTTTTGCTCGTCCTCGAGCAATCTTATTAATTTATTCTAACCTAGCCGCACTTTCGCAGGGAAACGCGATTGCACTGAGCACATGCAACAAGCCGTTAAACCTCTAGGTGTCCCTAGTAGGAGGAGTGTTGTCTCCTTAGGGTTTTCAGCGGATTACACCCACAAAATCCTATCAACTTGGTTTTTCGACTTTTGTTTTCCAATTAGGTTTTCCAACAAGGAATTCTATTATCGTCGCCCTGCAAATTATCCACCCATATTTTTCACACTTCCTTATTATGTAACTTAAAATTGTACATGTTCTATAAAATTACTTAGAATTCAGCATTTCTTAAGTTTTTCTTCTAGAGTTTTATCTCCACTTAGGAATTTCTATCAACTCTATTAAAGATACAAGTTTTATTTTTCATTCCTTTCTCTTATCTAAACTCTAATCACATATCCCCACGTGTGTGTAATTTTCACCCCTACACTTGGAAATTCAAATCAAGCAATCGTACTCTCTTCCATTGTCCAAAGCACTTAACTTTCGCTTACACATCCTTCATGCGACCGTTAATACTTCTTGAGGTACCAACAGCCGATTACAAGATGCGTTAGGCCTTTAAAGCGTATTTCCTAGTTTTGCAACACCCAAGGCTTTTAGCAGTGACTCCCAAACCAGTTGGTCTAAGACACTAGGTGATGAAGCACCCTCGCTAATTAATTTTCTAGCCCTAAGTAATCACAAAAACCAGTGTCCATTTTTTTTTATTCACCCCTTTTTTTTTCTCTTTATTTTCATTGTGCTAAGTACTTTAGACAAGAGTAATTCAAGGTCTCTTCTACTAATCCAAGTTTCAAGGTGCGTGATTGTGCATTTTGTAGGGTACATGTTTTCAGAATCTAAACTCAAGCTAGGAACTATCTTTCGAACTTATACTTTAATAAGAACATTAATACTCTTCCCTCGTTTTGGCTTAACCCACGAAGTGAACCCAAAATTTGCCTATTCCTAAATAACCTACAAAGACATACACTTTCTACCGTTAAACTTTAAGCAAGGTTATTTTTAGGGTTTTTAATTTACTAAGTCTAAGATCTAGTTTTTCCTAGCTAGTTAACCTTTTTATCAACTCAAGTCAATTAACCAAAATTGAATACAATAATTTTTATAATTTTTGAAATTTTCTCAATTTTTATGGGTTTTTCAGTTTTCTAATTTTTTTATTTTTCAAATTTTTAAATTTTTATGCTTTTTATATAAAAATGCAATGCAGAAATTAAATATGCAAAAGGAAAACAAAGATATATACAATATGCAATGCGAAGGATAACTATATACATCACTCTCTAATACTCCCAAACTTGAGCAAAGCAGTGCCCTCACTGCCCGGCCCCACGTCGCGCTCGTGAGCGTGAACGTGATCTTTCCCCTCTAGCCAAAAGTGTTTGAATCCCCCTCTCAATTTCCGTCAACCGACGGTCGTGCTCTCGTGCAGTTGCCCGAAACTCATCCCGCAAAGAGTCTATTCTTCTCACCGTTCTTCGCATTAATCGCGCATGCTCCAGGGGTGTTAGTTCTTCCCCGCTCGAAGTCGAGCTCGAGCTAGGGGTATGTGCAGGTACATTTTCTGCCGGTTCTGTTCGTGTCCAAATATCCGTGAGTCTAGAGTAGGACGATGAGACGCCCTCTAAAAGTGGTCGAACCGGGACACCGTCTATCATATATGAGTCAAATTCCTCGGCTAGGAGGAAATAACGGCAGAGTTGGGTAACGAGCATGGGACATGGATATACACTCCCTCTTTTCCCCGTACCTATGGATTGGAGCAAAACCGTGCACATGTCGAACCTAGGATTTTTCGTCATTAGAGTGTGGACGACATGTAACGAAAGGGTGAAAAAGGTCGTGTTGTGAGAACTTCCAAAAATATTGTTTTGTGCCCACCGGCACACAGTTAAAACGTTTGCAAAAAGGGTCCGTGCTTGGATGCCCTTACGCGGTTCTCGTGCACAGTCATTACCCATTAATGGCATATAATCTTCAAAGCGAAGTGGGTGTTCATGTGCAGGTACACGTGGTATGAGTGTAACCTCGTGTATCATGGAACAACGCGCCCGCTACATTTCAGCGGTGTATGATGGGGATCTTTTCAGACATGGTTGAAAAGTTCTTGGAGATTTTTATGGATGATTTCTCCATCTTCAGCGACTCCTTCGACGAGTGCTTACGCCATCTTGACGCTGTTCTTACCCGCTGCAGGGATAAGAATCTAACATTGAATTGGGAGAAGTGCCATTTCATGGTGCGAGAGGGCATCGTCTTAGGACATGTCATCTCGCAAAATGGCATCGAGGTTGACAGGGCTAAAATCGAAGTGATTTCTAACCTACCTCCCCCAAAATGCGTTAAAGATATTAGAGCCTTCCTTGGCCATGCCGGTTTCTACAGACGGTTTATCAAGGACTTTAGCAAGATTGCTAGACCCTTGACTCTATTACTGGCCAAGGACACAACTTTCTCTTTCGACTCCACATGCACTGAAGCATTCGAGTCTTTAAAACATTCACTCATCACTGCGCCCATCCTCTCATCTCCCGACTGGACGCACCCTTTTGAAATCATGTGCGACGCATCAGACATTGCTATTGGCGCTGTTCTTGGACAGCACATTAATAAGATGCCGCACGTGATTTATTATGCTAGCCGAACACTAAATGAGGCCCAACTTAACTACACAACAACAGAGAAAGAATTTTTAGCTGTTGTGTTTGCACTCGAAAAATTTCGGCCTTATTTAATCGGCTCTCCAGTCGTTGTTTATACTGATCATTCGGCTCTTCGCCACCTTTTTGCGAAGAAGGATGCTAAGTCAAGGTTAATACGTTGGATCCTTTTATTGCAAGAGTTTGACCTTGTCATTAAGGACAAAAAGGGATGTGAAAACGTAGTAGCTGATCACCTATCACGACTTCCTTCTTCGCCCACGCTCGATCTTCCAATCACTGATGTTTTTCCCGACGAGCAACTCTTGACCGTTTTTTGCGAACCATGGTTTGCCGATATTGTAAACTATTTAGCCACCGGCCTGATTCCTAATGATTGGTCGAAACAGGATAAGCTTTGATTTTTGTCCCAAGTAAAGCATTTTTACTGGGATGAGCCCTATCTTTTTAAATACTGTTCCGACCAAATCATTCGTCGGTGTGTGCCCGAGAGTGAGGTCAAGAGCGTGCTGTCTTTCTGCCACGATCAAGCATTGTGGCGGGCACTTTGGCCCAAAGAAGACAGCCGAAAAAGTTTTGCAGTGTGGTTCTATTGGCCACGACTCTTCAAGGATGCATTTGAATACTGCAAAACTTGCTCCCGGTGCCAACACTTGGGCCGGATTTCGCGGAGAAACGAAATGCCACTCCAACCCATTTTGGTAGTGGACATTTTTGATGTTTGGGGTATAGATTTCATGGGACCACTTCCTAACTCTTTTGGAAATGTGTATATTCTGTTGGCAATTGACTATGTTTCTAAGTGGGTCGAGGCTGTGCCCAGCCGAACGAACGATAATAAAGTTGTCGTTTGATTCCTTAAAGAACACATATTTTCTCGATTTGGGCATCCTCGGGCGATAATAAGTGATAATGGTTCTCACTTCTGCAATAGGACTTTCGAGTCCTTAATGCGTAAATACTCTATCACCCACAAATTGTCAACGCCATATCACCCCCAAACATGTGGGCAAGCCGAGGTTTCAAATCGGCAAATAAAGCAAATCCTGGAGAAAACGGTTTCCAAAAACCGTAAGGATTGGTCACTTAAACTGATAGATGCACTATGGGCTTTCCGTACTGCATATAAGATCGATCTTGGTATGTCTCCATACCGGCTTGTGTACGGGAAGGCTTGCCACCTCCCAGTGGAGATCGAGCATAAAGCATTTTGGGCTATCAAAGAGCTGAATTTGTCTTTAGGAGATGCGGGCAGCAACAGAAAGCTGCAATTGAATGAGTTGGAGGAGCTGAGGGATGAGGCATATGATAATGCCATAACTGCTAAAAACCGAGCTAAGGTGTTCCACGATAAACACCTTTTGCGAAAAACTTTTGAACCTGGTCAACAGGTTCTACTTTATGACACTCGGTTACATTTTCATCCCGGGAAGCTCCGGTCCAGATGGAGAGGACCTTTTGTAGTCCGCACCGTTTATCCGCACGGTGCGGTTGATCTTGAGAACCCTGAAGACGGTACCTTATTTAAGGTGAATGGGCATCGACTAAAACCGTTCTTCACAGCGGATCCTTCGGAGGAGCTCCTGCTTTTGCAGGAGCCGATCTACACTGAGTGATATTCCTCCGCTTTCACCCCCAAATTTCGTTTCCCAAGGACACTATTTCAAATAAGTTTGGGGGTGTGTATATTATTTGTATATATATTTCCAAAATACCATAAAAAATAAAAAAAATAAAAAAATATAAATAAAAATTTTATAAATAAAAAATAATAATTTTTGGACCTAATTGCAAATCTGCAGATTAAGAGCTGATTTTACAAATAAAACCCTCGTTTTAGAGGGTGTTTTATGTAAATCACCCACCCATCCCCTATTTAAAGGAACCCGAGCCCCTGTGTGTTTACCCTAAAAAAATTTTCATCTCATAAAACCCTAGCCGCCGCCCCCTACCCTCTGCAGAAGATTCTCGCCGCGCCGCCACCAGACGACCGCGGAACCGCCGCCGTAGCCGCTTCCCGCCACGCAACCGCCGCCTCCTTGTGTCTTCACCCCCTGAATTTTTCAGGGGAGGTAAATCTGATCCCTTACTCTCTGTTCCTGCATATACTTTTTCTCTGAAACATCCTAATGGCACACAAAATGCAGTATGAAAGGGATTTTCCCCCTGTTTTCGCACACGAGATTTACGGTACATATTTCCCACACGAAATCGCACAAAGGGGCTGGAATTTCCTCCTCTATAATCATGCATCTGCGTTTGCTCTACCTAACCTAGTTGCCCTATTTTACGAATCCATGGAAGATAATAGCCTTGACAACTTAGGTTACATAAAACTGAATTGGGGAGAATAGGCTCTAAGGAAGAAGATGATGAAGGTGAAGAAGATGAAGAAGTCCTACCGGCAGGGGTGTTATTGTTAATGCCCACATTGTTTCGCAACATTTTACCCGATCTCAACGTGGTCACGGCATTTACATTGTTGATATGCAGCATGTGCGTGACCGGGGTTGGGCAGAGGTTGAGACGGGAGTTTTCCTTTTTCGCGCTCGCTCAAAGCTGCATTGAGTTGTGCAATTTGTGCCTCAATAGATTTGATACTTTGATCGTGTGAGGCACTATTTTGCACTAAAGATTGAATAGAAGTCTCAAGTCTTGCTGTAGACTGTGTAGATTGCTTAAGGAACGCATCTAGACTTCTTTCGAGCGAGCTAACCTTATCATTATTAGGTTGAACATAATTGTTTGGCTGGTAAGCATTGTTCGGCACAAAATTGTTCACCTGATTAGGGTAAGGTTGTTGAAATTGTTGCGGTTGATATTGAGTTTGCGAGGGTGCTTGTTGTTGTTGTTGTTGTGGAGGAGGAAGTCTTTAAAAATTATTATTATTTCCTTGGAATTGTTGATTTTGGTTCCAAGCGAAATTTGGGTGACTCCTCCACCCCGGATTATACGTCGAAGAGTACGGATCGTTTCTTTGTCGTTGCTGAAATACAGCATTGACTTGATCCTGTCCTTGTGTAGATGTATTATAAGGACACTCTTCGGTCAGGTGCGATGGATCCGCACAACAAGCACAGACAGTTCGTGGAGGCATAGCAGGGGCAGGAGAAGACGATGAGATTTTGGTCTCGATCGCTTCTAGCTTTTTCGTAAGAGCGGCCATCTCGGCCTTCATGGCAATCGACATCTCTACTTGATGTATGCCTGCCCGAGATTGACCACTAGAAGATGATGTGGTCTTGGTACTCTCCCACTGTATTGTCTGCTCACTAAGATCCTCGAGAAACTGCCACGCTTCATCACTAGACTTAGAGAGAAAATGACCTTGACAGATGGTTTCTAGCAACTGCTTCGTTGCCGAGTTCAATCCCTCGTATAATGTTTGGCAAAGTTGCCAACTTTCTATCCCATGATGAGGGCATTGAACTAGTAGGTCCTTGAATCTCTCGAAGCACTTCCAAAATGGTTCGGACGGAAGTTGTGAGAATTGAATTATTTCATTGCGGATTCTGGCAGTTTTATGGTGAGGATAGAACTTTTTTAGAAAAGCTTTCACAAACTCATCCCAATTTCTAATAGAATGTGATGCGGTGCTATATAGCCACTTCTCGGCTAGGTCACATAAGACCCTTAGCCTTATAGCGTCATCACTCAATTGGGTCGTTTTCATCATAGCGCACACATTTTGGAATTTATTAATAAAGATATATGCGTCTTTAGTTTCCAAACCATGAAATTTTGGCAGCATAATGATGAAATGTGGTTTTATCTCAAAATTGTCCCCATTTGCCGGTGGGGGTGAAAGACAGGTGGGTAAAGAAGTGCGGATGGGGTAAAAGAGGTCCTGGAGCGCAACTCGTACGGGCGCTTCAACAGGCGGCTGGTTCGGGTTATTCGCACCTAACGGAGGTGGAATCCTTCCCGTCGGTAAGGTATTGTTGGGGTCGAATCCCGACATACCTTCGGTGAAAGAAGTTGAAGGTGAGGGTAAGAAAGTGGACGGATTTTCGACTTCGGTGTCGAAAGGTTCGTTGGTCAGTACCAACGAAACGCGGACTAATCGGGCGTCTGTATCCCTAGTCCAAAGTGACATACACTAAAAGGGATAGTGCAGTCAGAAAAAAAAGAAAAACAGAATGTGGGGGTAAGATAACGTCAGTGAGGGAAAGTGGTGTGGTGAATTTGCAGGTTTTCTTTTTGCGATAAGTTGCAAGTTTTGAAAAGTTTTATTTATTTATTTTTTGTTTTATGTGGGAGTTTTGCAAAGAGGTTTTTGAAAAAGAACCCGTGACACAATTGTATCAACCACACATGCACAATCAGGCCTAGATCTAGGGTCGCCTAGGTCTACTAGACAGCTCCTAACTAGGGCTAGAAATAGGACCTCAAACCGCCTCTTCACGGACAAGTACGGCCAGGTAAGTGGGAAGGAACCACCACTACAGTGGGCCTAATTAATAACCACTAGCCTAGACACCGCAATGTCGGTTAGGATAAACGGCCGATGCCTACCCTAGTCCTTTTCCTATTGAGCTCGCTGTCCTTAGGTCTGAGTCTAGTCTTTTTTTTTTAATTAATTGTGGTCGATGCAAAATGCTTTAGGTGTTTTCTGGGGTCCTGGGAAGGGTGATGAAATCCCCACCCAATTTGAGTTTGGTCAATTAGCCCCTTAAGTCCAATTAAATTATGCAAAACAAAAATTCACTTGCAATCAATTTTAGCGCGGCGCAAAAAAACCTGCAGCAAATCTGTTATTTAGAAGGGGGAAGAAGATTTTTTTTAGCGCAAAGAAACCTGCAGAAAATTTTTACAGTGGAGATATGGAGGTTGCAGAGGGAAGAAAGAGGGATCTAACCATGCAAATTTTATGTGCTGACGTGGCTAGATGGCGGCGGAACCGCGGTCTGGGGCACTAATATGCGGCGGAAGCGCGGCACCTTGGTGGATTCAGCCTCTGAGAAATTTTGTGCTGCTCTGTACTTGTGATTCCTCTCTGTTCTTATGTTCCCTTTTCTGTTTTGACCTTCTGTAAAACTCCAGATCCAAAAGTCTTTGCTGTTCCTGCAAGATTCCAACGAGAAACCCTTCAAACAGATAAAAATAATGAAAAGATAATTTTTGTATTTTGTATTTTCTGATTTTTATAATTTTTCAAGATTTATATCAACCCGAAATCATACAAAAGAGAAAATTACGCCATCCCCGGCAACGGCGCCATTTGATTATTCCAAAAATTGTAGTTTACCGTAATCAGAAACGGTGTCGCTTTGCAGCTAGCCGGTGAATACGAGTCGATCCGCAGGGATGTGTAAATTTCTGTTTTTGTGTTTTAACGAGTTGATTACGTTGGTTGTTTGGTTTTTCTTGTCGATTGATTTAAAACTAATTGATATGATATGAAAGAACTCGTTAGGGTTAGGTCGAAGGTAGGGGTGATGAGATCAATATTGTCACCTCTTTCAATGCCTTTGATTAAAGCTTTTTAGAAAAATCACAACAATTATTAGCAAAGGGGATTAGGATGATCGGGAAGAAACAAAGTTTCTTCCTCTAGATCCTTGTCCGTCCTTTCCTATTAATTGCTGCAATCTTCATGGACGTTATGTATATTCGGCCTTTTATACTACGGTTCACCGTTACCTCGTAGGTAGGGTGCCGTAGGGGGCGGATCATACATAAGTGCATGAAGGTTTCATTTTGAAAATATGTTGGCATTGAAGGAGGTGAGAGATATCCATCTCTCACTCCCTCTCTTGTTCCTAACCCTAACGAGCGAGGATTCTACTCGCTCATTAGGGGATTAATTAAAAGCGACATTTTTGTTGTTTATGTTTTAAAGTGTTATTACTTACTGCAGCTTAAAAAGGATTACACTAGTTAACTAAAGCAAACAATTAGATAACTAGGGCAAGTAATAAAATTAGACTAAGGCAGGAATAAAAGAAAAACTTACAAGAAAGTGATGCTCTAAATCTCCCAACAAATCTGAACTTTTATTGATTGAAAAGAGGCATACATTTTACAGATTTTGAGTACAATCTATAAGCAACCAGTGACGCTAGGGTTACAGACTCTCGTAGACATGCAATTACAGATTTGCCCCCTAAAAATCCCAACACCCGCACCGACACACCGACACAGAGAATTTGCACCGACACGGGCCTAAGATGGCCGCGGAACCGCGGCAATGGAGCGCTTGGGCCGCGGTTCCGCGGCCCTTTGGTGGGCTTGGCTCACCAACTTCCGGGGATGGGTTCCTCATATCTTGGGCCTCTCATTTATATACTTATTTTCTCTGTTGGCTTCTTAATCTTTTCCAGATCCTCAGTGAAAACTTGTAAGGATCTTTTGACCGTTTCACTTTGTTTTTCGTCTCGGCTTGAGTAAGATCCGTGTGCTGGTTGGTCAAAAGTCCATTTCCTGTAGCATCTTTCGTCTTTTTCACTGTATTTGTTCCAAGATCCTGTATCCTGTATCATGCAACAAACGAGCGTCAAAAGTACCTGTTTACTTATAAAATGCATAAAAGTGGGGCGTATGAATTGCAATATTATGATGTGAACAAGGGTCATGTGGGTGAGTCTAATTAATCATGAAATGACGGGTAGAACTTGACTAGTGCTTATGATATGTTGACCATAGTTAAGGTCATAAGTGCTAAGGGTAAAAACTATTATCGGGAATTTCAAATGTTGAAATTTGCAATGAGATTGCATACCTTCTATGCGATAGTTGAATCCCAATACCCACTGCGAGTAAGAGTTACTCATGGGAGAGTTTTACACATTACAATTAGCCGATCAAGTAGGTGTCTAGAAAGGTGTTAACGGGGTTACGCCCTAGGAAAACGAGGTTTATTTTAATTAGGTCCGTGCGAAAGCACGGGGAACCTCCCTCAAAGTACCGACACTGGCCTGCCCGAAAGATTGGCAAACTTGTAGGGTGTAATTAATCCTGGCTAGTCTTTCCTTTTAGGGTTTAAAGGAAGATTTGACTAAAACAGTGGGCGCCATCCTGATTAGATAAACTAATAACCAATCTAATCTTGCAAGAACGCATACAAAGTGTTTTCTTCTCTCTCTCTCTCCTGGTAGCGACCATGTCACACCTTAATCAAGATAATAATATGGAAGTATTGACCGAACGTACTTATTATACTGAGGTAGGGAACGTTAGTTCCGCTCTATCTTATAATTGTTATAAGTCCGAGCAGGGAATAGGGGAATATCCAGATTCCCATGCCACCCAATCGAAGAAAGTACATGTTGATGCATATTCTTCGGGTATGTTAAATACCAAGAACTGTTTCTCAGTATCCTCTACGTCCTAGGTATGTGATACCGGATAAGGATCCCACATATGTAAGAGTTACATGGGCTACAGAAAGGTAGAGAGCTGAGAATGGGTGATATGTCTCTAAGTGTTAAAGAATGGTGCAATTGTTGCAGCCAAGTCTGTTGGCAGATATCACCTTGTATTATATACATTGATTCAGAACAAATGTTATTAAATACCGAACCTGATATACAACATTACATCGGTTTCTTTAATGAGTTAAAGAAGGATATAATTCTGTATTGGAGGATAATGTTGTGAACATTTTCCTGAATCAAGAGTTGATTCGATCAGGCACGTTATATAATAGCATATACGTTCTAAATCAAACTACAGTTCAAAGTATTTAGAACACACAACAAAAGGAGTACTTCAGAAATGAACGAATCCTTCTTGTGGCATTGTAGACTAGGTCATATCAATACGACACGACCAGCTAAGTTATATAAGAATGAATATGAAAATTTGTTCGAATTTTCATCTTATAATACATGCCAGTCTTGTCACAAAGATAAGATGACCATAGCTCCGTTTACTGGAAACAGAGAAAGAGTTAGTGAACTCTTGGGATTGATACATGATGATGTATGTAGGTCCCTTGTCTACACATGCCAGGATTGATTCTTTATACTTCATTACATTCATCGACTATCTCTCAAGATTCGAAAATGTGTTCCTGTTGAAACACGAGTCTGAAACTTTTGAGAAATTCAAGGAATATAAACTTGAAGTTAAGAACAAGACGGGTAAAAGTATTAAGTCCTTCGATGAGATTGAGGTGGAGAATGCTTAGGCATGGAGTTCCTAGATTATCTAAATCGAGAATGTGATTCTCTCTCAGCTTACTCTTTCAAGTACACCACAGTACAACGGTGTATCGGGGCGGAGGTAACACACCCTATGAGATATGGTGCGCTCTATGATGAGTACTGCTGAGTTACCTGTTTCCTTTTGGATGTAATGCACTTGAGAAAGATGCATACCTATTGAATGGGGTTCCATACAAATCAAGGCCTACCACTACATATGAGATATGGAATGGCAAGAGACCATGTCTTAAACGGGTTAAGATATGGGTTGTCCGGCCTATGTTGAAAAGCAAAATCCGGAAAAGCTCGAGGCAAGGTCAGTTATGTATAAGTTTGTTCGGATATCCTAAACATTAGTGAGGGAATATCTTCTACCACTCTGAGGAGCAAAAGGCATTTTGTTTCCCAGCATGCCACCTTTTTGAGAAAAAGGTATTTCTTGCGAAGAAATTGTAAGTCGATGTACTACACCCCAATACTTGTGGGGAGGCGGAATTTTCAAAAACGAACTTGTTTAGTGAACGAACATCGACTAACCGCTTGAATCGAAGCTAAACGATAACTAACCAAACATATAGTTGTTCTAAACTACTATGCTTAGGGATTATACCTATCGAAACTAGTCCTTCGTCTTTACGATCTCCTTGTTCTCCTCGGCCTTCTCTAGGTAGTAGACGATCCACCCGAGAGCAAAACTCCAAGCTAAACCTCTAAACCTGAGGCAACTAATCTTCTTGGATTGCTAATCAAAGAAGATAGAATGAAATAGAGTGATGGTTATGGATTGATTAGTCTTTCTAATCCTTTGATCTCAACACATGAGGTGTAAGGATTAGGGTTTGAAGATGAGAGCTTGAGGAGAGAGAATGTGAGAATGATTATATGAATAAGTTATGAGTATCATAACATATATGAAGCATTTTCTAATAAGAAGAAAAGAATAAAGAGTGATGAATAATCATGCTTCATAAAATATCTAGTGGTGATTCATTAGCATGAGTCATTAAGCAATAAATGTGCATTAATGAGATGAATGAATCACCACCATGACTCATATAACTCATTCAATGAATATGACACATAACCCTCCTTAGTCACCATCTTCTAGAAGCTTCTCGTACAATTACGAGAACGCCCCTCCGATCCGTAAAAATACTGAAAAACTTTAGACTGTATAAATCCAATAACCGGATACCAGTAACTGGCTTAAACCAAAGCCGACTGGTAAAAACTGTCCGAAAGTCGTACGCGCGTAAACGCACGTATGCGTCCGAACCCTTTGTCGCAAAACCATGTAACCTCTATATCGTTTCGCCTGGAGTAGGAAACTCTCTGTGTGGGACTCTAGAGACTCGACTACTACGCTGGCAGTGGGTTTAACCACAGACCGCAAGCGGCACTAGCTGTACGTAACGGTCCCCAGGTAGTTGTCGATAAGAAGGCCGATGAGGAAACCCATCCGAACTCCTACTGAGTCTGATGTGACAATCTCCATACAGTCCGGTCCGTTCGTCCAAGACTATCGCATATCGGGCCTAGGGGGCGGCAAGCGTCAGTCCCCTAATAGCGGTATAAGTCGTGTCGGAGCGAAGCCCATTACACCCTGAGAAACTACTGGAACCTACCAGCAAATCTCGCTTGCCCTGGCCAGGGACTTTGCGTAATGGCTCTCTGACACAGCACGATATCTACTCCCAATACCGGGAGGGACGAATCCTGTCTAACCGCTACTGCCTCCAAGTGCTCGGGACTGCACCCAACTGCTACCTATTTGCACGACTCCTTTGAGCCGTGGTAGGGTAGCAATCTAAGAACAGCGGGACACACTCGAGGCGAAGCAGCAGTGTCAAGTCTGCGGACTATGCTGTACTCATGTCACCTGGGAACTGCTCACTGACGACTGGTATCAAACCAACCAACAGTTCCCTGTGAGTCCTGTCCGGTGTACCCGTAACCTAACGAGCACCTGCATACTATCTCCAGTACGACGTACTGACGGCTGTGGGACAGACCATCTCCCCAACTGGGATGAGAAGCGTACACACCAGTCTACTCCGGAGTATCGATGCTCTGTCTCGATAATCCAACGACCAGGGACCTGAATAAGGATGTGCTTGTAGACTACCCAGCCCCCACTAGTGTGACTGCCATCACAACGCTGGTAGACAAGCAAGATCCTAAGAGCTCTATCAATACGTACACTCACATATTAAGATAGAAAAACCAAGTAGCATACTACCATGTTTAGCAAGACTGTTATATACATGTGAATATCCCAAGCTTCCATTAAGTAATATACAAGCTAGTATGATACAGTAATGGCCTTCTAGGGCATAAACACTAACAATCTCCCACTTGCACTAGGGCCATGTACTGGCATATCGTAGACCGATGATCTCGAGTAGCCTCTCGAACTGAATCTGAGGTAGGGCCTTCGTGAATGGATCAGCAATGTTCTCTTCAGAAGCAACTCTCCGAACCTCGATCTCCTGACGATCAATGATCTCCCTGATCAGGTGATACCGCCTCAAGATGTGTCTGGACTTCTGATGGGACCTTGGTTCCTTCGCTAAAGCTATAGCTCCGTTGTTGTCGCAATACAGAGGTATTGGATCAACTATGGTAGGAACCACCTGAAGTTCTGTTAGGAACTTCTTCATCCAGACTGCTTCTTTTGCGGCATCGCAAGCAGCTATATACTCCGCTTCCATCGTCGAGTCAGCAACGGTGTCCTGCTTGGAGCTCTTCCAGCACACCGCCCCTCCATTGAGGGTAAAGACATAACCCGACATGGACTTGGAATCGTCCTTATCACTCTGGAAGCCGGAATCAGCAAAGGCCTCCAACCTGAGGTCTTTTCCGCCGTAAACCAAGAACATCTCCTTAGTCCTCCTCAGGTACTTGAGAATGTTCTTTACTACTATCCAGTGTTTCTCCCCTGGGTCTGACTGATACCGGCTTACCACGCTCAGTGCGTAAGCAACATCTGGTCTGGTACACAACATCGCATACATTATAGAGCCTACCGCAGAAGCGTAGGGTATAATAGACATGCGTTCCCTTTCCAAATCAGTCTTGGGAGACATCTCTTTGGAGAGGGTGATTCCGTGACAAGCCGGTAGATTACCGCGCTTAGAATCTTCCATACTGAATCTTTTCAGTACAGTGTCGATATACCTGGACTGCGAAAGTCCCAACATCCTCTTGGATCTATCACGATAGATCCGGATCCCCAGAATGTAAGAGGCATCACCCAGGTCTTTCATGGAGAACCTGTGTGACAAGAATCCTTTGACAGATTGTAGCATAGGAATGTCATTTCCTATCAATAGAATGTCATCCACGTACAAGACGAGGAATACGACACTTCTGGCCACAACTTTACTATATATGCACGGTTCATCTGGATTTTTGATAAAGTCATATTCTTTGACTGTCTCATCAAAACAGATGTTCCAACTCCGCGACGCCTGCTTTAGTCCATAAATGGACTTAAGCAGCTTGCATACTTTCCCGCTGCTCCCACTCTGATTGAAACCCTCTGGCTGATCCATATAGACGCTCTTTTCTAAATTTCCATTCAGAAAAGCCGTCTTTACGTCCATCTGCCAGATTTCATAATCATAGAAGGCAGCAATAGCAAGAAGGACCCGAATGGATTTGAGCATAGCCACTGGAGAAAAAGTTTCGTCATAGTCCAAACCAGGTCTTTGACGAAAACCCTTTGCAACAAGTCTAGCCTTATAGGTTTCCACCTGTCCATCTACACCAATCTTTTTCTTGAAGATCCATTTGCATCCTATGGGTTTTACCCCATCTGGAGCAAAGTCCAAAGTCCATACTTTGTTGGTGTACATGGACTCCATCTCGGTCCGCATTGCATCTAGCCATCGTACCGAGTCGCCGCTCTGGATGGCCTGTTGGAAGTCAGTAGGTTCATCATCATCTATGATGCAATCCTCTCTATCCCCATCTATGAGAAAACCGTAGTATCTCTCAGGCGGATGAGACGGCCTACTACTCCTGCGGAGGGGTGCGGGAATGTTCTGTTCTTCTTGAACTTCTGGTTCTACCAAACTTTCAGTAACAGCTTGTGGTTCTGGAATTTCTTCCAGTTCTACTGCGCTCCCACTCTTCTGATTTTCTAAAAATTCAGTTTCTAAGAAGTGGGCATGACGAGAAACAAAAACCTTTTGTTCCTCTGCATAATAGAAATAATATCCCTTGGAGTTCTTTGGATATCCCACAAGCTTACACAGTACTGAGCGTGCCTCGAGCTTGTCCACATGCTGCTTTTTTACAAAAGCTGGATACCCCCATGTCCTAAAATGTTTTAGACAGGGTTTCTTCCCACTCCACATCTGATATGGTGTGGTAGGCACAGTCTTGGTTGGAACCTGGTTCAAAAGATATGCCGCTGATTCTAGCGCATAACCCCAGAAAGATCGCGGTAACTCAGCATTACTCATCATGGATCGTACCATATCCAATAGGGTTCGATTCCGTCTCTCCGATACACCGTTATGCTGTGGAGTGTATGGAGGAGTAAGCTGAGAGAGAATTCCTTTCTCTTTTAGGTAACCTAGGAACTCGGCACTTAAGTATTCTCCACCTCGATCAGATCTCAGTGTCTTAATACTTTTGCCTGTTTGGTTTTCCGCTTCACTCTTGTATTCCAGGAATTTCTGAAAGGCCTCGGATTTATGCTTCATTAAGAAGACATGTCCAAACCTAGAGAAATCATCTGTAAAAGTAATGAAGTAGGAATAACCACCTCTTGCATGTGTAGACATTGGACCGCATACATCACTGTGTATGAGTCCTAAGAGCTCGCTCGCTCTTACTCCTTGTCCAGTAAATGGAGTCTTTGTCATCTTTCCTTTGAGACAAGATTGACAAGTGTCATAGGTTTGATATTCGAACGTGTCCAAATATCCTTCTCTATGCAACTTAGTCAACCTTCTCTCATTGATGTGACCCAGTCTACAATGCCATAAGAAAGCTTTATTTAAATCTGGAGACTTTCTTTTTAGTGTGTTCTGGACATTGAAAATTTGGAGTTGGTTTAAAACATATATGCCGTTATTTAGTGTACCTGACCCAATCAAACCATGATTAAGGTGGATGTTGACAACATCTCTTACAAACGTGAAATCATAACCTTTATTTGATAACAAGGAAACTGATATGATATTACACGTTAAACTTGGTACAAAATAACAGTTATGTAAAACCAAAATGTGTCCACTTGTCAATCCTAGGTGATAATCCCCGACGGACGCAGCTCCCACGCTAGCTCCGTTAGCAACCCTGAGGATCATATCACCTTCCTTCAGCACTCTACGGTTTCTCAGTGCCTGCAATGAATTGCAAATATGAGATCCTGATCCGGTATCCAATACCCAGGAAGTAGAGTTGATCGATAGACAATTCTCAATTACAAACACACATGAAGTCGAAGCCACAGCTTGCTTCGGTTCCTGGTTCTTGGCGTTCCACGCCTTGCAATCCTTCTTCCAGTGCCCTTTCCTGTGACAATGGAAGCA
Organism: Agapanthus africanus; assembly: GCA_030015575.1. Lineage (NCBI taxonomy): Eukaryota > Viridiplantae > Streptophyta > Magnoliopsida > Asparagales > Amaryllidaceae > Agapanthus > Agapanthus africanus. The sequence continues at coordinate 387,989,034 of CM057342.1, read as the reverse complement.
CTCATCCGGGCCAACTATCGGTACTGCTATCTTTTTCTTTCCCTTCTTTCCCACCTTACTAACACCTCCTCTAGGTTTGGGTGCGGCCTTCTTCTTCCTTCCTTTGGCCCTAGCCTTGGACCCGGAAGAAGATGCACCGCCAACAAACATAGCGGGTGTTTCCCTTGCCTTCTGCAAGGTGCCCTCTGCACTCCTTAATATGTTCAGGAGTTCCGCAAGTTCAACTTCTTTTCCTTGAAGATTGAAGTTGAGGATAAACTGGGCGTAGGTGGGAGGAAGGGACTGGAGAATAAGGTCTGTATAGAGCTCATTATCCAAAGTCGTCCCAAGGTCTGCGAGCTCTTCAATATAGCCGATCATCTTTAGGACATGTTCACCTACCGATGACCCGACAGCCAACCTCGCTCGAAACAAGTTCTTAGAGGTCTCGTATCTTGCTATACGAGATTGCTCTCCATAAAGTTCCTTTGTATGGAGAAATATGCCATCTAAGGAAATATCCTCGTGCCTCCTCTGATGTTCATTGTTCATAGAGGCAAGCACGATGCACTTGGCTCTCGCGCAATCTAAATCCCAGGTTTTGCGGATTTCCTTATCCGCATTGCTGGATTTGGGACCAGGGACAGCAGGTGCCGTAGCGGTGAGGACGTACCCCAGTTTGTCATAGGTCAAAGCCATTTTGACATTCCGCAGCCAATCTTTATAGTTTGGCCCTGTCAGTATATTTTTCTCTAAAAGTAACTTAAGTCCAGTCATTTTCAGGGTCGCTGCAATTAGGAGAGAGAGAAGAAAACTCTTTAGCATGATGCTCTTGCAAGTTTAGAGTGGTTTTTAGTTTATCCAAACTGGATGGCTCCCACTGTTTCTCGAATCCTTCCTCAAACCATAAAAGAAGAATTAGCCAGGACTATTCTCACCGTACAATACTTGCTTAACCGTTCAGCCAGGCCAGTGTCGATACTTCGAGGGAGGTTTTCCAACGCTTTCGCGAAGTTCCTTAATTAAATAACCTCTTTTCTCTGGGGGCGTAACCCCGCTGACACCTTTCTGGACACCTACTAGGTTTATAGCATTGATCGTTAAGTGACGAATATCCTGATAAGTAGCATATACTCACAGTAGGATCGGGATCCAAATATCATCGTATGATAATGTTGAAGGAATCCTACCAACATTCATCAAACTCCAAATGGTATGCATCTCTTTGCAAATTTCAGTTTCTTTAGAAATTCCCGATATATGTTTTTGCCCCATGTTCTTATGATCTTGACTAAGGGCCAACAAATCATAAGTCACATGTCAAGTTCTGCCCATCATTATCCTATTGATTTGAACCCATCCGTATATACTCTTGACTAAGGGCCAACAAAGTAATACGACTGTCCCAAACCAACTCATCTATCTATGCAACAAATGAATACCCCAGCAGCTACCAATCACTATGTCTTGACTAAGGGCTAAACAAACATAGCTTGAATACTACTGACCATTCATAAGAAATGACGGAGGGCTACGACTGGTTTTGGCGAAACCGTGAACGTAGTGAACTTGATATAACCGAAGGAACCTGATAGCTTTTAAAAGGAGTGGTTAAATCTCCGCATTTAAAAATATCTGTTTTAAAAATAACCGAGTGGTTTCTTTTAAATTGTTCCAACGATTTAAACTTGGTTTATTTTCTTTGCATTATAGATAATGCGTCCTATCATTAACCTATCATTGCAGAAAACAACGAAAATACAACGTCCTCTTATGCCATCCGCATTCGCCACGGGGTCCCGTCATCACCCGTTAGGTTACTTAACTAACGACAGAGCGGGGGCTGGGCTAGCGCGGGTGTAAAACATAAGTGACGTCTAAATAGCTATCATATATATAGATATTTTACATTCGTCTGACGCAATGATATACATTCCAGAACACAGATAAACAATATTGGATTTGCAAGCAATCTGTATTTCTTTTGAGCCTGCAAGAAAAGACAGATTACACAGTTGTGATGAATAGCCGTTACCCCACCCTCGACCCCTACGGGTACGGCAAACTACCCGCCCGGCAGTTTGTGTACCCCACCTTGGGTCAGTCCTAGGAGCAAAAACAGTAAAATGAAATAATACAACGGTGGCTACAACCGCAACCTGGATGTGCCCCGCAAAAATAATATTACAACAAATTACATTTACAACAAATGAATTAAACAATAACCCATTGCAAACCCCGGCTATACACCACAACAGTCCAATACAGTTTATATGCACAAACAGATATAACCATTACAGAAATGTGCAACCCCCTGCCAACCGACATAATAGCAGTTAGGGGAGGTTTACGAACACATTTATCAATCACAGATATAATCCAACATGCAAATACTGTACAATTTCGATCGATTAAACATCTTTAATATTGCTCCAAAAACTGCTCTGTAAACTGGAAACCTGAGCAAAATTAAAATATTCCAGAAAACCCCAAATACCAGAGAGGACCCACACATGAAAGATGAGTCCATGACTCGGCAACTCGGCCGCGGAACCGCGGCGGATCGGTGGGATCCGCCGCGCTTCCGCGGCGCTTTAGTCGATTCATGGGCTCAAATTTCATGGGTGTTCTCCTGGACTCTTTACAAGCTTTCTGAGCTCACCTGAAAAATTTTAGGACATCATTTTAAATTCGACAGAAACTTGTATTTTTTAGGGTTTTCCGGCTTCGTTTTTCCGTTCGAAATTCGTACAAATTTGCAATTAAGTTATTTATTGTTTAGCGAGGCTCTGATACCACTGTAAGTCGATGTACTACACCCCAATACTTGTGGGGAGGCGGAATTTTCAAAAACGAACTTGTTTAGTGAACGAACATCGACTAACCGCTTGAATCGAAGCTAAACGATAACTAACCAAACATATAGTTGTTCTAAACTACTATGCTTAGGGATTATACCTATCGAAACTAGTCCTTCGTCTTTACGATCTCCTTGTTCTCCTCGGCCTTCTCTAGGTAGTAGACGATCCACCCGAGAGCAAAACTCCAAGCTAAACCTCTAAACTTGAGGCAACTAATCTTCTTGGATTGCTAATCAAAGAAGATAGAATGAAATAGAGTGATGGTTATGGATTGATTAGTCTTTCTAATCCTTTGATCTCAACACATGAGGTGTAAGGATTAGGGTTTGAAGATGAGAGCTTGAGGAGAGAGAATGTGAGAATGATTATATGAATAAGTTATGAGTATCATAACATATATGAAGCATTTTCTAATAAGAAGAAAAGAATAAAGAGTGATGAATAATCATGCTTCATAAAATATCTAGTGGTGATTCATTAGCATGAGTCATTAAGCAATAAATGTGCATTAATGAGATGAATGAATCACCACCATGACTCATATAACTCATTCAATGAATATGACACATAACCCTCCTTAGCCACCATCTTCTAGAAGCTTCTCGTACAATTATGAGAACGCCCCTCCGATCCGTAAAAATACGGAAAAACTTTAGACTGTATAAATCCAATAACCGGATACCAGTAACTGGCTTAAACCAAAGCCGACTGGTACTGTCCGAAAGTCGTACGCGCGTAAACGCACGTATGCGTCCGAACCCTTTGTCGCAAAACCATGCAACCTCTATATCGTTTCGCCTGGAGTAGGAAACTCTCTGTGTGGGACTCTAGAGACTCGACTACTACGCTGGCAGTGGGTTTAACCACAGACCGCAAGCGGCACTAGCTGTACGTAACGGTCCCCAGGTAGTTGTCGATAAGAAGGCCGATGAGGAAACCCATCCGAACTCCTACTGAGTCTGATGTGACAATCTCCATACAGTCCGGTCCGTTCGTCCAAGACTATCGCATATCGGGCCTAGGGGGGCGGCAAGCGTCAGTCCCCTAATAGCGGTATAAGTCGTGTCGGAGCGAAGCCCATTACACCCTGAGAAACTACTGGAACCTACCAGCAAATCTCGCTTGCCCTGGCCAGGGACTTTGCGTAATGGCTCTCTGACACAGCACGATATCTACTCCCAATACCGGGAGGGACGAATCCTGTCTAACCGCTACTGCCTCCAAGTGCTCGGAACTGCACCCAACTGCTACCTGTTTGCACGACTCCTTTGAGCCGTGGTAGGGTAGCAATCTAAGAACAGTGGGACACACTCGAGGCGAAGCAGCAGTGTCAAGTCTGCGGACTATGCTGTACTCATGTCACCTGGGAACTGCTCACTGACGACTGGTATCAAACCAACCAACAGTTCCCTGTGAGTCCTGTCCGGTGTACCCGTAACCTAACGAGCACCTGCATACTATCTCCAGTACAACGTACTGACGGCTGTGGGACAGACCATCTCCCCAACTGGGATGAGAAGCGTACACACCAGTCTACTCCGGAGTATCGATGCTCTGTCTCGATAATCCAACGACCAGGGACCTGAATAAGGATGTGCTTGTAGACTACCCAGCCCCCACTAGTGTGACTGCCATCACAACGCTGGTAGACAAGCAAGATCCTAAGAGCTCTATCAATACGTACACTCACATATTAAGATAGAAAAACCAAGTAGCATACTACCATGTTTAGCAAGACTGTTATATACATGTGAATATCCCAAGCTTCCATTAAATAATATACAAGCTAGTATGATACAGTAATGGCCTTCTAGGGCATAAACACTAACAGAAATTAGTGGTCATGAGGTAGAACTGGAAGGAGTTCCAGCTAGACAAACTAACAGCTGATGATTTGGTAGAACCAAAGGATTCAATAGTCTCTAACGAATCTCAGCCTCTCCGCGAATTTGGTAGGGTTCCTCATCCACTTGAGAGATACTACGGTATTCTCGGTGACAGTGGGAGCGAGGATTGCATCATAAGATGATGGCCCAACTAGGTTCAAGCAGGCCATCACGAATGGGGACTCGGTGTAATCGCCGGATGCTATGCGATCAAAGATGGAATACATGTATACCAACAAATTATGACTTTGCATATTGCACTTGAAGGGGAAAACCCATTGGGAGCAAATGGATCTTGAGAAGTGTAACACCTTAGAATGTGTTTTGTGGATAATTATATTTTAATATATGGTTTTTAATAAAAAGTTTACCAAATTGATTTTTAATCATTTGATCCTATTTAATGAATATTTTATTATATTTTTCCTAGGCTTGCACACACTTGTGCATGTTAACTAGGGTTTATTTTGGGGTTTAACCATGATTAGCAACATGGTGAACTAACCATTCCCTAATCTAATTTTTAAATATGTATTAGGTGTTTTGGGTGTTATTGTGCATGGTTGTTTTAAATTGAAAAGGGTTTTAAATATTGGTTTGAATTGTTGACCTTGAGGGAGAGAGAGAGAGAAAGCATGGGGCTTCATGGCCCAAGCCATGCCTCATTAATGAAGTGAGAGAGAGTGAGAAAGGGCGGGGGGGTTGTTGTGTTTCTCTCATTCTCACCCTCACTCTCATTTCTCTCATTCTATCATACACACACACACACACACACCCAGAGCAGCTCCAGCAGCAGCAGAAGGCAGCAGCAGCACCAGAAGCAAGCAGCAGCAACACCAGAAGCAGTTTCAGCACCAGACAGCAACAGCATCAGCAGCAGCTTCTGGCAGCAGCAACAGGAGCCCCAGTAACTGCAGCAAGCCCTCATCTCCTCCATCCACTCTTTCTCCTGCTTCATAGGGTTCCATAGGGTATATTTTCTGAACTCATTTCCCCTTATTGCTTAGCTTGTGTGTAGTTTAGCGTCGGTTTGCGTTTAAAGTTAGTTTAGTGCTAATTATGGTGATTTGTGTGGAATTTTGTTTAGGATGTGATTGTGTTGGTAAACCCTACCTATTTAAGTGTTATTAGGGTCACCTTAACTGAGTTTAACCCTGGATTTCACTAAAATACCATAGGGTTTCTATTTTGTGCAAAATCGGTGTTTTTAAGCGATTATTAGCTTTCTGTAATCTGCTTTTGACCCGAATCCTTCAGGGCAAAATTGAGAAAACTGGAACATGCTCACTAGGTATAGACCACACCAACAGAACATGAGCCCCTCATTCAAAACCCAGGCCGCAAATTTAATCAGATTGGCCGCAAATTATGGCCAGGATAGGGTGTTGGGTCTTAGGGTTTTGGGTAGGGTTGTCTGCAGTGTTTTGGCATGTGTAGTTTTGTGAGATTTGAACTGTAAGAAAATCTGGGACAATATATCGTATTTCTAGTTCATTGTGTCTGCGCGATACGCGCGATACATGAGTGGGTTCTGTGATCCAGCGTGTCGCGGCATGTCGCGGTAGTTTTAGACGCGTATACACACGTTTCAGCGTATCGTGCACACGCGCGTTTAGTTCGCGACGCGAGTTTCTCGTTTAGGGTCGATATCACGTTTAGCGAGATATTTTCTTATATATATGATTTCCTTGTCTAATTTTCAGGTTTGCAGGCGGGGACTACGGACACAGCTACAGAGGGGAACAGATGGTAGGATTCACCTAGCTTGGAGTGTAGGTGAGTAGATTTAATATCTACAGGGGAATCGCCCGCATGGCGTTATGCGTCTGGGCTAGAATTCTAATACTTGTCGCATATTCTATGTCATTGTTAGAAATGCGCCTTTACCCTATTTACTTAGATATAGCTGTACTGTGACTAGTAGCCGTAGGACACTGCACATATTATTGACGGTTCATGTTGCACGAGCACGGATTGTATGCTACACACACACCGTCAATAATTGCCATGTCACACACAAACCATTATAGATATTATATTACTTATCACATTTGACATTTAGCTACATAGATACCTTGCTCATATTTTACTTATACCCAGTGGGGTATACCATATCATTTACTTATAGGTAGACACCTATACTTAGCTGTACCTTATTGATTTCGCATATATCTGGTTTCAGCTACATATTTTCATTTATATACTCGCATTTCAGATATATCGCACATATTTATTCCTGGATTTGCGCATTGTTATTTGGATTTTACATGATGTTTTCTGGATTTGGGAACCGCGGGAGTTCATGAAATTCTGCATACATTGAAAAACCCGGTTTTCTTGATTTGATATTTGCGCAGCCACCATGAGATTTATCGGTTCTGATTATATACTCCATACGAGGAGTGGGTGCCGTATGAGGGTACATGGTGGGGCCCGGTATGGTTCCCCTCGGCAAGATGATCGATGGATTTTGCCGATTGAGCTTAGAGGCGGGCGAGTACCTACCAGTGACAGCACCAATGACTCGGCGGGGATCATGGGGATACCGTTGGGAGTCTTGTACGTATGGATACGTGGGAAGGCGAGGGTCAGAGCTAGGCACTCGTGCTTTCCGGGATAGCGTATGATACGTACCTATCAGGATGCTAGTCTTGGTGACGGTATCTGATAGATCAGGATTTCTGTGTCGATGCTTGGCACATTGTTTTCATGATATTTCTTTTAACACCTTTGTATATATAACAGGGGATTTAGCCGTTGTTATATATACCCTTACACCAATATTAGTGGAATGGGATGCTAATATATGTGTATTGACCCCATCATATTTATTTCTGCAAATATATATTTAGGATGCTAGAGTCTTACTTGAGATTTGACTTGGGATATTAGGTGATTCATTAAGATTGGATACCGGATACATATGAGATTGTCGATTTGTACATTCAGGATATAGGAGATTATTCGATATTGTACATTGAGGAGATGTGAGACTTATATGATATGAGAGCCCAACTTGGGGGCTGATTTGAGGAATTGTGAATTTGAGTGTCTTGATGGATTGTGATCCTGCCACGATGTCAGGATTCCATAGAAATGACAGATTTCACTCCATACCTCATGCCTTTTCACTTATGCACTGTTCCATGTATTAGGAGTACCTGTTAGTGTACCCTTCATGATTGCTGCATATCTACATTCTCATATCCCTATTGCATGATTATTGCATACTATTGTCATGTTATTATTGCTTCACATATTGATTGTACCTGCTAGTGTACTTTCCATTATTCTGCATTCACATGACCTGTTATTACTGTAAATTGCATATCTTAGATTCATGCTGTATGTACATACCTGCGATTACCTGCATATGTTATCTACTACTCACGAGTTGGCAACTAACCCCTGTTGTGCCACAGTTGTTTTGCAGGGTGTTTCCCCAGAGTAGTCGAGGTAGGCTATTCACCTATCATCTTTTGCTACAGATACCGCATCGGGTCACAGTGTGCTATTTTGCTTATGTGGGTATTGGTGGTTATCTGTATTTTGTATTGTATATTCGTTGTATCTTGTACTCTCCATCTACTATTATGTTGTTGACTTAGAGACCTTGTGAGGACGATATTATATATTATTTGTGGATTTGTCGTCTTTTATACAGCTTTATCTCTATTGTCTTTTATTTCTTCGCTACGGCGTCGTATATTTGTGATGGTGATTATTTTCCGCCTGTGGGCGTATATTTGCTCCCGTTGGGGATGCTTTATTTATCTTTATTTGTTGTACCCATTTTGGGGTCAGTTTTTACAAATGGGGTGTTGCCAAAATTTTAAAGAAAGAAGTTGGACTTTTAAAGAATTTGGGTTGTGATTTCAAATGTTTCAAAACTGCTATTATCTTTTCTTGTCTTCTTTTTATGGTTTAGATTTCTGGGTTTTGGCTTTCTTTTACTGCGTTACGTCTTTAGGCGTTGCGTAGTATTAGGGCCGTCACGTGCCAATTTCGGGTCGTGACAATGTTGGTATCAGAGCGCTAGGTTTTACCTTTCGGAGTGTAGGATGACCTTAGTATGATGGAGTAAGTAGCTTAAGCAAAGTAACGTAGTGTGTGTATGTCTGCAGCATATCCACGATGCGGTACTTCGCCTTAAGTGACCTAAGTACAAATTGCTTGAAATTCCTTCCTTGATGATTCATATCCTTGTGATTTGATTTCCTTATTCTTATCGAATCTTATATCTATTTATAGCCTTGCCGCCGATGACTATGGGGACTCAGAGTGATGCAGCGAGAGCCGAGGTCAGAGTTAGCTCGTGTGAGATGAGCACTGACCAGGATGACACGCTAGTTGCACAGGTGCAGACGGATCAGCCTTCGACTGATAGTATCGATAGGCTTGTGGCAGAGATGCAGGACTTCCGCCAGACTATGAGTTCATTGGTTGATGTCGTTCGAGCACTACGACAGGAGGTTGTCACCCTTGTTACTCAGTTGTCCTTTGCGATCATCATGCAGCAGTCCGTCACCTACATAGCACCATTGGTTGCAGCTCCAGTTGACGATGCACATATTCCAAAGACGCTGAGAGTTCCAGGACAGTGGAGGACTCGTACCAGTGTACCAGCCCAAAGACAGAGGTTTGGTCATCGAGACAGATTTCGTGGCCGTCGCGGGAGTAGCAGAGGCTTAGGACGAGGACAGTCGTTCAGCTCTCATTCCTAAGAGGGTCAGCAGTCAGCCTGTGGATGCTTTCGATGCGGAAGCTTTCAGCACTTCATCAGGGATTGTTCCTGTTAGTTATATGTATGCCCTAGAGGCCATTACTATACATTGGATGTATATTATAGTGGATGCTGGGACATATATAGGGAGGACTTTCTTGCTCGACATGATAGTATGCTATCTGGTTACTCTTTACCTTAACGTGTACATTGATTGTCTCTCTGTTACATGTTGGTAAAGCCCTTAGGATGTGTACTTTACTACCTGGACTATGATGCGGATCATACTAGTGGGGACAGGGTAGTCCATAAGTACATCCTTCAAGGTCCCTAGTCGTGGGTATATCGAGACGGGGCATCGATATACCAGAGTAGACTAGCGTATACCTTCTCGACCCATACAGATGGGCGATGGATGATCCCATATCCATTGGTGTTTGACATCAGAGATGATGTACGGGTGCTCAGTGGAGACTGGGTACACTGGACGGACTTGCCGAGAACTCCCAGCTGGTATTATACCTTACGTCAGATGGCAGTTCTCTGGTGACACTGGTATAGAGTAGTCTGTTGACCCGAGATCGTCATAGAGTCTTGTGTGGTTCCCACTGTGCTTTGATTTCCACCTTACCACGTTCAAGAGGGCGTGCAAAACGGTGGTTTTTGGGTACAGTCCCGAATCACATGGAGGCAATGAGCGATAGGAGGGGATTCGTCTCTCCCGGTTTAGGGAGTTGATGTTGCGCTGTGTTCGATTGGCTATAACCGGAAATCCCTGGCCAGGGTTGCTGAGATTTACTGGTAAGTGTTACCTGTAGTTTCTCGAACTATTATGGACCTCATATCGACACGACTTATCGAGCTATTGGGGTCTGACGTTTACCACCCCTAGGCAAGATATGCGACATATCAGACGACGAGACCGGACTGTACGGTAAGTGTTACTGGTTGGACTCACAGGAGTATGAGCGGGCTTGCTCGTCGATCTTCTGATCGCTCAATACCCGGGTGGCCGTTACGTTTAGCAGACCGCTTGCGGCTTGTGGGTGTTTGATATGATCATCATCTGCTGCCGGTGTATTGACGAGTCTTTAGAGTCCTACACAGAGGTTTCCTGGCTCAAGCGAAACGAAATAGGAGCGCATATGAGATATGTGCGGGACCGAGAATAATGCGTGTATGTGATACCGTATTCTATTCTCGCGATGAATGTATTGATTGGTTGTATGCGATATAACCTAGTTATCGAATCAAGGATTGATTCGATAAGTCGATACATTGCATATTAGTCGGTTATATGCGATATGACCGGATCGTTAAATCAAGTGTTGATTTAATGATTTAATGCATAATTATATATTTGATATATTACTTTGCATTGACTAGTATTGGTTCACTTTAAATGGATTTTCTCACTTGAAGTTGCACAAGTTGTATATGTGATATACTTTTGTGCACTTGATTGTATCATGTTTGATGATACATGTAAACTTGGGTTTGTGTAAAGATTAAACCATGGTTATATAAATGGTTAGGGTTTTCTTTTCTTATTCATTTACATATTTATTTATTCTTTTTGGAAATTAAATTGCATAATGAGAAAAATGGTGGCTTTCTTTGTTTGCATCTTGAAGCTTCATGAAGCTTTGACTAAGTGACCATTTTGTCTCATGCTTAACCCTAACCACTCCATCTAACCTTAGTTAAATCTCTACACTAAACCATGGTTTGTATATGATAAGTATTCATATTCTTTTCTTTTTGAATTAACTTATCATATCATTATCTTCTTCTTCTTCTTCTTCTTTACAAGAAGAAAAAGCATGACCATCAATGATGATTGATGAAAAAGAGTGAGAAATCCAATTCTAAAGTGAACCCACTTCCTATTTCTTCATCCTCTACCTCTTGCCAAGTAGTATAGGGTGTTTCCTTCACAAGTTTTCATGGCTTGGTGAAGGTGGAGCTTGATCTTGTGATGCCTCGACGTAGATCATCTTCGGCACGAAGCTGACGACCTTGCCCGCCCATTTCTCCGATGAAGCCGACGCTAGAGCCCGGGTTTTCCATTTGGACAGCTAGGAGACTTCATTGCGGAGCTATGGAGGTGGAGGACCGGATCTACAAAGGTTGTATTTCCGTTCTTGTAGTTAATTTGTTAACTAGTTTATTGTTTCGCCTAAAATTCTAGTCAATGATCCGTATTAGGGTTTCTCGGCACTTGTAAAATTCGAAATTGGCATGGTTGATGCCTTGTGAGACCTCTTGAGTGTGCCTAGGAACCCTACAATGGTATCAGAGCCTAGCTAGAGCCTTAGGCGATGCGTAGACGGAGTTTGAAGTCCGATTAAACCAAAACCCTAACACAAATATGCTCTCTGGACTTTTTCCAAAAATTGGGTTTTTTCCAGATTAAAAATATGCAGAAAATTCAGCAGGAAATTCTAGGAATTACGGTGCAAAATTTACCGAATGATCTTTCTAAAGTGCGGCGGAACCGCGGCATTAGCGTGCTAATGCGGCTATTCCGCGGCCATTTTGTCTCTTCTCCCATTGAATTTTGCACAGTAATTCCTATTTTGCAGTGCTGGTTTTCCTGGGATATTTTTTTTTTCTGAACTCAAGAGTTGAGTTTTTTGGGTTGTATTGGGGACTCGGTGTTTCGATCGGATTGTCTAATTTTGTCTATGTGGCTTTCCGGATATTTTAGAATATGTTAAAAAGTTCGACCGGATATAAATACCCAACTTTTCCCCTGCCGGAAAATTTCCAAGTGTTGGATTTTTCCGAGGTTTAAAGACGTTCTAAGTAGTGCAAGTAACGCGATGGTCCCTCTAGAAGACAACAAACCTTAACTCGATTATGTGACCGTCTTAAACTGCCCTTTGAACCTTCGGGTTTGGGGCAGTACGACGTGCCACATGTGAGGCGTTGGCTTGACCCTTCTACGGATGGACCGTTGGTACTGAGGCACGAAGTGAATGTCTTTGAACTTATTTCATGAGTTGAGCTGTTTCGGGAAAACTTGGGTGTTCGATTATTCGATCGGAAAGTTTAACATTTTCTATCTTATTCGGAATGTGATACAATAATTGGAATTCACAAGCAGTTATGAGATAACTAAATGAATGTTATAAACATAGCACTTTAGTCTCACTTGATCGGTTGCCACGGAACTTTGATGTGATCAAAAGTCCGTCGCAATCACGTAGCGTACGCGGATACTCGCCGGGTAAACTTAATAGACAGCTACACCCCATAGCCCCTACCAAGTGACTGTAGGAGAACCCCGTCGCCGAAAGCATCCGTTCGGGTGCTCGCGGTAGCGGTGTTCCGCCTTGGTGCACTTCGTCGACGGAATCAGGGGTGCGGCCGCCTACTAAAGTTTGCGACGAGTATTCGATCAGGATGTCGGGAATCTTGTTGAATTGCCCTACTTGATATTGAAAAGTGTTTTCGATAATGAGACTAAAATGCGGGGTTTATAAATGTTAGGCATGCGATGTCTAAGGAATTCATTTAGTCAGGCATGAGATGTCTGAGGTGGTTGCGGATTCCAACTGTTGTAGTTTTACACTTTCTTTTCTGTGACCGTAAGTGTAATATGTGATATCGCCGGTTTCGTTGCTATATGTCAACGACAATTGGGATGCGCATATTTACTTACGTTGATGACATGTGATGTTATGTGTTGCTGGATATGTTATATTGGATCGTCATATTTGAATAGCCGGGGGTTTTTATGTGAGATGAGTGTTTTTCATTTTCATTCATGTAAAAACTTGTATGTAATATTCTTTTATTGGGGCACTTCCAGGTTGCAGAAGATGTCACCCTCTGTATATTATTTACTTTTCCGCACTAGGATAGACCCAAGGATGGGAGCACAAGTAACCGGGTTCTGGAGTCCAGTGGGAGACCAACTCGAGGAGTCGAGTCCGGGTCTCCTAACTCTAGAATTGGTAGGGTTGCTTGCCGCTCTCGTAGGGGTCTAGGGGTGTGGGTTTGGCTATTCATCGCGACCGTGGAATCCGTGTTTTATACTGGCTCATATTGAAAACACGGACGTCCTAGTATATCCAATATTTCATATGATTCTTCTGCTGCGATATCTGTGATGTGATCATGTGATGTTCTGTGATAGATAGAGTATATAGTATATATGATATATTATATAGACGTTACTTATATTTTACACCCGTGCTAGCCCTGCCCCGCTCTGCCGTTAGTTACCTAACCTAACGGTGCACGAGGGGACATCGAGGCGAATGCGGATGGCATAAGTGTACGTCATATTTATCTGTGATGTTTAGGTAATTTAATTGATGGGACTTCATTAATGTGATTAATGAAAGAAAAGAAACCTAAGATGTTGTAGAATCGAATTTCAAAAATAAAACAGGTAGCTACAGTTCTTGCTTTGCACAGCGGTATATATGATATATCCTGCACCTTATTCGATAAGGAAAGGACCGAGATCCCTTCACCGGGAGTGACTCCTTTAGCAATAACTGGCAGATGCTACAACCCTCGGTTTGTTTTTTGATTGCTTTTAAGAGTTTTTGCTTTGCACAGTGATATATATGATATATCCCGCACCTCATTCGACGAGGAAAGGACCGACGATCCCTTCACCGGGAGTGACTCCTTTAGCAAAACTAGGAAAGCCTCAAAAGCACTCCATTTTTAAAATCATTTGATTCGACAACGATATCAAGTTCATCACGCAATAGGTTTTCAGAAAAAACCTGTCGTAGCCCTCCGTCATTTCAGATAAGTACAAGTTAGTATTCGTGCAACGTTTGTTGACTATGTTAAGGCGTAGTGCGCGGTAGCTAATTAGTGCTTATCTGCATAAGCATATGATGTGATTGGATTAGGGTAGTCGTGCGACTTTGTTGACTATGTTAAGGGTCGTGCGGGTTGGTTTAATTCAATCGGGAAATGACGGGTTGAACTTGACTAGCACTTATGATTTGTTGACTATGTTAAGGTCATATAGCTGCTAGGGGCAAAATATTATCGGGAATTTCAAGTGTTGAAATTTGCAATGAGATTGCATACCTTCTATGAGATAGTTGGATCCCGATACCCACTGCGAGTAATTGTTACTCCTGGGAGAGTTTTACACATTACAATTAGCCGATCAAGTAGGTGTCTAGAAAGGTGTCAACGGGGTTACGCCTCTGGGAAAACGAGGTTTACATTAATTAGGTTCGTGCGAAAGCACGGGGGACCTCCCTCAAAGTACCGACACTGGCCTGGCTGAAAGATTGGCGAACTTGTAGTGTGTAATTAATCCTGGCTAGTCTTTCCTTTTAGGTTTGAAGGAAGATTTGATAAAAAGCAGTGGGAGCCATCCTGATTAGATAAAATAATAACCAATCTATTCTTGCAAGAGCGCACGCTGAGTGTTTTCTTCTCTCTCTCTCCAGGTAGCGACCATATCACGCCTTAATCAAGATAATAATACGGATATTTGACCGAACCCGCTTGTTATACTGAGCTGGGGAACGTTGGTCCCGCTCCAACTTATAATTGTTATAAGACAGAGCAGGAAATAGGGGAATACCAGAATTCCTATGCCACCCAAACGAAGAGAGTGCATGCTGATGCATCATCTTCGGGTGTGTTCATTACAAAGAACTGTTTCTCAGTGTCCTTTACGTCCTGGGTATATGATGCCAGATCAGGATCCCGCATATGTAATTTGTTACATGGGCTACAGATAGGTAAAGAACTGAGAACGGGTGATAAGTTTCATGAGGCAGAAAACGGGGCAAGTGTTGCAGCCAAGTCTGTTGGTCACTGTCACCCTGTATTCCAAATACATTGATTCTGAACGAATGTTATTAGATACCGAACCTGATATACAAAATCATATCACTCTCTTTAAAAGTAAAGAAAGGATATAATTTTGTATTGTTGGATAATGTTTTGAACATTTCCTATATCAAAAGTTGATCGGTTCAGGCACGTTATCTAAAGGCATTAATATTCTAAATCAAACAACAGTTCTTTAGTATACGGAACACACACAAGAGGAAGAGTTCAGAAATGAACGGATCCTTCTTGAGGTATTGTAGACTAGGTCAGATCAATGTGACCCGACTAGCTAGAGTTACATAAAGATGTATATTTAAATTGGTTTGAATTTACATCTTATGAAACTTGCCAGTCATGTCACAAAGATACGATGACCATAGCTCTGTTTACTGGAAACAGAGAAAGGGTTAGTAAACTCTTGGGATGATACATGTTGATGTATGTAAGGTCCCCTGTCTATATATGCCAGGACTGGTTCTTTGTACTTCGTTACATTCTCTGATAATCTCTCAAGATTCAGACATATGTTCCTGTTGAAACACAAGTCCGAACCTTTTGAGATATTCACAGAATATGATTTAGAAGTAGAAAACCAAAACACGGGTATAAGTATTATGTCCTTTGATGAGATCGAGGAGGAGAATACTTGAGCACGGAAATCCTGGATTATTCTAAAAGGAGAATGAGATTCTCTCTCAGCATTACTCCTCCGTATACACCATAGCACGATGGTATATCGGGGTGGAGCAGTTGCACCCTATTCGATATGGTGCGCTCTATGATGAGTACTACTAAGTTACCTGTTTCCTTTTGGGAGTTATGGACTTGAGAAGCTGCATGCCTATTGAATAGGGTTCAAATCAAATCCGTTGCCTACCGCTTCATATGTGATATAGAAAGGGAAGAGCCCATATCTTAAGTTGGTTAAGATTTGGGGTTGTCCGGGCTATGTCTAAAAGCATAATCCGGACAAGCTCGAGGCAAGGTCTGTTATGTACAACTGGAAATGTTCCAGCTATACAAACTGCAGCTGATCATTTGAAAGAACCAAAGGATTCAGTAGATACCAACGAACCTCAGCCTCTCCACCGATCTAGTAAGGTTCCTCACCCGCCTGAGAGATACTTCGGTTTCTTTATGACAGTGGGAGCGAGGATTGCATCATAAGATGATGACCCAACTAGTTTCGAGCTGGCCATCAGGAGTGGGACTCTGTAAGAATGGCTGGATGCTTAGTGATCTGAGATGGAATCCTTATACACCAACAAAGTATGGACTTTAGTTGCTTTATCTGAAGGGTTAAATCCCCATCAGGAGCAAGTATATCTTGAGAAGATTACTTGGTGTACATAGAAAAATTGAGACTTTCAAAGCTAGACTTGTTAAAGGTTTGCATCTTTGACCAGGTGTGGATCATGATGAAACTTTTTCTAGAGAACTATGCTTAAGTCCATCCAGATCCTACTTGCCACGGCTACATACCATGACTACGATATCTGGCGGTTGGGTGTCATGACTGCTTTTCTAAATGATGTTTTAGAAGAGTGCGTCTATAAGCACACTGCCAGAGGGCTTCGTAGACAGTGGGAGCAGCGGAAACGTGTGCAAGATGGTTTATGTGATAAAGCAGGCATCGCGGAGTTGGAACATCTGTTTTGATGGATTAGTCAAAAAGTTTGACATCATCAAAATGGTAGATGAACCTTGTATAAACAAAAAGGTAGTAGGGAGTATGGTGGTGATCCTCGTAGAGTACGTGGATGTCATACTCTTGATAAGAAAGGAGTTTTCTATGCTACGCTCGGTCAATCTCCGCTTATCACAACGATTCTCCATATAGGATCAAAGTGATACCTACTAAATCCTGGAATTTGGATCTATGAGATAGATCTAGTTGGATATTAGGACACTCATTAGTTGTAGTGAGATGATATCAATTGGTCCTGGGGAGAATCGCTGAAAGTGTTCCAGGGTGATAAAGATGACTGAATGTCAGTCACAGGCATTGTCTTTACCCTCAGAGGAGGGATGGTATGTTGGAAGAGTTCCAAGATAGATACCGTGGCATACTAGACGATAAAGGCTGGATAAATCGCTACTTATGATGCTACCAAAGAGGCTGTCTGGGTGTATATTAGTTCATGAGATGAACTTCGTTCCGACCATTGTGAGACAATGGAGTTGTGGCTTATGCCTAGGAACGCCCGTCCCATCAGTGATCCAGACATATTCTAAGGCAGTATCACCTGATCATGGAGATAGTTGATCTCCAGGGTGATCGAGGTTAGGAGGGCAGACTCAGAGGATAACACGGCGGATCCACTCACGAAGGCCTATTCCCAGAAAGAGACTTTTATGGGATGGTTGAGTATGAGATACTACAACCACTGCTATAGATGGCCCTAGTGCAAGTGGGAGATTGTTAGTTATATGTATGCCCTAGAGGCCATTACTGTACATTGGATGTATATTGTAGTGGATGCTGGGACATATATAGGGAGGACTTTCTTGCTCGACATGATAATATGCTATCTGGTTACTCTTTACCTTAACGTGTACATTGATTGTCTCTCTGTTACATGTTGGTAAAGCCCTTAGGATGTGTACTTGATTACCTGGACTATGATGCGGATCATACTAGTGGGGACAGGGTAGTCCATAAGTACATCCTTCAAGGTCCCTAGTCGTGGGTATATCGAGACGGGGCATCGATATACCAGAGTAGACTAGCGTATACCTTCTCGACCCATACAGATGGGCGATGGATGATCCCATATCCATTGGTGTTTGACATCAGAGATGATGTACGGGTGCTCAGTGGAGACTGGGTACACTGGACGGACTCGCCGAGAACTCCCAGCTGGTATTATACCTTACGTCAGATGGCAGTTCTCTGGTGACACTGGTACAGAGTAGTCTGTTGACCCAAGATCGTCATAGAGTCTTGTCTGGTTCCCACTGTGCTTTGATTTCCACCTTACCACGTCCAAGAGGGCGTGCAAAATGGTGGTTTTTGGGTACAGTCCCGAATCACATGGAGGCAATGAGCGATAGGAGGGGATTCGTCTCTCCCGGTATAGGGAGTTGATGTTGCGCTGTGTTCGATTGGCTATAACCGGAAATCCCTGGCCAGGGTTGCTGAGATTTACTGGTAAGTGTTACCTGTAGTTTCTCGAACTGTTATAGACCTCTTATCGACACGACTTATCGAGCTATTGGGGTCTGACGTTTACCACCCCTAGGCAAGATATGCGACATATCAGACGACGAGACCGGACTGTACGGTAAGTGTTACTGGTTGGATTCACAGGAGTATGAGCGGGCTTGCTCGTGGATCTTCTAATCGCTCAATACCCAGGTGGCCGTTATGTTTAGCAGACCGCTTGCGGCTTGTGGGTGTTTGATATGATCATCATCTGCTGCCGGCGTATTGACGAGTCTTTAGAGTCCTACACAGAGGTTTCCTGGCTCAAGCGAAACGAAATAGGAGTGCATATGAGATATGTGCGGGACCGAGAATAATGCATGTATGTGATACCGTATTCTATTCTCGCGATGAATGTATTGATTGGTTGTATGCGATATAACCTAGTTATCGAATCAAGGATTGATTCGATAAGTCGATACATTGCATATTAGTCGGTTATATGCGATATGACCGGATCGTTAAATCAAGTGTTGATTTAATGATTTAATGCATTATTATATATTTGATATATTACTTTGCATTGACTAGTATTGGTTCACTTTAAATGGATTTTCTCACTTGAAGTTGCACAAGTTGTATATGTGATATACTTTTGTGCACTTGATTGTATCATGTTTGATGATACATGTAAACTTGGGTTTGTGTAAAGATTAAACCATGGTTATATAAATGGTTAGGGTTTTCTTTTCTTATTCATTTACATATTTATTTATTCTTTTTGGAAGTTAAATTGCATAATGAGAAAAATGGTGGCTTTCTTTGTTTGCATCTTGAAGCTTCATGAAGCTTTGACTAAGTGACCATTTTGTCTCATGCTTAACCCTAACCACTCCATCTAACCTTAGTTAAATCTCTACACTAAACCATGGTTTGTATAAGATAAGTATTCATATTCTTTTCTTTTTGAATTAACTTATCATACCATTATCTTCTTCTTCTTCTTCTTCTTTACAAGAAGAAAAAGCTTGACCATCAATGGTGATTGATGAAAAAGAGTGAGAAATCCAATTCTAAAGTGAACCCACTTCCTATTTCTTCATCCTCTACCTCTTGCCAAGTAGTATAGGGTGTTTCCTTCACAAGTTTTCATGGCTTGGTGAAGGTGGAGCTTGATCTTGTGATGCCTCGACGTAGATCATCTTCGGCACGAAGCCGACGACCTTGCCCGCCCATTTCTCCGATGTAGCCGACGCTAGAGCCCGGGTTTTCCATTTGGACAGCGAGGAGACTTCATTGCGGAGCTATGGAGGTGGAGTACCGGATCTACAAAGGTTGTATTTCCGTTCTTGTAGTTAATTTGTTAATTAGTTTATTGTTTCGCCTAAAATTCTAGTCAACAATCCGTATTAAGGTTTCTCGGCACTTGTAAAATTCGAAATTGGCATGGTTGATGCCTTGTGAGACCTCTTGAGTGTGCCTAGGAACCCTACAGTTCCTTAGCACCTCGTCAGGACCGTATTCAGAGAGGTCGTGGACGTGGAAGGTTCGCTCAGAGGAGTCAGTCTACCAGAGGAGTTCAGCCAGTTGTGGATAGGGGGCAGACACAGGAGTTTGCTTCTACTCATCGGGACGCGCAAGCGTCCAATGTGGAGTTTTCAGGTATCCTTAATTCGCATGTTCTTTTGATTTATCTGGTTGTTTTTTACCCTTGTGCCGTGTTAGGTAGATTAGCCGTTTGTTTATGTTAACTTATGTCAGCGATTCTTTTTTTGCGCGACACGTATTTCAGTCGTGTGCCAATCGGATAGGAGATAGAGATTTGTCCGTCGTTTCGATCCTTCTAGGGATGTTGGATTTGATGTTCTCATCGGCACGGATTGGTTTGCTACGTGTTAGGCGTCTGTGGACTACTGTGAGGAAACAGTCAGGTTTGTTTTCCCCGGCGAGTCAGTTCTTTTTGTGTAGGTGGAAAGTTGTGCCGCCTCTCACAGCTTGAATTCAGCCTTTTCGCTAGTCGACTTTTGAGGAGATGTCGTGAATTCTTGACGTTCATTCGTGATGCCGTAGCCACAGTTGGGATTGTTGGACCGGGTTCCTTTCGTGCGAGAGTTTTCCGACGTGGTTCCAGATGAGCCGGCAAAGCTTAGGGAGCTTAAGGATCAGCTGCAGAGTTGTTGTTTGGGGAGTTTTGCGCGTCTGAGTGTTTCGCTTTTGGAAGCTCCTATTTCTGTTCGTCAAGAGAAAGACGGAAGTTTGAGGTTGTGTATCGACGGATTGTTAATTGAACCGGCTTACTGTGCGGATAGGTATCCTTTACCTCGCATTGACGATTTCTTCGATCAGCTCCAGAGTGCGAGACATTTTCTAAGTTTGTTTGGGATCAGGTTATCATTATTGCGGGTTATGAGTGATGACATTTCGAAGACTGCCTTGTGCATGCTACGGGCTTCGTGTGTTTTGGTGAGTCATTGGATTCACTGATGCCCTGGCATCATTCGTAGACATGATGAACCAGATTTCTTCAGGCCGTTCCTCGACCAGTTATTGTTGTGTTATTTATGACATTCTGGTCTAATTAATGTGTCTTGAGGGACAGGAGCAGCACTTGAGGGTTTGTTATGCAGATACTGGGAGTGTTAGTTATATGTATGCCCTAGAGGCCATTACTGTACATACGATGTATATTGTAATGGATGCTTGGACATATATAGGGAAGACTTTCTTGCTCGACATGATAGTATGCTATCTGGTTGTACTTTATCTTAACATGTGCTCTGATTGTCTCTATGGTACATGTTGATAAAGCCCTTAGGATATGTACTCGACTACTGGGACTATGATGAGATCATACTAGTGGGGCCACGGTAGTCGACGAGTACATCCTATAACTGTTCCTAGTCGAGGGTGTATCGAGACAGGGCATCGATGCACCAGAGTAGACTAGCGTATACGCATCTTGACCCATATGATGGGCGATGAATGATCCCATATCAATCGGTGCTTGACATCAAGAATGGTGTACGGGTGCTCAGTGGAGACTGGCTACACTGGACGGACTCGCCGAGAACTCCCAGATGGTATTATACCTCACGTTAGATGGCAGTTCTCCGGTGACACTGGTACAGAGTAGTCTGTTGACCCGAGATCGTCATAGAGTCTTGTGTGATTCCCACTGTGCTTTGATTTCCATCATACCACGTCCAAGAGGGCATGCATAAAGGTGTCTTTTGGGTACAGTCCCGAATCACATGGAGGCAATGAGCGATAGAAGGGGATTCGTCTCTCCCGGTATAGGGAGTTGATGTTGTGCTGTGTTCGATTGGCTATAACCGGAAATCCCTGACCAGGGTTGCTGAGATTTACTGGTAAGTGTTATCACTAGTTTCTCAAACTGTTATAGACCTCATATCGACACGACTTATCGAGCTACTGGGGTCTGACGTTTACCACCCCTAGGCGAGATATGCGACAAATCAGACGACGAGACCGGAATGTACGGGAGTGTTACTGATTGGATTCACAGGAGAATGTACAGGCTTGCTTGTTGATCTTCTGATCGCTCAATACCCGGGTGGCCGTTATGTTTAGCAGACCGCTTGCGGCTTGTGGGTGTTTGATATGATCATCACCTACTGCCGACGTATTGACGAGTCTTTAGAGTCCTACACAGGGGTTTCCTAGCTCAAGCCAAACGGAGTAGGAGCACATATGTGATATGTGCCGGACCGAGATTAATATAATATGAGATACCGTATTCTATTCTCGCGATTCGTGATATTGATCGGTTGTATGCGATATAGCCGGGTTATCGGATCAAGTGTTGATTCGATAAGTTGTTACACATGATATTAGTCGGTTATAGCCGGGTTATTAAATCAAGAGTTGATTTAATAATTTAATGTATAATTATATATTTGATATATTACATTACATTAACCAGTATTAGCTCACTTATGATTTATTTTCTCATTAGATTGTGCATAAGTGTATATGTGATATATATTTGTGTACATATGATTGTGTCATGCTTGATGATACATCAAAGATGGGTGTATGAGATTTATACCAAGATTAGGGTAAAGATTAGGGTTTTGTTTATATCTTAAGAATAACAAAAGAGAAAGACTTTGTCAAAGTTCTCAAGCTTTCATGAAGCTTGTGGAAACATTGACAAAGTCAACTCTTTTGTCATTCTTAAGGATATTTAGTTAACCCAACCCTTAACCATATACCTTGGTCAATTCTCTACATGAGTTAAGCATGATAGCTTAACTCACCCATGGTTACATTATTGAGTAGGATTAATTCATATGATGATATTATTCTTTCTTCTTCTTCTTCTTCATCAAGCTCCATGAAAAGCTTACTAGCTCTAATGGTGGCATGAGAAAAAGTGTGAGAAAATCAATTCTAAAGTGAGCCCACTTCCTACTTCTTCATCCTCTACCACTTGCCATGTAGTAGAGTGTGTTCTCTTCATAAAGTTCTTGACCTGGTGAAGGAATAGCTTGAGTTAGTGTCTCCCCGACGTAGATCATCTTCGGCCTCGAAGTCATCGAAGCAAGCACGTTCGTTCTTCTTGTGGAGATTCTCTAGAGTCCGGAGTTCACGATCGCAGCGAAGGGGATATCTACACGGAGCTATTGAAGGGAAGGACCAGATCTACAAAGGTTGTAATCCATCTCACTTAGTGTTAAACTGTTTAACATACTTGTTTTCGCCTAAACCCTAGTTTAAAGATCCGGCTTTGGGTTGTTCGGCACGGCTAAATTTTTAATCGGGCATGGTTGATGCCTCGTAGAACCTTGTGAGCGTGCCTAGCAACCCTACAGTGGTATTAGAGCCAAGCTAGAGCTTTAGGCGAAGTCTGAACGAAGTTTAAAGTCCGATCGAACTCCGAGACACCCGAGTATACCCCTCTCTGTACATTTTCTAAAAATGTGATTTTTTCAGTATTAAAAATACTCAGAAAAACAAGCAGGAAAAACTAAGAATTACTGTGGAGTACGGCCCACTAATTCGCTCATATGACCGCGGAACCGCGGCCAAACCATGGGTTTGGCGGCGGTTCCGCGGCTAAAATTTTGAATTAGTCCCTGGAATTTCATATATTTATTCTTAGGTCCTTTCTTGGCAATTTTTTCTGGGAATTTTTTAATTACACTCAAGTGTTGAGTTTTCTAGGGTTGTATTGGGGACTCGTTGATTCGATCGGATAATTTAACTTCGTTTAAGTTTTTTCCGGATAATTTTAGAAACTGTTAAAAAGTTCGAACGGATATCAATAACTCACTTTTTCCCCTGTCGGAAAATTTTTCAAAAGTTAGATTTTTTCCTGAGTTTGAAACTTTCGTAAAGTCATGCAAGTAACACGGTGGACCCTCTAGAAGACAACAAACCTTAACTCGATTATGTGACCGTCTTGAACTGCCTCTAAACCTTAGGGTTTACGGCAGTACGGCGTGCCACATGTGAGGCGTTGGCTTGACACTTCTACGGCTGGACCATTGGTACTGTGGCATATGATGGATGTTTTTAAACTGATTTCAATTGTTGAGATATATTGGGGAAATCTTGGGTGTTTGATTATTCGATCGGAAAGTTTAACATTGTCTTTTTATCTGGAATGTGATACAATATTTGGAATCCACAAGTAATTATGAGATAACTAATTTGAATGTTCGAAATCTAGCGGTTTAGTCTTAGATGATCGGTTGCCACAGAATTTTGATATGATCAAAAGTCCGTCGCAATCACGTAGCGTACGCGGATACTCGCCGGGTAAACTTAATAAACAGCCACGCCCAAAGCCCCAACCAAGTGACTGTAGGAGAACCCCGTCACCAAAAGCATCCGTTCGGGTGCTCGCGGCAGCGGTGTTCCGCCTTAGTGCACTTCGTCGATGGCATCCGGGGGTGTGGCCGTCTACTAAAATTTGCGACGAGCATTCGATCAAAATGTCAGGAATCTTGTTTAATTACCCGACTAGATATTGAAAAGAGTTTTCGATAATGAGACTAAAATGCGGGGTTTATAATTGTTAGGCATGCGATGTCGAAGAAATTCATTTGGTTAGGCATGCGATGTCTGAGGAGGTTGCGGATTCCAACTGTTGTAGTTTTACACTTTCTTTTCTGCGACCGTAAGTGTAATATATGGTGTATCGCCGGTTTCGTTGCTTTATATCAACGACAATTGGGATACGCATATTTACTTATGTTGATGATATGTGATATTATGTGTTGCTGTGATATGTTATATTGGATCGTCGCATCTGAATAGCCGTGGGTTTTATGTGAGATGAGAGTTTTTTCTTTTTCATTCATGTAAAATTCATTTGTATGTAATATTCTTTTATTGGGGCACTTCTGGGCTGAGGATGATGTCACCATTGTATATTATTTACTTTTCCGCATTAGGTAGACCCAAGGCGGGGAGCACAAGTAACCGGGTTCTAGGGTCCAGTGGGAGACCATCTCGAGGAGTCGAGACCGGGTCTCCTAACCCTAGAATTGGCTGTGTTGCTTGCCACTCTCGTAGGGGTCTAGGGATGTGGGTTTGGCTATTCATCGCGACCGTGGAATCTATGTTTTATGCAGGCTCGTATTAAAACACGGACGTCCTAGTATATCCAATATTTCATATATGTTCTTCTGCTGCAATGTTCTGTGATGAGATCATATTACTGCCTGAGACGAATGTTTATATTATATATATGAGATATATGTTATATTGCAGATTTCGTTTCAATTGTGATGCTTGTGAAGCATAATAAAATGGGAATTCATTAATGAGATTAATGAAATAAAAGAAACCTAAGATGTTGTAGAAACTTGTTTTAAAAACTGGTAACTCTAGTTCTTGCTTTGCATAGCGGTGTTCCTTGTAGAACATCCAGCACCTTATTCGATAAGGAAAGAGCCGAGATCCTTTCACCAGGAGTGACCTCTTTAGTGAAACTAGCAGATGCTACAAACTCGGTTTGTCTTTTGATTGCTTCTATAGTTCTTGCTTTGCATAGTGATATTTGTAAAATATCCTGCACCTTATTCGATGAGGAAAGGGCCAACGATCCCTTCACCGGGAGTGACCCCTTTAGCAAAACTAGAAAAGCCTCAAAAACACTCCATTTAAAATCACTCGATTCTACAACGATATTGTCACGACCCGAAAGCACGGAACATGACCGGCACTTAAACTACGAACGTCTCTAGGCGTAAGTAATCTAAGTAAACCGAAAACCCAGAAATCCAAACCAAGAAAAGTAGTAGAGTGCAGGAAAACCAATTTAAACAAGTAGTTTTAATAGCATAAGCCGAATTATGCGGTTTTTAAGAACATCAAAATTTACTGAAAATTTCGGCAGAGTCTCCTTTGTAAAAACTGGCTCCCAAACGGGATACAACATGAATAGTATACGAAATCAATAAAAAGGCATCTCCAAGCGGGAGCTAGCTCTTCGTCAATCGACGGTCACAACCACACAAGCAATATAATATACAACGCCAACGGCAAGGATCAAAACTCAAAAGGAAACTCAAAACTACCAGAAATATCATAAATCTCAAGAAGTCATCACAAGTGCATATGTCAATGCTAATGAATGTATATGGTATCAATAACCAAGTTGCAATGTATGATTAATAACTAGGCATGAACAATGGAATAACAGTATGCATGAAGTGACAAGTAATAACTACAATGTCTAAACTGGCATATAACCCAGGTACACTAATATCGTATCAACTACTAACTAACAAGCTAAGCCAAGAAATAGTATTTTCTAAGTGTACGTGACATGGCAATTACCGATGAAGATGTGTGTGAGCCGGCAAGTAAGTGTATGTGGTACATACGCATCATCGGTAATGGTGCTAGTGTCCTAACAGCATGATATCAATAATGGAGTATGCAGCAAAATAAGTATGCGGGGCAGAGCGAACAGCAATAATGTGCGGAAGCAGAATACTAGACACAACGATAACTAATCAGTATTAAACTAATATAAGTCCTACAAATGGTGCCTTTTGAAATAACACGAATCATGGGGTTTTGAAAATAGGGGCTACGGTGTTTTTATGAAAAGATACGTCTTTTGAAATATCCGTAGGATCCTTGGGCTGTCTTTTAAAATACCCACGATTCATTAGTCTTTGAAATAGGTAAGAAGTCTAATCTAATCTAACAAGTACACTAAACTATACGGCTGAACTACAGGTAAGGGAACCGCCTATCATCTGAGTCGATACATATACATACCTGTATATGTATAGTCGGTGATCCCGCCTCAATAATATCATATCCGATACCATATCTATAATCAGGCATCCCAAGTCAAGAGTGCGGATCAATCATCAATATAGCTCGTACGTAAATCCGTCGTACGGCATCCCAATCTGGGTACGGGTCAATATCACATTCATCATACTATTCACCTGGTATCCTCTTTATCAATTATCATGATCGGGGTACTGATCTACGTCTAGTACCATACTGATACCGCCTACGTATGCATGGACATGTGTGAAACACTACGTCAAGGACCCGCTACAACGTAATGTCGTATCTAAGATACGACCCCTGCTATATCACCGATCTCACGGCCTCAAATCGAATCTCATCGACTCAGCTCAATCCCAAGTATCATCCTCAAATCCGTATGTGAACACATAGTCCCATACCCATATGAACACATACTATAAAGAATCCCATGAGCACATATCAATAGGAATGTATGCAGGTATGTATGTGTGTATGTGTAGTGCAACACTTCCCTAGGATTCGCAACACTAAAATAATCCAACACACCAATATCCATCCTAAGCATCGTTATTAATCCCAAATAACATATAATAATTGTTGGTGTGTATACGCATCCGTATACACCACCACGGACTGCGGGGGTGCTATACGCCATCCACCCGACTTCTCCCCGTAGATATAAATCTACTCACCTGGTCCTCGCTCGCCGGTGCCGACGTCGCCAGGCGCTTGCTTATCGTCCCGAAGTTCACATGGGGTACCTACATATCATAACGCACCATATCGCATTAAAACTAAATTCGAAATCGAAACGGCATACGAAAATCAAATCGGCACGCGTATCACGCATAGATCCAAACCTATCGCCTACGCATGCAAGAATAGTCAAACCAACCCCCGATGTCGATGTACAAACGTCAAACCATAGAGAAAACCCAAACACACCAATCGTGATTTCAAAACTCACTAATTATATAAGAAATAGGGTTTAGTTCATCAAAACCATAAAATTAAACAATTCGTTTTATTTTCCAAAAACCTAGTTAGCACAAATTCCCATTTCGGTTCAAAACTTGATGTTTTACCCAAACTAAATATTTTGACGATTCTAATGGCCAAAATGCTCACTTAATATCATAATTAGGTCATACAAATCACCTCCATATTTTTAATCTCACGAATTAGCATTAACTAAAAATTCAAGTTTGCAACAAATATCGATTTTAACACTTTTCAAAGTAAAATTCACAATTTATCAATTAAGCATGGTTTTGCATGATCAAAGTCGCTAAACAACAAATTAAAATGCTAATAAAGTCATCAAAACCTTAATTACATTTTAAATCTCAATTTTATATGTATTTCACTAAAACCTAGTTTGCAAATTACATAATTAATACAAATTTAAATTTAACAAAGATATAAACTACCAACTAGATTAGTTTTAGCATAATAACAACATGTTAAACTACACAATTTTCCCATGATCAATTATAATAACCCCAACTTAAATTCATAACCCTAATCTAGAATTTCTTAATCATACAATTGAACCCACATAAAACCAAATTAACACTTAGTTAAGCTAACTACAAGCAATTAACAACGATTTAAGCAAAAGGGTTAGAATTTACCCAAACAAATTGAAGATCCCACAAGCACACATAGCCCTCCAAAATGCTCCCTTGTCACCAAAATCCATGCGATAAGGGCTAAGCAAAAATGGGTAGGAGTCGGATTTGGGTTTTGGGATTTTTTTGATGGATTTTGGGGCAATTTTTGAAGAAGTTTTGAAGAGAAAAGAGAAGGGGAAAAGGGGGGGCTGTTGCTGCTGTAGGAGAGGGAGGGGTCGGCCAGAAATTGAGTGGGGAGAGGAGAGAGAGGGAGGTAGAGAAAGTGGGGGAAAGTCAAGGTCAAGGTAAGGTCAAAAGTCCACCTAATTCACCCATTTCTTTTCTTTTCTTTCATATCTTTTCCTTTGAAAATCAAGTGGGGAAAAATATGGTGGCTGCTGAATTCAGCCATGGGGAGGAGTAAGTGGGGGTGTGTGGGTGTGGGTACGGGTGTGGGGTGATGAAAAATGATAAATACAATACCCCAAGCATCCATTTACGCTAAAAAAAAGCCTTTTTTCTTCAATAATTTCTAAACCGTTTTGGCAAATGATTTCGTTCCAAAAACTACATGATAAAATTTTATTTAATGTTTTATGATGCACAAAATTTGTTTCAACTCATTCCAATTTGTAATTTTCCCTAATTAAATGTATTAGTGACGGCTTAAAATAATAATAAAATAATATTTTTTTCAGAAAATTTGAAATTTCACCAGCGGCTCAATAAACACCAAATAATAGCAATTACATAGCTAGAATATGTATATTTAATTTTTATAATAAGATATTTGTATTTTGACTTTTTACAGAAAACCCCCTTATTTTACCGTTTTTTCGAAATTTCACCGAAACGATTTTCAAAACGTTACAATCTTCCCCCCTTAAAGAAATTCGGTCCCCGAATTTAAATTAAAACTCTCCCCAAATACTAAAACATCTAAACCAAAACCATCAAGTCGTCAGGGCTCCGAAATTGTAAATACATAAAACAAATCGTAGCGCAGCGCATGCGCTTGAAAAATGAGTATATAACTCAAATCAAAACTCCGTCAAGCATCCCGCAATCATCGGAGTCATGGAGAAGACATCAATGCCAAATCTAAATCAAACCAATATGATATAACTCGAAACTATACATGTAAACATCGAATCTATATCTGTAAGTATCTGAAGGAAATGCATGCCAAATCTCTTTAAGTCGCTGTGCAACGCGTATAACACTGCACAGTGGCGGACATCTATCATAAGAAAATATCTATATACATATATACCTTTGTTTGAAATATACGTTCCGCCATTTTGGAAACAATTTAGAAGGGTCTCCTTGTTTTAAACATTTCGTCTCATATCAGACACGTAGGTAAATACTGAGGCTATAGCTCGCTTTTTGGAAATCCCTTCAATAACTATCAATGCATGCAAAATATATTCAGGTACTGTCCTCTGACTAGTCCTGCTCAGTACGAAAATACATAGCAATATCATAAAAACGTACTGCTCTATACGAAATCAATCCCAAAATATGCACATGAATGCTACGTGCGTCTGGTGCGCACGGAAATCAAAATCCATGAATGTGCCATATATGCGCACAGAAATAACATCTAAGTGCATCGGGTATGCACGAAACATCTGTCATAGGCAACAGGTGTGCCTGACAGCAAAATCATGTGCATCTGACATGCACAAAAAAAAATCTCGATTTAGTGCATCTGGTGTGCACCAAATCGCATCTCGTAACATGCGCCCAACAGGCGCTAAAAATCCAATCCGGTGCATAAAATGCACAAAACAAATGTCGAGCATCACCCTCGAAATCGAAATCCAGTGTATCCAAGTGCACAAAATATATGTCACTGCACTGCCAGCATATATAAACTATACAGAGTGTAGGAACCAAATCGCGTGCGTGCATACGCACAAAATCAACTCAACTGTTTAAAACCGTAAAATCACAAACATGTGAAACTAAAGCACGAAAACGATATCAAGTGCAACACTGTGCAAAGATCGTAAATCCTCAATCATCAAAATCAAATCATACGAATAAATCACCCAAAACATCGAAACCAATAATGGCGGAATAGTATCGCTCAAGTGCATCCTCTAAGAATCTCGGGCCAACTGTCGCGGTCACTAATGGGACGTCTCGTCGATGATCATGAACTCTGGCCTGCTGGTGTGCGTAACCATGACCACTCCTGGGTCAAGGTCTTCACTGTGAATTACCAATCTTTCGGTCCATCGGCTCATCGGCCCTGTCAGGTGTGCTAAGAAGATTATATGATAAGTTCTTTTTTTAATAGAAAAAATAAAAATTAATACTTATCATATGGCAACCATGATTAGGTGTAAAGAATAGACTATGGTTAGTTGGAATGGTTAGGGTTAAGTATGAGACAAATATGGTGGACTTGTTCAAAGCTTCATGAAGCTTCAACAAGCAAACAAAGAAAGCCGCCATATCATTTATCTTTTCCAAAATAAATAAATAAATAAGTAAGTAAATAAACAAAACCCCAACCATTCATATAACCATGGTTTAATTCTTTACACAAACCCAAGTGAGCATGTATCATCAAACATGATACAAACAAGTGTACAAAAGTATATCACATATACAACTTGTGAACTTCAAGTGAGAAAATCCATTTAAAAATGAACCAATACTAGTTAATGCAAAGTAATATATCAAATATATAATTATGCATTAAATCATTAAATCAATACTTGATTTAACGATCCGGTCATATCGCATATAACCAACCAATATCCAATGTATCCGCTTATCGAATCAATCCTTGATTCGATAACTAGGTTATATCGCATACAACCAATCGATACATTCATCGCGAGAATAGAATACGGTATCACATACACGCATTATTCTCGGTCCCGCACATATCTCATATGCGCTCCTATTTCGTTTTGCTTGAGCTAGGAAACCTTTGTGTAGGACTCTAAAGACTCGTCAATACGCCGACAGCAGGTGATGATCATATCAAACACCCACAAGCCGCAAGCGGTCTGCTAAACGTAACGGCCACCCGGGTATTGAGCGATCAGAAGATCGACGAGCAAGCCCGCTCACACTCCTGTGAATCCAACCAGTAACACTTACCGTACAGTCCGGTCTGTTCGTCTGATATGTCGCATATCTCGCCTAGGGGTGGTAAACGTCAGACCCCAATAGCTTGATAAGTCATGCCGACGTAGGGTCCATAACATTCGTGAAACTACTGATAACTCTTACCAGTATATCACTGCAACCCTGGTCAGGGATTTCCTGTTATGGCCAGTCGTGCATAGAGCAACATCAACCCCCAATACCGGGAGAGACGAATCCCCTCCTATCGCTCATTGCCTCCATGTGAATCGGGACTGTACCCAAAAACCACCTGTTTGCACGACTCAGTAGAGCCGTGGTAGGGTGGAAATCAAAGCACAGTGGGAGACATACAAGACTCTATGACGATCTCGGGTCAACAGACTAAGCTGTACCAGTGTCACCAGAGAACTGCCATCTGACGTGAGGTATAATACCATCTGGGAGTTCTTGGCGAGTCCGTTCAATGTACCCAGTCTCCACTGAGCACCCCCATACCATCTCTAATGTCAAACACCAATGGATATGGGATCATCCATCGCCCATCACATAGGTCAGGAAGATATACGCTAGTCTACTCTGGAATATCGATGCCCCGTCTCGATATTCCCATGACTAGGAACATTGAAGGATGTACTCATGGACTAACCAGGCCCCACTAGTATGATCTGCATCATAGTCCTGAAAGTCGAGTACACATCCCAAGGGCTTTATCAACATGTAATAGAGAGACAGAAAGTATACATGTTAAGATAAAGAGCAACCAGATAGCGTACTATCATGTCGAGCAAGAAAGTCCTACCTATATATGTCCCAGCATCCACTACAATATACATCCAATGTACAGTAATGGCCTCTAGGGCATACATATAACTAACAATCTCCTATTTGCACTAGGGCCATCTGTAGCAGTAGTTGTAGTATCTAATACTCAACCATCCCCTAAAAGTCTCTCTTTGGGAAAAGGCCTTCGTGAGTGGATCCGCCGTGTTGTCCTCTGAGTCTACTCTCCTAACCTCGATCACCCTGGAGATCATCTATCTCCATGATCAGGTGATGCTGCCTCAGAATATGTCTGGGTCACTGATGGGACCAGGGTTCCTTGGCCAAAGCCACACTTTCATTGTCATACAATGATAGGAACCTAGTTCATCTCATGAACCAATATACACCCAAACTGCCTCTTTGGTAGTATCTTTAATAGCGATGTTACCAGCCTTTATCGTCTAGTTTGCCACGGTATCTAGCTTGGAACTCTTCCAACATACCGTCCCTTTACTGAGGGTAAAGACAATGCCTGTGACTGACATTCAGTCGTCTTTATCACCCTGGAACCCTTCCAGTGATTCTCCCCAGGATCGATTGATACAATCTTACTACAGCTAGTGAGAATCCTAACATCCATTTAGATCTATCTCATAGATCCAATTCCCAGGATTTAGGAGGTATCATCTTTATCCTATATGGAGAATCCATGTGATAAGCGGAGATTGACCGTGCGTAGCATAGGAAACTCTTTTCTTATCAAGAGTATGTTGTCCACGTACAATACGAGGATGACCACCTTACTCTCTACTACCTTTTTGTAGATACAAGGTTCATCTATTATTTTGATGAAGTCAAACACTTCGACTACCACATCAAAACAGACGTTCCAACTCCGCAATGCCTGCTGTATTCTGTAAAGCAACTTGCACACGTTTCCGCTGCTCCCACTGTTTACGAAGCCCTCTGGCTGTGTTCTTATAGACGTTCTCTTCTAAATCACCATTTAGAAAAGTAGTCATGGCACCCAACCACCAGATATCGTAGTCATGGTATGTAGCAATGGCAAGTAGGATCTGGATGGACTTTAAGCATAGTCCCTAGAAAAGGTTTCATCATTATCCACACCTGGTTGATGACTAAAACCTTTAACAAGTCTAGATTTGAAAGTCTCAACCTTTCCATCTACACCAAGTAATCTTCTCAAGATATACTTGCTTCTGATGAGGATTTAACCCTTCAGATATAGCAGCTAAAGTCCATACTTGCTGGTGTACATAGATTCCATCTCAGATCGCAAAGCATCCAGCCATTCTTACAGAGTCCCTACTCTCGATGGCCTACTCGAAACTAGTTGGGTTATCATCTCATGATGCATTCCTCGCTCCCACTGTCATCGAAAAACCAAAGTATCTCTCAGG
Source organism: Agapanthus africanus (assembly GCA_030015575.1). Classification (NCBI taxonomy): domain Eukaryota; kingdom Viridiplantae; phylum Streptophyta; class Magnoliopsida; order Asparagales; family Amaryllidaceae; genus Agapanthus; species Agapanthus africanus. The sequence goes on along the minus strand of CM057342.1, from coordinate 387,955,442 downwards.
CAGGTGAGGAACCTTGCTAGATCGGCGGAGAGGCTGAGGTTCGTTGGGGACTTTTGAATCCTTTGGTTCTGTCAAATCATCAGCTGCAGTTTTGTATAGCTGGAACCTTTCCAGTTCTACAGAACTGACCTTGCCTCGATCTTGTCCGGATTTTTCTTTAGACATAGGCCGAACAATCCTAAATCTTAACTTACTTAAGAGATAGGCTCTTCCCACACCATATCTCATATGGAGTGGTAGGCACTGATTTGATTCGAACCTAATTCAATAGGTATGCAGCTTCTCAAGTGCACTACCCCAAAAGGAAATAGGTAACTCAGTAATACTCATCATAGAGCACACCATATCTAATATTGCGCTATTGCTCTGCCCCGATACACCGTTGTGCTGTGGTGTATTCAGAGGAGTAATACGGAGAGAGAATCTCATTCTCCTTTAGAACAATCCAGGAATTCTATGCACAAGTATTCTCTTCCCTGATCACATTAAAGGACATAATACTTATACCCGTATTGGTTCCCTACTTCTAACTTATATTCTGTGAATATCTCAAAAGCTTCGGGCCTATGTTTCAACAGGAACATATGTCTGAATCTTGAGAGATCATTAGAGAACGTAATGAAGTACAAAGAACCTGTCCTGGCATGTGTAGACAGGAGACCTTATATACATCATCATGTATCAGTCCCAAGAGTTTACTAACTCTTTCTCTGTTTCCAATAAACAGAGCTATGGCCATCTTATCTTTGTGACATGACAGGCAAGTTTCACAAGATATAAATTCAAACTGATTTAAATATGCATCTAAAATGCAACTTCAGCTAGTCGGGTCGCATTGATATGACCTAGTCTACAATGCCTCAAGAAGGATTCGTTCATTTCTGAACTCTTCCTCTTGTGTGTGTTCTGTATACTAGGAACAGTAGTTTGATTTAGAACATCAATGCTTTTAGATAACGTGCCTGAACTGATCAACTTTTGATATAGGAAATGTTCAAAACATTATCCATCAATACAAAATTTTATCATTTCTTTACTAATAAAGAGACTGATATGATTTTGTATATCAGGTTCGGTATCTAATAGCATTTGTTCAGAATCAATGTATTGGTAATACAGGGTGACAGTGACCAACAGACTTGGCTGCAACACTTGCCCTGTTTTCTGTCTCATGAAACTTATCACCCGTTCTCAGTTTTCTACCCTTTTGTAGCCCTCTGTAACAGATTACATATCTGGGATCCTGATCCTGTATCAAATACCCAGGATCCAGAGGATACTGAGAAACAGTTCTTTATAATGAACACACCCGAAGGAGATGCATCATATGCACTTTCTTCGTTTGGGCGGCATAGGAATTCTGGTATTCCCCTATTTCCTGCTCTGTCTTATAACAATTATAAGTTGGAGCGGGACCAACGTTTCCCAGCTCAGTATAACAAGCGGGTTCGGTCAATACATCCATTTTATTATCTTGATTAAGGCGTGATATGGTCGCTACCTGGAGAGAGAGAGAAGAAAACACTCAGCGTGCGCTCTTGCAAGATCAGATTGGTTATATATTTTATCTAATCAGGATGGCTCCCACTGTTTTTATCAAATCTTCCTTCAAACCTTAAAAGGAAAGACTAGCCGGGATTAATTACACTCTACAAGTTCGCCAATCTTTCAGCCAGGCCAGTGTCGGTACTTTGAGGGAGGTTCCCCGTGCTTTCGCACGGACCTAATTACAGTAAACCTCATTTTCCCAGAGGCGTAACCCCGTTGACACCTTTCTAGACACCTACTTGATCGGCTAATTGCAAAGTGCAAAACTCTCCCAGGAGTAACAATTACTCGCAGTGGGTATCGGGATCCAACTATCACATAGAAGGTATGCAATCTCATTGCAAATTTCAACACTTGAAACTCCCGATAAAGGTTTTTACCCCTAGCACCTATGACCTTAACTATGGTCAACAAATCATAAGTACTAGTCAAGTTCTACCCATCATTTCGTGATTAATTAGACCCACCCACATGACCCTTAACTAAGGTCAACAAAGTCACGCGACTGTCCTAACTAATCGCATCATATGCGGTGTAAGAAGACATCACTTAGCTACCGTACACTGTGCCTTGACTATGGTCAACAAACACAGCACGAATACTAAGTACTCTACTTCCTAAATTGACGAAGGGTTGCGAATGGTTTTTATGAAAACCTTTAACGCTTTGAACTTGATCTCGTTGCGGAATCAAATGGTTTTTAAATGGAATGTTTTTGAGGCTTTTCTAGTTTTGCTAAAGGGGTCACTCCCGGTGAAGGGATCGTCGGCCCTTTCCTCGTCGAATGAGGTGCGGGATATATCATATATATCACTGTGCAAAGCAGAAACTATAGAAGCAATCAAAAGACAAACCGAGTGTTGTAGCATCGACCAGTTATTGCTAAAGGAGTCACTCCCGGTGAAGGGATCTCAGTCCTTTCCTCATCGAATAAGGTGCAGGATGTTCTATAATGAACACCGCGATGCAAAGCAAGAATTGTAGCTACCTGTTTATTTTGAATTTCGATTCCACAACATCAATTAGGTTTATTTTCTTTTATTAATCTCATTAATGAATGTCCCATCATTTAAGTCCACCTAAACATCACAGATAAATATAACGTACGCTTATGCCATCCGCATTCGCCTCGATGTCCCGTCTGCACCGTTAGGTTAGGTAACTAACGCCAGAGCGAGGCAGGGCTAGCGCGGGTGTAAAACATAAGCAACGACTATATAATATATCATATATACTATATAATGTATCTATCTGAACACATCATATGATCACATCACAGATAACGCAGCAGAAAATATCATATGAAATATTGGATATACTAGGACGTCCGTGTTTTCAATACGAGCCAGTATAAAAACACGGATTCCACGGTCGTGATGAATAGCCAATCCCACACCCCTAGACCCCTACGAGAGCAGCAAGCAACCCTACCAACTCTAGGGTTATGAGACCCGGACTCGACTCCTCGAGTTGGTCTCCCACTGGACCCTAGAACCCGGTTACATGTGCCCTCCTCCTTGGGTCTATCCTAGTGCAGAAAAGTAAATAATATACAAATGGTGACATCATCCGCAACCTGGAAGTGCCCCAATAAAAGAATATTACATACAAGTTTTTACATGAATGAAAATGAAAAACACTCATCTCACATAAAAAAACCCCGGCTATTCAAACACGACGATCCAATATAACATATCCAGCAACACATAACATCACATGTCATCAACGTAAGTAAATATGTGCATCCCAATTGTCATTGACATATAGCAACGAAACCGGCGATATCACATATTACACTTACGGTCACAGAAAAGAAAGTGTAAAACTATAATAGTTGGAATCCATATTCTCTTTAGACATCGCATGCCTAATCAAATGAAATACTTAGACATCACATGCCTAACAATTATAAACCCCGCATTTTAGTCTCATTATCGAAAACACTTTTCAATATCAAGTCGGGGAATTCAACAGGATTCCCGACATTCTGATCGAACGCTCGTCGCAAACTTTAGTAGGCGGCCGCACCCCCGACGCCATCGACGAAGTGCACCAAGGCGGAACACCGCTGCCGCGAGCACCCGAACGGATGCTTTCGGCGACGGGGTTCTCCTACAGTCACTTGGTCAGGGCTATGGGGCGAGGCCGTCTATTAAGTTTACCCGGCGAGTATCCGCATACGCTACGTGATTGCGACGGACTTTTGATCACATAAAAATTCCGTGGCAACTGATCAAATGAGACTAAACTGCTATGTTTATAACATTCATTCAGTTATCTCATAACTGCTTGTGAATTCCAATTATTGTATCAAATTCCGGATAAGATAGAAAATGTTAAACTTTCCGATCGAACAATCGAACACCCAAGTTTTCCCGATACAGCTCAACACATGAAATAAGTTTAAAAACATGCACTTCGTGCCTCAGTACCAACGATCCAGCCGTAGAAGGGTCAAGCCAACGCCTCACATGTGGCACGACGTACTGTCCCAAACCCTAAGGTTCAAAGGGCAGTTCAAGACAGTCACATAATCGAGTTAAGGTTTGTTGTCTTCTAGAGGGACCATCGTGTTACTTGCACTACTTAGAACGTCGTTAAACTACGGAAAAATCCAACAATTGGAAATTTCCCGCCAGGGGAAAAAATGGGTATTTATATCCGGTCGAACTTTTTAACATATTCTAAAATTATCCGGAAAAACACACAGACAAAATTAGACAATCCGATCGAAACACCGAGTCCCCAATACAACCCAGAAAATTCAACTCTTGAATAAATATTAAAAATTCCCAGGAAAACCAGCACTGCAAAGTAAGAATTACTGTGTAAAATTCTTTGTACAATGAGGCCGTACGGCCGCGGAACCGCCGCACGAGCCATGCTCGTGCCGCGGAACCGCGACGGTTTAATGGAATTGGGAGATCGAATTTCACAGTAACTCTTACAAACTCCTGCTGATTTTTCTGCATATTTTTAATCTGGAAAAAACCCAGTTTTTGAAAAAAGTCCAGAGAGCAAATTTGTGTTAGGGTTTCGGTTGGATCGGACTTCTAACTCCGTCTACGCATCGCCTAAGGCTCTAGCTAGGCTCTGATACCACTGTAGGGTTCCTAGGCACACTAATGAGGTCTCACAAGTGATTAAGCATGCCCAATTCAAAGCTTTCATGTGCCTACAAACCCTAATACGGATCGTTAACTAGATTTATGGGTGATGCGATGCATGTAAACAACTTTAACTTAAAGGAAAGAAGCTACAACCTTTGTAGATCCGGTCCACCACCTCCTTGGCTCCGTGATGACGTCCCTCCACTGTCCAAATCGAATCCAGGACTCTAGCATCGGCTTCATCGGAGAAAAGGGCGGGCTAGGTCGTCGACTTCGATGCCGAAGATGATCTACGTCGAGGCATCACAAGATCAAGCTCCCACTTCACCAAGTCATGAAACTTGTGAAGAAAACACCCTATACTTCTTGGCAAGAGGTAGAGGATGAAGAAATAGGAAGTGGGTTCACTTTAGAATTGGATTTCTCACTCTTTTTCACTAGTTGCCATTGATGGAGGCAAGCTTTCTTCATGTTGAAGAAGGAGAAGAAGAAGAAGATTATATGATAAGTTTTTTTTTAATAGAAAAAATAAAAATGAATACTTATCATATGGCAACCATGATTAGGTGTAGAGAATATACTATGGTTAGTTGGAATGGTTAGGGTTAAGTATGAGACAAATATGGTGGACTTGTTCAAAGCTTCATGAAGCTTCAACAAGCAAATAAAGAAAGCCACCATATCATTTATCTTTTCCAAAATAAATAAATAAATAAGTAAGTAAATAAACAAAACCCCAACCATTCATATAACCATGGTTTAATTCTTTACACAAACCCAAGTGAGCATGTATCATCACACATGATACAAACAAGTTTACAAAACTATATCACATATACAACTTGTGAACTTCAAGTGAGAAAATCCATTTAAAAATGAACCAATACTAGTTAATACAAAGTAATATATCAAATATATAATTATGCATTAAATCATTAAATCAATACTTGATTTAACGATCCGGTCATATCGCATATAACCGACTAATATCCAATGTATCGGCTTATCGAATCAATCCTTGATTCGATAACTAGGTTATATCGCATACAACCAATCGATACATTCATCGCGAGAATAGAATACGGTATCACATACACGCATTATTCTCGGTCCCGCACATATCTCATATGCGCTCCTATTTCGTTTTGCTTGAGCCAGGAAACCTCTGTGTAGGACTCTAAAGACTCGTCAATACGCTGGCAGCAGGTGATGATCATATCAAACACCCACAAGCCGCAGTGGTCTGCTAAACATAACGGCCACCCGGGTATTGAGCGATCAGAAGATCGACGAGCAAGCCCGCTCACACTCCTGTGAATCCAACCAGTAACACTTACCGTACAGTCCGGTCTGTTCGTCTGATATGTCGCATATCTCGCCTAGGGGTGGTAAATGTCAGACCCCAATAGCTTGATAAGTCATGCCGACGTAGGGTCCATAACATTCGTGAAACTACTGATAACTCTTACCAGTATATCACTGCAACCCTGGCCAGGGATTTCCTGTTATGGCCAGTCGTGCATAGCGCAACATCAACCCCCAATACCGGGAGAGACGAATTCCCTCCTATCGCTCATTGCCTCCATGTGAATCGGGACTGTACCCAAAAACCACCTGTTTGCATGACTCAGTAAAGCCATGGTAGGGTGGAAATCAAAGCACAGTGGGAGACACACAAGACTCTATGACGATCTCGGGTCAACAGACTAAGCTGTACCAGTGTCACCAGAGAACTGCCATCTGACGTGAGGTATAATACCATCTGGGAGTTCTCGGGGAGTCCGTTCAGTGTACCCAGTCTCCACTGAGCACCCGCATACGATCTCTGATGTCAAACACCAATGGATATGGGATCATCCATCGCCCATCACATAGGTCGAGAAGATATACGCTAGTCTACTCTGGAATATCGATGCCCCGTCTCGATATTCCCACGACTAGGAACATTGAAGGATGTACTCATGGACTACCCAGGCCCCACTAGTATGAGCTGCATCATAGTCCTGGATGTCGAGTACACATCCCAAGGGCTTTATCAACATGTAACAGAGAGACAGAAAGTATACATGTTAAGATAAAGAGCAACCAGAGAGCGTACTATCATGTCGAGCAAGAAAGTCCTACTTATATATGTCCCAGCATCCACTACAATATACATCCAATGTACAGTAATGGCCTCTAGGGCATACATATAACTAACAGAACACACAACATCAAAATTCTTGAACTTTAGCAGGAAGGTTTGTTATTGCGGCCATCGACATTTCCTGCCTCCAGACCACCCCTATAGGTTAGACACGGTTCACTTTGATGGTCATCAGGAGCTTCTTGGACCTCCATCTCCATTGTCCGGAGAGGACGTGACTGCTAAATGGGATGGTTACAATAACGTGACCTTCGGGATGGATCCGACGAAACAGGTCAAACCACCAAATTGGAACAAGTTAAGCATTTTCTTCGAGCTTCCGCACTGGTCTACAAATTCAGTGCGTCATTGTCTGGACGTCATGCATATAGAGAAGGGAGTATCAGAGCACATACTTAACTTGCTTCTTTGTAAAGACGGGAAATCGAAAGACAACATGAATGCTCGGATGGATCTACAAGAGTGGGGAATAAGAAGTGAATTGTACCCTAGACCGGTAGCGGGTAAACCGGGCAAGTTTGTACTTCCCAATGCCGCTTATCATATGTCACAACCGGAGAAGAAAAGATTCCTGCAGGTGTTGCATGATTTGAAAGTCCCCACAGGTTTCTCAGGATCATTCAGCAAGAAAATAAAAATTGTGAAGGGCAAGATCGATGGGCTGAAAAGTCATGATCACCATGTTATCGTGGAGCACCTTCTTCCATTTGCCCTCAGGACTTCTCTCCCCGACTCGGTTGTTCTAGTAATCAACGACCTATGTTGTTTTTTCAGGGAGTTGTGTGCTAAAACACTGGAGGTTGTGACGCTGGATAAACTAGAAAATTCTATTGCGTTGATACTTTGCAAGTTTGAGTGTATTTTCCCACCGTCATTCTTCGATATCATAATACACTTGACGGTTCATCTTGCAATTGAGGCGAAGTTAGCCGGACCGGTACAATATCGATGGATGTATCCCGTCGAGAGGTACGTGTAATTTTTCGTTTCGCGCAATTTATAAATTTATTGTTGTCCTGTATGCCCGTATTTATTTATTCAACATATTTTCATTAGGTACCTCTACACCCTTAAGAAGTATATACGCAATAAAAATCGACCAGAGGGTTCTATCATGCAAGGTTATCTTCTTGATAAAGCAACCACATTTTGTTCCCGCTATCTGGACGAGAACATTGAGACAAGGCATAACCGACCACGAAGAATTCAAGACGGGCCATATGGTAAAGCCGAGTATAAGAGGGTAGACACTATGTTTATCAACAAGATATACCGGTTTATCTTGCTTAATTGCGCATGTCTTGAACAAATTAGAGAGTAAGTTTTTTTGGATTAATTATTATATCTGTGTTTGTATGTGTATGAAATGATATAATATTAATGTCACAATTATTTGTCGAAAACAGAATTCATTTTAACGAGGTACGTGAGAGGCATCCTGATTGGAACGAAGAACGTTTGGAAAAATATCCTCAGGATAATTTTTGTGATTGGGTCACAGATCATGTAAGTTATTCGAATAACATTTTATTGCTATCAGTTTTAATCTAAACTTGTATCGTTATGTATTTGTCGTAAAATTTGTTTTGTTAGATCCACGATCCGAACTTGTCTGCATCATTTGAGAGTGATTCAAGATGTTTAGCTCAATTTCCTAGTATGGAGGTTGCATATTACAAAGGACTTAGTGTCCTTGGATACAAATTTGAAGTTAAGGATATAGAAACATCTAGAACCACTCAGAATAGTAGGATTGCGACGGTAGGATCGGACGGTGTGATTTACTATGGGTACTTAAATTGTATACTCGGCATCCACTATCCCGGACGATCAGAACCCTTTTATATATTCCAGTGTACTTGGTAGATACACGAACCGATACGGACAGGTGGAGAAGCAATCTTGGGACTTGGAAAGATGAATATGGATTGACCAGTATGAACACACTTCGATTTTACGGTCAGGAAGATCCGTTTATCTTTCCGAACCAAGCGTTCCAAGTATACTACTCACAGTGTTTGAAGCATCCGGGATGGAGTGTTGTATGCCGATGGAAACCCAGAGATGTCTACGATGTCCCAGAATTCGAGGACAGCGATGAGGACGAAGAAGAGAGAAGGCTTAAAGTGCTCCGACCGTTTGTTTCGAAGGACAGGTTATCTTCGACCGATCATGAAGTTACGTGGGTTAGAAATGACATCGACGATGAAATCCAAGTAGATATGTATAATGCGCCCACGAAACGAAAAAGGTTATCAGTAATGTTATATTATTACTTCACATTTTACGCTCTATACATATATAGTCAATACTTTCAATGATTGACTAATGCATCCACGAACCGTTTATCAAGATTTGATGATGATGTCGGGAGCAGCGAGGGGCGGCAGGAGCTCCAGCCGAGGTAGAGGCAGAGGCAGAGCGGTTCTGCCGCCCGGAGAGCTCCGTAGGAAGCTTCAGAGGGCCGGTCTTGCACCCAGATCGGAGACCCCTTCGGATGCCTCCTTCCGTGTGGATTTTGCCACACCTCCAGGTATACTGCACGCATATCCATTTTGAATGTAATATTACAGATATTCATACCTGTTTATGTCAAAATTACTTATATTGTCAATGTTTGATTGTCTAGTTGTTGGTGATGCGTCCACATCTAGGACATAGGCCACTTCCGCTCCTCCAGGTATGTTTATATATCATATAGTGCATGTATATTGATTTAGAATGCTATATCATAAATACACACATTCCTTTTGCTCTTACTTAGCAATTTTTATTATTGTCTAGCTGTAGGTGGTGACACCACCGCACCTGCGGGTATGTTTATATATCCTATAGTGCATGCATATTGATTTAGAACGTTATATTATTGATCTACACATTCTTTTTGCAATTACTTATATAATCTATTTTTAATTGTCTAATTATAGGTGGTGTGTCCACATCTTCCGCTGGGGCCACTCCTGCCGCTTCCATACCCTCCGCATCGTCTGCAGGTTAGTATGAATAAATATAAAATATTTATTCATTTTACATATGCTATATAGAATAAATATGAACTTCATGGAAATTTAGCGTCAATGCTTATTTTCTAGTTGGAGGGGATGCGTCTGCATCCGGGACCCCGGTTGTTCCTCACCGGAGGAACTATCGTCCCGCTCGTGCTGCTGTCCGGGCCCAGGCTCGTGCGATAATCACCAAAGGTATATATCACACTTCAATTTTCGTTTAACCTTGATTTCTTAATACAACTTTGTCTTAATATTGATTGTCTTGATATTTCGTGCAGACGCAGGGCCTCCCCATCCCCAGAGGGGGACTCGAGGCCCGAATCAGTCCTATAGGCTGAGGCCTGACAGAGCTAGATGGGAGGCGGTATTCCCCCTTTTTTTTACCCTTGACTATCGCTATACCGGTCCTCATGCCGAGAGGTTCGCCCGGTATATGGGGGACGAGAGCCAGCTCGTGAAGAACTATCCACTTCACGTTGAGTGGGGCGAGCAGCACCAGCGCTCATTCGCCCTCTTCTTTGATCAGGCTCGGGTACGTATTAATATATATTTTCATTTGATCTATCCAATATATTTATTATTAACACTTGCAATCTAATAACAATGTTTTTTTTGTATTTTCAGTTGGATTACGATATTCAACCTGTAGCCGACCCTGATCACCCGGGGAGGGTGCTCGACCTTCATGCTCTGTACAATGGCCTGATGAAGAACATGCAGGCCAAGGTCCGATACAACAGGAATGAACTGAAGGCCGACTGCTACTCCCTGTGGATGGCGACCCTCGAGGCAGAGAGAGCGGCCCTCCTATCTACTCCGGCGTTTGTGAGAGTCGACGTAGAGACATGACCTCTATTGTGCGAATATTTCGACTCCCAGCGCAAACAGGTATGTATTTTAAATGTAATTCATTGTTTAGGATATAATTTATTTTTTGTGTTCCTTAATTAGAAAACTAAATGTTAATGCGTTGTGCAGAAACAGGCCGCTCAGAATACAGAGAACAGGAAGTCGGCGAAGAGGGGTCGCCCTACTTACACATGTGGCTCGAGGAATATTACTCGAGCCATGGAGTTATCGGTAAATTACAATAGACCGACCTTTGTGATATTCTGAAATATTAAGAGTTATTTTCTAATATTTCTAATATTAAGAGTTATTTTCTAATATTGCAGAAATCTCGGACCGTGGCGTCAGGTAGTACATCGAGCGTGCTGTCCGCATATCTTGCCGTCCACGGCACCTCGACAGATCCCGCCACGGGCGAGCTTCGATATCCCGACGTCGCTACCCATGAGTATTGCGTAAGTGTTAATATTTATTCTACCCATATTTGAAATTTTAGTTTTGGAAGGTTCAAGTTTTAATTTTATACTTATACTTTACTGCTTAATGTGGGTGTAGGAGCGGGTGGTTGAGCAGGCCGAGGCCTCGGGGATCGATTTTACCGGACATAGCGATCCGAGGCTGCTGACCCCAGTTCTGGATGCCGCACACGGAGGGCACCACGGAGGTTGGGAGAGAGGCCGGGGACTGGGCCCTAGCAGGGCCCATATGAGGTTGGACTCCACCCCGGCGGTTACTTCCTCCGTCTCCAGTGAGCGACATGTCCACCAGGAACTGGAGAGCTTGAGGGCCACCATTCAGGAGTTGAAGGAGATACTAGTATGTATACTACTTTATAATAAAATATCATGTCATATTATAGATATCAACATATCCATAATTAGTACGTAGCTTGAGCTTATTTGGTTTTGGACTTAGGTTTGACTAATCATACATACATATGTAATTAAAATAAACAACAGTTTTCCAAACTAGATATCCAAATGGGATTTCGAAATAACTTGATAAAGATACGAATTCGAATAATACACAGTTCTTACACGCTTCTTACACACGTTAGGTCCAGATGCGACAAGGTACATTGGCCGAGCCTCCACATGCATCTCCTTCGGCTGCGCCTCCGCAAGCCACTACATCGGCTGCGGTTCCGCAGACAGCTCCTATAGCTCCACCGCCTGCTCAGACTCCCGCAGCCGTGGCTCCGCAAGCGACTACCTCGACGGCGGCTGCGCAGACCACATCGCCAGCTCCACAGGCCGCTCAGACTCCCGCACGCGTCGAATTGCATGGTTTATTGACCGAGGAGCAGGCACGCTTGATTCTATCGTTTATCAGAGGTGGAGCTGGACCGAGCTAGGGTAGCTTTTTGATTCATATTTTATGAAACGTGTATTTATTTATATCATACATATTGTACTACATTTTGAAATGATATCGATATTGATATTGGTTTATATTTATATCATATTCAGTTTTTGGGTTCCTTTTGTATATTATATGCGTGAGATGTGATTATGAATACTGCGATATATGTTGTGTGATGATTAATTTTATATTTTATTGATATATATATTATTGTGCACAGGGCGGGAAAAAATCAGAAAGCCCTTTTTAAAAAAAAAAATACAGATAATGTATACCTACGGATTAATCCGTAGGTACACATGTTGCCCCTACGGATTAAACCGTAGGGGAAAAATATCAGCAGTAACTGATATTTCCCCCCTGATCTCAGTACCAAGGGGTTGGGAGTGCCCCTACAGACATATCCGTAGGGGCAAACAAAGGCCCCTACGGAGTTATCCGTAGGGGCAAAATATCAGAAATCCTGATATTTTGCCCCTGTGGATACGTACCTACGCATATATCCGTAGGGGAGATAACTTGGCCCTACGGATATATCCGTAGGTACAGTTAATATATTTAAAAAAACAGTAAATAAAATAACTTTTTTTACCCTACGGCCTACTCCGTAGGTGAAACTGGCCCTACATATAACTCCGTAGGGGCAAGATTTTGCCCGTAGGGGCAAGTTCAGGGCTTCAACTTGCACCTACGGCGTTTGCACCTACAGATTATTTTTTCGCCCCTACGCAGATATCTTTAGGGGCAACCCTTATTTGTAGTAGTGACAATAGCACAATAAGCAACGCCTCAATGTCAAATGACAATACAACACCACTTAGGAGTATATGTAGCTATAGCAAGATATGTGGGTGTACATGTCAGTATGTATGCATGATGTACATGTAGCTATAGCAAAGTATACGAGAAATGGAATAAGAGTCAATATCTCAAGTATCCATATCCAATACAATATCACGTATGTATGTGTCAGCTGTATCTCATGCAATGTGGAACAGTGATATGAACATAGAAAGTATATCATAGCATGACATAGCAATTCTACTGTGTAGCGACATAGCAATTATCGATGATGAAGTGTGTGAGCCGGTAATCTGTGTAAGTGTAACATACGCATCATCGATAATGGTGTAGGTGTACTAGCACATGTATATGGAATGCAATGAGAATAATCATGAATGCAGCATAATGTACATCGTGATCTAAATGCTATAAGGTATACGTATCTAACATGACTGAGTCGATGAATCTATCAATCGGCATCCAACCTCACAACATCACGTACGGTACAATCTATCGTGCGGCATCCTCTAACCAAGGGTATGGATAAATCAACAAGTAAAACTCATCGCATACGGTAATCTATCGTACGGCAGCATTAAACAAAATTAGGGATTCTATCAACCTATACAACATCGGCGGTACAGATCTAAGTCTCGTACGGCATATCACTCAATATGCAAAACATTATCCATATAAATATACCTATCTCTCAGGTCACATTCATGTCAAACTCGTATCAGGGGACCTACAAAGGTATCAAAAATCTCATATCGAATCGAATCCATATAACGACATATCACACTAAGTCATCATATTACATCGTATACTCGTTCATCACATTAATATCTCGCATCACATTTTATAAATGTCACACTTGATCTCTTTCAATTCGTACCTATCATGATTCACTTATCATTCATAATCTCATATGTCAATATGTTCATTAGCATCAACTTCTATCATATTATCGTTGGCAAATCCTACAATCATGTTCGTCGCATATCATTTATCAGGATATAATAATCAAACGATCTTCCATATCAAAGTTTGCGGGGGTGCTATACGCCATCCACCCGACTTCCCCCGTAGATATAAATTTACTCACCTGCTAAACTCCTCTCTTAGCCGTAGTCGATATGCTTCGTCGTCTCGGAATCCACGCGAAGGTACCTACAATCAATATGAAATCGCAAAGCTATTAACATTAAGTTCTGAAATCCAATACGGCACGCGGTGCGCTCATAAGTTAGAACATATAGCCTACATATGCAAAACAATCAAGCAACCATTGTCGTTGACGTACAAACATCCAACGACCAAATACCATATCAAGTCTCAAAAACCAAGAATCCCAATACTGGTAAACATAGCTAAAACCCTCATTAGGGTCGCTATTCATGAAAACCGCCAAGCCTAAAACCCCAACGCACCAGTAACCCTATACTAGTAAACTGTAAAAGTGGTTTTAGAAATTATACCGATCGATCCGTGTCCTTCGGTCTTCAATCTCAGTCCTTAGCATGTTGCGGCTGCCTCGACGAAGTTCGCTCTCCGGTCAAGCTCGTCAAAGAGGACGCACGTCGATGATTTTTAATACGGGCTCCCGCCTCAAAACCGAGGCAACTCGGACATCAAGTTTGCTAGCCGAGATGTCCAAGAAAGAAGTAGAGAGAGTGTAGAATACTTTGTCTCAAGGCATCCAAGCATTTAGGTGGAGGTAAGTGAAGTTGCCACGAATGGAATTAGAATGTGAGCACATGAAGAAAACTTGTGAAGCCAAGGGGAGAAATGGGGACCGACCATCATTTTTGTTCTCTGGGGATTGCTTTCAAGTGGTGAGTTTTATGTAAATTAATCCCATAAAAACAAATCCAGCACACTCCAAAATGTGCACACCATAAGTGGGGCCGGCCAAAACAAAGCATGCTGGGAATTGAAATGGGGGATGACCACAAGAATGCAAGTGGTGACCATAGCTAAAAAATCCATCACAAATATCTTTCATAATATCCTAAGCATGAAAAAAAGGAATTAATGAACAAGTGAGTCACAAATTAAAACCATGCCTCATTAAAGCTCACAACAATGACCCACCCATATCTAAAACAAGAGAAGCCCACTCCTCATCAAGGAAGGTTCGGCCATGACAAAATGAAGAAGGAAATGGCCAAAAATGAATGCACAAACATTAACTAATTAATTTATATTTATACTATTTTACGAAAACCCCAAATTCGCAAATCGGTAGTTTTTGCAAAATATATTATTTTAATATTAAATTCCAAAAATAATATTTTATATTTTCTGAAAAGTTACAGTCTTCACGACAACATGAGATGCGATTCGTTAGGACAGTCGTATAACTTTGTTGGCCTCTAGTAAAGGGTTTGTATGGGTAGGTCTAAACTAATAAGGAAATGACTTGTTGAACTTGACTAGGACTCTTTGATTTATTGGCCTCTAGTCAAGGTCCTAGAGTCCTAGTGTCACGACCTAAATTAGGAACGTGACCGACACTTAAATCACGCGACGTCTAAAGGCGTAACACAATTCAAGTAAACCGAAAACCCAGAATTCTAAACCAAGAAAGGAAGTAAGTGATAAAACACTAGTAACAACAAAAAAAGACATTTAAAATCTCATGTTAAAATTTCAAAACTTAAATTTATTTTCTTAAAAATTTCGGCAGCATCTCCTTTGTAAAAACTATCCCCAAACGGGTACAAACATAGAATATATATAAAGCATCCCTAAACGGGAGCAACTCATGCCTAAAGGCGGAACACAACCACAACAGGTATATACGACGCCGTAGCGAAGGAATAAGCAAAAATGAAGGTAAAACAACATAATAAAAGGTAAAACAACATCACAACATAAATAAAAGCCGGCTCACACGAGCTCGACACCCAGAGTAAAAAATAATATAATATCGATCCTCACAAATCTCGTCTCTAAGTCAAATACATATAAGTGGTAGATGGAGAGTACTAGAAACAAAACGAGATATACAATGGAATCATACGGATACTTGCAAAAACCAACCTACGACAAAATCACGACCAACAGTAGCGGCATCCGCAGAAGTAGATGCAATAAGAAGCCCTGCCGCGACTACACTGAGGGTCAAGTCTGCTAAACATTGTGGCATAACGGGGGTGAGTTGCGAACTCATGAATAGTAAATAACATCGTACAGATAATCGCAAGTATGCACGAAAAGCGATAATCTGAAATATGTAATCTGATGGCATAAGTATAACAATACAGATATGCAGCAAATCATGATCAAGGTACACCACCAGGGTACAACAACTACATGAAACGGTGCATGTCAATAAATCCTGAGTATGGGATAAAACATAAAACCTCATCAATGAATCATTATCATAGAAAACTGGTGTCCATCAACGATACTCCAAATCCAAATATCTCAGGCACCGCATACTCAGATCGGCCCTCATATCTATCTCATCTCATAAATCCAAAACGGTATCCTCCGGATATCCGTCGAGTTTCCATACAATCACCGGTAGGTAGTACTCCCTCTGCCAGGCTCATCGTCTACTGCACGATAATCCTTTCTTGCTTCGGGGTACCATACTAGGTCCACCATGTACCCGCAGACAGATCGTCCAACTTCTCGAATCGGGTCTCGAAAACAAGCTCAGAACAAAGAAAACTCATGTTGGATTCCTCGAAATCACATCACGAGAAACCGCGTTTTTAAAAACAGTTTATAATTTCTTTTGAAAAATATATCCGCGGTTCTCAAATCTAGAAATCTTATGGAAACTGTATCTCAATGCATATATCCATAAAGTATGATTTATGCAACATAGAACAATAATGTGAGCATATTAAGGGAAAACCGCTCTTTTTAAATATATCAAGTTTGAAAAGTATCTGGCGGTTTCCCAAATCCACGCAATCGAAATACAACATCATATGAGAGTGAATATGTGACTATAGCAATGTATGTATGTATGTATGTATGTATGTATGCATGTATGTATGTACTTATGATGCAATAGAACAAGAACCAATATCTAACTGTTAACAATAATGGAAGCGGTATAATATATTGTCAATGGTAATTTCTATAGTGTGCATGTCATGGCAATTACTAACGGTGTGTGTATGGCATACAATTCGGTGCTCGTGCAATATGAACCGTTAGTAATAGTGCAGTGTCCAATTAATACTAGGTCAACGTACAACAGGTAATGAGATGTGCAAAATGGTGCTCATGCACAAACAATATATATACATATAAGCATAGGGTTATATCACTGAATCTAGCCCTCGACGCTTATAGCCATACAGACGATTCCCTCATAGATGTTAAATCTACTCATCGAACGATCTCGAGCTAGGTGTATCTGATCGCCTCCTTCCCCTTCCTGGCTGCGTCCGAAGTCCCCGCCTGTGATCTTAATATCATACAAAACCAAAACTCATGAAATTAGTAACCTTTCAAATCAGACTCGGACACAACGCCAAATTAACGAATCGGCTCCCACAAGCTACCAAGCGTTAGCTTAGCGGGCTAAACGCGTGCAACGTCTCCCCCTAGACCAACCCTACGGTGGATAACGCACGAAACACTTAAACCGAAGTCGAACAAATCCTTATCGCACGTTGCCGAAACACTTGAATCTAGCTAAACGGTCCCAAATTTTTCCTACAGATAAAATAAGAAAAAAAGTGTACCAAAAGTCCCAAGTGACCCACAGAGAGTTACCCATAAAAACCCAACTTCCTAGGTTTTTGAAAAACCGGCGGCGCCGGCCATATAGGGAATGTCGCCGGTCCATTGGTGAGTGGTGGAGTCCGGGTTTCTAGGGTATCTTCAGGGCTCTAACATCAAACTACTGTATTGTTATATTAATTCGTGGATCATCGTAACCATAGCAGATTCAATAGAGACACAACAAGCTAAGAAAAATACGATATTTATCACAAAACCATAACTTTAAGGTTTTAAAACTGAAACTAATTAGCACACAACTTCCTTAGAGCCTAATTAACAGTTTGAGATCATTACCTCACCAAAACTTGGGAAAACCCCTAGCTTTCCAACCTCTAAGTCATCACAAGAGGGTTTAAGCAAGCATAATGAAGTTTTAGTGAGGTTTGATGAAGGTTTAGGCTTAGGGTTAGTGGTGAAAATATAATCAAGAGAAGGTTTTGGTGAAGAAGAAGATGAATGAGAGAGAGTGAGAGTTGTGAGGAATAATGAGAGGGTGAGAGAGTGAGAGAAGAGCCATGCTCTTCCTCTCTCCTCATTAAATACCCCCCATACCTTGCCATGCCTCAACTCTTCCTTATTCTTTTCTATTATCATTTTAAGTTAAAATTCTTTTACTTAAAACACAATATGTGTGTGTGTGTATGTGTGTGTAAATGCAACAAGACAATTCATATGGTTAAGGTGCCATGGCTAGTAAAGCATGGTTAACACCTCCTTAACCCTAATTAAGCATGCACATGAGTGTGCAAGTACAAAAATAATTAAATAAAATATTAATTAATTAAAATAAAATATGTGAAAATAATTATTGGTTAAATTTTATTAAAAACCCGTATTATAACGCTTAATTAACTCTAATCGCATTCTAAGGTGTTACAATCTTCCCCCTTAAAGAAATTCTGTCCTCGAATTTAAAAATCTTACAATGCGTACCTTCGAAGAGATGAGGGAATTTCTTCTGTATCGCGCTTTCGGTTTCCCACATGACCTCTTCGCTGTTCGGGCCACGCCACAGAACCTTCACTGACGGCAGGACTTTTGACCGGAGTTTCTTCACCTGCTGATCCAATATAACTACCGGCTGCTCGGTGAATAAGCGTGCTCCAGCTGGATGGTCTGGTTCTGAATCACGTGAGAAGGGTCATGAAGATACTTGCGAAGTATCGATACACGAAATATGGGGTGAACATCCGGAAAATTGGGCGGAAGTGCCAAACGATAGGCAACGGTACCAACTCGCTCAAGGATCTCAAAAGGACCCACAAATCTGGGACTAAGCTTCCCCTTCTTTCCAAATCTCATCACGCCTTTCATCGGAGAAATCCGTAGGAATACATGATCACCCACTGCGAACTCAAGTCCGCGACGACGACGGTCGGCATAAGACTTCTGTCTGCACTGGGTTGCTCTCATTCTATCCTGGATCAACTGGATCTTCTCTGTAGTCTCTTGAACTAGCTATGGTCCTAAAATTCTGCTCTTGCTGAGTTCGGTCCAACAGACTGGCGATCGACACTTTCTCCCATACAAGGCCTCAAAAGGTGCCATCTGAATCGTCTCATGGAAACTGTTATTGTAGGAGAAATCTATCAACGGCAAGTGAAGATCCCAACTGCCACCAAAATCAAGCACGCACGCACGAATCATATCCTCGAGAGTCTGTATAGTCCGCTCTGACTGACCATCGGTTTGCGGATGGAAAGCGGTACTGAAACTCAATCAGGTACCCAAAGCTTCCTGAAGTTTCTGCCAAAGACGGCTGGTAAACTGGGTGCCCCTGTCGGATACAATGCAAGTAGGAACGCCGTGCAAACGCAAAATCTCATCAATGTACAACTGAGCATACCGAGCATATCTGAAAGTGGCCTTCACTGGAAGGAAGTGAGCCGCTTTTGCCAACCGGTCAACAATCACCCAAATAGAGTCATACCCTCTACTAGACTTGGGTAGACCACAACGAAATCCATGGAGATCTGCTCTCATTTTCACTCCGGAATGGGCAAAGGCCGCAACTCTCTTGCCGGTCTCTGATGCTCAGCCTTGACCTGCTTGCAAGTCAGGCACCTCGAAACGAAATCCGAAACATCTCTCTTTATCCCTTCCCACCAGTAGATATCTCTCAAATCACGATACATCTTGGTGGATGCTGGATGAACACTGTATACTAACTGATGTGCATGCTCTAGGATCTCCGTCTCAGACCCTTAGAATCTGGTACACATAAACGAGTACCAAAATGTAGCACACCCTAGTCATCAATCACAAACTCCGAATCTCTACCCTGCTAAACACGCTCTAAAATTCAGACAAACGAGTATCGTCGGGCTACGCCTCACGGATACAATCAAGTAGGAGTGGACGGGCGTGGACATGAGCAAGCTTCCCTCCAGCGGAAGTGAACTTGAACTGTACTCTACTATCACACAAGATCTTCCAATCTGTAGAAGACTGTCTCTGAGCTGCGCTCAAATGGAACAAGGTACCTCCGGGCTTACGGCTCAAAACATCAGCTACCACATTTGCCTTGCCCGGGTGATAAAGGATTTCACAATCATAATCCTTCACAAGCTCCATCCAACGGTGCTGCCTCAAATTCAGATCCCGCTGCTGGAAGATGTACTTCAAGCTCTTGTGGTCCGTGAAGATATAACACGACTCTCCGTACAAATAGTGTCTCCAAATCTTAAGCGAAAAGACCACCACGGCCATCTCAAGATCATGAGTGGGATAGTTCTGCTCGTGCTTCTTCAACTGCCAGGAAGCATAAGCGATAACTCTATCATGCTGCATCAACACACAACCTAGCCCCACTCGAGAAGCATCACAATAAACGACATAGCCGTTTGATCCTGAAGGCAAAGATAGAACTGGTGCAGTCGTCAAACGTGTCTTAAACTGCTGGAAACTCTGCTCACATGCCTCAGTCCAAAGAAAAGGAACTCCCTTCCGGGTCAGTCCGGTCAGCGGTGCAGCGATACTCGAGAAATCCTGCATGAAACGGCGGTAATAACCAGCTAAGCCTAAGAAGCTGCGGACCTCTGTCACTAATACAGGTCAGGGCCAAAGCTGTATGGCCTCGATCTTCTTCGGGTCCACTTGTATACCGTCTCCCATAACCACATGACCCAAGAAGTCAACACTATCAAGACAGAATGCGCACTTCGAGAATTTGGCAAATAGATGGTGCTCTCTTAATGTATGCAAGGCAATCCTCAAGTGCTGCTCATGCTCCTCTCGACTTCTGGAATAGACCAGAATGTCGTCAATAAATACAATAATGAACTGGTCGAGGAACGGCCTGAAAATCCGGTTCATCAAATCCATGAACGCTGCTGGGGGATTGGTGAGTCCGAACGACATCACCAAAAACTCATAATGCCCGTAGCGCATATGAAATGTAGTCTTCGGAATTTCATCATTCTGAACCCGCAACTGATGATTACCCGACCTCAAATCAATCTTGGAAAAATGTCCTGCACCCTGGAGCTGATCAAACAAATCATCCATGCGAGGTAAAGGATACCTATTCCGCACCGTAACTCGGTTCAATTAACAATAATCAATACACAACCTCATAATGCCGCCCTTCTTCTTAACGAACAGAACAGGAGCTTTCCAAAGCGAAACACTCGGACGAATAAGTCCCCTGTCAAGTAACTCTTGCAACTGATCCTTAAGCTCTTTAAACTCTGTCGGGGCTATCCGATAAGGCAGTATAGAAATAAGCCCCGTGCCGGGAATCAAATCGATGCAAAACTCGATATCGCGCTCTGGCGGCAATCCAGGTAACTCATCGAGAAATACATCGGGAAACTCTCTCACAATAGGAACCTGGTCCAACGAATCTGCTGTGGCTCCAGTATCACGAATAAAGGCTAAGAATACCCGACATCCTTTCCTAAAGAGCCGACAAGCGCAAAGGGCAGAAATCAAACTCTGAGAGGCGGCACTACGGTCCCCCTGCACAACAAGAACTGACTCGCCTAGAAAACAAAACCTGATTGCTTTATCACGGCAGTCCACAGACGCATAGGAAGTGGCTAACCAGTCCATGCTAAGAAGAACGTCAAAGTGTAACATATCAAGAAGGATCAAATCGACGGATAAATCTCTATCTCCAATACGAACAGCACACGACCGAAACACATGTCGTGCAACAAAAGACTCTCCAACGGGAGTAATCACGATAAGCAGCTGATCTAACAAGGACGACTCTCGGCCCAACCTCGGTACGAAATGTGTGGAAACATATGAGTGCGTAGATCCTGGGTCGAACAATATGCGCACATCGAAAGAACACACTGGAAGAGTACATGTCACTACTGCATTCAACGCCTGCGCATCCTGAGGAGTCAACATAAAAACTCGGGCCTGCCATCTACTAACATCCGGCTATCCTCTACCTCTGCCACCACGTCTCCTCTGAACGAAACCACCATGACCACGAACTCTCTAAGCATAGGTCTGGCATGAAGCAACAACAGGCGTAAGAGGCAATGCTCTCTGAGGTGGATAAGGTGGTATGGTAACATGTGGAACTGCTGCTTCACCCTGGTGTACCTCAGTACAATCTCTGACACGATGATACTGACTCCCACACTGGAAACATCCAGATGACGGCTGCTGACCATATGGGTAAGAGCTATATAACTGGCCTCGTCTCAAGCCTCTGCTACCCCTACGACCTGAAAGGAATCTGTCGTGGCGTCTATATATTTGTCTCCAGGCTGATACATCAGTACGAATCCTCTTCGGTCCCGGAACGACCGAAGTCTCGGAAATACGCTCCTTTTACCAGTAGGGCTGCGTCACCGTGGCTGCATACGTATCAAAATGCTGGGCACCAATAGAGAGGAACAACTCGGTGACTAAGCCTCGTTTAAATCTCTTGACCCGCTTCTCTTCAGTATCCACCAAATAAAGAGCATAAACAAATAGCTGGGTGAACTGAATATCATACTCCGCCACTGTCATATCCGGAGTCTGGCGCAACGACTCAAAGCTGCGAGCTCGAGCATCTCCGACGCTCTGTGGAAGAAAACGAGCGAGAAATACCCTCGTGAACTCATCCCAGGTCATAAGAAGAAGACCTGTGGCTCGAACTCTTTCCAAAGACTTGCACTAAGTCTTGCAAAGACCTTCCAGACGAAAACTAGAGAACCCTACCAATCTCGCATCGAAGCATCTCAACGAACGACAGATCTTGGCCATCCGGTCGAGGAACGACTGTGGATCCTCAGCCGCGTCGGTGCCGGTGAAAACCGGAGGCTTCAGCCTCATAAGCTTTGATAAGGATACGACGATAATCTCGGTAGCGGTAGATATAACTTTCTGAGCAGTAGGTACCATCACGGTCCCCATAATTGGTGGAACAACCTCCAATCTTTGTACTCGACTGGTCTCAACTAACGATCCCACCATCCGACGCAAATCCTGAATACTGGCCTCTAGCCTAGCAATACATCCTGGAGAAGGTAGATCAATCTGCTCTTGTAGAATAGGCATACCGCCCTGGTCAGTTCATGTCTCAGACGAGCCTTCCCTGACCTCGGCTCTAGCGGCTGCTCTCTGTGCCCTCGTAGTCTTTGGCGGCATAATGGATGGATCAAGGAAACATGATGCGATAAGAACATGGAAATCGAATCATAAGGATATATATAATCAAGGAAGGAATTACAAGCAAATATGTCTTAAGGTCACTTAGGCGGAGTACCGTGTCGTAAGTATGCCACGGAACATACACACGCTACGTCACTCTTCTTAAGCTACCTACTCTATCATACCAAGGGTCATCCTACACTCCGAAAGGTAAAACCTAGCGCTCCGATACCAATTTTTTCACGACCCAAATTAGGAACGCGACCGGCACATAAATCACGCGACGTCTAAAGGATTAACGCAATTCAAGTTAGCCGAAAACCCAGAAATCTAAACCAAGAAAGGAAGTAAGTGATAAAACATTAGTAACAAGAAAAAGAACATTTAAAATCTCAAGTTAAAATCTCAAAACATAAATTTATTTTCTTAAAAATTTCGGCAGCATCTCCTTTGTAAAAACTAGCCCCAAACGGGTACAAACAAAGAATATATATAAAGCATCCCCAAACGGGAACAACTCATGCCTAAAGGCGGAACACAACCACAACAGGTATATACGACGCCGTAGCATAGGAATAAGCAAATAAGAAAGGGGAAAATCACAATAAAAGGTAAAACAACATCGCAACATAAATAAAAGCCGGCTCATACGAGCTCGACACCCAGAGTCACAAATAATACAATATCGAGCATCACAAATCTTGTCTTTAAGTCAAATATATGTGAGTGGTAGATGGAGAGTACTAGATACAAAATGAGATATACAATGGAATCATACGGATACTCGCAAAAACCCACCTACGCCAAAATCATGACCAAGAATAGCGGTATCCGCAGAAGTAGATGCAATAAGGAGCCCTGCCACGACTACACTGAGGGTCAAGCCTGCAAAACACTGTAGCACAACGGGGGTGAGTTGCCAACTCGTGAATAGTAAATAACATCGTACAGATAATCGCAAGTATGCACGAAAAGCTATAACTGAAATATGCAGTCTGATGGCATAAGTATAACAGTACAGATATGCAGCAAATCATGATCAATGTACACCACTATGGTACAACAACTACATGAAACAGTACATGTCAAATAAATCCTAAGTATGGGATAAAACATAAAACCTCATCAATAAATCATCATCATGGAAAACCGGTGTCCATCAACGACACCCCAAATTCCAATATCTCAGGCGCCGCATACTCAGATCGGCCCTCATATCTATCTCATCTTATAACTCCAAAACGGTATCCTCCAGATATTCGTCGAGTTTCCATACAATCACCGGTAGATAGTGCTCCCTTTACCAGGCTCATCGTCAACTGCACAACAATCTTTTCTTGCCCCAGGTACCGTATCGGGTCCACCATGTACTCGCTGACGGATTGTCCAACTCCTCGAATCGGGTCTCGAAAACAAGCTCAGAACCGAGAAAACTCATGTTGGACGCCTCGAAATCACATCACGAGAAACCGCGTTTTTAAAAACGGTTTATAATTTCCTTTGAAAAATATATCCGCGGTTCTCAAATCCAGAAATCTCATGAAAACAGTATCTCAATACATATATCCATGAAGTACGATGTATGCAACATAGAATAATAATGTGAGCTTATCAAGGGAAAAACACTCTTTTTAAATATATCAAGTTTGAAAAGTATCTGACGGTTTCCCAAATCCACGCAATCGAAATACAACATCATATGAGAGTGAATATGTGACTATAGCAATGTATATATGTATGCATGTATGTATGTACATATGATGCAATAGAACAAGAACCAATATCTACCAATTAACAATAATAGAAGCGGTACAATATATTATCCATGGTAATTTCTATAGTGTGTGTGTCTTGGCAATTACTAACGGTGTGTGTGTGTGGCATACAATTCAGTGCTCATGCAATATGAACCGCTACTAATAGTGCAGTGTCCAATTAATACTATGTCAACGTACAACAGGTAATAGGATGTGCAAAATGATGCTCATGCGCAAACAATATATATACGTATAAGCATAAGGTTATATCACTGAATCTATCCCTCAGTGCTTAGCGCCATACAGGGGATTCCGCCATAGATGTTAAATCTACTCATCGGACGATCTCGAGCTAGTTGTATCCGATCACCTCCTTCCTCCTCCTGACTGCGTCCGATTCCCCACCAGTGATCCTAATATCACACAAAACCAAAACTCATGAAATTAGTAACCTTTTAAATCAGACTCGGACACTATGCCAAATTAACGAATCGGCTCCTACAAGCTACCAAGTGTTAGCTTAGCGGACTAAACGCATGCAACGACTCCCTAGACCAACCCTACGGTGGATAACACACGAAACACTTAAACCAAACAAATCCGTATCGCACGTTACCGAAACACTTGAATCTTGCTAAACAGTCCCAGATTTTTCCTACAGATAATATAGGAAAAACAAAGTGTACCAAAAGTCCTAAGTGACCCACAAAGAGCTACCGACAAAAACCCAACTTCCCAGGCTTTTGAAAAACCGGCGGCGCCGGCCATATAGGGAATGTCGCCGGTCTATTGGTGAGAGGCGGGGTCCGGGTTTCTAGGGTATCTTTAAGGCTCTAACATCAATTTAATGTGTTGTTAGATTAATTCGTGGATCATCGTAACCATAGCAGATTCAACAGAGACACAACAAGCTAAGAAAAATACGATATTTATCACAAAACTATAACTTTAAGGTTTAAAACTGAAACTAATTAGCGCACAACTTCCTTAGAGCCTAATTAATAGTTTGAGATCAATACCTCACTAAAAATTAGGAAAAACCTTAGCTTTCCAAGCTCCAAGTCATCACAAGAAGGTTTAAGCAAGCTTAGTGAAGTTTTAGTGAGGTTTGATGAAGGTTTATGCTTATGGTTAGTGGTGAAAATATAATCAAGAGAAGGTTTTGGTGAAGAAGAAGATGAATGAGGGATAGTGATAGTTGTGAGGGATAATGAGAGAGTGAGAGAGTGAAGGTGAGAGAAGAGCCATGCTCTTCCTCTCTCCTCATTAAATGCCCCCATACCTTGCCATGCCTCAACTCTTCCTTATTCTTTTCTATTATCATTTTAAGTTAAATTTCTTTTACTTAAAACACAATATATATATGTGTGTGTGTGTGTATGTGTGTGTGTGTGTAAATGCCACAAGACAATTAATATGGTTAAGGTGCCATGGCTAGTAAAATATGGTTAACACCTCCTTAACCCTAATTAAGCATGCACATGAGTGCGCAAGTATAAAAATAATTAAATAAAATATTAATTAATTAAAATAAAATATGTGAAAATAATTATTGGTTAAATTTTATTAAAACCCCGCATTATAACGCTCAATTAACTCTAATCGCATTCTAAGGTGTTACACCTAAAGGCAGAAACCATATCGGGAGTTTCAACTGTTGAAACTTGCAATGAGATTTCAATCCTTCTATGGAGTAGGTAATTTGTTGATCTTTAGTCAAGGTTACCATGCTGTGATAGTTGGGTCCCGATTCTTACCGTGAGTAATAGTTACTCTCAGGATATAATCCCGGATAATTCCCTTTTTAGGGTTTTAAGGAGGATTTGACGGAATAGTGTGAGCTATCCTGATTAGATATATATACCAGTCTAATCTTGATAGAGTGCACGACGAGTGTTTCTTTTCTCTCACTCTGGCAGCGACCTATGACTGACCCTAAACTAAAAACTCATAAATATAGTTAACCGAACCTTTTTACAATGAATGGCTTTGGAATGTCACGATTACCTTATTTTACGACATAGTCGCATATGTTCTTACCCCTCCCACTTCCCCTTTTGCTTCCCCTAGAACACTCTGTATATGATACAGAGATCCATATTGCTTAGAAGGCCATCGTATAGTGTAACGTTTTAAAAAAAAATTAGAATAATTATAGATGAATTAGTGGTAAACATGTGTTTTTCAATAAAACCTAGTTAATAGTTATTTCCACATAGACATAAATATACCTATTTTCTTATATAATTATTTATTAATTATGTATTTAATTAGTTATTTATTTAATTAGTTATTTATTTAATTATTTGTTTATTTATTTATTTATTAAAAATTATATTTTAAATGCACTTACACACTAATCTAGTGTTAACCATAGGTTAGTATAGGTTTAAACAAGATTTTTGCAACCATGACAACCAAAACATATTTTTTAAACATGCTTATTCATTTAAAAATTATGGATGGTTTTAGTTTTTCTTGTGAAAAAGAAAAATAAAAATAAAATTGAATAAGAGGCATGGTGCATTAAATGAGGGGTGAGGGGTGTGCCATGGCTTGAGCCCTCTCTCACTCTCTAGATATTTCTTCTTCTCTTCTTAGAACAAAAATCCTTCTCTAGCTCACTTAAAACCCTACCAAATCACCATAAATCTTTCATTAAACCTTTCCAAAATCATAATCCAAACCTCTTCAAAAGTTTCCTTCAAGCAAGTTTTCATTTTGGGGGCTATCTTATCAAGTTAGGGTCTTCTTTATCTCTTGGTAAGGTATGAGTCAAGTTTACTTCATGTTTTGATAATATCTTGTCATAATTGTTCTTAATTAGGTTTTAGGGTAGTAATTAAAGCAAATCTTAAGTTTCTAGAGAGGGTTAAGTCAAGTTTAGGGTTTTAATGACTTCTAGGGTAATCATGACTCATATTAGAGTAGTTAAGAGTAGTTTAGCGTCTAATAGTCTTGTTACACTACCAAGTTTTCACTAAAACACCTTAATGTGTGTTAAATATCATTTTAGTTAAAGATTAAGGTTTTTACGGGATCTGCTATCAACCCAGACACTTTTGTGAGAAGTTGCAATTACTGTAAGATAGTTTTTGGACCAGGAATTCACCCTCAAAACCCGAGCCCCCATATAGACTTTGTGGCCAAAATTTTATTAGTTTTGGCCGCAATTTGCGGCCGGGTTGGGGGGTCAGGAGGGGGGTCTTGGTTGAGGGCTCTCTGTTGCTCTATTTAGGTCCCTGGTGTGTGAAACTTTCTCTAGTTGTACCCCTATAAAAATCTGGGACCATTTTACCTTAAATTAAGCGTTTTGTTAATGTATGATACGAATGTTTCGATTCTAGTTTTGACGTTTTATTTGGAAAACAGCCCTTAGGGGTTGTTGGATATGTATGCCCTAGAGGCCATTATTGTATATTTATACATGTGGATGCTAGGGTATGTATGTAAAGGACAATCTTGCTCAGTTATATAGTATATTATTTGAGTTGTCTTTATTATGATATGTGTGTTTGTTTCTTCTGATGCTTTATCCTGCTTGCACATACTGATAAAGACTTGATACAGTAGTATACTATTATGGTTTGAGTTTATCTTAACATGTGCATATGTTATACTCGTTATTACATATGGCAGTTACATGTTGACAAAGCCCGCAGGATCTTGCTTGACTACCAGCGTTATGGTGGCGATCATACTTGTGGGAGCTGGGTAGTCCATAAGCACATCCTTAAAAGGTCCTTAGTCGTGTGAGTATCGAGACTGCACATCGATATTCTAGAGTAGACTGGTGTATACGTTTCTAGACCCCGACAAGGGGGATGGTTGGTCCCGCAGCTATTGGTCTGATGCGCCTAAGATCATATACAGGTGTTCACTGGGTGTGAGTACACTGGATGGATTCGTCGAGAACCTCTAGATGGTATTATACCTATCGTCAGATAGAGGTTCTCAGGTGACATGAGTACAAGTTAGTCTTAGGACCTTAGATCGTCATTTGTCTCGTGTAAATTCCTACTGTGCTTTGATCACTACTCTACCACGGCTCTACTGAGTCGTGCAAAAAGGTTTTGGTCGGGTGCAGTCCTGAGCCACATGGAGGCAGTAATTGATTATCAAGGATTTGTCTCTCTCGGTATTGGGAGTCGATATCGTACTATATTTGATTGGTCA
Organism: Agapanthus africanus; assembly: GCA_030015575.1. Classification (NCBI taxonomy): domain Eukaryota; kingdom Viridiplantae; phylum Streptophyta; class Magnoliopsida; order Asparagales; family Amaryllidaceae; genus Agapanthus; species Agapanthus africanus. The sequence goes on along the minus strand of CM057342.1, from coordinate 387,926,353 downwards.
GGACCATAATATCTTGGCCAAGGCAGTTAGGATTTACTGATAGGTTGATAAGTAGTTTCCTGGATTGGTTCTGAGCCGCATCAGCATGAATTATCAGGTTATTAGGGTCTGACATTTACCACCCCCTAGATCCGATATGCGATACTTTTAGAAGAAGAGACCGGACTGTACGGAGATTGTCACGGATAGGCTCAGCAGGGATCCAGATGAGTTTTCTCGTCGGCCTTCCTTTTCGACAGGTTTCCGGATAGCCGTTACGTACATCTAGTGCTGCTGATGTGGTTGTAGTTATGGATTTATCCAGTAACTCACTGCCGGCGTACTGTCGAGTCTTTAGAGTCCCACACAGAGGGTTTCCCTACTTCGGGCGAAATGATGTAGAGGCCGTATGATTTTACGGCAGGGGTTCGATCATATACATGTACTAGCTACACAGATCATGATTCGAAAGGATAATACTAGTGGGCTTTAGTTTAAGCCAGATCCTAGTATTATATTGTTGGATTATTTTCGTCTCTTTGTATTCGTATTTTTCGGAATACGGATACAGGTATGTATATAAGGTGAAGGGTATTCTTGTAATTTTTTACAAGGGTGCTTCTAGAAGAAGACACCTCATTACTGTTTTAACCATATTAGTTAAATGTTTAATGAAGTGGAGGTATGAGGTGTTCATTTGTATTAAATGAAGCATAGCTACTTGGTACTCATGTAGTGACTCATGGTTTACTATTGAAGCAAAGGTGGCTTCAAGATATTTTGGTGAATTATTGGATTCTTAATAATTCACAAGTGTTAGCCATTCTTTATTCTATGCTCACTACAACACTCTCATCTCCTCCAATCTCTCTTCTTTTACCTCAAACCCTAATAGTCTCATGTGTTGAGAAACCTAGGGTTCTTGAGACAAAGCAATCCATTATCACTCTCTACATCCTTTAGGCTACTTAGATTAGCATACTAATTAACCTAGTTATCTCAGTTTAGAGGTAATAGCTCAAACTAGACACTCTCGGGCGGATCATCTTTGACACGAGGAGGCCAACGATCAAGCGCGATCCATACACTCTTCAAGGAGCTAAAGAAGATGAGTAAAGACCCAAAGGACTTAAGCCTTTAGGTATAAATTTCTATCATGGTAGATAGAACCCTTTAGCTTTCTAGTTAGGTTTATGGTAGATCCGGTGTTAACGAGTTATTCTAGCACCAGTTTAATTCGTATAAAAAAATTTGTTCCGCAAACGGCCACGGATGATGGCCAGGGCGTTAGTGTAACCCAACATGGTATCAGAGCCACCCTATACACCCATACTAGCTAGTTTAGACGTGTTCAAAATATTGATCAACAAAAATTTTCGAAACCGCAATTCCAATTTCACATTTTCTGTCGATTTTTAAAAGTTTTCAAAAAATATTTCCAGTGACCTTAAAAATACATGCAGGGATTTTTAGAGAGAGACAAGAAATTTGAGACCATGAACCCTTAACTTCCATGCTTGTTTACCGTGGTTCCGCGGCCTGAGTTAGGTTACTGTGCACAAAACCTCTTCTGGGGCTCTAATGTGTGGAATTATGATTTTTGGGATGTATATTTTTGGCCCAGATTTGTTTGAGTACTGGTTAGCACTTGGGGCCTATACGGAAAAGTTTAGTTGATCGAAATTTTAAATACATGTGTTTCAGTGCATACATTACTATCTGCGACCGTGAATGTCATTAGAGCGGTACAACCCGTCTAATTGCTATATGTTCTATTAGACGGGTTTGCGAACATGACATTCACATTGATGTTCCGTGTTTGTGCTGAGGTTGTTGTTGGATTGTCGTGTGGGATAGCCGATGTTGCAATGATAGTAGTACAGTTCTGATTCATTTGTATATTCATATTGCAGGGCGAGCGTCCGACATGTAGTCTGCTATCTTTGCCGGATTGTATATTATTTGATTGGGGCATGACCGGGTTGAGGTCGATTTCACCCTTGTTATTTTCATTTTCTTTACTAGGATTCCCCGCGGTGGAGTGCTCGAATAGCCGGGTTCTAGAGGGCAACAAGCCCGCATCTCATGGTGTTAAGAAGGAGGGGGCTTTACTTTATAATTGGCGGGCTATTCGCCGCACTTGTAGGGGGTATAGGATGACCCATGGAGGGACGCTCAAGTTATCGAATCTCGTGAATTGCTGGGTGGCCCATTCACTTTGTTGATTGGGGTTGCCTCACTTCTGGGATTAGCGGGTAACTTGCCGCGCTCGTAAGGGTCCAGGTTATCATTGCATGGGCTATCCACATGACCGGGAACGTCGGGTTTTATTTGCGGCTCAAGTGAAACCTGAGGCTCCAAGATTATCCACCATTCTGTGTTGCTTGCTGAGATTCTGTGATGTTTCTTATATCATGCCTGGGACGAATGTTATATATATTTATATATATACTAGTAGATGTTGTATATATTTTGCACCCGCGCTAGTCCTGGCCCCGCTCTACCGTTTGTTAAGTAACCTAACGGTGCATGACAGGGCCCCGTAGCGAATGCGGATGGCATATATGTACATTGTATTTTCGTTCTTTTCTGGTGTGATAGGATTAATTGATGGGACCGCATTAATTTTGATTAATGCAAGATAAGAAACCTAAAAAGATGTTGTTGGAACAGATTTCTAAAAACTATAGTTATATTCTTTCGCTTTGCATAGTGGCGTTCGGTCATGAACATCCATCACCTCATTCTACGAGACAAGATTCTAGATCCCTTCGCGGGGAGTGACCTCTTGAGGAAAAGTTTATACTGTAGATTACTCGGTTTTCTTCAAAACCAATAGTTTTCAAAAGCGGAGCTTAAGCCACTCCTTTTCAAAGTTATCCGGTTCCTTCAATTATATCAAGTTCAATACGTTCACGGTTTTTCACCAAAAACGATCCTTAGCCCTCCGTCATTTCGGATAAAAAGCATATAGTATTCATGCGGTGTTTGTTGGCCAAAGTCAAGGCATCGTGAATGGTAGATATATGTTGCTTATCGGTAGCATAGATAGATGCATTGGTTTAGGACAGTCGTACCACCTTGTTAGCCAAAGTCAAGGGTGTGTACGGGTGGGTCTAAATCAATCTGGACAATGACGGGAAGAACTTGACTTGCGCGTTATGATTTGTTGGCCAAAGTCAAGGTCATAAGCGCTTGGGGCAAAAACCACATCGGGAGTTTCAAATATACAAGAAACTTGCTAGTGTTGCATATCCTCTGGAGTGTGGTAACTAGAGTGGCTTCCATCTATTTTATCACGCGATGATAGTTGGATCCCGATCCTATTGATGAGTAGGATTACTCTTGGAATATTATTTCACTTAACAATCAATGTTATAAACAAAGTAGGTGTCTAGAACGGTGTTAGCAGGGCTACGCCTTTAGGGAAAAACGGTTATATAATTAAGGAACTTCGCGAAAGCGTTGGAAAACCTCCCTCAAAGTACCGATACTAGCCTGGCCGAAAGGTTAAGCAAGTATTATAACGTGTGATTAATCCTGACTATTTCTCCTTTTAAGGTTTGATGGAGAATTCGAGGAAACAGTGGGAGCCATCCAGATTAGATAAATTAATAACCAATCTAATTTTGTAAGAGCGCACGCCGAGTGTCTTTTTTCTCTCTCTCTCCAGGTAGCAACCATTTCACGCCCTAATCAAGATAATAAAATGTATCGCTTGACCGATCCGAATTCTTATTCGGGGCTGGGGAACGTTGGTTTGGGTCTGATTTATTACAACAATCATGAGTATGAGCAAAGGAAAGAGGATTGCATGAATTCCTTGATGACCCCAACGAAGAAGAAGTGTACTGTTGCATCTCCTTCAGGTGTTCTTGTTATTGAGAACCGCTTTTCGGTCAGTCCTACCTCCTGGGTACTAGATACCGGATTAGGATCTCATATCTGTAATTTATTGCAGGGACTGAGAAAAAGTAGGATGGTTGGACCTGGTAAAATGTCCCTCAGAGTAGGAAATAGAGCACAAGTTAATGCTGCAGTCGTCGGTGAATATCACCTAGCATTGCTAAGTGGCAATACTATGATTTTGAACAATTGTTACTATGTACCTTCCATGGTTTGCAACATCATATCAGTTTCTGTCACGACCCACCCCCAATACAGAGAGTATTGTCCGCTCTGGCCGAAGCCGCACGGTTTTGTCCTTCGGGACGAACAGGACCCGGCCAGGGGCCACTTCCTAGGGGGTCACCCATCCCAAGACTTCCCTGGCCCGAGCACGCTTAACTACGGAGTTCTCAAACTCCTGTAGTGCCAGTTCACTTAAAAGGCGCCTCTGTATTGAAGAGCGGTATTATTCCATTTATAGCACAGATCTGTCCTCTTTCGGAATGTCATCCGAAGATTCCCCATTGTTTTACAGTGGGTCCCCATGCTGATCTGGTATAAATGGGTATACCAGATAATACATGGGGTATTACATTCTCCCCCACTTAGAACAATGGTTCGTCCTCGAACCACAGACCTACTATTGAGGAACCAGCTCTGATACCATTCTGTCACGACCCACCCCCAATACAGAGAGTATTGTCCGCTCTGGCCGAAGTCGCACGGTTTTGTCCTTCGGGGCGAACAGGACCCGACCAGGGGCCACTTCCCAGGAGGTCACCCATCCCAGGACTTCCCTAGCCCGAGCACGCTTAACTATGGAGTTCTCAAACTTCTGTAGTGCCAGTTCACTTAAAAGATGCCTCTGTATTGAAGAGCGGCACAGATCTGTCCTCTTTCGGAATGTCATCCGAAGATTCCCCATTGGTTTACAGTAGGTCCCCATGCTGATCTGGTATAAATAGGTATACCAGATAATACATGGGGTATTACAGTTTCTTTACTTGATAAAGATAGATATAAGTTTGTTCTTGATAGAAATATCATGAACATTTACTTTGATAAGGTATTGGTTGCAGAAGGTATACTGTTTAATTGTATCTATGTTGTAAATCAGAACGTAGTTTTCAATATACAAAACACATGCAAGAGGAAAAGTTCAGAAGAGAACGAATCCTACTTGTGGCATTATAGACTTGGTCATATCGGAGAGAAAAGACTAAGTAAATTGCATAAGGATGGATATTTGAATACGTTCGAATTTTCATCTTATGAAACTTGTCAGTCTTGTCTCAAAGGAAAAATGACCAAATCTCACCGGACACGGAGAAAGAGTAGCATAGCTCTTGGGACTCATACACAGTGATGTATATGGTCCAATGTCTATACATGCAAGGGGTGGGTTCTCGTACTTCATCACATTCATTGACGATCTCTCTAGGTTCGGATATGTGTATCTAATGAAACACAAATCTGAAGGTTTTGAGAAATTCAAAGAATACAGAAACGAAGTAGAGAACCAGACTGGCAAAAGTATCAAGATCCTCCGATCTGATAGAGGAGGGGAATTCTGGGACTTTCTAAAAGAGAATGGTATTCTCTCTTAGCCTACTCCTCCATATACACCACAGCACAACGGTGTATCGGAGCGGAGGAACCATACCCTATTGAACATGGTTCGCTCCATGATGAGTAATATTGAGTTACCTCTTTCATTCTTGGGGTTTGCTCTTGAATCAGCTGCATTCATATTGAATAAAGCTTCGATAAAATCAGTGCCTACCACCCTATATGAAATATGGAGTGGGAAGAGACCATGTCTTAATCACATTAAGATATGGGGATGTCCTGCCTTTGTTAAAAAGCAGAACCCTGGTAAACTCGAGGCAAGGTCTGTATTGTGCAAGTTTGTGGGATACCCTAAGCATTCAAAGGGATATTTGTTCTACCATATTGAGGAATAAAAGGTTTTTGTATCTCGCCACGCTACCTTTTTGGAAAGGGAATTTCTTGCAAGAGAAATTAGTAGGAGTACGGTAGAACTGGAAGAAATTTCTGAACCACAAACTGTAACAGAAGATTTGGTAGAACCCCTAGATTCTGTAATACCCGACGAACCTCAGCCACTCCGCAGATCTAGTAGGATTTCTCATCCGCCCGATAGATACTACAGTTTTCTCATAAACGGGGATCGAGAGGATTGCATCTTGGAAGAAGATATCCTACTAGTTTCAGGCATGCCATTATCAGTAGGGACTCTGATAAGTGGTTGGATGCTATGCGATCTGAAATGGAGTCCATGTACACCAATAAAGTGTGGACCTTGGATATTGCTCCACCTGGGGTAAAACCCGTTGGATGCAAATGGATTTACAAAAGGAAGTTTGTTATAGATGGGCAGTTGGAAACCTATATGGCAAGAATCGTTATAAAAGGTTTTCGTCAAAGACAAGGAGTGGACTATGACAAAACCTTTTCTCCGGTGGCTATGCTCAAATCCATTCGGATCCTACTTGTTATTGCTGCCTTCCATGACTATGAAATCTGGCAGATGTACGTAAAAACGGAATTTCTAAATGGAGGTTTGGAAGAGTGCATTTATATGGATCAACCAGAAGGTTTTGTAGACATTGAGAGCAGCGGGAAGGTGTGAAAGTTGCTTAAATCTATTTATGGATTAATGCAGGCATCGCGGAGCTGGAACATCTGTTTTGATGAAATAGTCAAGGAATTTTACTTCATCAAGAACGAGGATGAGCCTAGTATAAATAAGAAGATTGTAGGACGAGCTGTCGTATTCCTAGTCTTGTACATGGATAGGAAACGATATTCCTATGCTACAATCGGTAAGCTGTTCTTATCACAATGGTTCTCCATGAAGGACCTGGATGAAGCCTCGTACATTCTAGGGATCAAGATCTACAGAGATAGATCCAAGAGATTATTGGTACTTTCGCAGTCCAGGTACATAGAGTCCGTACTAAAGAGATTTAGTATGGAAGATTCCAAGCGCGGTAACATACCCGCATTGCACGGAATCACCCTCTCTAAAGAGATGTCTCCCAAGCTGATGAAAAGAGGGTTCACATGAGCACTATAACCTACGCTTCGGCCGTAGGAACTATAATGTATGCGATACTATGTACAAGCCCAGATGTAGCTTACGCGCTTAGCGTGGTGAGCCAGTATCAGTCAAACCCGGGTGAGAATCACTGAACAGCATTGAAGAACATTCTCAAGTACCTTAGAAGGACTAAGGAGATGTTCTTGGTATTAGGTAATGGAGAACTTAAGGTCGATTCATTTACCGATTCAAGCTTCCAAAGTGACAAGGATGACAACAAGTCTGTCTCGGGTTTTGTGTTTACCCCCAATGGAGGGGCGGTGTGTTGGAAGAGCTCCAAACAGGACACCGTCGCCGACTCGACGATGGAGGCTGAATACATTACTGCAAACGATGCCGCAAAAGAAGCGGTCTAGAAGAAGAAGTTCATTACTGAACTTCAGGTATTTCCAACCATTGTTGATCCAATATCTCTGTATTATGATAACAATAGGGCTATAACTTTAGCGAAGGAACCATGGTCCCATCAGAAATCCAGACACATCTTGAGGCGGTATCACACCTGATCTGGGAGATCATAGATCGCCAGGAGATCGAGGTCCAGAGAGTGGATACAAAAGACAACACGGCGGATCAATTTACGAAAGCCCTCCCTCAAGCACAATTCGAGTGACTTTTTGAGATGTTGGGTATGCGATACGCTAACAGCTGGCCTTAGAGCAGACGTTGGGTACTCGGTACGCCAATATATAGCCTTAGTGCAAGTGGGAGATTGTTGGATATGTATGCCCTAGAGCCATTATTGTATATGTATACATGTGGATGCTAGGGAAATGTATGTACAGGACAATCTTGCTCAGTTATATTGTATATTATTTGAGTTGTCTTTATCATGATATATGTGTTTGTTTCTTCTGATGCCTTATCCTGCTTGCACATATTGATAAAGACTTGATACAGTAGTATACTGTCATGACTCGGAAAAGGCACATGACTGGAACTTGAATCATATGAAGTCTATAGGACCCCTTCTAATTCAAGTAAACAAAAAGCCCAGAAATCTAAACCTATTAGGGAAAATAGTGGAGGTGAAGTTTTGAAATGACGGTATAATGAAAACAAGTTCTTTCTTTATATACATAAGTAATGATATGTGAAAACACAGTCTTTGTATCTAACTTGAAAATATTTTCGTTATTAAAAATTTGGGCAGTACCTCCTTTGTATATTTTAATCTGAAAACAGTACAAGCAATATCATTTAAGGCATCCCCAAGAGGGAGCTATCTCTTCGCCAATTGGCGGAAACAACCATGCATATAATGCAATATACAACGCCGAAGGCGAGAATCAAAACTCAGAAGAAGATAAGAAAAACACGCATCATCAAGAAAACCAGAAAACATCAATAAATACATGAGCACGACTCTAAGGCTGAAAGAATATAGAAGCTGTGGTTATCTAAGTCAACTAAATATACAAGTCTAGTTGATGGAGCTTACTAGATACAACTGAAATAAATAAAAGTACAACGGTGGTCATGATGCAAGTGAACCCACCCACCAAAGCAATCACCCGGAACGAAGTGGTGTGACAGCAAAGACGCCATGGAACTTCTACGGCTAAACCTGCAAGAAATTGTGGCACAACGGGGGTGAGTTACCAACTCATGAGTAGATGACATCACCGAGTAGAAACCGAATGTATAACGATCTCCTAGGTCATACCATGCTGTACTCATAATATACTGAAATATCTAGTAGTGGTAAGGGTAATCATCTAAACGTTACTGTAATACCGTGTACTCGTGTCAGTGTCACTAAGCAGCAACAAGTCATATATCTGATGTATGAATGCATCATAAATGAAACAATCAGCCACGAAATCTAGATATATTTGGTATAAGAAAATCTTGTGTAATAAAGCTGGAACTGTTGGATATATATATGCCCTAGAGGCTATTATATGTATAGTGGATGCTTGGACATGTATATATGTATATAGATTACTTTCTTTCTTGACATGATAGTATGCTATCTGGTTTACTTTATCTTGACATGTTCATTTGATCATGCATTTTATTCATTTGGAACATGTTGATAAAGCCCTTAGGATATTTGCTTGACTACTCCGACTATGATGCGGATCATACTAGTGGGACACGTTTAGTTTATAAGTATATCCTTGAACAGTTCCTAGTTGTGGGTGTATCGAGACAGGGCATCGATATTCCAGAGTAGACTAGTGTATACCATTCTTGTCCCATATGATGGGCGATGGATGATCCCATATCCATCTGGTGTGGTGACACCAAAGATTGTATGTGGGTGCTCAGTGGAGACTGGGTACACTGAACGGACTCACCGAGAACTCCTATGTGGTATTATATCTATCATCGGATGGCAGTTCTCAGGTGACACTGGTACAGATTAGTCTGTAGACCCAAGATCGTCATAGAGTCTTGTGTGTCCTCCCAATGAACTTTGATCTCCACCATACTACGGCTCTACTGAGTCGTGCGAACAGGTGGATTTTGGGTACGGTCTCGAGACACATGGAGGCAATGAGCAATAGGAGGGGTTTCTTCTCTCTCGGTTTTGGGGGTTGATGTTGTGCTATGCTCGTTTGGCTATAACAGGAAGTCCTTGGCCAGGGCTGCTAAGATTTACTGATAAGTGTTATGAGTAGTTTCTCGATATGTTATGAGCCATACACCAGCATGACTTATTGAGTTATTGGGGTCGACGATACCATCCCTAGACTCGATATGCAACATATCTGACGAGGAGACCGGACTGTACGGTAAGTGTTGCCAGATGGCTCGACGGGAGTTTTGACAGCTTTGCTAGTTTTCTTCCGATCGCTCAATACCCGGGTGGCCGTTATGTTTAGCTGACCGCTTGCGGCTTATGGGTGTTTGATATGATCATCACCCACTGCCGGCGTATTGACGAGTCTTAGAGTCCTACACATGAGTTTTCTATGTAAGTCCGTGTTGCCCACCCCGGTGCTTACGGGGAGGCGGAAAACATAATAAAAATTTGATTTTTATCAACTATAGGCAACATGGACTATGCTTTAAGGATCTTGGCTAAACATAAACTTGCTAACCCTAACTACAAAGTAGCTAAGTGATGGAAAGGTTATACCTTGAGCTCAAAGTCCTTCTCTCCTTGCTCCTTGGAATGGTTGAAAGAGTTCACCTTGCTTGTCTTCTCCCGTCAAAGAACGATCCACCCGAAAGCCACTACCTTTAGCTTCAACTCCAAGCTAGGAGTAACTAGAGTGCAAGAAATGCTAAGACTTGAACCCTAGAAGAGAGTAGAGAAGATCAAGAGAGGGTTTTTCTCAAGCTTTTTTGTTTCTCAACACATGAGAGGGAGAGAGCTTGAGGGAGAGGATGAACAAGAGAGAGAAATAATATGAGAGAATGAATTATTAGTGAGCCATTCTCACTAATATGTATGGATAATTTTAATTGGATAATTAGCTTGAAAATTGTCATGATAAATCATGACATGACCATTATCATTTCAATTTTGCAAAGATCAAAGAGCATCTTCCAAATGAAATGATTATGGTCAAGTTGTCAACAAGGTCAACAAGTCAATGAAGTCAAATTGTCAACAACAACCATGCACAATTATTAAGCTAATTATCAATTAACTATAATCCACACAAAATCAATAGGGTTAATAAAATGACAAAAGCCATTAACCCTAAACAAGGTCCTCTCCCCCAATCTCAAGCAACTGTGCATACGCACCCGCATTCGTGATCCGAGGAACACGAATACTCTGAGAAAAACCAATCTCAAATCATATACTAGGATCCGGCTTAAACCAAAGCCCGCTAGTATAAACTGTCCGGACAGCAAACGTGCACAAGTGCGCGGATGCGAACGAACCCTGTCGCAAAACCATGCGACCTCTACTCATTTTGCCTAAAGGCGAATAGCTCTCTGTGTGGGACTCTAAAGACTCGACACTACGCTGGCAGTGGGTTTAACCACAGACCGCAAGCGGCACTAGCTGTACGTAACGGTCCCCAGGTAGATGTCGATAAGAAGACTGACGAGGTGAACCCCATCTGCACTCCTACTGAGCCTGTATGTGACAGTCTCCGTACAGTCCGGTCTGTTCGTCTGATACATCGCATGGCGGGCCTAGGGGGGCGGTGAACGTCAGTCCCCTAATAGCGGTACAAGTCGTGTCGGAGTGTAGCCCAGAACACCCTGAGATAACACTGGAAACCTACCAGTATATCTCGCTTGCCCTGGCCAGGGACTACTCGTGTAATGGCTCTCCTAGACACAGCGCGATGTCAACCCCCAATACCGGGAGAGACGAATCCTGTCTAACCGTCACTGCCTCCAAGTGCTTCGGGACTGCACCCAAAAACTACCTGTTTGCACGACTCCTTCAAGCCGTGGTAGGGTGGTAATCAAAGTGCAGTGGGAACACACTCGAGGCGAAGTGACAGTGTCAAGTCAGCGGACTAAGCTGTACTCATGTCACCTGGGAACTGATAACTGACGATAGGTATATTACCAACCAACAGTTCCCGACGAGTCCTGTCCAGTGTACTCGTAACCTAACGAGCACCCGCATACTATCCCAAGTACGACGTACTAACGGCTGTGGGACAGACCGTCTCCCACACTGGGATGAGAAGCGCATACGCTAGTCTACTCCGGAGTATCGATACCCTGTCTCGATAGTCCAACGACCAGGGACCTGTATAAGGATGTGCTTATAGATTACCCAGCTCCCACGAGTGCGAGCGCCATCACAACGCTGGTAATCAAGCAAAGATCCTAAGGGCTCTACTAATATGTATACCAGCAATATGCTAAAAGAAACACATGCACATATTAAAGCAGAGACAAACCAAGTAGCATACTACCATTTCGAGCAAGATTGTATATACAACTGTGAATATCCCAAGCTTCCATTAAGTAATATACAAACTAGTATGATACAGTAATGGCCTCTAGGGCATATACACTAACAATCTCCCACTTGCACTAAGGCCATGTACTGGCGTATCGAAGACCTATCATCTCGATCAGCCGCTCGAACTGAGTCTGGGGCAAGGCCTTGGTGAATGGATCTGCTGTGTTATCCTCTGATGCAACTCTCCGGACCTCGATCTCCTGGCGATCCACGATCTCCCTGATCAGGTGATACCGCCTTAAGATGTGTCTGGATTTCTGATGGGACCTGGGTTCCTTCGCTAAAGCTATAGCCCCGTTGTTGTCGCAATACAGAGGTATTGGGTCAACAATGGACGGAACCACCTGAAGTTCTTTCAAGAACTTCCTCATCCAGACAGCTTCTTTTGCGGCATCAGATGCAGCGATGTATTCCGCTTCCATCGTCGAGTCTGCAACGGTTTCCTGTTTGGAGCTCTTCCAACACACCGCCCCTCCATTGAGGGTAAAGACAAAACCCGACATGGACTTGGAATCATCCTTGTCACTCTGGAAGCTGGAGTCAGCAAAGGCCTCAATCTGTAGGTCTTTTCCGCTATACACCAAGAACATCTCCTTAGTCCTTCTCAGGTACTTGAGAATGTTCTTTACTGCTATCCAATGTTTCTCCCCAGGGTTTGACTGATACCTGCTTACTACACTCAGTGCATAAGCCACATCCGGTCTGGTACACAACATCGCATACATTATAGAGCCTACCGTAGAAGCGTAGGGTATAATAGACATGCGATCCCTCTCCAAATCAGTCTTGGGAGACATCTCTTTGGAGAGGGTGATCCCGTGACAAGCCGGTAGATTACCGCGCTTGGAATCTTCCATACTGAATCTCTTCAGTATGGTGTCGATGTACCTGGACTGCGAGAGTCCTAATATCCTCTTGGATCTGTCACGGTAGATCCGGATACCCAGAATGTATGAGGCATCACCCAGGTCTTTCATGGAGAACCTGTGTGACAAGAACCCCTTGACAGATTGTAGCATAGGAATGTCATTTCCTATTAAGAGAATGTCATCCACGTATAAAACGAGGAATACCACAGTTCTCGCTACAAATCTACAATAGATGCATGGTTCATCTGGATTTTTGATAAAGCCAAATTCTTTGACCGTCTCATCAAAACAGATGTTCCAACTCCGCGATGCCTGCTTGAGTCCATAAATGGACTTGAGCAACTTGCACACCTTTCCGCTGCTCCCACCCTGAATGAAACCCTCTGGCTGGTCCATATAGACACACTCCTCTAAATGACCATTTAGAAAAGCTGTCTTTACGTCCATCTGCCAAATCTCATAATCGTGGAAAGCAGCGATGGCAAGAAGGATCCGAATGGATTTCAGCATAGCTACTGGAGAAAAGGTTTCGTCATAGTCCAAACCAGGTCGCTGACGAAAACCCTTTGCTACCAGTCTAGCTTTATAGGTCTCAACCTGTCCATCTACACCAATCTTCCTTTTGAAGATCCACTTGCATCCTACGGGTTTTACCCCGTCTGGAGCAATGTCCAACGTCCATACTTTGTTGGTGTACATGGACTCCATCTCGGTCCGCATTGCATCCAGCCATTTTACCGAGTCGACGCTCTAAATGGCTTGCTGGAAGCTAGTAGGCTCATCACAATCTATGATGCAGTCCTCTCTATCCCCGTCAATGAGAAAACCGTAGTACCTCTCGGGCGGATGAGACTGCCTACTACTCCTGCGGAGCGGCGTAGGAATGTCCTGTTCTTTTGAACCTTCTGGTTCCACTAAACTTTCAGTAATAGTTTGTGGTTCTGGAATTTCTTCCAGTTCTATTGCGCTCCCACTTATTTCTTTTTCTAAAAACTGATGTTCCAGAAAATGGGCATTACGAGAAACAAGGACTTTTTGTTCCTCTGCGTAATAGAAAAGATACCCCCTGGAGTTCTTTGGGTATCCCACAAACTTGCACAGTACTGAGCGTGCCTCGAGCTTGTCCGTATGCTGCTTTTTGACATAAGCTGGACATCCCCAAATCTTCAAGTATTGAAGATGGGGTTTCTTCCCACTCCATAACTCATATGGTGTGGTAGGCACAGTCTTAGTGGGAACACGGTTCAAAAGATATGCAGCTGTTTCTAGCGCATATCCCCAGAATGATCGCGGTAACTCAGCGTTACTCATCATGGACCGTACCATATCCAATAGGGTTCGGTTCCGTCTCTCCGATACACCGTTATGTTGCGGGGTGTATGGAGGAGTAAGCTGAGAGAGAATTCCATTCTCTTTTAAGTAATTCAGGAATTCGGCACTTAAGTATTCTCCTCCTCGATCCGATCTTAGGATCTTGATACTTTTGCCTGTTTGTTTTTCTACTTCATTCTTATATTCCTGGAACTTATCAAAAGCTTCGGATTTATGCTTCATTAAGAAGACATGTCCGAATCTTGAGAAATCATCCGTAAAAGTTATGAAGTAAGAAAAACCGCTCCGCGCATGTGTAGACATTGGACCGCACACGTCGCTGTGTACGAGTCCCAAGAGCTCGCTCGCTCTTTCTCCGTGTCCAGAAAACGGAGCCTTTGTCATCTTTCCTTTGAGACAGGATTGACAAGTTGCATATGATTGATATTCGAACGGATCTAAATATCCTTCAGTATGTAACTTAGTCAATCTTCTCTCATTGATGTGACCCAGTCTACAATGCCATAAGAAAGTTTTATTAATTTCTGGAGACTTTCTTTTGTGTGTATTCTGGATATTGAAAACATGTGGTTGGTTTAAAACGTATATACCGTTGTTCAATGTACCTGACCCAATCAACACTTGATTAAGGTGAATGTTCACTACATTACTTATAAATGCAAATTCATAACCTTCTTTAGATAATAAAGATACAGAAATGATATTACAGGTTGCATTTGGTACATAATAACAACTACGCAAAACCAAAAAGTGTCCATCTGATAATCCCAGGTGATAGTCCCCCACGGCCTCAGCATCCATGCTAGCACCGTTCGCAACTCTGAGGGTCATGTCACCTGCCTTCAAAACTCTACGCTTTCTCAACGCCTGCAAAGAATTACAGATATGAGATCCTGATCCGGTATCCAATACCCAGGATGTAGAGTTTATTGATAGACAGTTTTCAATAACATACACACCTGAAGCTGAAGCTGCAACTCGCTTCAAATCCTGTGTCCTGGCTTTCCAAGCCTTGCAATCTTGTTTCCAGTGGACACTTTTGTGACAATAGAAGCATTCTTCCTTCCCCACCAGCTTCCCCGCTACCTTTGTTGCTTTACCCTTTCCCTTCGTATCCACTTTACCGACACCGCCTCTTGGTTTGGCGGGGGCTTTCTTCTTCTTGCCCTTGGCTTTCGCCCTGGACCTAGAAGAGAAAGATCCTCCTACAAACAAAGTGGATGTCTCCCTACCCTTCTGTAGGGTGCCCTCAGCAGTCCTCAACATGTTCAGAAGTTCGGCAAGTTCAACCTCCTTTCCTTGCATGTTGAAGTTAAGAATGAACTGGGCGTAAGTGGAAGGAAGGGACTGGAGAATCAAATCAGTATAGAGTTCATTCTCCAACGTGGTCCCAAGGTCCGCGAGCTCCTCTATGTAGCCGATCATCTTAAGCACGTGGTCCGCTACCGATGATCCGACGGCCAACCTTGCCGAAAAGAGCTTCTTCGACACTTCGTATCTTGCGATACGAGACTGCTCTCCATACAGTTCTTTTGTATGGAGAAATATGGACTCTAGGTCCATATTCTCGTGCCTCCTCTGATGTTCGTTGTCCATCGAGGCTAGTACGAGGTATCTGGCCCTCGCACAATCTATCTCCCATGTCTTACGGATTTCTACATCCGCGACGCTGGAGGTGGGACCTGGGACGGGGGGAGCTTTGGTGGTAAGTATATACCCCAGCTTGTCATAAGTGATAGCCATCTTGACATTCCTGAGCCAATCTTTGTAGTTTGGCCCTGTCAATATGTTTTTATCTAATAGTAACTTAAGTCCGGTCATCTTGAATGGTCGCTGCAATTAGGAGAGAGAAAAGAAACACTTTAGCATGATGCTCTTGCAAGTTTAGAGTGGTTTTTAGTTTGTCTAAACTGGATGGCTCCCACTGTCTCTCGAATCCCTTCTCAAACCGTAAAGAAAAGGATTAGCCGGGATCATTCTCACCGTACAATACTTGCTTAACCGTTCAGCCAGGCCAGTGTCGGTACTTCGAGGGAGGTTTTCCAACGCTTTCGTGAAGTTCCTTAATTAAGTAACCGCTTTTCCCTGTGGGCGTAGCCCCGCTAACACCTTTCTAGGCACCTACTAGGTTTATAGCATTGATTGTTAAGTGAGAGTTTTCCCGAGGAGTAGCATATACTCACAGTAGGATCGGGATCCAAATATCATCGCGTGATGAAACCGAAGGAATCCTACCAGAATCATCACACTCCAAATGGTATGCAACGCTAGCAAGTTTCAGTACTTATGAAACTCCCGATGTAGATTTTTGCCCCATGCTCTTATGACCTTGGCGTGAGGTCAAAATGTCATAAGTCACATTTCAAGTTCTTCCCATCATTATCCTGGTTAATTTGAACCCACCCGTACCTACCCTTGACGTGGGCCAAAACGGCAGTACGACTGTCTCAAATCAACGCATTCTATCTATGCAACGGATAAATATCCGGCAGCTACCAATCACTATGCCTTGGCGTGAGGTCAAAATACATAGCTTGAATACTACCGAATATTTAACCGAAATGATGGAGGGCTACGGATGGTTTTGGCGAAACCGTGAACGTAGTGAACTTGATATAATCGATGGAACGAGATAGCTTTTAAAAGGAGTGGTTCAAGCTCCGCGTTTAAAAGTTTTATTTTTGAAAAGAACCGAGTGGTTTTCAAAGTGTTCCAATCGACTTTTACTTGGTTTATTTCTTGCATTAGTTCTTTTAATGCGTCCCATCATTTAATCCTACCATTGCAGAAAACAACCAAAATATGACGTACGCTTATGCCATTCGCATTCGCCACGGGGCCCCGTCATCACCCGTTAGGTTACTTAACTAACGACAGAGCGGGGGCTGGGCTAGCGCGGCTGTAAAATATAAGCAACGCCTAAATAGTTATTATATATAAATATATAGCAATGATAGATATTACAGATCACAGATGAATACATTGGATATACTAGGAATCCGCAATGCGTTCGAGCCTGCAACGCAAAGCGGATTACACGGTCGCGGTGAATAGCCAAAACCCTACCCAAGACCCCTACGGGTGCGGCAAACTACCCGCCAAGCACCCGAAGCGAAGCAACCTCCCTCACCACCGTGAGTAGGCCACTCGGCACTTCGAGATACCCGGTAGTTTGTGCACCCCCTCCATGGGTCTATCCTAGGAGCAAAAACAGTAAAAAGAATTATACAATGACGGCTACAACCCCGACCCGGTTGTGCGGCCATACAAATAATATTATTACATCAATTTACATGTTACAAATGAATGAAAGAAAAATAACGCTCATCTCACATCCAACCCGGCTATTCACCCGCGATGATCCAATCCATTCATATCCACAAACCAACAATCACAAATCACAGAGATGTATAACCCCGACTAATCGACTTATAGCGATTAGCCGACGTTCAATACATACAAGCATCACAGATATAACCGATATAGTTAAAGTGTAGTGAAGTTCCGAAAAAAAAATACGGAATTATAGGACCCCAAAAGGAAATTTCTTTTCTGGAAAATCTGGGTACATATAATATATTTCAAAAATCCGAAAACCAACACATACAAACACTGCACGAAAAACGATGCACAGAAGACGACAAACCGCGGCGCTTCCGCGGCACATGCCTACCTCGTGCGGCGGAAGCGCGGCGGTTTGAACGAATCACTGCATCGTTTTTCTTGGGTGTTCATACAAAACCCTGAGCCGAATTTAGGAGTATAAAGTTTTTCATTTTGACCAGAAAAAAATTTAACAGAAACTTGGATTTTGAAAAGGTTTGGTTTTTTTTTGGGTTTTTCGGTTTCGAAACTTCGTTACACTTAACTACTTAGCTAGTTTAGGTTTAGTTAGGCTCTGATACCACTGTAAGTCCGTGTTGCCCACCCCGGTGCTTACGGGGAGGCGGAAAACATAATAAAAATTTGATTTTTATCAACTATAGGCAACATGGACTATGCTTTAAGGATCTTGGCTAAACATAAACTTGCTAACCCTAACTACAAAGTAGCTAAGTGATGGAAAGGTTATACCTTGAGCTCAAAGTCCTTCTCTCCTTGCTCCTTGGAATGGTTGAAAGAGTTCACCTTGCTTGTCTTCTCCCGTCAAAGAACGATCCACCCGAAAGCCACTACCTTTAGCTTCAACTCCAACCTAGGAGTAACTAGAGTGCAAGAAATGCTAAGACTTGAACCCTAGAAGAGAGTAGAGAAGATCAAGAGAGGGTTTTTCTCAAGCTTTTTTGTTTCTCAACACATGAGAGGGAGAGAGCTTGAGGGAGAGGATGAACAAGAGAGAGAAATAATATGAGAGAATGAATTATTAGTGAGCCATTCTCACTAATATGTGTGGATAATTTTAATTGGATAATTAGCTTGAAAATTGTCATGATAAATCATGACATGACCATTATCATTTCAATTTTGCAAAGATCAAAGAGCATCTTCCAAATGAAATGATTATGGTCAAGTTGTCAACAAGGTCAACAAGTCAATGAAGGCAAATTGTCAACAACAACCATGCACAATTATTAAGCTAATTATCAATTAACTATAATCCACAGAAAATCAATAGGGTTAATAAAATGACAAAAGCCATTAACCCTAAACAAGGTCCTCTCCCCCAATCTCAAGCAACTGTGCATACGCACCCGCATTCGTGATCCGAGGAACACGAATACTCTGAGAAAAACCAATCTCAAATCATATACTAGGATCCGGCTTAAACCAAAGCCCGCTAGTATAAACTGTCCGGACAGCAAACGTGCACAAGTGCGCGGATGCGAACGAACCCTGTCGCAAAACCATGCGACCTCTACTCATTTTGCCTAAAGGCGAATAGCTCTCTGTGTGGGACTCTAAAGACTCGACACTACGCTGGCAGTGGGTTTAACCACAGACCGCAAGCGGCACTAGCTGTACATAACGGTCCCCAGGTAGATGTCGATAAGAAGACTGACGAGGTGAACCCCATCTGCACTCCTACTGAGCCTGTATGTGACAGTCTCCGTACAGTCCGGTCTGTTCGTCTGATACATCGCATGGCGGGCCTAGGGGGGCGGTGAACGTCAGTCCCCTAATAGCGGTACAAGTCGTGTCGGAGTGTAGCCCAGAACACCCTGAGATAACACTGGAAACCTACCAGTATATCTCGCTTGCCCTGGCCAGGGACTACTCGTGTAATGGCTCTCCTAGACACAGCGCGATGTCAACCCCCAATACCGGGAGAGACGAATCCTGTCTAACCGTCACTGCCTCCAAGTGCTTCGGGACTGCACCCAAAAACTACCTGTTTGCACAGCTCCTTTGAGCCGTGGTAGGGTAGTAATCAAAGTGCAGTGGGAACACACTCGAGGCGAAGTGACAGTGTCAAGTCAGCGGACTAAGCTGTACTCATGTCACCTGGGAACTGATAACTGACGATAGGTATATTACCAACCAACAGTTCCCGACGAGTCCTGTCCAGTGTACTCGTAACCTAACGAGCACCCGCATACTATCCCAAGTACGACGTACTAACGGCTGTGGGACAGACCGTCTCCCACACTGGGATGAGAAGCGCATACGCTAGTCTACTCCGGAGTATCGATGCCCTGTCTCGATAGTCCAACGACCAGGGACCTGTATAAGGATGTGCTTATAGATTACCCAGCTCCCACGAGTGCGAGCGCCATCACAACGCTGGTAATCAAGCAAAGATCCTAAGGGCTCTACTAATATGTATACCAGCAATATGCTAAAAGAAACACATGCACATATTAAAGCAGAGACAAACCAAGTAGCATACTACCATTTCGAGCAAGATTGTATATACAACTGTGAATATCCCAAGCTTCCATTAAGTAATATACAAACTAGTATGATACAGTAATGGCCTCTAGGGCATATACACTAACATTCTAGCCCAAACGAAACGATGTGGTGTGCATATGAGATATGTACAGGGACCCGATTAAATACGTGCATGTGATGCCGTATTTTAGTGCGTTTTTCTTTTGGTCGGGTCGTATGTGATATGACCAGTTTGTTAAATCAAGTGTTGATTTAACATTTGACTTTTAGTTTAATTTCTTTATTAAACCCATTTCTTTTTATATGATGTATGCATGCATGTATGCACATGTTGATGTGCATGGACACATACATGCATACATAGTATCATGGTTGATGATACACCTTTGATGGCAATACAAGACTCAGATTGAACTTATATATACATATATATATATATATATACATTTTTATTTAAGTTAAAAGAAAAGAAAAGGAAAAATCAATCCATGGTTATCTTTCTACACACTTCCAAAGTAAACCATACTTCACCAAACTTTTAACCTTGGATTAGTTTTCCTTTTGGCTTTTAACTCATTTACAATAATATCTAGATATTTTTTACCATGGTTTGTGATGAGAACAAGAAAATATATATGTTATTTTCTATTCTCATTATTCATTATCTTTTGATATTTCTTGAGCTCTTGAGTTGCTTTCATCTTCCTCCTCATTCTCCAAGCTCTCTTGAGTTTTCCATAGAGTGAGGGTATAAAAAAAAGAAAGGGTTTTGATTAGAGAAAACTAACCACCTCATCATTCTTCTCTAATCTAGCCAATTAACTTAGAGTGTTTAGTTTCATCTTCTTCTTTGATCAAGTGGAGCTAGGAGTTTGGACAAAGTGGACTTCGGGTGGATCATCGTGGACAAAGGAGCTTTCTTGCAAGCTTTTTCAAACTCTCAACGATCCTAGGAGTCATTACAATAGGACTACAAAGGTTGTATTCCTTTCACTTAGTGATAATATTTTTATTGTATGTGATACTTTAGTTGTTACCCTAGACTTCTAGTTAAAGATCCTTGCTTTGTTTGCTTAGAACCTCTGTAATTTTTAAAGTGGCATGTGTGATGCTTCTATACTCTATTGTAGGTGCTAAGGAAACCCAACAATGGTATCAGAGCCAAGCTAGAATTCTAGACACGGTATTCGAACTATTACGAAAACGAAATCGACTCCGAAAACACGATATGTGAAACCCTAGTTTTTACTCTTTGTAAATTTTTTTTAAAAGTCGTTTTAAATTTTTTTAAACAACTGCAGAACACTGTTTGGGACATTATAAGAACACAGGGGAAATACGGAGGGGAGTGCTCGGATTTTGGCCTAGCACTTGACCCCTAAAACTGAGCAGGCCGGCCCCTTGTGCTCCATTCCCCACCGTATTTGTATTTCGTGCACTGGATTTACTGTATTTGTATTTCGTGCACTGGATGCACTGTATTTGTATTTTATGCACTAGATTGCATTCTGCATTTGTTGCACTGGACGGGTATTTATGCGTTGTCGCACTGGATTTATACCCCGTACCTTGGTTGCACCCGATTTATATCCTTGAGCATTCGTTTTACCAGATTTGTATTTTCGTGCGTGTTGGCACTTGCCATTCGTTTTCGTGCATGTTACTGCACTATATTCTTTTATGGATCCGACGCGTTTTGGTTGGATTTTGCGCATATTAGGCGCTTGATTTTGGATTTTGTGCGCATCGGATGCACTTGAGTGAGATTTTACTCATGCATATGGGATGCTCTTGATTTGGATTTTCTTCCGTGCATATTGGATGCGATTTCATTTGTACGGGACATATGCACTTGAGTTGGATTTTCGTGCATGTTGGGCGCATGATATGAGATGTGATTCTATGCACACCGGATGCATGGGATTGAGATTTTAGTGCACTTTAGATTCACTTGGTATTGTTGTCGTGCGCACCCGTTGCACTGGACAGATGCTTTTGTGCACACCCGTTGCACTTAGTTTTCCCTTGTGCATATTGTGGCACCTGTATTTGTATTTGATTTACATGCGCACCAGACGCATGTGATTATTGGATACGCCTTTTGAGGCTGATTTTGCTTTTGAGCACTTTGTTTTCATGTTGGGCACTATATTGTGTAGTAGCCAAACAGGACTGATCCGAGGACAGTACCTGAGTACCTTGCATGCATTAAAAGTTTACCAAGAGGTTTTTGAAAAAGAGGAGCTATAATCTCGCTATTTTCTACGTGTCCGTGAGCGACGCGAACGTTTATAAAGGAAAAAAACCCTTTTGGGATATTTTGAAAACGACGGAACGTATATTTAAGAAATCATATATGGACATATATTATTATTTTAAAATGAGCGTCCGTCAGTTATGCCGTGAGTTACGCATTCCCGCGGCGATTTAGAAAGGATTTTGCATGAATTTTACTGGTTCTTGAAAGCTTTCCAAGATGCGTACTATACACGTATTATAGTATTTGACTAGTGTATATTTGATTTCAGTAGTGGATTTCGAGATCTGTGTCTCTATTGTAACTCCGAGGATATGCGTGCAAATCCGATGATTTGCGTGACGCTTGACGGAGTTCGATTTTGAGTTTTGTACTCATTTTCATGCGCACTTGGCGCGTTGTGTTATTTCTGAGTTTTCCATGATTTCGGAGCCCCGCTGATTTAAGCGGATTATGGAAATGTTTTAGATTTTGAGGGTTTAAATTTAAATTCGGGAACCGAATTTATTTAAGGGGGGAAGATTGTAACATTTCAAAAAAATATAAAATATTATTTTTGGGAATTTAATATTAAAATAATATTTTTCCCGAAAACTACCTGATTTGTGAAATTGGGGTTTTCGAAAAAGGGTATAAATATATACCAATAATTATGAAATAAATAGAAATTAAAATGATTTATTCATTTAAATATATAATTAAAGGATTTGGCATTTTAAAAATTTATTATATGCAGTTTTGATAAAAACCCGATTAGTGCAGTGCTAATCGCGATTAAGTCAAATCCGCGTTTTCTACAGTTTTCCATGGTTAGTGCACCATGACATGTTTAATTTTGTTACAAGTTTCATTTCATTTGGGTTATGGGTGGAGAGAAAAAAAAAAGAAAAAGAAAAATCAAAATCAAAATCAAAAGGGGGCATAATGATTAAGGGTAGGTGTACTTTTGTGAGAGAGAGAGAGTGAGAATAATTGAGTGAGAGAGAGAGGGGGGCTGCTGCCATGAGCCCTTTCCTCCACCATTTTCATCTTCTTATTCATTTTACTCACCCTCATCTCCCTCCACCTTCAAACCCCAAATCCATCTCCAAAACTCCATTCAAACCATTTACCCTTTCACAGAAAAACGATCCCCTCTTCACGCTCTTCGCATTGGACCAAGCAAATTTCGATTTTTGGTGACTTTGGTTGAGCTAGGGTCTTCTTGGGTTGCCATGGGAGGTATATCTCTTTCCATGTTGGTTTAGTTTGAATTCCTAGCTCTTAGTGTAACTTAGAATTCGTTTAATCATGATTTGTGGAAATCAGAGAATCCTAGTGAAGGTTTGAGGGAAATTGTGGATTGGTGATGATTGAATGGCTGTTTAAGACCTGAGATCTAGTATGGGAAACCAAAATATGGATTTGGGAATTTAGTTCATGTTGGTTTGTGAGAAATTTGGGTGTGCAGGGAAATCTGGAGCAACCCGGGGGATTTTGGAGAGTAGCAAACAACTCTAGGGGCCAAATTAGGGTACTAGGAGACCACCTTGACGAGACGGACCCAACCTAAGAAGGGGGACCAGAGAAGGCCGGTTTTTTTGATGATGTGTCCGGCCACATGGTGACATGGGGTGTCGGGGTTGGTCCAGTAGCTCAAATACATCATATACAACACCCTAGACTTGTTTGTGCAACTCCTTTTGGCCTGAATCAAAATCTGGAGCACTTTAGTGTGGTTTTTTTGCTATGTTTCTGTATTTTGAAATGTTTATTTTTGATATTTGGATTCGTATTTGGTTGTCGCATGTTTGTACATCGACAACAAGGGTTGTTTGGGTGATTTTGTACGCGTATGCTATAGGTTCTAACCTACAAGCAAGGCGCATGCCGTTTTGGATTTTAGAACTTGACTTTAATAGCGTTGCAATGTGTGTTATTATTGTAGGTACCTTCGCGTGGATTCCGAGGCGACGGAGCGTGGCGTCATCGACTTCGGCAAGCGAAGACTAAGGTGTGTAGATCTATATCTACCGGGAAAGTCGGGTGGATGGCGTATAGCACCCCCGCAAACTTTTGATGGAAAACCGATTTATAGAATATGGTTAGGAAACCTAGATTATGAAACTAGGGTTAGAATGAGATAGCTATGAAACCATATTAGAAACTAGAGAATAGTTAGAAGTGATATGTTACTACTGTCATAGGATGACGTCTAGCGATATTACCGTTTAGGGTACTGTAGGACTAGATAGTCGATGTAGATGCGTCATCCGAACCATACCTTTTTCTAAACTAAAGAATCGTATGTATCTTTTAAATGTATACCTTGAGGGATGTTACGGATTTTCAAATGATATCTTTTCCTTAAAAATATCGTAATCCCTATTTTCAAAACTACGATTCACTTCTTTAAAAATCTGATTGTATGGTTCGGGTGTGTTTGTTAGATTAGATACTTATACTTAGTAGAGATAACATGTTTATGTAAACTCGATATGACACGAGACATAAATGCAATGAAAGAATACAAGACGGATTTGATGATATGATGGTATACGGATGCGAGTCGATCGAGATGATTTATACCCTGCCGGTCCCCTGATATGAGATTATTGTGGATGTGACCTGGGACATAGTAATATAGGGTTATATATATATATATATATATAGAATGTTGTGAATCATGGATGATAGGCCGTATGTGATATTAGGCCGTACCCTCTTTTGTCGTATAGGATGATTGGATCCCTTTTAGTATAATGCCGCCGTACAATGATTTTCCATGCGTGATGAGTTTGACTTGATGATTGATCCTTACCCTTGACTTGAGGTTGCCGTACGATGGATTATACCGTACGCGAGGTGGCGAGGCTAGATGTCGATTGATAGATTCCCCGACTCGGTCATATTAGATACGTATACCCGTCAGCATTTACATATGATTTACCTTATGCTGCATTCATATTATTTCCATTGCATTGCTTATACCTGTGCTAATACACTTGCGCCATTATCGATAATGCGTATGTTACACGAACACAGATTTTCCGGCTCACACACTTCATCATCGATAATTGCCATGTCACTACACAGTAGGGTTGCTGCATCATAACATATACATTGATACATTCATACTTGTGGATATACATTTGTATATCCATATTTGTGCACACATACATTGGTACATCTATACTTACGCATATAAATATTGTACCTACATAGATAACTGGTGTTATTATAAAAATTGGGAACCGCGTGTTATATTTTAAAAAAACTGGAATCATTTTAAAAGAGCGGTTTTCCCTTAATATGTCATATCACTATTCCGCGTTGCATGATACACGATATGCTTACATTCCTATTATATGTCACACACATCATGCTCTATTATTATACGCATTGAGATATGCTGTTTTCATGAGATTTCTGGATTTGAGAACCGTGGACATTTTAAAAGCGATTATGTGTTGTTTCAAAAACCCGGTTTCTCTTGATATGATATTTCAGTGCGTCCACCATGTGTTTTCTCGGTTCTGAGAGTGGCATGTGAAACCCGATTCGAGGAGTCGATGAGGCCGATTGCGGGTACATGGTGAACCCGGTATAGTACCCCGGGGCGAGAACGGATTTGCTGTGTTGCTAGACGGTGAGCCTGGCAGAGGGACTACTACCTACCGGTGATAGTATTTGGGCTCGGCGGATATCCGGAGGATACCGACCGAAGTCGAGAGATGATATGGGCCGATCCAGACTGACAGAGCCCGATATATGAGGATTTACGTGTCGATGCTGGGCACTGTTTTCATGATGTTTTCGAGTGTCGATACTAGGCACTCAGGTTCCATGATTTTGATGTGTCAGGAGGGACACCGTTGATATATATCCTCATACTTTCATGCACACTCTTTATGATATTTACATGCATGATATTGTTGCGTCAGTGGTTGACGTGTGGACTAGATCCACATACATACATACATACACTGATTCTACTATTGGGGATTATACACATGCTTATAGACATTGATTTATGGGTGGACGAGATTCATATATCTGCATACATTGATTTTTACTGTAGGATGTTATCCGCATGCATATAGGTATTGACTACCTTGTTGGCACATATACAGACCCGGTCACCCTAGATATCATAGTATTACCTTATGATATAGTTGACCTAGGAGTCGTTGTTTATTCGATTTCTACTTGTAGATATATTTCTATTCACGAGTTGGCAACTCACCCCTGTTGTGCCACAGTTCTTGCAGCTTGACCGCTTGGATCAGTAGCGGCTTCGCTGGCACACAGTTCCATTCGGGTGTTTTGCATTGGTAGGTGGGACATTTGTATCGTACCCACTCTTGTATTATATTTCATATTGTATCTAGTTAACTCCATCAATCAATCAAAATTAGTGATTTGTATAAGTAATGAGACTTAGTGAGACTGTGGTTGCGAGACTTAGAGCGAGGGGTTTCCGCTACTTGTGAGTTATATATCTTGCTTTTCTTTATCTTTTGTGGTGAACTTCGCCGTTGGGCGTCGTATATCTATTTATGCTATATTGCGTGGTTGTGATCCGCCGTTTGGCGAAGAGCTAGCTCCCGCTTGGGGATGCCATTATTCTTATTATGTATTTGTGGTTTTGGATCAAAATATACAAAGTAGGTGCTGCCAAAAATTTTAAAAGACGAAACATGTTTTCAAACTAGTAAATTTCACTTGCATCATTCATACTCCTTTTCTATGCATTAAGAAAACTTGATTTCATATACCTTTATTTCAAAACCTCACATCCTTTATTTTACTTAAAAGGTTTAGATTTCTGGGTTTCAGCTTACTTGAATTCCGTTACTCCTTTAGACGTGGCGTGATTCAAGTGCTGGTCACGAGCTAATATTTCGGGTCGTGGCACGGGTTTTATCATAGGAGGTGCAACGTCCAAAGTCCATACTTTGTTGGTGTACATGGACTCCAATTCTGATCTCATGGCTTCCAGCCACTTCACTGAGTCACTACTCGTGATAGCTTGCTGAAAACTAGTAGGATCATCATCATTCATGATGCAATCTTCTCTATCACCATCAACGAGAAACTCATAGTATCTCTCCGGTGGGCGAGAAGTTCTACTAGATCTCCGGAGCGGCTGAGGTTTTTGAAGTTCTACTGCAACATCAGTTTCAACCAATTCGTCCTGAGCAATTTGTGTCTCTAGAACCTCTTTTAGTTCTACCGCATTGCCATTAGTACCATCTGTAAAAATCTCATTTTCTAAAAATGTGGCATGCTGAGAAACAAACACTTTTTGTTCCTCCTTGTGGTAGAATAGATATCCATATGAATATTTTGGATATCCCACAAATTTACACATGACCGATCGTGTCTCGAGTTTGTCTGGATTCTGCTTTTTAACAAAAGCCGAACAACCCCACATCCTAACTCTTTTAAGAGATGGTCTCTTTCTATACCATATCTCATATGGAGTGGTAGACACGGTCTTGGTTGGAACCCTGTTTAACAGATATATTGTTGTCTCCAATGCATGTCCCCAAAAGGAAAGCGGTAACTCAGCATCACACATCTTGGATCGTACCATATCTAATAGGGTACGATTCCTCCATTCTGACACACCGTTGCGTTGTGGTGTGTAAGGAGGAGTGAGCTGAGAGAGAATCCCATTCTCTTTTAAGAAGTCTGAAAACTCTGTACTCAAATACTCTCCACCTCGATCTGATCGAAGATTCTTGATGCTCAAGCCTGTTTGCTTTTCTACTTCAAGTTTGTACTCCTTGAATTTCTCGAAAGTTTCGGATTTATGCTTTAACAAAAACACGTGTCCGAATCTTGAGAAATCATCAGTAAAAGTAGTGAAGTATGAAAAACTGCCTCTTGCATGTGTAGACATTGGCCCGCATACATCACTATGTATAAGAGTTCCACAGCTCTTTCTCCGTATCCAGTAAACGGAGTTTTGGTCATTTTACCTTTGATACAAGACTGGCAAGTCGCATAAGATTTATATTCAAAATGATTCAAATATCCATCTTTATGTAGCTTGTTTAGTCTTGTTTCATTAATATGACCAAGTCTACAACGCCAAAGAAAAGCTTCATTTATATCTGAAAACTTTCTTTTATTAGTATGTTGTATACTGAAAACTGTATGTTGGTTCAGGACGTAAATACCGTTATTTAGTGTACCATACCCAATCAACTGTTGATTCAAGTTAATGTTCATAACATTATTCTGCAACACAAAATGATATCCTTTATTGTCCAACAAAGAAACGGATATTATATTACATAGCATACTAGGTACATAATAATACGGGTTCAAAACCATAATACAACCCGTTGGCAACCCCAGATGATACTCTCCTACGGATACAGCATGTACATTGGAACCATTTCCAACTCGCAGAGTATGGTCACCAGTCTTCAAAACTCTACCGTTTCTCAATCCTTATATACAATTGCAGATGTGAGAACAAGAACCGGTATCTAATACCCAAGATGCAGAGTTTATTGAAAAACAACTTTCAGTTACTAACACACCTGAAGCGGAAGCATCATCATGCTTCTTCTTCTTGAGATCGGCAAGATACACAGCACAGTTGCTTTTCCGATGTCCCGACTTGTGGCAGTAAAAACATTCTCCTTTTCCACTTCCCGCGGCCTCAGATTTGTCTTTCCCCTTTGCCTTTTTTACTCCACCTTTCGGTTTGATGGGTTTCTTCTTTTTCTTTCCCTTGGCCTTTGTTTTGGGGACGGAAGAGGAAGATGGCCCAGCAAGCAGAGCGGGAGTTTTCGCTGTCTTAAGCGTGCTCTCTGCACTTCTCAATATATTGAGAAGTTCAGGCAATGATTTCTCCAAATCGTTCATATTGAAATTCACTATGAACGGAGCAAAGGCAGGGGGGAGAGACTGCAGAACAATATCTGTATATTGCTCATTATCCATGGTCCATCCCAGTTCCTCAAGTTCTTCTATAAGACCAATCATCTTCAGAACATTTTCTCCTACTGATGTACCAGGGGCCATTCGCATCTGAAACAACTTTCGAGATGCCTCGTATCGTAAAGTCCGAGATTTCTCTTCATACAACTCCTTTGTATGAAGAAATATGGATTGAATATCCATCTTCTCATGCTTCTTCTGATGGATATTGTCCATAGAAGCAAGCGCGAGGCATTTGGTCATGTTACAATCAATATCCCATATTTTTCGGATCTCTCTATCCGAAATAGATGATTTAGGTCTTGGGACGGGTGGGGCTTTGGCAGTGAGGATATATGATACTTTATCATATGTGAGTGCAATGTTCAAGTTCCTCAACCATTCTTTATAATTTGGTCCTGTCAGTTTATTTTTCTCTAAAAGAATCTTAAGCCCCGTCATCGGTATCTGCCATTAGGAGAGAGAAAAGAATACACTCAGCAAAATGCTCTTGCAAAGAATTAGATTGGTTATTAGCTTATCTAATCGATATCTCCCACTGCTTTTATCAAATTTTCTTTCAAAACCTGAAAAGAAAACTAGCCAGGATTAATTACATTCTACAGTTTCGCTAACCGGTCAGCCAGGCCAGTGTCGGTACTTTGAGGGAGGTTCCCCGTGCTTTCGCACGGACCTAATTAAAATAAACCTCGTTTTCCCAGAGGTCAAACCCCGTTAACACCTTTCTAGACACCTACTGGATTAGCTAATTGTAAAGTGCAAAACTCTCCTGGGAGTAACTCTTACTCACAGCGGGAGCGAGATCCAACTATCATATAGATGGTTATGCAATCTCAATACAAATTTCAACTCTCTAAACTCTTGATATGGTTTTTACCCCTAACTGCTTATGACCTTGGCTATGGTCAACATATCATAAGCACTAGTCATGTTCTACTCGTCATTTCGAGATTAACTAGACCCACCCATATGACCCTTGACTATGATCAACATAATCATAAGAATGTCCTAATTGATCGCATCATATGCTTTGTAAGAAGACATCACTTAGGTACCGTACACTACGCCTTGACTATGATCAATATACGTAGCACGAATACTAAGTACTCTGCTTCCTAAAATGACGGAGATTTGCGGATGGTTTTTTTATGAAAACCTTTAACGCTTTGAACTTGATATTGTTGTAGAATTAAAATAATTTAGAAAAGGAGTGGCTTAAGCTCCGTATCTTTTGAAACTTGCATTTTTCATAAAAAGGCCGAGTGGGTTTCAAATCCGATTCTACAACATCTTTAGGTTTCTTTTTCTTTACATTAACCTTATTAATATAGTCCCATCATTTAAGTTCCTAAACCATCACAGAAAAGAAACGAAAATAGAACGTACACTTATGTCATCCGCATTCGCCACAGTGTCCCGTTATGCACCGTTAGGTTACTTAACTAACGGCATAGCGGGGCGGGACTAGCGCGGGTGTAAAACATAAGCAACGTTTATTATATATCATATATATAACAATAATCCATTCGTCTCAGATATTAAGTAATCACATCACAGAATATCAACAGCAGAAGCACATATGAAAATAAAAGGATATCTAGGATGTCTGTATTTTGTATTTAGCCAACAATAGAAAATACGGATTCCACGGTCACGATGAATAGCCAAGCCCATACCCCTAGACCTCTACGAGAGCGGAAAGTGACCCTACCAATTCTAGAGTTTAGGAGACCCGATCTCGACTCCTCGAGATGGTCTCCCACTGAACCCTAGAACCCGGTCACTTGTGCTCCCCTCCTTGGGTCTATCCTAATGCGGAAAAGTAAATAATATACAATAATGGCGACATCATCCTCAACCCGGAAGTGCCCCAAATGAAAGAATATTACATACATTTGATATTTACATGAATGAAAATAAAAACTCTCATCTTACATAAACCCTCGGCTATTCAATCACGACAATCCTGCACATCATATCTCAGCAACACATAATATCATATATCATCAATGTAAGTACGTATGCATACCCCGATTGTCGTTGATGTATAGCAACGAAATCGGCGATACACCACATACTACACTTACGGTCGCAGAAAAGAAATTGAAAAACTACAACAATTGGAATCATAACTGCCCTTAGACATCATAAACCTGGGATATCACATATCAAAGGTTTCATGTCCAACAATATAAAGCTCACATTTAGGTCTCATCCATGAAAACACTTTTCAAATTAAGTCGGATAATTCAACAATATTTTTGATTAAACCCGATACCGAAATGCTAGATTTACATGCAACAAACAAATTTGTAGATTCCAATTATTGTATCACATTCTCAAATACTAGGCACAGTTAAAACATTCGATCGAAAAATCAATCACCCAAAATATTCTCAGAAAGCTCAACACTTATTAAAATACACCAGAGGCTGCTACAAACTCATATGGGCCTACACAAGAAGGCACAGTCCATGCCTCACTAACGATGCCGCGGAACCGCCGCAAAATGACATTTAGGCCGCGGTACCGCCGTCGTTAGGTCGAGTTAGGGCTTCGTTCTTCCTGTGGGCCCATACAAATCCCTGCACGGTTTTCTGAGTATTGTTAATGTGAAAAAATCCAACTTTTTGAAAAATTTCCAAAGAGCAAGATTCGGGTGACACGTTTCGTTCGTTCGAGATTTTTAACGTCGTCTAGGTTACTCTAAAGGTCTAGCTTGGCTCTGATACCATTGTTGGTCAAGCATCCACCCCATCCAATGGAGTCGCCGTGGCACCAACGGGTCCCTCAGCAGCTACGTTTTACGCATACCCCCTCGCGAGGACTACAACCCGCCGGAACAACTTCCGGTCTCGGGACACCAAGGGGGTAAGAGCCTATGCTTCGCCACACTGTTACACAGTGAGAAACCCCATAGGTCGACATCCAATACCTAGTAGCTCTGATACCATTGTTGGGTTTACCTAGCACCTAATCAAGAGTTTGGAAGTATCATACAAGCCACAATTAAAATTTTAAAGGTGCTAAGTAAATTAACCATGAATCTTTAACTAGAATTTTAGGGTAACAATGAACTAGTATCATATACAAATGAGAATCTATCACTAAGTGTAGAGATTACAACCTTTGTAGACCTCACTTGGTGACTCTTTGGACCTTTGAGAGTTTGGATCGGATAGCTAGAGTCCTTCTTCGTCCACGATGATCCACCCGAAGTCCATTTGCCCAAAGCTCCTTGCTTTACTTGATTTGTGAAAGAAGTATAGCAAACACCCTACACAAATGGGCTAGATGTGTGTGATGAGGTGGTTTGTATTCTATAATCAAAACCCTTTCTTTTTATCAACCTCACTCAAGAGAAAAATCAAGAGAGCTTGGAGGAAGAAGAAGATAATAGTGGCTAATCTTGAGCTCAAAGGATAATGATATGATGAATGAAATAAGTGAGAATGAATAATCAATATTAATCCTTCTCACTTCAAACCATGGTTAACTAATATCTAGATATTATTGTGTTTAGTTAAAGTCCAAATGAAATTTAAACCATGGTTTGAATTAGGTCAAAGAATAGTCAAGTTTGGATAATTATCAACCATGATTTAATTTTCATTTCCTTTTTCTCAAAACAAATATATATCTATATATATAAATGAACCAAGTGAGTCTTGCATTGCCACCATTTGTGTATCAACAACCATGATACAATGTATGTATGAATGTATCTATGCACATCATCATGTGCATACATGCATGCATACATCAAAAATGAAAAAGTTTTAATAAAGAATTAATCTAAAAGTCAAATGTTAAATCAACACTTGATTTAGCAAACCGGTCATATCATATATGACCCGACCAATAGAAAAATGCCCGATTAATATACGTTATCACATATACGTATTTAATCGGGTCCCCGTGCATATCTCATATGCACACCACATCTTTTTGCCTGAGCCAGGAAACTTCATTGTGGGACTCTAAGACTCGTCAATACGCCGGCAGTAGGTGATGATCATATCAAACACCCACAAGCCACAAGCGGTCAGCTAAACATAATGGCCACCCAGGTATTGAGCGATCTGAAGAAAACCAGCGAAGCTGTCAAAACTCCCGTCGAGCCAACTGGCAACACTTACCGTACAGTCCGATCTCTTCGTCAGATATGTTGCATATCGAGTCTAGGGATGGAATCGTCGACCCCAACAACTCAATAAGTCATGCCGATGTATGGCTCATAACAAATCGAGAAACTACTGATAACACTTATCAGTAAATATCAGCAGCCCTGGCCAAGGACTTCCTGTTATAGCCAATCGAGCATAGCACAACATCAACCCCCGATACCGGGAGAGACGAAACCCCTCCTATCGCTCATTGCCTCCATGTGCATCGGGATTGTACCCAAAATCCACATGTTTGCATAACTCAGTAGAGCCGTGGTAGGGCGGAGATCAAAGTACAGTGTGAGGACACACAAAACTCTATGACGATCTTGGATCTACAAACTAACCTGTACCAGTGTCAACTGAGAACTGCTATCCGACGATAGATATAATTCCACATAGGAGTTCTCGGCGAGTCCGTTCAGTGTACCCAGTCTCCACTGAGCACCCGCATACAATCTTAGGTGTCATCACACCAGATGGATATGGGATCATCCATCGCCCATCATATGGGACAAGAATGGTTTACGCTAGTCTACTCTGGAATATCGATGCCCCGTCTTGATATACCCACGACTAGGAACTGTTAAAGGATATGCTTATAAACTACAGGTTTCCTACTAGTATGATCTGCATCATAGTCCGAGTAGTCAAGCAAATATCCTATGGGCTTTACCAACATGTACCAAATGAGTAAGATGCATGATCAAATGAACATGTCAAGATAAAGTAAACCAAATAACATACTATCATGTCGAGCAAGAAAGTCATCTATATACATATATACATGTCTAAGCATCCACTATACATATAATGGCCTCTAGGGCATACATATATCTAACAGGTCCATGCTCGTACTCATTGGGATGTTGCGACGGCTACGGCTGTGCCCGTCTAAGTCTTATTCGTGCATATGTGATAGGAATGGCTGGTATGGACACATGTGGTGGAGACACTGGTGGTGCAGGCATAGGTAGTGCAGGAATGGCTGGTGCAGGGATGAGTGGTGCAGGCATGGCCGGTGGACGTGTGAATCTGTGTCTCGTCATCACAATCCTGATGAGGGACTTGATGTTCATAAAGCAGCTCGCTGAGTCCCGGGTGCTACTAATCCCTGTAAGTCTACGGTAGCGCCCCGGCCGTCTACAGACGCCAAATGCGAAACAAAAACTTTTTAACTGGCGCTATCGTATACTATAACCCGGATCTGCCATTATTGCTAAACTAACAAACTGTAAAGAGAGTAGAAAGGTTATACCGAACGATCCGAGTCCTTCGTTCTTTAACCATCATCCCACGCTCTGTTGCGGCTGCTCCGATATCGTCGATCTCCGATCTTCTCGTCCAGGTGGCACCACGTCAACGATTCTTTAAACGGGCTCCCGCCTCTGACTCGAAGCAACTCGGTCGTCAAGTTTGCTAAAAGAGACGACCAAAATTGATGTAGAGAATGAGTAGAAGACTTTGCCTCGTTACGTCCAAAGCTATGGACGAACGGTTAATGAAGTTGCCAATTAATTCGGGTGATGGAATAAAATGTGCAATGAAATTTCCATACACCCCAAAACTATCATAATCTTTTCACCAAATGAAAAATCAAGTGTGAGAGCTTGAGAGAGGGGGAAGGGGCCGGCCATACTTAAGGAGGTAGGGGGTGAGTGTAGGAGAGAGGAGAGTGACCACAGGAGAAATATCTAGTGTGAACACAAAGTATGAACACAATAAATGAAAAAGATGAATCACTTAACCTAGTCACCTTGCATTAATTGAATCATTAATGCAACCATGAGTCACTAATCCTTGTCACCACCTTCTAGATGCTTCTAGAATCTTCCACACTCATCCAAGAAAAGATAAATCCGTTTTTAACCGAATGTTAAAAGACGGCTGATAGAAAACTGGAAACTGGCAACTTCCAAAAGCGATCCTGAAACGAATTTCAGGATAACCCCGTAACTGTATAAATATACCCGCATTTGTATTACGACCGAATACAAATGCAACTGAGACAAAGATATTATATCTACTCAATATAATACTCGGATTTAGCTTAAACCAAAGGCCACCAGTATTATCTGCCCGAAATATAACACGTGCGTAAACGCACGTGCATTTTCCGAACCCTACCATAAAACCATACGGCCTCTACAACGTTTCGCCCGAACTTGGGAAACAGTCTGTGGGGGACTCTAATGACTCGTCAGTACCCTGGCAGTGGGTTTAACCACAAACCGTCAGCGGCACTAGCTATGCGTAACGGCTGCCCATGGACTGACCTCAAGGGAGGCCGAAGAGCGAACTCATCCGGAAACCCTACTGAGCCTAACTGTGACAATGTATATACAGTCCGGTCCGTTCGTCTATGAGTATCGCATATCTGCCTAGGGGGCTAGTAACGTCAGACCCCCAATAGCAGTATAAGTCGTGTCGGAGTGTAGCCCAATAACACCCTGAGATACTACTGGAGTACCTACCAGTAAATCTCCTGCCACGGCCGTGGGCTTTGTGTAATGGCTCTCCTAGACACAGCACGATCTCGCCCCTAATACCGGGAGAGACGAATCCCCTGCCGATCCGATCACGTGCCTCCATGTGGCTCGGGACTGTACCCAAAAACTACCTGTTTGCACGACTCCTTTGAGCCGTGGTAGGGTAGAAATCAAAGCACAGTGGGAACTCACACGAGACAAATGACGACCTTAGGTCGATGAACTAACCTGTACACATGTCACCAGGGAACTGCTATCTGACGATAGGTATAATACCAACTAGCAGGTTCCCGGCGAGTCCTGTCCGGTGTACTCATAACCCAATGAGCACCTGTATACATCTTAGGTGATCCAACTGACACCAGTGGCTTGTGAGACCGGCCACCGCCTCTCGTCGGGGTCTCGACTGTATACACTAGTCTACTCCGGAGTATCGATGCCCTGTCTCGAAACTCCCACGACTAGGGACCACAATTAAGGATATGCTTATAAACCACCCAACTCTCACGTATATGATCGCCATCATACTGTTGGTAGTAAAGCAAGATCCTAAGGGCTCTATCAAAGTGTAACATGTAATCAGTCACCTGAACATGTACACGACTGATAAAGGCAAACCAGATAGCATACTATCATCTCGAGTAAGACTGTCCTACCGGTATAGGTCATCCACAATCATTGCAATCACGTACCTGCGATCGAATAATTGACTCTGGGGGCACTATCTCCAACAATCCCCTCATCAGCTATATCCTCTAACGCGTAAATGGTTTGGATCTATATTGATGATAAATAAGATAATGAATTTAATAAAAATAAGATTATAGTTTTATAAGATTTGATATAAAGTTACCAAATCTCTCTCTATCTGTAACATTTCAGAAATATATAATATTATTTTTAGAATATAAATAATAAAATAATAAATTTCACAAAAACTATTCGAGTACGAATTTGGGGTTTTCGTAGAATGGTATAATTGTAAGTGCACGGCGGCGCCCCGGCCGTCAATCCGACGGCCAAATGCGGAAACGGTGATAAACTTTAATTTTGCGAACTTAGCAAACCGGCACCACCGCGCACTAAACCCCGGATCGGGCCATTAAACTAGATCTAGCTAACAACAAGACGGGTTAGAGATATACCGAGTGATCCGAGTCCTCCGGTCTTCTCGTCGTCGTCCCGATCTCCTGCGGAAACTCCGGTCGTCGCCTCCTCGCCGGAAGGGCACCACATCGCCTGCATCTTTTACGGGCTCCCACCTCAATACCGAGACAACTCGGGCATGAAGATGACAAGTCGACATGCCCAAGATGTGCTATAGAATGTGGTGTAGATCATGCTAGTCTCATTTGGGGTTTGTAGTTGCCTTGATGGAGGAATCAACAAGATATGAACTTGGGGAGTTTTGGTAGCAATGAAAATGAGATGGATGATTAATTTCCCACACCAAAATGAAATGAACCTCTCTCATTTTCCCTCCCCTCAAAATTGTGGCCGGCCTCATTCTCTTTGAAATGGTGGTGGAGACAAAGTATATCACAAGAGGGAGGTGAGTGTAGGAGATATAAAAGGTGACCACATCATAAAGCAAAGAAACATCAACCATGCTTATCACTCCATACCCTTTCTAATCTCATTTAATGCACCATCATGGATGAAAGATGCTAAACATATCATAATGAATATATTTGCAAGAAACCCACTCCACAAAAGTTATTTGCACAATTGCAAATAACCCCCTCCATCGGAAAAGTCCGGCCGGGAAAGAACAAAGGAAAACCGGCCGGAACGGAATGCAAACTGGCAACTCCAGAAAACTGGTCCCGTAATAAATCACAGGAAAACCCCGATACTGTGCATACACACCCGCATCTGTATTCCGTCCGGATACAAATGCAAAGAGACAAAATCTACACTGTACTATACTAGGATCCGGCTTAAACCAAAGCCGGCTAGTAATATCCGTCCGATCCTGATCCGTGCAATACCGCACGTATCTGATCGAACCCTGCCATATATCTATACGGCCTCTAGTACAAACCGTCCGATCCTGATCCGTGCAATACCGCACGTATCTGATCGGACCCTGCCATATCTCCATACGGCCTCTACAGCGTTTCGCCCGAAAGCTGAGTAACTGAATGTGTGGTGGACTCTAAAGACTCGTCAATACTATGGCTGTGGATTTAACCACTAGCACGTCAGAGGTATAAGCCAATACGTAACGGGCCACCAGCTATTGACCAAAAGGGACGTCGATGAGCGAACTCATCCTGACACCCTACTGAGCCTGTCAGTGACAATATCCGTACAGTCCGGTCCGTTCGTCTATGAGCATCGCATGGCGGGCCTAGGGGGTTGGTAAAAGTCAGACCCCCAAAAGCGGTACAATTCATGTCGGAGTGTAGCCCAGAACACCCTGAGATACTACTGGAATACCTACCAGTAAATCTCCTGCCTTGGCCAAGGACTTCGTGTAATGGCTCTCCTAGACACAGCGCGACCTCACCCCCAATACCGGGAGAGACGAACCCCTGAAGATCCGCTCACTGCCTCCATGTGGCTCGGGACTGTACCCAACTAAAACCTGTTTGCACGACTCCTTTGAGCCGTGGTAGGGTAGTAATCAAAGCACAGTGGGAACTCACACGAGACAAATGACGATCTCAGGTCGATGAACTAACCTGTACACATGTCACCAGGGAACTGCTATCTGACGTCAGGTATAAGACCAACTAGCAGGTTCCCGGTGAGTCCTGTCCGGTGTACTCATAACCCAATGAGCACCTGTATACATCTTAGGTGAACCAACTAACACCAGTGGCTTGTGAGACCGGCCACCGCCCCTCGTCGGGGTCTCGACTGTATACACTAGTCTACTCTGGAGTATCGATGCCCTGTCTCGAAACTCCCACGACTAGGGACCTTTTAAGGATGTGCTTATAGACTCCAGCTCTCACTTATATGATCGCCCTCATACTGCTGGTCGTCAAGCAAGAATCCTAGGGGCTCTACCAACGTGTAATAGCGACCTGCAAGGTCACCTAAAGCAGTACACGATGATAAAGGTAAACCAGATAGCATACTATCATCTCGAGTAAGATTGTCGTACCGGGATAGGTCCTCCCTCAATCATTGCAATCACGTGCCTGTGATCCAATAATTGACTCTGAGGGCACTATCTCCAACAATCTCCCACTTGCACTCAAGGCTAATTATTGCGATGCCGCATACTCACAGCCCGTGTGATACCGAACACCCAACTCCTCTACTAGTCAGTCTCACAAAGCCTGTTTGCGAAACTCTTGCGATCGAGGAATAGCCTTAGTGAGTGGATCCGCTCTGATGTTTCTTTCTATGTCTCTCTAAATCTCAAGTTCGCGGAGAATGCCATCTCCCGAAATGAGCAATACCTGTCTTAGAATGTCTGGATGTCTGATGGGACCTAGCTCATAAATGAACTCCAAATCCAAACTTCTTAGACTGTATCGTCAACTGAACTTAATCAGTATCCTGCGCCATGCCTCCCTCAGTATCTGCCTTGGATCACCTGTCCAAAATACTGCCCCTCGTCAGAGGGAAAAACTATAACTCTGACAACCTCCTTGTCGTCCGGGTCACCTTGGAAGCCTGGAATGATAACTGTCTCCCAAAGAGGCTATCGTTATCATATCCCTAGAACATGCACTTATGTTCTAAAACTGCTTCCGATTGTTTCTCCAGGATTGGATCAATATCAACTTATTGCATCTAGTGCAAGAACAACATCTGGCGTGGTACTTGACATGTCATGATTGACTCAATTGCCTAAGCAAGTGATCTGTCAATCATGCACATCCCTCTCTACTTTAGTCTATAAGACACCTTTAGAGAGGGTGACTCCATCACCTGCAGGTATACTACCGTGCCAGGAGTCAACCATTCTAAATACTCATAGAATGCTGTCTAAGTACCCTGATTGGGAAACCACCTAAATCTAGATCTAAAACCATAGATCTAGTAACCAGAATGTCGGATATTATATCCAAGTCCTATGTGGAGAAACCACTGTGTGACAACCAAAGAATAACCGATCGTAGTATAGGAATATCACTTCCTACTACGTATATGTCATCCAAAACCTGGATATCACACCCTACTACCTTCTCAACAGATCCATCCCCTATTCTGATGACGTCAAACCCATGACTGTCTTATCAGAAATAGATGATCTATCTCCGCTACATCTGCTTTAGTCTATAAATAGACATAAGCCTGATATCCACCAATGCTTCCGCTGCTCCCACTGACTACAACAACCCTCTGGCAGAGTCATATAGACGTGCACTTCTAAAGCTAGTTTAGAACGACGCTATACTCATCCTCCCACCGGGTCTCGCAGCCTGGAACAACAGCAATGGCAAGTGTGGGTAAACAAGAACTTCCCTGTCACCGTCCTTGAGCCTACCGGAGTACCTCTCGGATGCCTGAAGTTACCCACCTTATCTGCGGAGTGGCCAATGGAATGTCAAATCAGATTGAATCTTTAGGTTCTTTATCAAATCTTTAGTAATCGTTTGCGGTT
Source organism: Agapanthus africanus (assembly GCA_030015575.1). Classification (NCBI taxonomy): domain Eukaryota; kingdom Viridiplantae; phylum Streptophyta; class Magnoliopsida; order Asparagales; family Amaryllidaceae; genus Agapanthus; species Agapanthus africanus. Next base: position 387,886,017 of record CM057342.1, on the reverse strand, counting down.
GTGGAATCACTTCCAGTTCTACCATACTCCCACTACTGTTTTTGAAAAAGAATCCATTTTTAATAAAACTGTGGCGAGTCTAGAACAATATTTCTATTGATCTTCCAGATGGTAGAAAGTCAACCCTCGTCATAGCCTGGGTCAACCCACAAACAGCCATTACAGAAACGTGCCTTGAGTTGTCCAGAGTCTGGTTTTAATCATAAGCCGGACAACTCCCCGTACCTTAAGAATGTTAAGATATGAACTGTGCTATATCCAATATAGAACCAAGGCACTGATTTAATTGAACCAGATTCAAATCATGCAGCTATCTCCAGTGCATGTCAACTAAATGGAAGGAGGTCGATCAGCGTTACTCAACTTAGGAATGCTTCCAATTATAAGTAACCTGAAAGAGAAGCAATTTCTCTTTATCATTACTATCAACTGAATACCATACACAAGTATCTACATCTTCGATCACTTTGAAGAATCCCGATACTTGCTACACCTGGTTCTCTACTCTATTCAAATACCTATAACTCCTCAAAACTTAGACCATGTGTTTCTACGAAACACATGTCTAAGAACTAGAGAAGTTAAAAGTAAACAGAACATAGTATGAGGACCAACCCCTCTGTCCTAATGGACACTGGACAACATACAATACTCTGTATAAGTCCGCTGAGTCTAACAACTCTTTCACTGTGTGTCGTAGGTTGAAAACTGTACTTATGGTTAAGAAGAATTACACCGCTATTTAATGCTTCTTACCTAACCATCCACTGATATAGGTAAATGTCATCGACATAATATCAAAAAGTATATCTCACTCTATGAAAATAGACGTACAGATATATTAATTTGAAATTGGTGCACAACAACGGATATTCAAAACCAAATATTTGCCGACCGGAAAACAGCCCAGATGATCTCCTCAAATATCACCGATTACAACGAATCCCGATATAATGAGGATGATCACCCTATTCCCAATAACTTACTCCCACTCATCATCTGTAAAACCATACAGATGTGAGAATCAAACTTGGTAAATACATACCCTGGAGCAAGTGTCTAATCAGGAAATCAGTTTTCTCTTAACAGTACACAGTTGAACTGAAACATTGAAATGTTTTGATGGGGTATCCTGGTATTTCTAGTAATGCCTCTACCATTATCCAGATTCACAACTATAACCGTATAATTCTTTGCCACCTCTCCAAATCCCTTTATATGTCTTTAGTCATTAGCTTCTGCACACCCCTTTAGGCCAATTGGTTTTCTTCCTTCCCTACCGTTCGGCACCAGCCTATGGTTTGGAAGAAGACTATCCAATAAGCATAATAGGTGTACTGTCCTAGTCCTAGGAGCACTCGCAATGCGAGAGAAGGTGAAGATAAAAGACAACTGAATAAACCTTATTCCTATTTCTCCTGGACCAGAATCCATCCCCGAACTGGAACAAGTTCCTTTCGAGTTCGTATATAACCATACGATGGATTATCCAATAAACTGTGGATCTTCATAGTGATACGGAGTGTCCTGGAGAAATACAAAGGTGATTTAGGATTGGCGAAGAAATACTTGGTTTGGTCGTGAATATCAGTCGCAATTTACTTTGCCCTCTTACTAATCCCTTGCTTTGTCTTAATCTTAATACCTTCTGCACACCGTTTAGGCTAATTGGTTTTCTTCATTCCCTACCGGTCGGCACCAGCCTAAGGTTTGGAAGAAGACTATCCAATTTGCATAATAGGTGTACTATCTCCTAAACCAAGGAGTACTCACAACTTGAGAGAAGGTAAAAGGGAAAAGACAACTGAATAATCCTATCCTTTTTCTCCAGAACCGGAAACCATCCTCGAATAATTCCTTCGAGTTCGTATCTAGCCAAACGATGGTTTTGTCCAATGGAAGTGGACGTTCGTAGTAATACGGGGTGTCCTGGAGAAAAGGGTAAAAGTAGGAGTGGCAATGAGGTCTGCAACTCTGACAATCCAAAAGCCAGTGTAAAGAAGGTTCGGTCAACTTGGTCACTGAGTCATAGTCTTAGGGTCGGGTCTATGGTCGCTGCCAAAGAGAGAGAGAAAAGAAACACTCAGCGTTCACTCTACCCTAGATCAGAATGGTTACCAATTTATCTAATCAGGAAACCTCCCACTGTACCTCAAATTCTCCTCCAAACCTGAAAGAAGAATTAGTCGGGGTCACCCGAGGAGTAAACCAACTCATCAGTGGGAATCGGGATCCAACTCTCATCGCATGATAATGTGACGGAATCTGCTCACGGTATCACACTTCAGAAGGTATGCGCATATCTGGCAAGTTTCAGTTCTTTTGAAACTCCCGATGTGATTTCTGCCCCATGCTCTTATGACCTTGACGAAGGTCAACAAATCATAAGTCACATGTCAAGTTCCACCCGTCATTGTCCAGGTTAATTTGAACCCACCCGTACAAGCCCTTGACGAAGGTCAACAAGGCTATACGACTGTCCTAAACCAACACATCTATCTATGCAGCAGAAAAGCAACAAGCAGCTACCATGCACTATGCCTTGACGAAGGTCAACAAACATAGCATGAATACTACGTGCTACCTGTCTGAAACGACGGAGGGCTACGAATGGTTTCTGGCGAAAACCTTTAACGTAATGGACTTGATATCGTTGAAGGAACGGATTGCTTTTTAGAAAATATAGTGGCGAAAACCTTTACTAAAGAGGTCACTCCCGGTGAAGGGATCTCGGCTCTTTCCCCATAGAATGGGGTGCAGGATATTCCAAATGAATACCACGATGCAAAGCAAAAGTAATCGGCTATAGTGAAGTTAATGCCCTGACGCAAACTTCTGTCCAAGGGGTCACTCCCGGTGAAGGGATCTCGGCCCTTGCCTCGTCGACTGAGGAGCAGGATATTCCAAATGAATACCACGATGCAAAACAAAAGCGAACGTCCTTGCAATAACAGCTTTTTGAAAAGTGTTCCAACAACATCAGAATAGGTTTGTTTTAACATGCATTGATCCGAATCAACGCAGTCCCATCAATTGATCACACCACAAAGAACGAAAATATACTGACGTACGTATATGCCATCCGCATTCGCCACTGGGTCCCGTCATCACCCGTTAGGTTAGCTAACTAACGGCAGAGCGGGGACTGGACTAGCGCGGATGAAAAACATATACAACATCTACTAATATATATACCAATATATTATATTTCGCTCAAGGCGTGAATAAAATGCAACATCACAGAAATGTACAGCATCACAGAACAATACAGATATCTGGGATCCCCGGGTTTCACAGAGCCACTACTGAAACCCGACGTTCCCCTGGTCGTGTGGATAGCCTGTGCAATGACATCCTAGACCCCTACGGGCGCGGCAAGTTACCCGCCAAAACATGAAGCGAGGCAGCCCCTTTCAGCGCCATGAATGGACCACCCAGCACTTCACGGAATCCGGTAACTTGGGCACCCCTCCTGGGTCAACCTGTACCCCCTACGAGTGCGGCGAATAGCCTGCCAATCCTAGAGTGAAGCCCCCTCCGTCTCAATGCCATGAGATGCGGGCTTGTTGCCCTCTAGAACCCAGCTGTCCGTGCACCCCTCCGCGGGGCAATCCTAGTACAGAAAGTAAAATATACATACACCGGGTACATCGACCGCAACCTGGTCGTGCCCCAAAATAATAATACAAACAGGCAGTGACGGCAGTCCACATGTCGGACGCTCGCCCCGCAATAACAAATGTACATGATACAACAAAAACTGTACTAGCATTGCATCCAGGCTATCCCCCACGACCGATCCGCAACATCACAGCAAAATCACAGAACATCAACGTGAAAGTCACGTTCGCAAATCCGTCTAACCGGGCTATAGCAGTTAGACCGGATTTACCGATCGAGTGACATTCACGGTCGCAGATATAATGTAAATACTGTGAAATAATGTGTTTAAAATATCCGATCGATCAAAAATTAACAAGTGGGCCCCCAAGCAATACTGTAGCACTCACAGAAAATCTGGGCCCAATATTAATATTCCAAAACCCCTAAAATTAGCCCAGAAGCCTACTGGAAAAATATGATACAGTGAAGACACCAATGCGCGGCAGAACCGCGGCCCAAGGGGAGGTTTGGCCGCGGTTCCGCGCTTCAGAGATCGACTGACTGTGTCGAATTTTTCCAGTAGTCTTAGAATTTCCAGTACATTAGTTTTTTACAACCTGAAAAATTTTTGGACTTCAAAAAATTTCGACAGAAAACTGATATAAGGAAAAACGTGGTTTTTTGGAATTTTGGTCGATCGGAAATGCAAACACATCAAACGAAGCTAGACGAAGTTAATGGCGAGGCAATGGTATAATTGTAAGTGCACGGCGACGCCCCGGCCGTCAATCCGACGGCCAAATGCGGAAACGGTGATAAACTTTAATTTTGCGAACTTAGCAAACCGGCACCACCGCGCACTAAACCCCGGATCGGGCCATTAAACTAGATCTAGCTAACAACAAGACGGGTTAGAGATATACCGAGTGATCCGAGTCCTCCGGTCTTCTCGTCGTCGTCCCGATCTCCTGCGGAAACTCCGGTCGTCGCCTCCTCGCCGGAAGGGCACCACATCGCCTGCATCTTTTACGGGCTCCCACCTCAATACCGAGGCAACTCGGGCATGAAGCTGGCAAGTCGACATGCCCAAGATGTGCTATAGAATGTGGTGTAGATCATGCTAGTCTCATTTGGGGTTTGTAGTTGCCTTGATGGAGGAATCAACAAGATATGAACTTGGGGATTTTTGGTAGCAATGAAAATGAGATGGATGATTAATTTCCCACACCAAAATGAAATGAACCTCTCTCATTTTCCCTCCCCTCAAAATTGTGGCCGGCCTCATTCTCTTTGAAATGGTGGTGGAGACAAAGTATATCACAAGAGGGAGGTGAGTGTAGGAGATAGAAAAGGTGACCACATCATAAAGCAAAGAAACATCAACCATGCTTATCACTCCATACCCTTTCTAATCTCATTTAATGCACCATCATGGATGAAAGATGCTAAACATATCATAATGAATATATTTGCAAGAAACCCACTCCACAAAAGTTATTTGCACAATTGCAAATAACCCCTTCCATCGGAAAAGTCCGGCCGGGAAAGAACAAGGGAAAACCGGCCGGAACGGAATGCAAACTGGCAACTCCAGAAAACTGGTCCCGTAATAAATCACAGGAAAACCCCGATACTGTGCATACACACCCGCATCTGTATTCCGTCCGGATACAAATGCAAAGAGACAAAATCTACACTGTACTATACTAGGATCCGGCTTAAACCAAAGCCGGCTAGTAATATCCGTCCGATCCTGATCCGTGCAATACCGCACGTATCTGATCGAACCCTGCCATATATCTATACGGCCTCTAGTACAAACCGTCCGATCCTGATCCGTGCAATACCGCACGTATCTGATCGGACCCTGCCATATCTCCATACGGCCTCTACAGCGTTTCGCCCGAAAGCTGAGTAACTGAATGTGTGGTGGACTCTAAAGACTCGTCAATACTATGGCTGTGGATTTAACCACTAGCACGTCAGAGGTATAAGCCAATACGTAACGGGCCACCAGCTATTGACCAAAAGGGACGTCGATGAGCGAACTCATCCTGACACCCTACTGAGCCTGTCAGTGACAATATCCGTACAGTCCGGTCCGTTCGTCTATGAGCATCGCATGGCGGGCCTAGGGGGTTGGTAAAAGTCAGACCCCCAAAAGCGGTACAATTCGTGTCGGAGTGTAGCCCAGAACACCCTGAGATACTACTGGAATACCTACCAGTAAATCTCCTGCCTTGGCCAAGGACTTCGTGTAATGGCTCTCCTAGACACAGCGCGACCTCACCCCCAATACCGGGAGAGACGAACCCCTGAAGATCCGCTCACTGCCTCCATGTGGCTCGGGACTGTACCCAACTAAAACCTGTTTGCACGACTCCTTTGAGCCGTGGTAGGGTAGTAATCAAAGCACAGTGGGAACTCACACGAGACAAATGACGATCTCAGGTCGTTGAACTAACCTGTACACATGTCACCAGGGAACTGCTATCTGACGTCAGGTATAAGACCAACTAGCAGGTTCCCGGCGAGTCCTGTCCGGTGTACTCATAACCCAATGAGCACCTGTATACATCTTAGGTGAACCAACTAAAACCAGTGGCTTGTGAGACCGGCCACCGCCCCTCGTCGGGGTCTCGACTGTATACACTAGTCTACTCTGGAGTATCGATGCCCTATCTCGAAACTCCCACGACTAGGGACCTTTTAAGGATGTGCTTATAGACTCCAGCTCTCACTTATATGATCGCCCTCATACTGCTGGTCGTCAAGCAAGAATCCTAGGGGCTCTACCAACGTGTAATAGCGACCTGCAAGGTCACCTAAAGCAGTACACGATGATAAAGGTAAACCAGATAGCATACTATCATCTCGAGTAAGACTGTCGTACCGGGATAGGTCCTCCCTCAATCATTGCAATCACGTGCCTGTGATCCAATAATTGACTCTGAGGGCACTATCTCCAACAATAATTATATACCAATATTTGGAAAATATTTGGATATTAAAATGAATTATTAATTATAAAGGCATTTATTGGATTTGGACATTTTATAAATAATTATGCAATAATTATATGCAAGTTTATGCTAAACTTGATTAGTGCACTACTAATCATGCATTAAGCCAAATCCATCCTTGTTAATAACCATGGATAGTGCACCTTGACACATTTCATTTTTCATGCATGGCTTCATGTGTATTTGTTGATATTTGGGTTTTTAAAGAAAAAGAAAAGATATTTGTTGAGAGGGGACAGGGAAGCATGGGCATGAGAGAGAGTGAGAATGAGAAAGAAAGAGAGAGGGGGATGTGTTAGATTTGTATGCCCTAGAGGCCATTATTGTATAGTACTAGTTTGTATAATACATTTTGGAGGCTTGGAATATATATATGGTTTTACGACAGTCTTGCTCGATATAGTAGTATGCTACTTGGTTTGTTTCTATCTTAATATGTGTATATGTTTCTTTTAACATATCGCTAAAAACATATTGGTAGAGCCCTTAGGATTTTTGCTTGACTACCGGCGTTGTGATGGCGATCACACTAGTGGGGGCTGGGTAGTCTATAAGCACATCCTTATTTTGGTCCCTAGTCGTAGGATTATCGAGACAGGGCATCGATACTCCAGAGTAGACTGGTGCATACGCTTCTCTTCCCAGCAGGGGAGATGGTCTGTCCCACAGCCATCAGTACATCGTACTGGAGATAGTATGCAGGTGCTCGTTAGGTTACAAGTACACTGGACAAGACTCGTCGGGAACTGTTGGTTGGTATTATATCTATCGTCAGTTAACAGTTCCCAGGTGACATGAGTACAGCTTAGTCCGCTGATTTGACACTGTCACTTCGCCTCGAGTGTGTTCCCATTGTTCTTAGATTACTACCCTACCACAGCTCTACTGAGTCGTGCAAACAGGTAGTAGTTGGGTGCAGTCCCGAAGCACTTGGAGGCAGTGACGGTTAGACAGGATTCGTCTCTCCCGGTATTGGGGGTTGATATCGCGCTGTGACTAGGAGAGCCATTACACAAAGTCCCTGGCCAGGGCAAGCGAGATATACTGGTAGGTTTCCAGTGTTATCTCAGGGTGTTCTGGGCTACACTCCGACACGACTTGTACTGCTATTAGGGGACTGACGTTTACCGCCCCCTAGGCCCGCAATGCGATATTCTCAGACGAACAGACCGGACTGTACGGAGATTGTCAAATTCAGGCTCAGTAGGAGTTAGGATGGGGTCACCTCGTCAGTCTTCTTGTCGGCATCTACCTGGGGACCGTTACGTACAACTAGTACCGCTTGCGGCCTGTGGTTAAACCCACTGCCAGTGTAGTGTCGAGCCTTTAGAGTCCCACACAGAGAGTTACTCACCTTTGGGTAAAACAGAGTAGAGGTCGCATGGTTTTGCGACAGGCTTCGTTCACATCCACGCACTTGTGCACGTTTGGTGTCCGGACAGTTATTACTAGCGGGCTTTGGTTTAAGCCAGATCCTAGTAATTGTTTTGGGATTAGTTTCGTCTCAGTGTATTCGTGTTCCTTGGAGCACGGATGCGGGTGTGTATGCACAGTTGACAGAGGCAGAGGCAGAGGATTCTCATTAGGGTTGTTGACCATTTGGCTTTGGTTGACTTGTTGACCGTTGACCTTTCTCTAAACCCTAATGAGAATATGATATATGACTTATAATATTAATTAAGTATTATTGTGCCATGGTTGAGTTGAAAGTTTGACTTTTGTTGACTTGTTGACTTTGTTGACCGGTTGACCATTTTGGACTTGTTGACCATCATCATTTCATGGCTATCATTTCATGGGTATGACTTTTGCTTGCTTGTTGTTTACAAAATGAAATAATTGCATGAAATGATAATGGTCATTGAAACTAACCATCACCATACTTAATTATTATTATTATTATCATTATTCTTACTTTTGTGAGGATGGTTGCATTATGAGAGCTCATTCTATCATCTTCTTTCTCTCTCATGAAAAAAGCTCTCCCTCTTCCTCTCTCAAGGTTCAAGTGTTCCATGAGTTGGAAATCATGAACCTTTGAGAAAAAACCACCATCACTCTTCTCTACTCAATCTAAGGTATTAGGTTTAGCAAACCAAACACCTTAGTCATCTCTAGGTTGAGATTGGAGCTCAATTTCGAGACCCCCGGGTGGATCCATCTATGGCAAAGAGGAGACGACAAGGAGGATCCGTTCAAGCAACTACAAGGAGCAAGCAAGAGGAAGAACCACAACAAGAAGAGAAGGAGTTCAAGACCAAGGTATAACCATTCTACATAGTAGTTAGAACTTATAGAATATTTGTTAGTTCTTGTTTAGCAACGATCCTTCTTGTACGGTCCATGTTACCTAGTTAGGAAAAAATTTCGTTTTACCTATTCCGCCTCCCCGAAAGGACCAGGATGGATAATGTGGACCTGACAGTGGTATCAAAGCCTAGCTAAACACTTTCTAGCATTTTAGCAAAGTAACTAGAAGTTCGATAGGAGAAAAAATCACAAAACATGCCCGAAATATCAACTTTCTGCCGATTTTGTTTTCTGTTAAAAAATTAATAAATCATACACTAAAAATCGGCTCAGGGTTTTTATAGCACACCCAAGAAAAATGGTCCAGCGACTCGGTCAAAGCGCCGCGGAACCGCGGCAGGAGCATGCTCCCGCCGCGGATCCGCGGCCTAGTTGACTCGGCCGTGGGCAATTTTTCCTGCAGTGTGTTCAGTGGGGTGTTTTGGGATTTTTACAATATGTTTTTTCTGCCCAAATTTTCCAGAAAACAAATTTGTGTTTTTGGGTGGTTACAAATCCGTATTTTGATCGAACTTCTATAGACTTTAGCTAACAGGTTATATCTGTGATGTGATATATGTATTGAACGTCTGCTAATCGCTATACGTCGATTAGTGGGGGTTATACATATCTTTGATCTGTAATGTTGATGGTTTGAGTATATGAATTCATTGGATTGTCGCGGATGAATAGCCGGGGGGTTGTGAGATGAGAGTTTTCTTTATCTTTCAATTCATGTAATTTGTAATTGATGTAATATTATTTGTATGGCCGCACATCCGGGATGAGGTTGTAGCCGCCATTGTATATTATTTCTTTTACTGTTTTTGCTCCTAGGATAGACCCAAGGTGGGGTGCACAAACTACCGGGTACGTTGAAGTGCTGAGTGGCCTACTCACGGTGTTGAGGGAGGTTGCTTCACTTCGGGTATTTGGCGGGTAGTTTGCCGCACCCATAGGGGTCTCTGGTGGGGTATTTGGCTATTCATCGCGACCGTGTAATCCGTCTTTCGTTGCAGGCTCGAACGAAATGTGGATTCCTAGTATATCCAATGTGTTCATCTGTGATCTGGAATGGCTATCATTGCATCTGACGAATGTGTATATATCTATATGATATCTATTTAGGCGTTGCTTATGTTTTGCATCCGCGCTAGTCCAGCCCCCGCTCTGTCGTTAGTTAAGTAACCTAACGGGTAATGACGGGCCCCATGGCGAATGCGGATGGCATAAGCGTACGTCATATTTTCGTTGTTTTCTGCAATGGTAGGATTAATTGATGGGACGCATTAAATTAATGCAAGAAAACAAACCTAAAAAATGTTGTTGGAACAATTTTCAAAAAGCTGTTATTGCAAGGACGTTCTCTTTTGTTTTGCATAGAGGTATTCGGTTATGAATGCCCAGCACCTCATTCGACGAGGCAAGGGCCGAGATCCCTTCATCGGGAGTGACCCCTTGGACAAAAAGTTTGCGTCAGGGTAATAACTTCACTATAGTCGATTATTCTTGCTTTGCATCGAGGTATTCAGTTTGGAATATCCTGCACCTCATTCGATGAGGAAAGAGCCGAGATCCCTTCACAGGGAGTGACCTCTTTAGCAAAAGTTTTCGTCACTATAATTTTAAAAAGGTCATCAGGTTCCTTCAACGATATCAAGTTCATTATGTTAACGGGTTTTTCGCCAAAAACCCAGTCGTAGCCCTCCGTCATTTCCTACAAGCACTACTTAGTATTCGAGCTACGTATTTTGGCATTGTCAAGGCATAGTGATCGGTAGCTAAGTATTTCTTGTTTGCAGTTTTATTTTTCAGATTATTTAGAACAGTCGCATAGCTATGTTGGCATTGTCAAGAGGTATGCGAGTGGGTCTAAGTTAATCAAGATAATGATGGGCCGAACTTGACTAGCGGTTTATGATATGTTGGCATTGTCAAGCTCATAAACCGTTAGGGGCAAAAATCCACATCGGGGGTTTCTAAAGAAACTGAAACTTGCAGATTTCGCATACCTTCTGGAGTGTAGTGACTAGAGTGGATTCCATCTAGTTCATCACACAATGATAGTTGGATCCCGATCCCACTGATGAGTTGGATTACTCTCGGGAGATTATTTCACTTAACAATCAATACTATAAACCAAGTAGGTGTCTAGAACGGTGTTAGCGGGGCTACGCCTCCAGGGAAAAGAGGTTATTTAATTAAGGAACTTCGAGAAAGCGTTGGAAAACCTCCCTCGAAGTACCAACACTAGCCTGGCTGAAAGGTTAAGCAAGTATTGTGACGTGCGATTAATCCTGACTAGTTCTTCTTTTAGGGTTTGAAGAAGAATTTGAGGAAACAGTGGGAGCCATCCTGGTTAGATAAATTAATAAACCAATCTAATCTTGCAAGAGAGCATGCTGAGTGTTTCTTTTCTCTCTCTCCAGGTAGCATCCATTTCACGCCCAAATTAAGATAATAAAATGTATCGCTTGACCGATCCGAATTCTTATTCGAGGCTGGGGAACGTTGGTTCGGCTCTAAATTACGACAACAATCATAAGTATGAGAAAGGGAAAGAGGATTGTATGGATTCCAAGGATACCCAGTTGAAGAAGAAGCATGGTTTTGCATCTACTTCAGGTGTTCTTGTAATTGAGAACTGCTTTACGGTCAGCCCTACCTCCTGGGTACTTGATACCGGATCAGGATCTCATATCTGTAATTTATTGAAGGGACTGAGAAAAAGTAGGAGAGTTGCACCTGGTGATATGTCGCTCAGGGTAGCGAACGGAGCATAAGTTAATGCTGCAGCCGTCGGTGAATATCACCTTGTGTTGCCAAATGGCAATACTATGATTTTGAACGATTGCTACTATGTACCTTCCATGGTTTGCAACATCATATCAGTTTCTTTACTCGATAAAGATGGATATAACTTTGTTCTTGATAGAAATATCATGAACATTTACCTTCATAAGGTACTGGTTGCAGAAGGTACACTGTGTAATGGTATCTACGTTCTAAATCAGAATATAGTTCTCAATATACAAAACACACGCAAGAGGAAGAATTCAGATACGAATGAATCCTATTTGTGGCATTGTAGACTTGGTCATGTCGGAGAGAAAAGACTAAGTAAGTTGCATAAAGATGGACTCTTGAACACGTTCGAGTTTTCATCTTATGACACTTGTCAGTCTTGTCTCAAAGGAAAGATGACCAAATCTCCGTTCACCAGACATGGAGAAAGGGCAGCAGAGCTCTTGGGGCTCATACACAGCGATGTATGTGGTCCAATGTCTGTACATGCAACGGGTGGGTTCTCGTACTTCATCACATTCACTGACGATCTCTCTAGGTTCGGATATGTGTATCTGATGAAACACAAATCTGAAACTTTTGTGAAATTCAAGGAATTCAGAAACGAAGTAGAGAACCAAACAGGCAAAAGTATCAAGATCCTCCGGTCTGATAGAGGAGGGGAGTACTTAAGCACGGAATTCCGAGATTACTTAAAAGAGAATGGTATTCTCTCTCAGCTTAGCCCTCCTTATACACCACAGCACAATGGTGTATCGGAGAGAAGGAATCGTACCCTATTGGATATGGTTCGATCCATGATGAGTAATGCTGAGTTACCTCTTTCATTCTGGGGACTTGCGCTAGAAACAGCGGCATACTTACTGAATCAGGTTCCGCCTAAATCTGTGCCTAAGACTCCATATGAAATATGGAGTGGTAAAAAACCGTATCTTGAACGTATTAAGATATGGGGTTGTCCGGCCTATGTAAAAGTACAAAATCCGGACAAGCTTAAGGCACGGTCAGTTTTGTGCAAGTTTGTGGGATATCCTAGAAATTCTCTGGGATATCTGTTCTACCACACTGAGGAACAGAAGGTGTTCATTGCTCGTCGCGCCACTTTTTTAGAGTGGCAATTTCTTGCAAAAGAAATAAGTGGGAGCACGGTAGAACTGGATGAAATATCTGATCCACAAACTCAAACTGAGGATTTAGTAGAACCAGAAAATTCAATAGTCCCAAACGAACCTCAGCCACTCCGCAGATCTGGTAGGATTTCTCATCCACCCGAGAGATACTACGGTTTTCTCCTAGACGGGGATCGAGAGGATTGCATCTTGGAAGAAGATGACCCTACCAGTTTCAGGCAGGCCATTATCAGTAGGGACTCTGATAAGTGGCTGGAAGCAATGCAATCCGAAATGGAGTCCATGTACACCAATAAAGTGTAGACCTTGGATATTGCTCCACCTGGGGTAAAACCCATTGGATGCAAATGGATCTACAAAAGGAAACTTGGTGTAGATGGGCAGGTAGAAACCTATAAAGCTAGACTCGTTGCAAAAGGTTTTTGTCAAAGACCTGGTTTGGACTATGACGAAACTTTTTCTCCAGTGGCTATGCTCAAATCCATTCGGATCCTACTTGCCATTGCTGCCTTCCATGACTATGAAATCTGGCAGATGGACGTAAAAACGGCTTTTCTAAACGACTGTTTAGAAGAGTGCGTTTACATGGATCGGCCGGAGGGTTTTGTAGACAGTGGGAGTAGCGGGAAGGTGTGCAAGTTGCTTAAATCCATTTATGGATTAAAGCAGGTTTTCGCGGAGCTGGAACATCTGTTTTGATGAGGCAATCAAGGAATTTGATTTCATCAAGAACGAAGATGAACCTTGTGTCTATAAGAAGATTGTAGGACGAACTGTCGTGTTCCTAGTCTTGTACGTGGACGACATTCTTTTGATAGGAAATGACATTCCTATGCTACAATCGGTCAAGCTATTCTTGTCACAACGGTTCTCCATGAAGGACCTGGGTGATGCCTCATACATTCTGGGGATCAAGATCTACAGAGATAGATCCAAGAGACTACTGGAACTTTCGCAGTCCAGGTACATAGAAACCGTACTAAAGAGATTTAGTATGGAAGATTCTAAGCGCGGTAACATACCCGCATTGCACGGAATCACCCTCTCCAAGAAGATGTCTCCTAAGACTGACGAGGAGAGGGTTCGCATGAGCACTATACCCTACGCTTCGGCGGTAGGATCTATAATGTACGCGATGCTATGTACAAGACCAGATATAGCTTACGCGCTGAGCGTGGTGAGCCGGTATCAGTCAGACCCAGGTGAGGACCACTCGACGGCAGTGAAGAACATTCTCAAGTACCTGAGAAGGACTAAGGAGATGTTCCTGGTTTACGGTAGAGGAGACCTCAGGGTCGAGTCCTTTACCGATTCAAGCTTCCAGAGTGACAAGGATGACAGCAAGTTTGTCTCGGGTTTTGTGTTTACCCTCAACGGAGGGGCGGTGTGTTGGAGGAGTTCCAAATAGGATACCGTCGCAGAATCGACGACGGAGGCGGAATACATTGCTGCAAGCGATGCCGCAAAAGAGGCGGTCTGGATGAAGAAGTTCATGTTGGAGATAGTGCCCTCAGAGTCAATTATTGGATCACAGGCACGTGATTGCAATGATTGAGGGAGGACCTATCCCAGGAGGACAGTCTTACTCGAGATGATAGTATGCTATCTGGTTTATCTTTATCATCGTGTACTGCTTTAGGTGACCTGACATGTCGCTATTACACGTTGATAGAGCCCCTAGGATTCTTGCTTGACGACCAGCAGTATGATGGCGATCATATACGTGGGAGCTGGTAGTCTATAAGCACATCCTTAAAAGGTCCCTAGTCGTGGGAGTTTCGAGACTGGGCATCGATACTCCATTAGTAGGCTAGTGTATACAGTCGAGACCCCGACGAGGGGCGGTGGCCGGTCTCACAAGCCACTGGTGTCAGTTGGTTCACCTAAGATGTATACAGGTGCTCATTGGGTTATGAGTACACCGGACAGGACTCGCCGGGAACCTGCTAGTTGGTCTTATACCAGACGTCAGATAGCAGTTCCCAGGTGACATGTGTACAGGTTAGTTCATCGACCTGAGATCGTCATTTGTCTCGTGTGAGTTCCCACTGTGCTTTGATTACTACCCTACCACGGCTCAAAGGAGTCGTGCAAACAGGTTTTAGTTGGGTACAGTCCCGAGCCACATGGAGGCAGTGAGCGGATCTGCAGGGGTTCGTCTCTCCCGGTATTGGGGGTGAGGTCGCGCTGTGTCTAGGAGAGCCATTACGCAAAGCCCTCGGCCGAGGCAAGAGATTTACTGGTAGGTATTCCAGTAGTATCTCAGGGCGTTCTGGGCTACGCTCCGACACGACTTGTACCGCTTTTGGGGGTCTGACTTTTACCAACCCCCTAGGCCCGCCATGCGATACTCATAGACGAACGGACCGGACTGTACGGATATTGTCACTGTCAGGCTCAGTTGGGTGTCGGGGTGAGCTTCCTCATCGACGTCCCTTTTGGTCAATAGCTGGTGGCCCGTCATGTATTGGCTTATACCTCTGACGTGCCAGTGGTTAAATCCACAGCCATAGTATTGACGAGTCTTTAGAGTCCACCACACTTTCAGTTACTCAGCTTTCGGGCGAAACGCTGTAGAGGCCGTATGGAGATATGGCAGGGTCCGATCAGATACGTGCGGTATTGCACGGATCAGGATCGGACAGTTTTGTACTAGTAGCCGTATGGATATATGGCAGGGTTCGATCAGATACGTGCGGTATTGCACGGATCAGGATCGAACGGGTTTTTACTAGCCGGCTTTGGCTTAAGCCGGTCCTAGTCTAGTACAGTGTAGATTTTGTCTCATTGCATTTGTATCCGGTCGGAATACAGATGCGGGTGTGTATGCACAGTGTCGGGGTTTTCCTGTAATTTATTACGGGACCAGTTTTCTGGAGTTGCCAGTTTGCATTCCGTTCCGGCCGGTTTTCCTTTGTTCTTTCCCGGCCGGACTTTTATGATGGAGGGGGTAATTTGCAGTTTTGCAAATTACACTTTGTGGGGGGGTTTCTTGCATAATGTTTGATTATGATAGCTTTCTTTTCTTTCATCCATGCTTGTTTAAATGAGAAGTGAAAGGTTATGGAGTGCATAGTGTTTTTAAGCATGGTTGATGTTTTGTTGACCTTGGATGTGGTCACCCCTCTCTTGCTCCTACACTCACCTCCCTCTTGCTATCATATTATCATTCCTCCACCATTCTCATTCTCACTTGATGATAAGTTTTTCATGGTTGTGAGAAGAAGAAGAGAGAGAGCTTGATTCATGAGAGTTTTTCTTTCTTGATCTAGTTTTCATGCTAGAAAAATGCAAGCACCATTTTTCTAATCCTTGTTTCCTCCATCATCCTCATTGGCAACAAAATAACCCCAAATGAGACTAGCATCATCTACACTACATTCTACAGCACTTCTTGGGCATGTCGAGTTGCCGGCTTCATGCTCGAGTTGCCTCGGTATTGAGGCGGGAGCCCGTAAAAGACGAAGGCGAAGTGGTGCCCTTTCCGGCGAGGAGGCGACGATGTGGAGCAAAGACTTTCCGCGGGAGATCGGGATGATGAAGAGAAGACCGGAGGACTCGGATCACTCGGTATACTTCTCACCCCATCTCTTGTTAGCTAGCGTAGGTTAATGGTAAACGATCCGGGTTTTCTTTGTCCGCGGTAGCGCCGGTTTCCGAGTAAGGAAAAATTTTGATTCCGCAATTTGGCCTCGAGTAAGACGGCCGGGGCGCTCCCGTGGCGCAACATGGTATCAGAGCCAGGCCATTAACCTTACCTAGCTTCGTTTGATGTGTTTGCATTTCCGATCGACCAAAATTTCCAAAAACCGTATTTTTTGTTCACATCAGTTTCTGTTGAAATATTTTGGTCTCGAAAAATTTTTCAGGTTGTAAAATATTGATGTACTGGAAAATCTAAGAGCTCTGTAAAAATTCGATGAAGTGACTCCACAGTTGGAGCGCGGAACCGCCGCGAAAACCCCCTTTGTGCGGCCCTTCCGCCGCTCACTATTCACATCACTTCACCATTTTTTTACAGAGGCCTTCTGGGCTTAAAATATGGGCTTTGGAATATTAAAGTTGGGCCAATTGTTTCTGTGAGTGCTACAGTTTTCTTTGGGGCCCACTTGTTAATTGTTTGATTGATCGGAAAATTTTAAACACATTATTTCACAGTATTTACATTATTTTCTGTGACCGTGAATGTCACTCGTTCGGTAAATCCGGTCTGACTGCTATAGCCCGGTTTGACGGATTTGCGAACGTGACTTTCACGTTGATGTTCTTTGTTTATGCTGTGATGTTGCGGATCGGTCGTGGGGGATAGCCTGGATGCAATGCTAGTACAGTTTTGTTGTATTATGTACATTTGATATTGCGGGGCGAGCGTCCGACATGTGGACTGCCGTCACTGCCTGTTTGTATTATTCTTTTGGGGCACGACCTGGTTGCGGTCGATGTACCCGGTGTATGTATATTTTACTTTCTGTACTAGGGTTGCCCCGCGGTGGGGTGCACGGATAGCCGGGTTCTGGAGGGCAACGGGCCCGCATCTCAGGGCATTGAGACGGAGGGGGCTTCAGTCCAGGATTGGCGGGCTATTCGCCGCACTCGTAGGGGGTACAGGTTGACCCAGGAGGGGTGCCCAAGTTACCGGATTCCGTAAAGTGCTGGGTGGTCCATTCACGGTGATGGAAGGGGCTGCCTCGCTTCAGGTTTTGGCGGGTGACTTGCCGCGCCCGTAGGGGTCTAGGATTTCATTGCACAGGCTATCCACACGACCAGGGGAACGTCGGGTTTCTGCAGCGGCTCTGTGAAACCCGGGGCTTCCAGATATCTGTATTGTTCTGTGATGCTGTACATTTCTGTGATGTTGCATTTTATTCACGCCTTGAGCGAAATACTATATATTGGTATATATATTAGTAGATGTTGTATACGTTTTACATCCGCGCTAGTCCAGTCCCCGCTCTGCCGTTAGTTAGCTAACCTAACGGGTGATGACGGGACCCAGTGGCGAATGCGGATGGCATATACGTACGTCAGTATATTTTCGTTCTTTGTGGTGTGATCATTTGATGGGACTGCATTGATTCGGATCAATGCAAGTTAAACAAACCTTTTCTGATGTTGTTGGAACAATTTTTCAAAAAGCTGTTATTGCAAGGACGTTCACTTTTGTTTTGCATTGTGGTATTCATTTGGAATATCCTGCTCCTCAGTCGACGAGGCAAGGGCCGAGATCCCTTCACCGGGAGTGACCCCTTGGACAGAAGTTTGCGTCAGGGCATTAACTTCACTATAGCCGATTACTTTTGCTTTGCATCGTGGTATTCAGTTGGAATATCCTGCACCTCATTCTACGGGGAAAGAGCCGAGATCCCTTCACCGGGAGTGACCTCTTTAGTAAAAGTTTTCGTCACTATATTTTCTAAAAGGTTATCCAGTTCCTTCAACGATATCAAGTTCATTACGTTAAAGGTTTTTCGCCAAAAACCAGTCGTAGCCCTCCGTCATTTCAGATTAGTATTACTTAGTATTCGTGCTGCGTTTGTCGTGCATTGCCGTGGCGTAGTGTTCGGTAGCTATGTAATGCTTTTCTGTCACATGGATAAGTGGATTGGTTAGGACAGTCGTGCGGTCTTGTTGGCATTGTCAAGGACTCGTACGGGTGGGTTTAATGCAATCAAGATAATGACGGGTAGAACTTGACTAGGACTCTTTGATTTGTTGGCATTGTCAAGGTCACTTGGGTCCTAGGGGTAAAAACAATTGTCGGGAGTTTCAAAAGAACTGAAACTTGCCAAGCATGCGCATACCTTCTGGAGTGTGGTGACGTGAGTGGATTCCGTCACGTTATCATGCGATGAGAGTTGGATCCCGATTCCCACTGATGAGTTGGTTTACTCCTCGGGTGATCCCGACTAATTCTTCTTTCAGGTTTGGAGGAGAATTTGAGGTACAGTGGGAGGTTTCCTGATTAGATAAATTGGTAACCATTCTGATCTAGGTTAGAGTGCACGCTGAGTGTTTCTTTTCTCTCTCTCTGGCAGCGACCATTGACCCAACCCTGGACTATGACTCAGTGACCAAGTTGACCGAACCTTCTTAACACTGGCTTTTGGATTGTCAGAGTTGCAGACCTCATTTCCACTCCTACTTTTACCCTTTTCTCCAGGACACCCCGTATTACTACGAACGTCCACTTCCATTGGACAAAACCATCGTATGGTTATATACGAACTCGAAGGACTTCGAGGATGGTTTCTGGTTCTGGAGAAAACGAATAGGATTATTCAGTTGTCTTTTCTTTTCACCTTCTCTCGTTGCGAGTACTCCTTGGTTTAGGAGTAGTACACCTATTACGTAAATTGGGTAGTCTTCTTCCAAACCATAGGCTGGTGCCGACCGGTAGGGAATGAAGAAAACCAGTTAACCTAAACGGTGTACAGAAGGTATTAAGTTCAGACAAATAAAGGGATTAGTAAGAGGGCAAAGTAAATTGCGACTGATATTCACGACCAAACCAAGTATTTCTTCGCCAATCCTAAATCACCTTTGTATTTCTCCAGGACACTCCGTATCACTACGAAGATCCCATTTTATTGGATAATCCATCGTATGGTTATATACGAACTCGAAAGGAACTTGTTCCAGTTCGGGGATGGATTCTGGTTCAGGAGAAATAGGAATTAAGTACATTCAGGTGTCTTTCATCTTCACCTTCTCTCGCGTTGCGAGTGCTCCTAGGATTAGGACAGTACACCCTTTATGCTTATTGGATAGTCTTCTTCCAAACCATAGGCTGGTGCCGAACGGTAGGGAAGGAAGAAAACCAATTGGCCTAAAGGGGTGTGCAGACGGTAATGACTAAAGACATATAAAGGGATTTGGACAGCTGGCAAAGAATTATACGGTTATAGTTGTGAATCTGGATAATGGAAGAGGCATTACTAGGAATACCAGCATACCCCATCGAAACATTACAATGTTTCAGTTTCACTGTGTACTGTTAAAAGAAAACTGATTTCCCGATTAGACACTTACTCCAGGGTATGTATTTACCAGGTTGGATTCTCACATTTGTATGGCTTTACAGATGATGAGTGGGAGTAAGTTATTGGGAATTGGGTGATCATCCTTATTATATCAGGATTCGTTGTAATCGGTGATATTTAAGGAAGTCACCTGGGTTGTTTGCCGGACGGCAATTATTTGGTTTTGAATATCCGCGGTTATGCACCAATTTCAAATTGATATATCTGTACGTCTATTTTCATAGAGTGAGATGTACCTTTTGATATTATGTCGATGACATTTACCTATATCAGTGGATGGTTAGGTAAGGAGCATTAAACAGCGGTGTAATTCTTCTTAACCATAAGTACAGTTTTCAACCTACGACACACAGTGAAAGAGTTGTTAGACTCAGCGGACTTATACAGAGTATTGTATGTTGTCCGGTGTCCATTAGGACAGAGGGGTTGGTCCTCATACTATATTCTGTTTACTTTTAACTTCTCTAGTTCTTAGACATGTGCTTCGTGGAAACACAGGGTCTGATTTTTGAGGAGTTATTGGTATAAGAATAGAGTAGAGAACCAGGTATTGCAAGTATCGGGATTCTTCAAGGTGATCGAAGATGTAGATACTTGTGTATGGTATTCAGTTGATAGTAATGAGAACTTGCTTCTCTTTCAGGTTACTCATAATTGGAAGCATTCCTAAGTTGAGTAACGCTGATCGGCCTCCTTCCATTTAGTTGACATGCACTGGAGACAGCTGCATGATTTGAATCTGGTTCAATTAAATCAGTGCCTCTGGTTCTATATTGGATATAGAACAGTTCATATCTTAACGATGTTAAGGTACGGGGAGTTGTCCGGCTTATGCTTAAAACCAGACTCCGGATAACTCAAGGCATGTTTCTGTAATGGCTGTTTGTGGGTTGACCCAGGCTATGACGAGGGTTGATTTTTTACCATCTGGCAGATCAATAGAAATATTGTTCTAGACTCGCCACAGTTTTATTAAAAATGGATTTTTTTTCAAAAACAGCAGTGGGAGTATGGTAGAACTGGAAGTGATTCCAGAACCGCAAACGATTACTGAAGATTTAATAAGGAACCTAAAGATTCAATCTGATTTGACATTCCATTGGCCACTCCGCAGATAAGGTGGGTAACTTCAGGCACCCGAGAGGTACTCCGGTAGCCTCAAGGACGGTGACAGGGAAGTTCTTGTTTACCCACACTTGCCATTGTTGTTGTTCCAGGCTGCGAGACCCGGCAGGAGGATGAGTATAGCGTCGTTCTAAACTAGCTTTAGAAGTGCACGTCTATATGACTCTGGCAGAGGGTTGTCGTAGTCAGTGGGAGCAGCGGAAGCATTGGTGGACTTCATGCTTATATCTATTCATAGACTAAAGCAGATGTAGCGGAGATAGATCATCTATTTCTGATGTGATAGTCATGGGTTTGACGTCATCAGAATAGGGGATGGATCTGTTGAGAAGGTAGTAGGAAGTGATATTCCTATACTACGATCGGTTATACTTTGGTCGTCACACAGTGTTTTCTCCACATGAGACTTGGATATTATATCAGACATACTGGTTACTAGATCTATGGTTTTAGATCTAGATTTGGATGGTTTCCCAATCTGGGTACCTTGACAGCATTCTATGAGTATTTAGAATGGACGACTCCTGGCATGGTAGTGTACCAGCAGGTGATGGAGTCACCCTCTCTAAAGGTGTCTTATAGACTAAAGGGGAGAGGGATACTCTTGATTGGCAGATCACTTGCTTAGGCAATTGAGTCAATCATGAGATGTCAAGTACCACACCAGATGTTGTTCTTGCACTAGATGCAATAAGTTGATATTGATCCAATCCTGGAGGAACAGTCGGAAGCAGTTTTAGAACATAAGTGAATGTTCTAGGGATATGATAACGGCTGCCTCCTTTAGGAGACGGTTATCACTCCAGGCTTCCAAGGTGACATGGACGACAAGGAGGTTGTCAGAGTTATAGTTCTCCCTCTGACGAGGGGCAGTATTTTGGACAGGTGGTCCAAGGCAATACTGAGGGAGGCATGGCGCGGGATACTGATTAGTTTCAGTTGATGATACAGTCTAAGAAGTTTGGATTTGGAGTTCATTTATGAGCTAGGTCCCATCAGACATCCAGACATTCTAAGACAGGTATTGCTCATTTCGGGAGATGGCTTTCTCCGCGAACTTGAGATATAGAGAGACATAGAAAGAAACTTCACAGTGGATCCACTCGCTGAGGCTATTCCTCGAACGCAATAGTTTCACAAAAGTGCTTTGTGAGACTGACTAGTAGAGGAGTTGGGTGTTCGGTATCACACGGGCTGTGAGTATGCGACATCGCAATAATTAGCCTTGAGTGCAAGTGGGAGATTGTTGGAGATAGTGCCCTCAGAGTCAATTATTGGATCACAGGCACGTGATTGCAATGATTGAGGGAGGACCTATCCCAGGAGGACAGTCTTACTCGAGATGATAGTATGCTATCTGGTTTATCTTTATCATCGTGTACTGCTTTAGGTGACCTGACATGTCGCTATTACACGTTGATAGAGCCCCTAGGATTCTTGCTTGACGACCAGCAGTATGATGGCGATCATATACGTGGGAGCTGGTAGTCTATAAGCACATCCTTAAAAGGTCCCTAGTCGTGGGAGTTTCGAGACTGGGCATCGATACTCCATTAGTAGGCTAGTGTATACAGTCGAGACCCCGACGAGGGGCGGTGGCCGGTCTCACAAGCCACTGGTGTCAGTTGGTTCACCTAAGATGTATACAGGTGCTCATTGGGTTATGAGTACACCGGACAGGACTCGCCGGGAACCTGCTAGTTGGTCTTATACCAGACGTCAGATAGCAGTTCCCAGGTGACATGTGTACAGGTTAGTTCATCGACCTGAGATCGTCATTTGTCTCGTGTGAGTTCCCACTGTGCTTTGATTACTACCCTACCACGGCTCAAAGGAGTCGTGCAAACAGGTTTTAGTTGGGTACAGTCCCGAGCCACATGGAGGCAGTGAGCGGATCTGCAGGGGTTCGTCTCTCCCGGTATTGGGGGTGAGGTCGCGCTGTGTCTAGGAGAGCCATTACGCAAAGCCCTCGGCCGAGGCAGGAGATTTACTGGTAGGTATTCCAGTAGTATCTCAGGGCGTTCTGGGCTACGCTCCGACACGACTTGTACCGCTTTTGGGGGTCTGACTTTTACCAACCCCCTAGGCCCGCCATGCGATACTCATAGACGAACGGACCGGACTGTACGGATATTGTCACTGTCAGGCTCAGTTGGGTATCGGGGTGAGCTTCCTCATCGACGTCCCTTTTGGTCAATAGCTGGTGGCCCGTCATGTATTGGCTTATACCTCTGACGTGCCAGTGGTTAAATCCACAGCCATAGTATTGACGAGTCTTTAGAGTCCACCACACTTTCAGTTACTCAGCTTTCGGGCGAAACGCTGTAGAGGCCGTATGGAGATATGGCAGGGTCCGATCAGATACGTGCGGTATTGCACGGATCAGGATCGGACAGTTTTGTACTAGTAGCCGTATGGATATATGGCAGGGTTCGATCAGATACGTGCGGTATTGCACGGATCAGGATCGAACGGGTTTTTACTAGCCGGCTTTGGCTTAAGCCGGTCCTAGTCTAGTACAGTGTAGATTTTGTCTCATTGCATTTGTATCCGGTCGGAATACAGATGCGGGTGTGTATGCACAGTGTCGGGGTTTTCCTGTAATTTATTACGGGACCAGTTTTCTGGAGTTGCCAGTTTGCATTCCGTTCCGGCCGGTTTTCCTTTGTTCTTTCCCGGCCGGACTTTTATGATGGAGGGGGTAATTTGCAGTTTTGCAAATTACACTTTGTGGGGGGGTTTCTTGCATAATGTTTGATTATGATAGCTTTCTTTTCTTTCATCCATGCTTGTTTAAATGAGAAGTGAAAGGTTATGGAGTGCATAGTGTTTTTAAGCATGGTTGATGTTTTGTTGACCTTGGATGTGGTCACCCCTCTCTTGCTCCTACACTCACCTCCCTCTTGCTATCATATTATCATTCCTCCACCATTCTCATTCTCACTTGATGATAAGTTTTTCATGGTTGTGAGAAGAAGAAGAGAGAGAGCTTGATTCATGAGAGTTTTTCTTTCTTGATCTAGTTTTCATGCTAGAAAAATGCAAGCACCATTTTTCTAATCCTTGTTTCCTCCATCATCCTCATTGGCAACAAAATAACCCCAAATGAGACTAGCATCATCTACACTACATTCTACAGCACTTCTTGGGCATGTCGAGTTGCCGGCTTCATGCTCGAGTTGCCTCGGTATTGAGGCGGGAGCCCGTAAAAGACGAAGGCGAAGTGGTGCCCTTTCCGGCGAGGAGGCGACGATGTGGAGCAAAGACTTTCCGCGGGAGATCGGGATGATGAAGAGAAGACCGGAGGACTCGGATCACTCGGTATACTTCTCACCCCATCTCTTGTTAGCTAGCGTAGGTTAATGGTAAACGATCCGGGTTTTCTTTGTCCGCGGTAGCGCCGGTTTCCGAGTAAGGAAAAATTTTGATTCCGCAATTTGGCCTCGAGTAAGACGGCCGGGGCGCTCCCGTGGCGCAACAGTTCATTAGTGAACTTCAGGTGGTTCCGTCCATTGTTGACCCAATACCTTTGTATTGCGATAACAATGGGGCTACAGCTTTAGCGAAGGAACCAAGGTCTCATCAGAAATCCAGACACATCTTAAGGCGGTATCACCTGATCAGGGAGATCATTGATCGCCAGGAGATCGAGGTACGGAGAGTGGACACAAAAGACAACACAGCGGATCCATTCACGAAGGCCCTCCCTCAAACACAGTTCGAGAGACATTTTGAGCTATTGGGTATGCGGTACGCCGGCAGCTGGCCTTAGTGCAGACGTTGGGTATGCGGTACACCAATTGCTGGCCTTTAGTGCAAGTGGGAGATTGTTAGATATGTATGCCCTAGAGGCCATTATTGTATAGTACTAGTTTGTATAATACATTTTGGAGGCTTGGAATATATATATGGTTTTACGACAGTCTTGCTCGATATAGTGGTATGCTACTTGGTTTGTTTCTATCTTAATATGTGTATATCTTTCTTTTAACATATCGCTAAAAACATATTGGTAGAGCCCTTAGGATTTTTGCTTGACTACCGGCATTGTGATGGCAATCACACTAGTGGGGGCTGGGTAGTCTATAAGCGCATCCTTATTTTGGTCCCTAATCATAGGATTATCGAGACAGGGCATCGATACTCCAGAGTAAACTGGTGCATACGCTTCTCTTCCCAGCAGGGGAGATGGTCTGTCCCACAGCCATCAGTACGTCGTACTGGAGATGTAAGTCCACGTTGCCCACCCCGGTGCTTATGGGGAGGCGGAAAACGGAATAAAAATCAAATTTTTATAAGCTTAGGCAATATGGACTACACTATGAAGGATCTTTGCTAAACAAAAACAAGATAAAGCTAACTAGAAACTAGCTAAGTGCTAGAAAGGTTATACCTTGGGCTTTATGTCCTTCTCTCCTTGCTCCTTGTAGTGGTGGAAGGAGGTCACCTTAGTCGTCTTCTCACGTCGAAGAAAGATCCACCCGAAAGCCTCGACCTTTGGCTTCAACTCCAAGCTAGAAGTAACTAGGGTGCAAGAAGTGCTAATCCTTGAACCCTAGATGAGAGTAGAGATTATCAAGAGAGGGTTTTTCTCAAGCTCAAGTGTTTCTCAACACATGAGAGGGGAGAGCTTGAGGGAGAGGAAGAACAAGAGAGAGAATGTGAATGATAGAAATGAGAGAATAATATGAAGCATTCTCTCATATATGTGAATTATTGTAATTAGATAATTAGTGAGATAATTGTCATGGCTTAATCAAGACATGACCATTATCATTTCATTTTTAATGCAAATTGCAAGGATCAAAGAGCATCTTCCAAATGAAATGATGATGGTCAAAGTGTCAATAAGGTCAACAAGTCAAGATGGGTCAAATGGTCAACAACCATAACCATGCACAATTATTAAACTAATATCAATTAACCATAATACACACATAAGTATTAGGGTTAATAAAATGACAATAGTCATTAACCCTAATCAAAGTCCTCTCCCTCTGTCTCAAGTAACTGTGCATACGCACCCGTATTCGTGATCCGAGGAACACGAATACAATGAGAAAAAACCAATCCCAAATCTATACTAAGATCTGGCTTAAACCAAAGCCCGCTAGTACAAGCTGTCCGGACAGCAAACGTGCACAAGTGCGCGGATGTGAACCGAACCCTGTCGCAAAACCATGCGACCTCTACTCATTTTGCCTAAAGGCGAATAGCTCTCTGTGTGGGACTCTAAAGACTCGACACTACGCTGGCAGTGGGTTTAACCACAGACCGCAAGCGTCACTAGCTGTACGTAACGGTCCCCAGGTAGATGTCGATAAGAAGACTGATGAGGTGAACCCCATCTGAACTCCTACTGAGCCTGTATGTGACAGTCTCCGTACAGTCCGATCTGTTCGTCTGATACATCGCATAGCGGGCCTAGGAGGGCGGTGAACGTCAGTCCCCTAATAGCGGTACAAGTCATGTCGGAGTGTAGCCCAGAACACCCTGAGATAACAATGGAAACCTACCAGTATATCTCGCTTGCTCTGGCCAGGGACTACTCGTGTAATGGCTCTCCTGGACACAGCGCGATGTCAACCCCCAATACCGGGAGAGACGAATCCTGTCTAACCGTCACTGCCTCCAAGTGCTTCGGGACTGCACCCAAAAACTACCTGTTTGCACCACTCCTTTGAGCCGTGGTAGGGTAGTAATCAAAGTGCAGTGGGAACACACTCGAGGCGAAGTGACAGTGTCAAGTCAACGGACTAAGCTGTACTCATGTCACCTGGAAACTGATAACTGACGATAGGTATAATACCAACCAACAGTTCCCGACGAATCCTGTCCAGTGTACTCGTAATCTAACGAGCACCCGCATACTATCTCAAGTACGACGTACTGACGGCTGTGGGACAGACCGTCTCCCACGCTGGGATGAGAAGCGCATACGCTAGTCTACTCCGGAGTATCGATGCCCTGTCTCGATAGTCCAACGACTAGGGACCTGTATAAGGATGTGCTTATAGATCACCCAGCTCCCACGAGTGTGAGCGCCATCACAACGCTGGTAATCAAGTAAAGATCCTAAGGGCTATACTAATATGTATATCAGCGATATGCTAAAAGAAATACATGCACATATTAAAGCAGAGACAAACCAAGTAGCATACTACCATTTCGAGCAAGATTGTATATACAACTGTGAATATCCCAAGCTTCCATCAAGTAATATACAAACTAGTATGATACAGTAATGGCCTCTAGGGCATATACACTAACAATCTCCCACTTGCACTAAGGCCATGTACTGGCGTATCGAAGACCTATCATCTCGATCAGCCGCTCGAACTGAGTCTGGGGCAAGGCCTTGGTGAATGGATCTGCTGTGTTATCTTCTGAAGCAACCCTCCGAACCTCGATCTCCTGGCGATCTACGATCTCCCTGATTAGGTGATACCGCCTCAAGATGT
The DNA here is from genome assembly GCA_030015575.1 of Agapanthus africanus. Taxonomy (NCBI): domain Eukaryota; kingdom Viridiplantae; phylum Streptophyta; class Magnoliopsida; order Asparagales; family Amaryllidaceae; genus Agapanthus; species Agapanthus africanus. The sequence continues at coordinate 387,858,541 of CM057342.1, read as the reverse complement.
GTCTGGATTTCTGATGGGACCTGGGTTCCTTCGCTAAAGCTATTGCCCCGTTGTTGTCGCAATACAGAGGTGTTGGGTCAACAATGGACGGAACCACCTGAAGTTCTTTCAAGAACTTCCTCATCCAGAAAGCTTCTTTTGCGGCATCAGATGTAGCGATGTATTCCGCTTCCATAGTCGAGTCAGCAACGGTTTCCTGTTTGGAGCTCTTCCAACACACCGGCCCTCCATTGAGGGTGAAGACAAAACCCGACATGGACTTGGAATCATCCTTGTCACTCTGGAAGCTGGAGTCAGCAAAGGCCTCAATCTGGAGGTCTTTTCCGCCATACACCAAGAACATCTCCTTAGTCCTTCTCAAGTACTTGAGAATGTTCTTTACTGCTATCCAATGTTTCTCCCCAGGGTTTGACTGATACCTGCTTACCACACTCAGTGCATAAGCCACATCCGGTCTGGTACACAACATCGCATACATTATAGAGCCTACCGCAGAAGCGTAGGGTATAATAGACATGCGATCCCTCTCCAAATCAGTCTTGGGAGACATCTCTTTGGAGAGGGTGATCCAGTGACAAGCCGGTAGATTACCGCGCTTGGAATCTTCCATACTGAATCTCTTCAGTATGGTGTCGATGTACCTGGACTGTGAAAGTCCTAATATCCTCTTGGATCTGTCACGGCAGATCCGGATACCCAGAATGTATGAGGCATCACCCAGGTCTTTCATGGAGAACCTGTGTGACAAGAACCCCTTGGCAGATTGTGGCATAGGAATATCATTTCCTATTAAGAGAATGTCATCCACGTATAAAATGAGGAATACTACAGTTCTCGCTACAAATCTACAATAGATGCATGGTTCATCTGGATTTTTGATAAAGCCAAATTCCTTGACCGTCTCATCAAAACAGATGTTCCAACTCCGCGATGCCTGCTTTAGGCCATAAATGGACTTAAGCAACTTTCACACCTTTCCGCTGCTCCCACTCTGAATGAAACCCTCTAGCTGGTCCATATAGACACACTCCTCTAAATGTCCATTTAGAAAAGCTGTCTTTACGCCCATCTGCCAAATCTCATAATCGTGGAAGGCAGCAATGGCAAGAAGGATCCGAATGGATTTCAGCATAGCTACTGGAGAAAAGGTTTCGTCATAGTCCAAACCAGGTCGCTGACGGAAACCCTTTGCTACCAGTCTAGCTTTATAGGTCTCAACCTGTCCATCTACACCAATCTTCCTTTTGAAGATCCACTTGCATCCTACGGGTTTTACCCCATCTGGAGCAATGTCCAACGTCCATACTTTGTTGGTGTACATGGACTCCATTTCGGTCCGCATTGCATCCAGCCATTTTACCGAGTCGACGCTCTGAATGGCTTGCTGGAAGCTAGTAGGCTCATCAATGTTTATGATGCAATCCTCTCTATCCCCGTCAATAAGAAAACCGTAGTATCTCTCGGGCGGATGAGACTGCCTACTACTCCTGCGGAGTGGCGTGGGAATGTCCTGATCTTTCGAACCCTCTGGTTCCACTAAGCTTTCAGTAATAGCTCGTGGTTCTGGAATTTCTTCCAGTTCTATTGCGCTCCCACTTAATTCTTTTTCTATGAACTGGTGTTCTAGAAAGTGGGCATGGCGAGAAACAAACACCTTTTGTTCCTCTTCGCAATAGAAGAAATATCCCTTGGAGTTCTTTGGATATCCCACAAACTTGCACTGTACTGAGCGTGCCTCGAGCTTGTCCGCATGCTGCTTTTTTACAAAAGCTGGACATCCCCATGTCTTAATGTGATTAAGATAGGGTCTCTTACCACACCACATCTGATATAGTGTAGTAGGCACAGTCTTAGTTGGAACTCGGTTCAAAAGTATGCAGCTGATTCTAGCGCATATCCCCAGAACGATCGCGGTAACTCAGCGTTACTCATCATGGACCGTACCATATCCAATAGGGTTCGGTTCCGTCTCTCTGATACACCGTTATGTTGCGGAGTGTATGGAGGAGTAAGCTGAGAGAGAATTCTATTCTCTTTTAAGTAACCAGGAACTCGGCACTTAAGTATTCACCACCTCGATCAGATCTCAGTGCCTTGATACTTTTGCCTGTTTGTTTTTCTACTTCATTCTTATATTCCAGGAATTTTTCAAAAGCCTCGGATTTATGTTTCATTAAGAAGACATAACTGTACCTTGAAAAGTCATCCGTAAAAGTAATGAAGTAAGAATAACCGCTTCGCGCATGTGTAGACATTGGACCGCACACGTCGCTGTGTACGAGTCCAAAGAGCTCGCTCGCTTTTACTCCGTGTCCAGTGAACGGAGTCTTTGTCATCTTTCCCTTGAGACAGGATTGACAAGTTGCATATGATTGATATTCGAACGGATCCAAATATCCTTCTGTATGTAACTTAGTCAACCTTCTCTCATTGATGTGACCCAGTCTACAATGCCATAAGAAAGTTCTATTGATTTCTGGAGACTTTCTTTTGTGTGTATTCTGGACATTGAAAATCTGTGGTTGGTTTAATACGTATATACCGTTGGTCAATGTACCTGACCCAATCAAAACTTGATTAAGGTGAATGTTCACTACATTACTTACAAATGCAAATTCATAACCTTCTTTAGATAATAAAGATACAGAAATGATATTACAGGTTGCATTTGGTACATAATAACAACTACGCAAAACCAAAAAGTGTCCATCCGACAATCCCAGGTGATAGTCCCCCACGGCCTCAGCATCCATGCTAGCACCGTTTGCAACTCTGAGGGTCATGTCACCTGCCTTCAAAACTCTACGCTTTCTCAACGCCTGCAAAGAATTACAGATATGAGATCCTGATCCGGTATCCAATACCCAGGACGTAGAGTTTATTGATAGGCAGTTTTCAATAACATACACACCTGAAGCTGAAGCTGCAACTCGCTTCAAATCCTGTGTTCTGGCCTTCCAAGCCTTGCAATCCTGTTTCCAGTGACCACTTTTGTGACAATAGAAGCATTCTTCCTTCCCCACCAGCTTTCCCGCTATCTTTGTTGCTTTTCCTTTTCCCTTCGTATCCACTTTACCGACACCGCCTCTTGGTTTGGCGGGGGCTTTCTTCTTCTTACCCTTGGCTTTCGCCCTGGATCTAGAAGAGGAAGATCCTCCTACAAACAAAGTGGATGTCTCCATACCCTTCTGTAGGGTGCCCTCAGCACTCCTCAACATGTTCAGAAGTTCGGAAAGTTCAACCTCCTTTCCTTGCATGTTGAAGTTAACAATAAACTGGGCGTAAGTGGAAGGAAGGGACTGGAGAATCAAATCAGTATAGAGTTCATTCTCCAACGTGGTCCCAAGGTCCGCGAGCTCCTCTATGTAGCCAATCATCTTAAGCACGTGTTCCGCTACCGATGATCCAACGGCCAACCTTGCCGAAAATAACTTCTTCGACACTTCGTATCTTGCGATACGAGACTGCTCTCCATACAGTTCTTTTGTATGAAGAAATATGGACTCTAGGTCCATATTCTCGTGCCTCCTCTGATGTTCGTTGTCCATCGAGGCTAGTACGAGGCATCTGGCCTTCGCGCAATCTATTTCCCAGGTCTTGTAGATTTCCCTATCTACGACAATGGTTTTGGGACCTGGGACAGGGGGAGCTTTGGTGGTAAGGACATACCCCAACTTGTCGTAAGTGATAGCCATCTTGACATTCCTGAGCCAATCTTTGTAGTTTGGCCCTGTCAATATGTTTTTATCTAGTAATAACGTAAGTCCGGTCATGTTGAATGGTCGCTGCAATTAGGAGAGAGAAAAGAAACACTTTAGCATGATGCTCTTGCAAGTTTAGTGTGGTTTTTAGTTTGTCTAAACTGGATGGCTCCCACTGTCTCTCGAATCCCTTCTCAAACCGTAAAGAAAGGATTAGTCAGGATCAATCTCACCGTACAATACTTGCTTAACCGTTCAGCCAGGCCAGTGTCGGTACTTCGAGGGAGGTTTTCCAACGCTTTCGCGAAGTTCCTTAATTAAGTAACTCTTTTCCCTGTGGGCGTAGCCCCGCTAACACCTTTCTAGACACCTACTAAGTTTATAGCATTGATCGTTAAGTGAGAGTTTTCCCGAGGAGTAGCATATACTCATAGTAGGATCGGGATCAAAATATCATCGCGTGATAAAACCGAAGGAGTCCTACCAGAATTATCACACTCCAAATGGTATGCAGCGCTAGCAAGTTTCAGTACTTATGAAACTCCCGATGTGGATTTTTGCCCCATGCTCTTATGACCTTGACTTTGGCCAAAATATCATAAGTCACATGTCAAGTTCTACCCATCATTCTCCTGGTTAATTTGGACCCACCCGTACCTACCCTTGACTTTGGCCAAAATGGCAGCACGACTGTCCCAAACCAACGCATCTATCTATGCTGCACATGAATACCCAATAGCTACCAATCACTATGCCTTGACTTTGGCCAAAATACATAGCTTGAATACTTTTGACCATTCATGTGGAATGACGGAGGGCTACGAATGGTTTTGGCGAAACCGTGAACGTAGTGAACTTGATATAATCGATGGAATGAGATAGCTTTTAAAAGGAGTGGTTCAAGCTCCGCGTTTAAAAGTTTAGTTTTGAAAAGAACCGAGTGGTTTTCAAAGTGTTCCAATCGACTTTTACTTGGTTTATTTTCTTGCATTAGTTCTTTTAATGCGTCCCATCATTTAATCCTACCATTGCAGAAAACAACCAAAATATAACGTACGCTTATGCCATTCGCATTCGCCACGGGGCCCCGTCATCACCCGTTAGGTTACTTAACTAACGATAGAGCGGGGGCTGGGCTAGCGCGGCTGTAAAACATAAGCAACCCCTAAATAGTTATCATATATAAATATATAGCAATGATAGACATTACTGATCACAGATGAATACATTGGATATACTAGGAATCCGCAATCCGTTCGAGCCTGCAACGAAAAGCGGATTACATGGTCGCGGTGAATAGCCAATACCCCACCCAAGACCCCTACGGGTGCGACAAACTACCCGCCAAGTACCCGAAGCGAAGCAACCTCCCTCACCACCGTGAGTGGGCCACTCGGCACTTCGAGATACCCGGTAGTTTGTGTACCCCCTCCATGGGTCTATCCTAGGAGCAAAAACAGTAAAAAGAATTATACAATGACGACTACAACCCCGACCCGGTTGTGCGGCCATACAAATATTATTACATCAATTTACATATTACAATGAATGAAAGAAAAAGCAACACTCATCTTACATCCACCCCGGCTATTCACACCGCGACAATCCAACACATTCATATACACATACCATCATCAATCACAGATCACAGATATGTATAACCCCGACTAATCGACATATAGCGATTAGCCGACGTTCAATACATATAAACATCACAGATATAACCTTTTAGTCAAAGTGTATTGAAGTTTGGAAAAAATAGGGATTTATAGGCCCCCAAAAACAAATTTCTATTCTGGAAAATCTGGGCACATATAAACCATCTTAAAAATCCTAAAACCAAGCCAGAAATACACTGCACCAAACTCGACCTAGTGAAGAGCAAAGACGGCCGCGGTTGCGCGGCAATAGCTTGCTATTGCCGCGGAACCGCGGCTCTTTGGTCGAATCACTGGATCATTTTTGGTGGCTTTCTTTACAAAACCCTGAGATGATTTTTGGAGTATGACAAATTTTATTTTGAACATAAAAATTTAACAGAAACTTAGGGTTTTGAAAACTCGGTTTTTCGATTTTTTTGATTCGAACTTCGATACACTCTACTACCTAGCTAGTTTATGTTTAGTTAGGCTCTGATACCACTGTAAGTCCACGTTGCCCACCCCGGTGCTTACGGGAAGGCGGAAAACGGAATAAAAATCGAATTTTTATGAGCTTAGGCAACATGGACTACACTATGAAGGATCTTTGCTAAACAAAAACAAGCTAAAGCTAACTAGAAACTAGCTAAGTGCTAGAAAGGTTATACCTTGGGCTTTATGTCCTTCTCTCCTTGCTCCTTGGAGTGGTGGAAGGAGGTCACCTTAGTCGTCTTCTCACGTCGAAGAAAGATCCACCCGAAAGCCTCGACCTTTGGCTTCAACTCCAAGCTAGAAGTAACTAGGGTGCAAGAAGTGCTAATCCTTGAACCCTAGATGAGAGTAGAGATTATCAAGAGAGGGTTTTTCTCAAGCTCAAGTGTTTCTCAACACATGAGAGGGGAGAGCTTGAGGGAGAGAGGAGAACAAGAGAGAGAATGTGAATGATAGAAATGAGAGAATAATATGAAGCATTCTCTCAAATATGTGAATTATTGTAATTAGATAATTAGTGAGATAATTGTCATGGCTTAATCAAGACATGACCATTATCATTTCAGTTTTAATGCAAATTGCAAGGATCAAAGAGCATCTTCCAAATGAAATGATGATGGTCAAAGTGTCAACAAGGTCAACAAGTCAAGATGGGTCAAATGGTCAACAACCATAACCATGCACAATTATTAAACTAATATCAATTAACCATAATACACACATAAGCATTAGGGTTAATAAAATGACAATAGTCATTAACTCTAATCAAAGTCCTCTCCCTCTGTCTCAAGTAACTGTGCATACGCACCCGTATTCGTGATCCGAGGAACACGAATACAATGAGAAAAAACCAATCCCAAATCTATACTAGGATCTGGCTTAAACCAAAGCCCGCTAGTACAAGCTGTCCGGACAGCAAACGTGCACAAGTGCGCGGATGTGAACCGAACCCTGTCGCAAAACCATGCGACCTCTACTCATTTTGCCTAAAGGCGAATAGCTCTCTGTGTGGGACTCTAAAGACTCGACACTACGTTGGCAGTGGGTTTAACCACAGACCGCAAGCGGCACTAGCTGTACGTAACGGTCCCCAGGGAAATGTCGATAAGAAGACTGACGAGGTGAACCCCATCTGAACTCCTACTGAGCCTGTATGTGACAGTCTCCGTACAGTCCGGTCTGTTCGTCTGATACATCGCATGGCGGGCCTAGGGGGGGCGGTGAACGTCAGTCCCCTAATAGCAGTACAAATCGTGTCGGAGTGTAGCCCAGAACAGCCTGAGATAACACTGGAAACCTACCAGTATATCTCGCTTGCCCTGGCCAGGGACTACTCGTGTAATGGCTCTCCTGGACACAGCGTGATGTCAACCCCCAATACCGGGAGAGACGAATCCTGTCTAACCGTCACTGCCTCCAAGTGCTTCGGGACTGCACCCAAAAACTACCTGTTTGCACGACTCCTTTGAGCCGTGGTAGGGTAGTAATCAAAGTGCAGTGGGAACATACTCGAGGCGAAGTGACAGTGTCAAGTCAACGGACTAAGCTGTACTCATGTCACCTGGGAACTGATAACTTACGATAGATATAATACCAACCAACAGTTCCCGACGAGTCCTGTCCAGTGTACTCGTAACCTAACGAGCACCCGCATACTATCTCAAGTACGACGTACTGACGGCTGTGGGACAGACCGTCTCCCACGCTGGGATGAGAAGCGCATACGCTAGTCTACTCCGGAGTATCGATGCCCTGTCTCGATAGTCCAACGACTAGGGACCTGTATAAGGATGTGCTTATAGATCACCCAGCTCCCACGAGTGTGAGCGCCATCACAACGCTGGTAATCAAGCAAAGATCCTAAGGGCTCTACTAATATGTATATCAGCGATATGCTAAAAGAAACACATGCACATATTAAAGCAGAGACAAAACCAAGTAGCATACTACCATTTCGAGCAAGATTGTATATACAACTGTGAATATCCCAAGCTTCCATCAAGTAATATACAAACTAGTATGATACAGTAATGGCCTCTAGGCATATACACTAACAGGAGATAGTATGCAGGTGCTCGTTAGGTTACGAGTACACTGGACAGGACTCGTCGGGAACTGTTGGTTGGTATTATACCTATCGTCAGTTAACAGTTCCCAGGTAACATGAGTACAGCTTAGTCCGCTGACTTGACACTGTCACTTCGCCTCGAGTGTGTTCCCACTGTTTTTACATTACTACCCTACCACGGCTCAACTGAGTCGTGGAAACAGGTAGTAGTTGGGTGCAGTCCCGAAGCACTTGGAGGCAGTGACAGTTAGACAGGATTCGTCTCTCCCGGTATTGGGGGTTGATATCGCGCTGTGTCTAGGAGAGCCATTACACAAAGTCCCTGGCCAGGGCAAGCGAGATATACTGGTAGGTTTTCAGTATTATCTCAGGGTGTTCTTAGCTACACTCCGACACGACTTGTACCGCTATTAGGGGACTGACGTTTACCGCCCCCTAGGCCCGCCATACGATATTCTCAGACGAACAGACCGGACTGTACGGAGATTGTCACATTCAGGCTCAGTAGGAGTTAGGATGGGGTCACCTCATCAGTCTTCTTGTCGGCATCTACCTGGGGACCGTTACGTACAGCTAGTACCGCTTGCGGCCTGTGGTTAAACCCACTGCCAGCGTAGTGTCGAGTGTTTAGAGTCCCACACAGAGGGTTACTCGCCTTTGGGCAAAACAGAGTAGAGGTCGCATGGTTTTGCGACAGGGTTCGTTCACATCCGCGCACTTGTGCACGTTTGGTGTCCGGACAGTTGTTACTAGCGGGTTTTGGTTTAAGCCAGATCCTAGTAATTGTTTTGGGATTGGTTTCGTCTCAGTGTATTCGTGTTCCTTGGAGCACGGATGCGGGTGTGTATGCACAGTTGACAGAGACAGAGGCAGAGGATTCTCATTAGGGTTGTTGACCATTTGGCTTTGGTTGACTTGTTGACTGTTGACCTTTCTCTAAACCCTAATGAGAATATGATATATGACAAATAATATTAATTAAGTATTATTATGCCATGGTTGAGTTGAAAGTTTGACTTTTGTTGACTTGTTGACTTTGTTGACCGGTTGACCATTTTGGACTTGTTGACCATCATCATTTCATGGCTATCATTTCATGGGTATGACTTTTGCTTGCTTGTTGTTTACAAAATGAAATAATTGCATGAAATGATAATGGTCATTGAAACTAACCATCACCATACTTAATTATTATTATTATTATCATTATTCTCACTTTTGTGAGGATGGTTGCATTATGAGAGCTCATTCTATTATCTTCTTCTCTCATGAAAAAAGCTCTCCCTCTTCCTCTCTCATGAAAAAAGCTCTCCCTCTTCCTCTCTCAAGGTTCAAGTGTTCTATGAGTTGGAAATCATGAACCTTTGAGACAAAACCACCATCACTCTTCTCTACTCAATCTAAGGTATTAGGTTTAGCAAACCAAACACCTTAGTCATCTTTAGGTTGAGATTGGAGCTCAATTTCGAGACCCTCGGGTGGATCCATCTATGGCAAAGAGGAGACGACAAGGAGGATCCGTTCAAGCAACTACAAGTAGCAAGCAAGAGGAAGAACCACAACAAGAAGAGAAGGAGTTCAAGACCAAGGTATAACTATTCTACATAGTAGTTAGAACTTGTAGAATATTTGTTAGTTCTTGTTTATCAACGATCCTTCTTGTACGGTCCATATTACCTAGTTAGGAAAAATTTTTGTTTTACCTATTCCGCCTCCCCGAAAGGACCGGGGTGGGTAACGTGGACCTGACAGGATGGCTCCTACAACCATGGCGTTATTTCTTCTTCATTTCATTTTCTTCAACTCCTTCATCTTCCTTTTTCACCTCGTCCTCCACCTCCACTACCACCTCCAAAACACCACTCAAATCTCACCAAAACCTCACCTCACCTTCACAAAAATTGTGCACAACCTCATCCTACACCCTTTGGTGAGCTCAAGTTTGGATTTTGAGCACTTTGAACCATCTTGGAATTTTCTTCAGTTGCTCCAAAAGGTAAATCCTTCACATTCCTTCTTTTTATCAAGTTTCTTAACCTCCTAGTTATGTTTAGAGTTCGATTAAGTTAGATTAGTCATCTTGGAAAACTCAAGGATGATTGTTAGAGGATAATTGAGTTGTAGAGATGTAATTGAGGTTTAGTTAGTGACCCTCAAGCCATTAGTGATGATAATTCTGGATAAACTTAAGACTAGAACCCCAAAACACGAACTTAGAATTTTCCCGACATCGGTTTTTGACGATTTTTTATGACTCTGTAGAATCTACTATGACCCGAGAGCTCTATAAAATAAGTTCCCAATACAGTGAGATGTGCAGGCCACCTAGAGACTACCCTAGATACCCGAGACCCCATACCCCTAACTTGGCCGCAGATTTAATCATCCAGGCTGCAATTTGCGGCCCGACCTTGGAGATTTGGGTTGGTGTTTGTTCCATGGCTCTTTTATCTGTTATGTAGACCTACCCTATATGCAAAATCTTCTAATTTCACCTAGGGTAGAATCTGGGAATATTTTTCTAAGTTGCTAATTTTGAGTTTCCGATTTCTGAAAACTTGGTTTTGGTATTTGAGTTTGGACACGGTCGTTGGACGTTTGTACGTCAACGCTAAGGGTTATTTGGTTGTTCTTACATGCATTGGCTATAGGTTCTAACCTATGACACTTCGTGTGCCGTATCGGTTTTTTGATTTGGTTTTGATATCGTTACGATGTGTATTTATTTGTAAGTACCTTCGCGTGAACTTCCGAGACGAAGAAGGAGAACAAAAGTTCATCGACTTCGGCTAAAGCAAGGATTAGCAGATGAGTAGATCTATATCTACGGGGAAGTCGGGTGGATGGCGTATAGCACCCCCGCAACCATAGTAATGGGAGAACTGATATATAGAATATATTTTGAGAAACTTATTCTTATGAACTTACGGATATAATCACAAGATTAAGTACGAGATGACATGATGAAAGGAGATAATATATATGATGAAACGAGATGACATAATATGATATGTTTGATATGCGGATGCAAGGCGATATATACATATATACATATACCAGATATGATATGAGATTGATTTACACATAAATGAGAATAAAAGATGATATGATGTACGAGACCATAGATCCGTACCCTTGTTTATGTATAGGGCGAGATCTTTAATCTAAATTGATGACACCGTATGATGGATTACCGTACGCGATAAGATAAATCGGATGTTTGATCCGCACTCGTGACTTGAGGATGATGTTCGATGATATTGCCACATATGATACTATGAGACTGGATCGCCGACTTTTGGATTGTCTTGATTCGGAGAATCATTGATTTCTAAACACCTTGGTGGATAATGGTTTATATTGATTAATCCAGGTGTAATTGTGTACCTTATATTGTTCATACTTATGTTGTACACAGATTTGCCGGCTCACACACTCATCATCGGTAATTGCCATGCCACTTACACAGTAGAACTGTTACATCACTGTATTGCCTTTAAACTGTAAAGTAAAATCATTGTTCAGTAATTATCATATGACATGCTTACATGAAAACACTTGTAATACTTTACAGTATTGTTCTATGCTTGCATATACTACACTTTATGGTTACGTGCATATGAGATGTTGTTTTCATCAAATCTCTGGATTTGAGAACCGCTACTATATTTCAAAGACTTATGATTGTTTTAAAAACGTGGTTTCTCGTGATGTGATTTGTGGCATCCATCATGAGTTTTCTCGGTTCTGAGCTATCAGTTACCCGATTCGAGGAGTGAGGAGGAACCGTCTGTGGGTACATGGTGGACCCGGTGCGGTACCCCAGGGTAAGAAGATCGTATAGAAAGGTATTGAGCCCGGCAGGGGAGCACTACCGACCGGTGATAGTTTGGGCTTGGCGGATATCCGGAGGATACCGACCGAAGTCGTGAGATCAGATGGATATGAAGGCCGATCCGATGAGACGGAGCCCGAGATATGAAGATTTACGTGTCGATACTGGACACGGGTTTTTATGATATTTCGAGTGTCGATACTAGACACTCATGTTTTATGATGTTGATGTGTCGTTGATGGAAACTGTTCCCTTATAAAAAGGGAAGGGAAAATTCCCTACTAATGGAAGCATCACGTGTAAGCACGTGATCATCGATCCCTTATAAAGAGACTCAGAGAGGGAAAGGAAAATCTTCCCGCTAGTGGAGCATCACGTGCAAGCACGTGATACATCTGTGTATACAGAGTAAGCGGCTCCACTTAGTAAGCGGCAATTAAAGCATCACATGCAAGCACGTGATCGTCTTTCACACAAAACATGTAGGACCCAGTTATAAAAAAAACAAAGAGCAAATAAGCTCACGTGTTACCACGTGTTGCCTTCCCTCTGTTTGGACTGCTGCATACAAACGAACCAAAATAATTCTGTGAAGGGTCACGTGCTGCACGTGAGAGGTCTCAGATGCCTTCTGAGTCGATTGGTGGGCTTAACTTCGTGGAGTCACGTGCTGCACGTGAGGGCTTCTAATGCCTTTTGAGTCGATAGAATTAAATTCTAAATAAAAAGGATCAGAACCCTATTTTGGAAATATTTTCCACAATCTTTCTAAACAAAAAAGATTGTACTCTGTAAATCAGAGCACCGTTGGATCACAGATCCAATGGTGATTAAAAATCACCAAGATACAGAATAAGTTCTGTATGGAAAAATATTTTCCTAATCTTGTTAAAAACAAGAAAAATATCTTCTGTAAAACAGAAGCCCTTAGATCAAAGATCCAATGGTGGGAAACATCCCCAAATCAATCAGAGATCTCTCAATGAGAGATTTCCTCAACTGAATCAACAAATTAGCCTCCACTATATAAAGGCCCCAAGACTTCAAGTCTAAAAAAAAAAGAATCCCCCCATAAACAGCAAGTTCAAAAGAAAAGAAGAAATCCAAGGTAAGAAAGAACAAAACACAGAGAACATCTTACTTCTTCTTCGTCTCCACAAGAGTTTAACTCTTCCAAAGAACTTAGTTCTTTCTTCTGGTAAAAAGATCTGCAGAAGCAGATCTCCCCACAAGTTGAGAATTTAATTCTCATCGGGGAGATTCTGTCATGCAGATCCAAAACCTAGGAGAAGATCTGAGTTCAGAGAATTTAATTCTCCCAAAAGGCATATAGGAATTTAATTCCTCTGATAAAACTAGGGTTTAACCCTTCATATAAGAACTTAGTTCTTTCTTCTGGTGAGAGATCTGCAGAAGCAGATCTCCCCACAAGTTGAGAATTTAATTCTCAACAGGGAAACTCTGTCATGCAGATCCACAACTTAAGAGAAAAACTAAGTCCAAGGAATTAAATCCTTATAAAAATATATAATAAGGGATTTGAGAAAGAATTCCATGCATATTAATGATCACGTGTTCACACGTGACGACCTGTGATGAACTCAAAAGAGAGACTGAAATGGATCACGTGTTCACACGTGACCCCCCCTTCACTGATAGTGCTTAGTAGTTATAAAGCAAAAGGGAATAAACCTAAAGAGACAGTGATCAGTCGAAAATATTGTATTTTTAACACATCAATTTCCCTATTCTTTGTAATCATCTAAAGGTGTTTGGTATAAATATAGCACATATTAGCAATTTTTCTACAAAATATCAAATAACATGTGTTATACATTATAACCGACATTATGAGGGAAATTGTGTGTTTATTATTACATGCATGATCTTTGTATATCAAACACTTGTCTCGAGATTGTGTGCAGGAAATTCTCCAGGTAAAAGAGTCAGAATTGATAAAAGTGCTGATAAAATACATCAAGTCCAAGACTTGAGATCTGGCAGTAAACTAGAAAGAATTATAAGATTCCAGACATCAGGAAACAACCCTAAAGCAAACAGGAAAATAACCTGGAAGTTTTATGCAGAGATCACACCAAACGACCGCGGATCCACGGCCGAGTCAGGCCGATCCGCCGCGGATCCACGGCCGAGTTGACTCGTCGGCGGTTGGAACTTTTTGCAGGGCTTCTCTTTTAACGGCCAAGCTTCTCCAAGACGTTCCGAATTGTGTAGATTTCTCCAGAAGCTTCCCTTCTAACAGCCAAGCTTCTTGTGCAAGTTTCATAACTACCAAAGCTTCTCATCCAAGCTAGCTAACTACCTTAGTCTAGAAACTTCTCTACCCTAGCTTCCTATACAAGCCTCATAACAACCAAGCTTCTAAGGGAAGCTAGACCTAGCTTCTAGGGGAAGCTAAAGGGAAAAACTATAAAAAGGGACCTATGGCTTCATTACAAAGGTTGTTGAATATTGAGCCAAAATTCCGCAAGTTGAGTGACACAACTAGCAACTCAAAACCCTAGCCCAAATCCAATTCCAAAGCCAAATCAAGATACATCGAGTACCAAATCAAGCAAGCATTCAACGAGCCTTTGAAGCAACGCCGATCTTCATCCGAGCAAGAGATCCATGATTATCCGCGACTCACAACGATCGAGCCACGCAATGATCGACGCCAAATTCCTTCTCAATTGAGTGAGCTAGAGCTAGTCTTGTAAACTTGAGTGAGAGTTGTAATTTGAAGAAGATCTAAATAAAGGTGAAAATCTCTATTCTTGCTTTCTATTCATTCTCGCATTATGATATTCTTAGTTCTTGATTACTTTATAATGATGCGTGAGTAAATTCTCCGCTTGTAGCGGAATCGAGAAAATAGATAGATAATGATGATTAAATTCTTGAACGATTCTTAAGTCTTATGAGTTTTGTAAACTTTAGGATATTGAATCATCGAAAACCTAATTTGAGCGAGATCGCTTTCTTGAATGTTTTCGCTCCAAATTAGAGATCAACAATCGGTGATTTAATTTGCTAGAGGCTAGAATTTGAATGATAATCAATGAAAGGACAAGGGATGATGATGAAGAAACTCTAGTTTCTTCAATAGTTCCCTAATTCTCATTGATCGTCATCGATCTAGCAACAAATCTTCAATAGATAAGAATTTGTAATAATTAGTATTCATCATCACTATCAATTGGATCGATTCCGACAAGCCTCTTTACAAATCTTGATAATTCAAACAATTTGGACATTTTCTTGATTTCTTGATTCTTGATTCTAGATCTCTATTTTCTTTATGTTTCTTGAAATGAAAACTCACAAATCTTGAATCAATTTTCGTGCAATTTTCTTTTATCTTTTAATTTTCTACTCAACTAAAATGATAATGAACAAATCACACTTTCTCAGTGGTCGATCCGCATTCACCGACGAAACTATAATAGACACCGTTAATTGATTGCGGTATAAATTTCTTTGGTTGTGATCTTTTACACTTTTCAAAACATGGCACGGAAATGATTCAATCAGACAGCGCCAACTTTCAAGCGCCTCACGTGACCCCACGTGAGCGCCTTAAATTTTAGTGTTTAACACTACTTCAAGCGCCTCACGTGACCCCACATGAGCACATCAGATTTTTAGTATTTAACACTAATTTAAAGCCGCACGCGGGAGCACGTGAGCGCTGAACATATACAAGTGTTAAACACTATAAGAGGCCAATATTAGCCAAACTTAGACCAAATCTCCCGAGGACAATCAATTGAGCCCCTCATGCTCAAGGTCCCCCAAACCGATCTTAGTCCCAAAGATAGCTAATGAGCTCCTAACATATGGCATCTAAAATGATGTTCATCCCATCCCCCCTCAGTCGGGACATTGGTTCAAGGGTACATCTCTCCACACTTCTGATACATGTCGTTGTAATTCTTCAACATCTTCAGGGAGGTGGCGGGTCCCGACAACCAACAACTTTTTGGTACATTTCCAAACCTATGGATAAAACCCAATAGCATCTGCCCCCAAATTCAAGCAAGACGACCTACGCGGTTTCGCATCTGTTTTCGGCGGTAAACAGATTCTGGCATGTCCGGTGGGACCTTTTCCTCTTTCCACGCCACACTTCGTGTGCTGTGTTTCGCAAACAAATCATGGTTTAATATGGTTGCCCCTAGATTCGAGGTACTAAGATTTGGTGTCTTGTTCCTACGCAGAAGAGAAGATGACATCGATGGCTTCCAACTATGCTAAGTGCAACAGCAACTCCTACTCCGTCCCGCTGGAGGAGTGACTTATGGGCCCCAAGCGGCCTCCATCTTCGCAATGCCGGTGGAACAGGTGACTCAGGCCACCACTGGATTGTTCTTCAGGACCATGCTCCCACCAATGATCTTCAACGCTCCAATGCCATCACAGGTGGCTCCAAAGAAGTCAGTCTTCGATCGACTTACAACTACCACGGCCCTTCTCAACAGGTCATCCAATTCCAACTTCTCATTCTTCAACCGGCTGAGCCAAAGCTCCAGTGGGCCTGCAAAGAGGCTCGCAATACCAGAGAAGGCTATCCTAATTCCTACTGCAGGTGAAGTCGTCCAAACTACTTCCCCTACTCGAAAGTCGGCCTTCGACAGGTTGACTATTCCTTCCCAGCGGATGTCAGTCTTTGACAGGCTGGCGCCAGTAACAGCCTCTCCTCAAACCAGGGGGCATGATGAAGCTACTCCAACGATAGAGGTGCTCCCGGCTACACGACATGCTCGACGTTGCCACTGGCGCCGAGTGAGGAAAACTGGGGGCAGCTCTCCCTCTGGACTGACTCCACCAGCTCCAATGGTGGAAATTGATGCTGCTGTTCTAATTGGGAACAGCTTTGAGCCGCTCAGGAGGGTGCGTAAGAACTCTCCAACCGCCATGTTGAAAAAGTCTCCTCCACCCACTGAAAATGTTACTAAGGCGAAGCCGGAGTAGCCTCCTCAGCGGCTGTCCTCAAAAATCCACAGGGTCTGGCAAAGAGTCCAAGACTCTGTAATCGACAAAGAATACTCCCGTCGACAGAAGAAAATGAAGGTTCAGCAAGAGGAGGATCATCCCGCAGCCATACCGCAGAAGGTACCATGGATGCCTGTTGCAACGGCCCCCTCAACCTCGACCGTTCATAAAAAGAGAAGGCCAGAGAAGATCCCCGTATCTGCGACAAATCTCAAAGGCGCTGAATCCAAACACCCCAAGTCTTGGGGCATGGTAGTGCACACCGTCTACATGGCTTCCAGAAAAGAGGAAAGGCGTACTTCTACGAGTCATCGACCACTCACACGGTCTGTGACGAAAACTCAGGAGAAGCAACAAAAGCTCCAAGAGATGCTGACAAAGATGGCCGCACTTACTGGGCAGAAAGAATTGTTAGTTGTATGTATGCCCTAGAGGCCAGTATTGTACAGATGATGTATATTATATTGGATTCTTGGACATATATAGAGAGGACTTTCTTGCTCGATATGATAGTATGCTATCTGGTTGCTCTTTATCTTAACATGTATACTTGTCTCTTGATACTGTCTTATAGTTACATGTTGGTAAAGCCCTTAGGATGCGTACTTGACTACCTGGACTATGATGCAGATCATACTAGTGGGGCCATGGTAGTCCATAAGTACACCCTTTAATGTTCTTAGTCGTAAGTGTATCGAGACAGGGCATCGATATACCAGAGTAGACTGGCGTATACGCTTCTCGACCCATGAGATGGGCGATGGATGATCCCATATCCATTGGTGTTTGACATCAGAGATGGTATACAGGTGCTCAGTAGAGACTGGGTATACTGGACGGACTCGCCGAGAACTCCCAGATGGTATTATACCTCACGTCAGATGGCAGTTCTCTGGTGACACTTGTGGAGGTTAGTCTGTAGACCCGAGATCGTCATAGAGTCTTGTGTGATTCCCAATGTGCTTTGATTTCCACCTTACCATGTCCAAGAGGGCGTGCAAAACGGTGGTTTTTGGGTACAGTCCCGAGTCACATGGAGGCAATGAGCGATAGGAGGGGTTTCGTCTCTCCCGGTATTGGGGGTTGATGTTGCGCTGTGCTCGATTGGCCGTAACAGGAAAGTCCCTGGCCAGGGCTGATTTAGAGATTTACTGGTAAGTGTTACCAGTAGTTTCTCGACCCGTTATGAGCCTCACATCGGTACGACTTATCGGTTATTGGGGTCTGACGTTTACCACCCCTAGACTTGATATGCGACATATCAGACGAGGAGACCGGACTGTACGGGAAGTGTTACCGGCAGGCTTTTACAGGAGTTGGAGCGGGCTTGCTTGCTGATCTTCTGATCGCTCAATACCCGGGTAGCCGTTACTTCCAGCTAGTACCGCTGACGGCTTGTGGGTGCTTGATGTGATCATCACCTACTGCCGGCGTATTGACGAGTCTTTAGAGTCCTACATAGAGGTTTTACTGGCTCAGGCAAAACGAAATAGGAGCACGAATGTGATATGTGCGGGACCGAGAATAATGCGTGTGTGTGATACCGTATTCTATTCTCGCGACTTTATATATCGGTCGGTTATATATGATATAGCCGGGTTATCGAATCAAGTGTTGATTCGATAAGTCGATACAATGGATGTTAGTCGGTTATATAAGATATGACCGGATTATTAAGTCAAGTGTTGATTAATAATTTAGTATATAATTGTATATTAGATATACTAGTTTACATTAACTAACACTTGTTCACTTGAGGATTTTTCTCACATGTGCACAACTTTAATATATATGTGATATATATTAAAAATGTGTTTTCTTTTTTGTATCATGGTTGATGATACACATGACATGGGTGTATGAGACTTACACCATACTATTTATTATGTTGGGTTTTAATATTTAAAGTAATTACAAAATTAGTGGAGGATTAGCAAAATCCATGAAGCTTGTGGAAGCTTATGGATGCATTGACTAAGTCCACTAAGTTTGTTTTTACTATGGATATTTGTTAACCCAACCATAAGGATTAGCCATGGTTATGTCTCTACATGAGTTAGTATATGATACTCACTCACCATGGTTAGCTTTCTCACTTGATCATTATCTTTCTCTCTTTATTTTCTTCATCTTCTTCCTTGAGCAAAAGAGCTCTCTAGGGTTTGATCCAAAGTGAGAAACATTGTGAGAAACCAAATTCTAAAGTGAACCCAATTCCTATTTCTCCATCCTCTACTAGACTAGCACTTTAGTTTAGGGTGTTTGCTTCACTAATTCTCTAGTTAGTGAAGTAGAAGCTTGAGTTGGCATCCCCTTGACGTAGATCATCTTCGGCCTCGAAGACTTCAAGCAAGGACGCTCCTTTAGCCTCGTGAAGCCATGCAAGAGTCCGGGAGAACCACGATCGCAGCGAAAGGACTTCAACAAGGAACTAAAGAAGTGAAGGACCGATCTACAAAGGTTGTATTTCGTATTCACTTAGTTGTAGTTGCTATTTACTTGCATGTGAAACCCTAATATTCTACCAAAGATCTTGTTTAGGGTTGTTAGGCATGGCTAAAATCTTAATCGGGCATGGTTGATGCTTTCTTAACCCTTGTTAGAGTGCCTAGTAACCCTACAGTGGTATCAGAGCCTAGCTAGAGCATTAGGCGATGAGTATACGAAGTTAAAACTTCGATCGAACCCGGAAAAGTCAATTTAACCCCCTCTCTGTACATTTTTTAAAAACTGTGTTTTTTCTGTATTAAAAATACCTAAAAAAATTAGCAGGGAATTCAAAGAATTACCACAAAATTCGAGCCTCTAATTCCGTACAGCCGCCGCGGAACCGCGGTCCCACCCCACTTTAGGCGGCGGTTCCGCGGCAGTAAAAGTGAGACGTGGGCAGAATTTTGTGCAGTAATTTCTGTAGCTATTCCTAATATTTTATGGGTATTTTTTTTCTGACTCAAGTGTTGAGTGTTTTAGGGTTTATTTTGTAATCGTTGATTCGATCGGAAAATTTAAATTCATTATTGTTTTCCGGATATTTAGAAACTGTTAAAATGTTCGAACGGATATCATTAACTCATTATTTCCCGGCACGAAAAACTTTCAAGTATTGAATTTTTTCTTGAGTTTAAATCTTTCGGAAAAATATGCATGTAACGCGATGGACCCTCTAGAAGACAACAAACCTTAACTCGATTATGTGACCGTCTTGAACTGCCTTTTGAACCTTAGGGTTTGGGGCAGTACGGCGTGCCACATGTGAGGTGTTGGCTTGACCCTTCTACGGCTGGACCGTTGCTACTGTGACGTATTCTGGAATTTTTGAACTCCGCTCAAGTGTTGAGCTATTAAGGAAATCTTGGGTATTTGATTATTCGATCGGAAATTTTAATACTGTCTATTTATCTGGAATGTGATACAATATGTGGAATTCATATAGTTAGGCATGAAATGCGAAGTATGTGATATTTCGGATTTACGATGTCTAAAGAGATTGTGGATTCCAAATGTTGTAGTTTATACTTTCTTTTCTGCGACCGTAAGTGTAATATGTGATATCGCCGGTTTCGTTGCTATATGTCAACGACAATTGGGATGCGCATATTTGCTTACGTTGATGACATGTGATGTTATGTGTTGTTGGATATGTTATATTGGATCGTCGAGATTCTGAATAGCCGGGGGTTTTTATGTGAGATGAGGGTTTTTATTTTCATTCATGTAAAATTTAATGTATGTAATATTCTTTTATTGGGGCACTTCCGGGATGAGGTTGATGTCACCATTTGTATATTATTTACTTTTCCGCTCTAGGATAGACCCAAGGAGGAGAGCACAAGTAACCGGGTTCTAGAGTCCAGTGGGAGACCAACTCGAGGAGTCGAGTCCGGGTCTCCTAACTCTAGAATTGGTAGGGTTGCTTGCCGCTCTTGTAGGGGTCTAGGGGTGTGGGTTTGGCTATTCATCGCCACCGTGGAATCCGTGTTTTATAGAGGCTCAAAATAAAACACGGACGTCCTAGTATATCCAATGTTTCATATGTTTCTTCTGCTGCGATATCTGTGATGTGATCATTTGATATGTTGTGATAAATACTGTATATAGTATATATGATATATTATATAGACGTTACTTATGTTTTACACCAGCGCTAGCCCTGCCCCGCTCTGTCGTTAGTTACCTAACCTAACGGTGCACGAGGGGACATCGAGGCGAATATGGATGGCATAAGTGTACGTCGTATTTATCTGTGATGTTTAGGTGACTTAAATGATGGGACTTCATTAATGTGATTAATGAAAGAAAAGAAACCTAAAAGATGTTGTAGAATCAAATTTTCAAAAAGGGTAGCTACAGTTTTTGCTTTGCATAGCGATATATATGATA
The DNA here is from genome assembly GCA_030015575.1 of Agapanthus africanus. NCBI lineage: Eukaryota > Viridiplantae > Streptophyta > Magnoliopsida > Asparagales > Amaryllidaceae > Agapanthus > Agapanthus africanus. The sequence goes on along the minus strand of CM057342.1, from coordinate 387,837,430 downwards.
TATCCCGCACCTTATTCGATGAGGAAAAAGCCGAGATCCCTTCACCGGGAGTGACCTCTTTAGCAAAACGGGCAGATGTTACAACACTCGGTTTGTCTTTTGATTGCTTTTAGAGTTTTTGCTTTGCATAGCGATATATATGATATATCCTGCACCTTATTCCATAAGGAAAGAGCCGAGATCCCTTCACCGGGAGTGACCTCTTTAGCAAAACTAATAAAAGCCTCAAAATCACTCCATTTCAAAATTCACATGATTCTACAACAATATCAAGTTCATTACGCAATGGGTTTTCAGAAAAACCTGTCGTAACCCTCCGTCATTTCAGATAAGTCCTACTTAGTATTCGTGTTACGTTTGTTGACATCCGTCAAGGCGTAGTGTGCGGTAGCTAACTAGTATTTATCTGCTTATGCATATGATGCAGATTGGATTAGGGTAGACGTACGACCTTGTTGACCTCCGTCAAGGGTCGTGCGGGTGGGTTTGATTCAATCAAGAAATGACGGGTTGAACTTGACTTGCACCCTGTGGTTTGTTGACCTCCGTCAAGGTCATGGGATGCTTGGGGCAAAATATTATCGGGAATTTCAAGTGTTGAAATTTGCAATGAGATTGCATACCTTCTATGAGATAGTTGGATCCCGATACCCACTGCGAGTAATTGTTACTCCTGGGAGAGTTTTACACAGGACAATTAGCCGATCAAGTAGGTGTCTAGAAAGGTGTCAACGGGGTTACGCCTCTGGGAAAATGAGGTTTACTTTAATTAGGTCCGTGCGAAAGCACGGGGAACCTCCCTCAAAATACCGACACTGGCCTGGCTGAAAGATTGGCGAAGTTGTAGGGTGTAATTAATCCCGGCTAGTCTTTCCTTTTAGGGTTTGAAGGAAGATTTGATAAAAACAGTGGGAACCATCCTGATTTGATAAAATAATAACCAATCTGATCTTGCAAGAGCATACGCTAAAGTGTTTTCTTCTCTCTCTCTCAGGTAGCGACCATATCATGCCTTAATAAAGATAATAATATGGATGTTTTGACCAAACCCGCATGTTATACTGTGCTGGTGAACGTTTGTTCCGTTCTTTCTTATAAAAGTTATAAGACTGAACAGGATATAGGGGAATACCAGGATTCCCATGCCACCCGAATGAAGAAAGTACATGTTGATGTATTTTCTTCGGGGGTGTTCGTTACAAAGAACTGTTTCTCCATTTGCTCTACGTCCTAGGTATTAGATACCGGGTCAGGAGCCCATATATGTAATCAGTTACATGGGCTTAGGAAAGGTAGAGAACTTGGAGAAGGTGATAAAGACATAAGGGTTGGAAATGGTGCAATTGTTGCAGCTAAAACCGTCGGGGAATATCACCTTGTATTGCCAACTGGTAATACATTAATTCTGAACGAATGTTATTACATGCCGAACCTGATATGCAGCATTATATCAGTTTCTTTGTTGAGTAAAGAGGGATATAATTTTGTATTACAGGATAATGTTATGAACATTTTCCTTAACCAAAAGTTGGTTGGATCAGGCACGTTGTGCAATGGCATTTATGTTCTAAATCAATCAACAGTTCTGAGCATAACAAACACACACAAGAGGAAGAGTTCAGAACTGAACGAATCTTTCTTGTGGCATTGTAGACTGGGTCACATCAATGCGACACGACTAGCTAAGTTGCATAAGGATGGATATTTGAAACCGTTCAAATTTTCATCTTATGACACTTGCCAGTCATGTCTTAAAGGCAAGATGACCAAAACTCCGTTTACGGGACACGGAGAAAGAGTTACCGAACTCTTGGGACTGATACATAGTGATGTATGTGGTCCCATGTCTACACATGCCAGGGATGGTTCTTCGTACTTCATTATATTCACTGACGATCTCTCTAGATTCGGATATGTGTTCCTGATGAAACACAAATCAGAAGCTTTTGAGAAATTTAGAGAATATAAACAAGAAGTCGAGAACCAAACCGGGAAAAGTATTAAAATCCTTCGATCTGATCGAGGAGGTGAATACTTGAGCAATGAATTCCTGGACTTCCTAAAAGAGAAAGGGATTCTCTCTCAGCTAACTCCTCCATATACACCACAGCACAACGGTGTATCGGAACGGAGGAACCGCACCCTATTAGATATGGTGCGCTCTATGATGAATATAACTGAGTTACCTATTTCCTTCTGGGGATATGCACCGGAGACAGCAGCATACCTACTGAATAGGGTTCCTACTAAATCTGTGCCTACCATCCTACATGAGATATGGGAGGGGAAGAGACCATATCTTAATTTTATTAAGATATGGGGTTGCCCGGCTTATGTCAAAAGACAAAAACCGGACAAACTCGAGACAAGGTCTGTTTTGTGTAAGTTTGTTGGATATCCCAAGCATTCGCGATGGTATATCTTCTACCACAGTGAGGAACAAAGGGTGTTTGTTGCTCAACACGCCACCTTTTTAGAAAAGGAATTTCTTGCAGAAGAGATTAGTGGCTCTGAGGTAGAACTGGAAGAGGTTCCAGCTGTACAAACCACAACAGAAGATTTGGTGGAACCAGAGGATTCGGTAGTTCCCGATGAACCCCAGCCACTCCGCAGATCTAGTAGGGTTCCTCACCCACCTGAGAGATGCTACGGTTTTCTCATGGATGGTGGGAGCGAGAATTGCATCATGGTTGATGATGACCCAACTAGCTTCGAACAGGCCATCACGAGTGGGGACTCAGTGAAATGGCTGGATGCAATGCGGTCCGAGATGGAATCCATGTACACCAACAAAGTATGGACTTTGGAAAATGCTCCTGAAGGGGTAAAACCCATTGGCAGCAAGTGGATCTTCAAGAAAAAACTTGGTGTAGATGGAAAAGTGGAGACTTTCAAAGCTAGACTTGTTGCAAAGGGTTTTCGTCAAAGACCAGGTGTGGACTATGATGAAACCTTTTCTCCAGTGGCTATGCTTAAATCCATCCGGATCATGCTTGCCATTGCTGCATATCATGACTACGAAATCTGGAAAATGGATGTTAAGACCGCCTTTCTAAATGGTGATTTAGAAGAGTGTGTGTACATGACTCAGCCAGAGGGCTTCGTAGATAGTGGGAGCAGCGGGAAGGTGTGCAAGCTGCTTAAATCCATTTATGGATTAAAGCAAGCATCGCGGAGTTGGAACATCTGCTTTGACGTCGTTATCAAAGAGTTTGATTTCGTCAAAAACGTAGATGAACCTTGTATCTACAAGAAGGTGGCAGAGAGTAAGGTTGTCTTCCTCGTATTGTACGTGGACGATATACTCTTGATAGGAAATGACATTCCTATGCTGCAATCGGTCAAGCTCTTCTTATCACAAAGATTCTCAATGAAAGATCTAGTTGATGCCTCCTGCATACTGGGAATTATGATCTATAGAGATAGATCTAAAAGGATATTGGGATTGTCCCAATCCAGGTACATTGACACCATGCTAAAGAGCTTTAGTATGGAAGAGTCCAAACGTGGGTTTTTACCCACGATCTCTGGACTCACTCTCTCCAAAGAGATGTCTCCCAAGACTGATTTGGAGAGAGCTCGCATGCAAGGGATACCCTATGCTTCGGCTGTAGGCTCTATCATGTACGCGATGCTATGTGTTAGTGTATATGCCCTAGAGGCCATTACTGTATCATACTAATATGTATATTACTTGATGGAAGCTTGGGATATTCACGGTTGTATAGACAATTTTGCTTGAAATAGTAGTATGCTACTTGGTTTGTCTCTGCTTTAATGTGTACATGTGTTTCTTTTTATATATCACCTATACGCATTAGTGGAGCCCTTAGGATCTTTGCTTGATTACCGGCATTGTGATGGCGATCACACTCGTGGGGGCTGGGTAATCCATAAGCACATCCTTATGCACGTCCCTAGTCATAGGATTATCGAGACAGGGCATCGATACTCCGGAGTAGACTAGCGTATGCGCTTCTCATCCCAGTGGGGGAGGACGTCTGTCCCACAGCCGTCAGTACGTCGTACTTGAGATAGTATGCGGGTGCTCGTTAGGTTACGAGTACATTGGACAGGACTCGTCGGAAACTGATGGTTGGTATTATACCTATCGTCAGTTATCAGTTCCCAGGTGACATGAGTACAGCTTAGTCCGCTGACTTGACACTGTCACTTCGCCTCGAGTGTGTTCCCACTGTTCTTTGATTACTACCATACTACGGCTCTACCGAGTCATGCAAACAGGTAGAAGTTGGGTGCAGTCCCGAAGGACTTGGAGGCAGTGACGGTTAGACAGGATTCGTCTCTCCCGGTATTGAGGGTTGACATCGCGCTGTGTTTAGGAGAGCCATTACACGAGTAGTCCCTGGCCAGGGCAAGAGAGATATACTGGTAGGTTTCCAGTGTTGTCTCAGGGTGTTCTGGGCTTCACTCCGACACGACTTGTACCGCTATTAGGGGACTGACGTTTACCGCCCCCTAGGCCCGCCATGCGATGTATCAGACGAACAGACCGGACTGTACGGAGATTGTCATATACAGGCTCAGTAGGAGTTCGGATGGGCTTACCTCATCGGCCTTCTTATCGACATCTACCTGGGGACCGTTATGTACAGCTAGTGCCGCTTGCAGTCTGTGGTTAAACCCACTGCCAGCATAGTGTCGAGTCTTTAGAGTCCCACACAGAGAGTTTCCCTGCACTGAGCAAAACGTGTAGAGGCCGTATGGTTTTACGGCAGGGCTACGATCACTTACGTACACTTGTGTGCGTGTGGTGTTCGGGCAGGCAATACTAGTGGGTTTTGGTTTAAGCCGGATCCTAGTATTGCACGGATGGATTTGTTTTGTCTTCTGTGCATCCGCGTTCTACGGAATGCGGATGCAGGCGTGTATGCACAGTTTTCCGGAGCGATGAAGGAGGAGGTGCCTCATTAGGGTTTTGGCAGTTGGTTCGGCCAAAACCGTTATGTGGCAGGCTCATTAGGGTTTTGACGGTTGATTCGGACTCATTAGGGTTTTGGCAGTTCGTTTGGTCAAAACCATTATGAGCCGCGGACATCATTTACTATTAGTGATAATTTTATGATGGCTAATTGCATTGACTATTTGACCACCATGACCTCTCTTGACTTTGTTGACCGGTTGACCATGTTGACCATTGACTTTCAAGAGGGATCTACACTCTTCTTTTCTTTTTCTTTTTCTTTTTTGATTATGTTAATGGTCATTTCAATGTAGCCATCAAACTTTATCTTGATGGGATTAGTAATGATAATGTTTTTTTGCATTATTGAACCATGGTTCATTTTCTAATGCTCATAATTCTTTTCTCATTCTCTCTCTTGCTCTTTCTCATGAGAAGAAAAGAAATGCATCATGGTTGCTAGCTCCTCCTTCTTCCTCCTCTTGATTCATCTTTTGATCTCATGTGTTGAGAGATAAAGATCCCACAAAGACAAAACCATCCCTCTACCACTTCTACACAACCTAGGGCTTCTAGACTAGCAATCTCTTTACCCTAGTTACCTCGTCTCGAGGTGGAGCTCGGTGTACATCTCTCGGGTGGATCGTCTTCGACTCAAGGAGGCCGCGGAGGTGACCAAAGTCCGGATCAACCCTCGGAGCAAGCAAGGAGAAGAACAACAAGAAGAGAAGGAGTCCAAGTTGAGGTATAACCCTTAACCGAGTAGATAAATCTCTAGTTAGGATGCTAATGTGTTGTTTAGCAAAGATCCGGCTTTTACGGTCCATGTTACCAAGTCTAGAAAAAATTTGTTTTACCGTTTCCGCAACCCCGAAAGTACCGGGAGTGGTAACGTGGACCTAACAGTGGTATCAGAGCCTAACTAAACACACCCTAGCATATTAGCAAAGTATTTAGAATTTCGACCGAACGAAAAACCGCAAAACACCCCGGAATTTCAAGTTTCTGCCGATTTTTAGAACTGTTCCAAAATTAATAAATCATACACTAAAAATCGGCTCAGGCTTTTTATAGAATACTGAAGAAAAATGATCAGCCAACTCGGTTAAAGCACCGCGGTTCCGCGGCATAAGCTTGCTTATGCCGTGGAACCGTGGCCTAGTTAACTCGGTTGGGGATCCTGTTTGCTGCAGTGTTCTTATATGGGTATTTTGGGATTTTTGAAATATGATTTTTCTGCCCAGATTTTCCAGAAAGCAAAATTTGTTTTTGGGGCTTAAAAATCCATATTTTTTGGTCGATGTTCTGTAGACTTTGGCTAATGGTTATATCTGTAATGTTATATGTGTATTGAACGTCTGCTAATCGCTATACGTCGATTAGTGGGGGTTATACATATCTGTGATCTGTAATGATTGATGGTTTGTGTATATGAGCTCGTTGGATTGTCGCGGATGAATAGTCGGGGTGGATGTGAGATGAGAGTTTCTTTTTCTTTCATTCATGTAATAAATTTGTAAATTGATGTAATATTATTTGTATGGCCGCACAACCGGGTCGGGGTTGTAGCCGTCATTATATAATTCTTTTTACTGTTTTTGCTCCTAGGATAGACCCATGGAGGGGGTGCACAAACTACCGGGTATCTCGAAGTGCAGAGTGGCCTACTCACGGTGTTTAGGGAGGTTGCTTCGCTTCGGGTACTTGGCGGGTAGTTTGCCGCACCCGTAGGGGTCTTGGGTGGGGGTATTGGCTATTCATCGCGACCGTGTAATCCGCTTTTCGTTGTAGGCTCGATCGGATCGCGGGTTCCTAGTATATCCAAAGTGTTCATCTGTGATCTGGATTGGCTATCATTGCTATATATCTATATATAATAACTATTTAGGCGTTGCTTATGTTTTTCAGCCGCGCTAGCCCAGCCCCCGCTCTGTCGTTAGTTAAGTAACCTAACGGGTGATGACGGGGCCCCGTGGCGAATGCGAATGGCATAAGCGTACGTCATTTTTTGGTTGTTTTCTGCAATGGTAGGATTTAAATGATGGGACGTATTAAAAGAACTAATGCAAGAAAATAAACCTAAAAGACGTTGTTGGAACATTTTTTCAAAAAGCTGTTATTGCAAGGACGTTCACTTTTGTTTTGCATCGAGGTATTCGGTTATGAATGCCTAGCACCTCAGTCGACGAGGCAAGGGCCGAGATCCCTTCATCGGGAGTGACCCCTTGGACAAAAGTTTGCGTCAGGGTAATAACTTCACTATAGTCGATTATTCTTGCTTTGCATTGAGGTATTCAGTTTGGAATATCCTGCACCTCATTCGACGAGGAAAGAGCCGAGATCCCTTCACAAGGAGTGACCTCTTTAGCAAAAGTTTTCGCCACTATATTTTTTCAAAAGATTACCAGGTTCCTTCAACGATATCAAGTTCATTACGTTAACGGGTTTATCGCCAAAAACCCAGCCGTAGCCCTCCGTCATTTCTTACAAGTAACACTTAGGATTCGTGCTGCGTTTGTTGACTCCGTCAAGGCGTAGTGTACGGTAGCTGAGTGCTGCTTGTTTGTATCGGTATATGGGATTGGTTAGGACAGTCGTATAACCTTGTTGACTCCGTCAAGGGTTATGCGGGTGGGTTTGATGCAATCCAGATAATGACGGGTTGAACTTGACTAGGACTCTTTGATTTGTTGACTCCGTCAAGGTCACTTGGGTCCTAGGGGCAAAAACCACATCGGGAGTTTCAAAAGTACTGAAGCTTGCTAGTGTTGCATACCATTTGGAGTGTGATGATTCTGGTAGGATTCCTTCAGTTTTGTCACGCGATGATATTTGGATCCCGATCCTACTGTAAGTATATGCTACTCCTCGGGAACTTTCTCGCTTAACGATCGATGCTATAAACCAAGTAGGTGTCTAGAAAGGTGTTAGCGAGGCTACGCCGACAGGGAAAAGAGGTTACTTAATTAAGGAACTTCGCGAAAGCGTTGGAAAACCTCCCTCGAAGTACTGACACTGGCCTGGCTGAACGGTTAAGCAAGTATTGTACGGTGAGATTGATCCCGACTAATTCTTCCTTTATGGTTTGAGGAGGGATTCGAGAGACAGTGGGAGCCATCCTATTTAGATAAATTAAAAACCAATCTAAATTTGCAAGAGCGCACACTGAGTGTTTCTTTTCTCTCTCTCCAGGTAGCAACCATTTCACGCCCTAATCAAGATAATAAAATGTATCGCTTGACCGATCCGAATTCTTATTCGGGGCTGGGGAACGTTGGTTCGGCTCTAACTTGTGACAACAGTCATAAGTATGAGCAAGGGAAAGAGGATTGTATGGATTCCCAGGATACCCAGTTGAAGAAGAAGCATGGTTTTGCATCTACATCAGGTGTTCTTGTAATTGAGAACTGTTTTACGGTCAGCCCTACGTCCTGGGTACTTCATACCAGATCAGGATCTCATATCTGTAATTTATTGCAGGGACTGAGAAAAAGTAGGAAAGTTGCACCGGGTGATATGTCGCTCAGAGTAGCGAACGGAGCACAAGTTAATACGGCAGCCGTCGGTGAATATCACCTAGTATTGCCAAATGGCAAGACTATGATTTTGAACGATTGCTACTATGTACCTTCCATGGTTTGCAACATCATATCAGTTTCTTTACTCGATAAAGATGGATACAACTTTTTTCTTGATAGAAATATCATGAACATTTACCTTCATAAGGTACTGGTTGCAGAAGGTATATTGTGTAATGGTATCTACGTTCTAAATCAGAATACAGTTCTCAATGTACAAAACACACGCAAGAGGAAGAATTCAGATACGAATGAATCCTACTTGTGGCATTGTAGACTTGGTCATATCGGAGAGAAAAGACTGAGTAAGTTGCATAAAGATGGACTCTTGAATACGTTCGAGTTTTCATCCTATGAAACTTGTCAGTCTTGTATCAAAGGGAAGATGACCAAATCTCCGTTCACCGGACAAGGAGAGAGGGCAGCAGAGCTCTTGGGACTCATACACAGTGATGTATGTGGTCCGATGTCTATATATGCAAGGGGTGGGTTCTCGTACTTCATCACATTCACTGACGATCTCTCTAGGTTCGGATATGTGTATCTTATGAAACACAAATCTGAAGCTTTTGAGAAATTCAAGGAATTCAGAAAGGAAGTCGAGAACGAGACTGGCAAAAGTATCAAGATCCTCCGGTCTGATAGAGGAGGGGAGTACTTAAGCACGGAATTTCTGGATTACTTAAAAGAGAATGGTATTCTCTCTCAGCTTACTCCTCTTTATACACCACAGCACAACGATGTATCGGAGCGGAGGAATCATACCCTATTGGATATGGTTCGCTCCATGATGAGTAGTGCTGAGTTGCCTCTTTCATTTTGGGGACATGCGCTTCAGACAGCGGCATACCTATTGAATTACGTTCCTTCCAAATCAGTGCCTAAGACTCCATATGAAAAATGGAGTGGAAGAAATCCGTATCATAAGCGATTTAAGATATGGGGTTGTCCGGCCTATGTGAAAACACAGAAACCGGACAAGCTAGAGGCACGGTCAGTTCTGTGTAAATTTGTGGGATATCCTAAAGACTCACTAGGATATCTGTTCTACCACACTGAGGAACATAAGGTATTTGTATCTCGCCACGCTACCTTTTTAGAAAGGGAGTTTCTTGCAAAAGAAACTAGTGGGAGTTCGGTAGAACTGGAAGAAATTCAGCGACCACAAAATGTAACTGAAAATTTGGAGGAACCACTGAATTCAATAACCCCAAACGAACCTCAGCCACTCCGCAGATCTGGTAGGATTTCTCATCCGCCCGAGAGATACTACGATTTTCTCATAGACGGGGATCGAGAGGATTGCATCTTGGAAGAAGATGACCCTACCAGTTCCAGGCATGCCATTATCAGTAGGGACTCTGATAAGTGGCAAGAAGCAATGCAATCCGAAATGGAGTCCATGTACGCCAATAAAGTGTGGACCTTGGATATTGCTCCACCTGGGGTAAAACCTGTTGGATGCAAATGGATCTACAAAAGGAAACTTGGTGTAGATGGGCAGGTGGAAACCTATAAGGCTAGACTCTTTGCAAAAGGTTTTCGTCAAAGACCTGGTTTGGACTATGACGAAACTTTTTCTCCGGTGGCTATGCTCAAATCCATTCGGATCCTACTTGCCATTGCTGCCTTCCATGACTATGAAATCTGGCAGATGGACGTTAAAATTGCTTTTCTAAACGGTTGTTTGGAAGAGTGCGTTTATATGGATCAGCCAGAAGGATTCGTAGACAGTGGGAGCAGCGGGAAGGTGTGCAAGTTGCTTAAATCCATTTATGGGTTAAAGCAGGCATCGCGGAGCTGGAACATCTGTTTTGATGAGGCAATCAAGGAATTTGATTTCATCAAGAACGAAGATGAACCTTGTGTCTATAAGAAGATTGTAGGACGAACTGTCATGTTCCTAGTCTTGTACGTGGACGACATTCTTTTGATAGGAAATGACATTCCTATGCTACAATCGGTTAAGCTATTTTTGTCACAACGGTTCTCCATGAAGGATCTGGGTGATGCCTCGTACATTCTGGGGATCAAGATCTATAGAGATAGATCCAAGAGACTATTGGGACTTTCGCAGTCCAGGTACATAGAGACCGTACTAAAGAGATTTCGTATGGAGGATTCCAAGCGCGGTAACATACCCACATTGCAAGGAATTACCCTCTCCAAGAAGATGTCTCCTAAGACTGACGAGGAGAGGGTTCGCATGAGCACTATACCCTACGCTTCGGCGGTAGGATCTATAATGTATGCGATGCTATGTACAAGACCAGATGTAGCTTACGCGCTGAGCGCGGTAAGCCGGTATCAGTCAGACCCAGGTGAGGACCACTGGACAGCAGTGAAAAATATTCTCAAGCACCTGAGAAGGACTAAGGAAATGTTGCTGGTTTACGGTAATGGAGACCTCAGGGTCGAGTCCTTCACCGATTCAAGCCTCCAGAGTGACAAAGATGACAGCAAGTCTGTCTCGGGTTTTGTGTTTACCCTCAACGGAGGGGTGGTATGTTGGAGGAGTTCCAAACAGGATACCGTCGCAGACTCGACGATGGAGGCTGAATACATTGCTGCAAGCGATGCTGCAAAAGAAGCGGTCTGGATGAAGAAGTTCATTAGTGAACTTCAGGTGGTTCCGTCCATTGTTGACCCAATACCTTTGTATTGCGATAACAATGGGACTATAGCTTTAGCGAAGGAACCAAGGTGCCATCAGAAATCCAGACACATCTTAAGGCGGTATCACCTGATCAGGGAGATCATTGATCGCCAGGAGATCGAGGTACGGAGAGTGGACACAAAAGACAACACGGCGGATCCATTCACGAAGGCCTTACCCCAGACTCAGTTCGAGCGGCTGATCAAGATGATAGGTCTTCGATACGCCAGTATATGGCCTTAGTGCAAGTGGGAGATTGTTAGTGTATATGCCCTAGAGGCCATTACTGTATCATACTAGTATGTATATTACTTGATGGAAGCTTGGGATATTCACAGTTGTATAGACAATCTTGCTTGAAATAGTAGTATGCTACTTGGTTTGTCTCTGCTTTAATGTGTACATGTGTTTCTTTTTATATATCACCTATACGCATTAGTGGAGCCCTTAGGATCTTTGCTTGATTACCGGCGTTGTGATGGCGATCACACTCGTGGGGGCTGGGTAATCCATAAGCACATCCTTATGCACGCCCCTAGTCATGGGATTATCGAGACAGGGCATCGATACTCCGGAGTAGACTAGTGTATGTGCTTCTCATCCCAGTGCGGGAGGACGTCTGTCCCACAGCCGTCAGTATGTCGTACTTGAGATAGTATGCTGGTGCTCGTTAGGTTACGAGTACACTGGACAGGACTCGTCAGGAACTGATGGTTGGTATTATACCTATCGTCAGTTATCAGTTTCCAGGTGACATGAGTACAGCTTAGTCCGCTGACTTGACACTGTCACTTCGCCTCGAGTGTGTTCCCACTGTTCTTTGATTACTACCCTACCACGGCTCTACTGAGTCGTGCAAACAGGTAGTAGTTGGGTGCAGTCCCGAAGCACTTGGAGGCAGTGACGGTTAGACAGGATTCGTCTCTCCCGGTATTGGGGGTTGACATCGCGCTGTGTCTAGGAGAGCCATTACACGAGTAGTCCATGTCCAGGGCAAGCGAGATATACTGGTAGGTTTCCAGTGTTATCTCAGGGTGTTCTGGGCTTCACTCCGACACGACTTGTACCGCTATTAGGGGACTGACATTTACCGCCCCCTAGGCCCGCCATGCGATGTATCAGACGAACAGACCGGACCGTACGGAGATTTTCACATACAGGCTCAGTAGGAGTTCGGATGGGTTTACCTCATCGGCCTTCTTATCGACATCTACCTGGGGACCGTTACGTACAGCTAGTGCCGCTTGCGGTCTGTGGTTAAACCTGTTGGAGATAGTGCCCTCAGAGTCAATTATTGGATCACAGGCACGTGATTGCAATGATTGAGGGAGGACCTGTCCCAGTAGGACAGTCTTACTCAAGATGATAGTATGCTATCTGGTTTATCTTTATCATCGTGTACTGCTTTAGGTGACCTTACGAGTCGCTATTGCACGTTGATAGAGCCCCTAGGATTCTTGCTTGACTACCAGCAGTATGAGGGCGATCATATACGTGAGAGCTGGAGTCTATAAGCACATTATTAAAAGGTCCCTAGTCGTGGGAGTTTCGAGACAGGGCATCGATACTCCATTAGTAGACTAGTGTATACAGTCGAGACCCCGACGAGGGGCGGTGGCCGGTCTCACAAGCCACTGGTGTCAGTTGGTTCACCTAAGATGTATACAGGTGCTCATTGGGTTATGAGTACACCGGACAGGACTCGCCGGGAACCTGCTAGTTGGGATTATACCAGACGTCAGATAGCAGTTCCCTGGTGACATATGTACAGGTTAGTTCATCGACCTGAGATCGTCATTTGTCTCGTGTGAGTTCCCACTGTGCTTTGATTACTACCCTACCATGGCTCAAAAGAGTCATGCAAACAGGTTTTAGTTGGGTACAGTCCCGAGCCACATGGAGGCAGTGAGCGGATCTGTAGGGGTTCGTCTCTCCCGGTATTGGGGGTGAGGTCGCGCTGTGTCTAGGAGAGCCATTACAAAAAGCCATCGGCCGAGGCAGGAGATTTACTGGTAGGTATTCCAGTAGTATCTCAGGGTGTTCTGGGCTACACTCCGACACGACTTGTACCGCTTTTGGGGGTCTGACTTTTACCAACCCCCTAGGCCCGCCATGCGATTACTCATAGACGAACGGACCGGACTGTACGGATATTGTCACTGACAGGCTCAGTAGGGTGTCAGGATGAGTTCGCTCATCAACGTCCCTTTTGGTCAATAGCTGGTAGCCCGTCACGTATGGCTAATACCTCTGACGTGCTAGTGGTTAAATCCACAGCCATAGTATTGACGAGTCTTTAGAGTCCACCACACACAGTTACTGAAGTTTCGGGCGAAACGCTGTAGAGGCCGTATGAAGATATGGCAGGGTTCGATCAGATACGTGTGGTATTGCACGGATCGTGATCGGACGGTTTTTACTAGCGGACTTTGGTTTAAGCCGGATCCAAGTATTAGACAGTATAGTTTTGTCTCTTTGCATTTGTGTTCAGTGGGAATACAAATGTGGGCATGTATATGCAGTCGTGGGGTTTTCCTGTAATTTATTACGGGATCAGTTTTCTGAAGTTGCCAGTTTGCATTCCGTTCCGACCAGTTTTCCTTTGTTCCTTCCCGGCCAGACTTTTCCGATGGAGGGGGTTATTTGCAAGTGTGCAAATAACATTTTGTGGAGGGGTTTTCTTGCATTATGTGGCTTCATGATGAGATTCTTTTTCCATCTCTTCCTTTGCATTAAATGGTTATTAGGATGGATTAGAAATTGATATGATATGGTTATCATTTCCTTTGGATGTGGTCACCCCTTTGCTTTTACTACACTTACCTTCCTTCTTGTTTTGTTTTTCCCTCCACCATTTTATCATAAGGGGCCGGCCACATTAGGGGAGAGAGAAAGGTTCATTTTATTTTGGTGTGGGAAAAAGTATCATTCATCTCATTTTAGCTTGCCACAAAAATTCCCAAGTTCATCTCTTTTCTTTACCTCCATCCAAAGGCAACTTCAACCCCAAAATGAGACAAGCATTCTACACTACACCTACAGTACCCTTGGACGCGTCGGCTAGCCAACTTCGCGCACGAGTTGCCTCGGTCCAGAGGTGGGAGCCCGTAAAAGTATTTGGCTACGTGGTGCCCTTTCCGACGAGGAGGTGACGGACGGAGATTCCGCGGGAGATCGGAGTGGAGACGAAGACCGAAGGACACGGATCGCTTGGTATAACTCTCTACCCATTCTCTTGATTGCTAGGATTAGGTTAATGGTTACGATCCGGGTTTTATTGTTCGCGGTAGCGCCGATTTAAAGTTAAGAAAAATTTTGATTCCGCATTTTGGCCTCGGATAGACGGCCGGGGCGCTGCCGTGGCGCAACATGGTATTAGAGCCACGCCATTAACCTAGTCTAGCTTTGTCTAATGTGTTTACATTTCCGATCGAACAAAAATCCCAAAACCACATTTTCATGTACATCAGTTTTTGTCGAAATATTTTCAGCTCGAAAATTTTTTTCAGGTTGTTTCAGAATACTGTGCATGGACATATAAGCGATCTGTGAAAATTTGGTCTCGAGATCTCTCCATACCGCCGCGGAACCGCGGCCAAACCCATGCTTGGGCCGCGGTTCGGCCGCGCTTTTAGCTGTTCAGAGTGCCAAATTTTTCCAGAGTGCTTTAGACTTGGAAATAGGGGTTTTGGGATATTATTTTTGGGCCCATATTTTCTGTAAGTGCTACAGTACTGCTTGGGGCCCACTTGATAAAATTTGTTCGATCGGATATTTTAAACATGCTAGTTCACAGTATTTACATTATATCTGCGACCGTGAATGTCACTCAATCGGTAAATCCAGTCTATCTGCTATAGCCCTTTTAGACGGATTTGCGAACGTGACATTCACGTTGATGTTCTGTGTTGTGCTGTGATGTTGCGGATCGGTCGTGGGGGATAGCCTGGATGCAATGTTAGTACAGTTTTGTTTTATATGTACATTTGATATTGCGGGGCGAGCGTCCGACATGTGGACTGCCGTCACTGCCTATTTGTATTATTCTTTTGGGGCACGACCGGGTCGAGGTCGATGTACCCGTTGTATGTATATTTTACTTTCTGTACTAGGATTACCCCGTGGAGGGGTGCACGGATAGCCGGGTTCTAGAGGGCAACGGGCCCGCATCTCATGGCATTGAGACGGAGGGGGCTTTACTCTAGAATTGGCAGGCTATTCGCCGCACTCGTTGGGGGTACAGGTTGACCCAGGAGGGGTGCCCAAGTTACCGGATTCCGTGAAGTGCTGAGTGGTCCATTCACGTTGCTGAAGGGGGCAGCTTCGCTTCAGGTTTTGGCGGGTAACTTGCCGCGCCCGTAGGGGTCTAGGATCTCTTTGCACAGGCTATCCACACGACCAGGGGAACGTCGGGTTTCAGTAGCGGCTCTATGAAACCCAGGGATCCCAGATATCTGTATTGTTCTGTGATGCTGGTTACATTTCTGTGATATTGCATTTTATCACGCCTTGAGCGAATATTATATATTTATATATATACTAGTAGATGTTGTATATGTTTTGCATCCGCGCTAGTCCAGTCCCCGCTCTGTCGTTAGTTAAGTAACCTAACGGGTGATGACGGGACCCAGTGGCGAATGCGGATGGCATATACGTACATCATTATTTTCGTTCTTTGTGGTGTGATCAATTGATGGGACTGCGTTGATTCAGATCAATGCAAGATAAACAAACCTATTCTGATGTTGTTGGAACATTTTTCAAAAAAGCTGTTATTGCAAGGACGTTCACTTTTGTTTTGCACAGTGGTATTCAGTTGGAATATCCTGCTCCTCAGTCGACGAGGCAAGGGCCGAGATCCCTTCACCGGGAGTGACCCCTTGGACAGAAGTTTGCGTCAGGGCAATAACTTCACTATAGCCAATTACTTTTGCTTTGCATCGTGGTATTCAGTTGGAATATCCTGCACCTCATTCTATGGGGAAAGAGCCGAGATCCCTTCACCGGGAGTGACCTCTTTAGCAAAGGTTTTCGTCACTATATTTTTATAAAAAAACTATGCAGTTCCTTCAACGATATCAAGTTCATTACGTTAAATATTTTTCGCCAAAAACCAGCCGTAGCCCTCCATCATTTCTTACGGGTATTATTTAGTATTCGTGCTGCGTTTGTTGACCTAGTCAAGACGTAGTGTTCGGTAGCTAAGTGGTACCTGTTTGTGGCATAAGTGGGATTGGTTAGGACAGTCGTGCGGCCTTGTTGACCTAGTCAAGAGCACGTACGGGTGGGTTTAATGCAATCCAGAATATTGACGGGTTAAACTTGACTGGCGGCTTATGGTTTGTTGACCTAGTCAAGGTCATAAGCCGCTTGGGGTAAAAATCACATCGGGAGTTTCTAAAGAAACTAAAACTTGCCAGGCATGCGCATACCTTCTGGAGTGTGGTGACGTGAGTGGATTCCGTCACGTTATCATACGATGATAGTTGGATCCTGATTCCCACTGATGAATTGGTTTACTCCTCGGGTGATCCCGACTAATTCTTCTTTCAGGTTTGGAGAAGAATTTGAGGTTACAGTGGGAGGTTTCCTGATTAGATAAAGTGATAACCATTCTGATCT
This sequence comes from Agapanthus africanus, assembly GCA_030015575.1. Classification (NCBI taxonomy): domain Eukaryota; kingdom Viridiplantae; phylum Streptophyta; class Magnoliopsida; order Asparagales; family Amaryllidaceae; genus Agapanthus; species Agapanthus africanus. Next base: position 387,820,650 of record CM057342.1, on the reverse strand, counting down.
AGGTTAGAGTGCACGCTGAGTGTTTCTTTTCTCTCTCTCTTTGGCAGCGACCATTGACCCGACCCTAGACTATGACTCAGTGACTAAGTTGACCGAACCTTCTTTTGGATTGTCAGAGTTGCAAACCTCTTTGCCACTCCTACTTTTACCCTTTTCTCCGGGACACCCCGTATTACTACGAACGTCCACTTCCATTGGACAAAACCATCGTATGGTTATATACGAACTCGAAGGAATTCGAGAATGGTTTCCGGTTCTGGAGAAAACGAATAGGACTATTCAGTTGTCTTTTCCTTTTACCTTCTGTCAGGTTGCGAGTACTCCTTGGTTTAGAAGATAGTACACCTATTACGCAAATTGGATAGTCTTCTTCCAAACCTTAGGCTGGTGCCGAACGGTAGTGTCACGACCCGAAAGTACGGAACATGACCGGCACTTAAACTACGAACGTCTCGAGGCGTACGTAATCTAAGTAAACCGAAAACCCAGAAATCCAAACCAAGAAAAGTAGTAGAGTGCAGGAAAAACCAACTTAAAGCAAGTAGTTTCAATAGCATAAGCCGAATTATGCGGTTTTTTAAAAACATCAAAAATTTACTGAAAATTTCGGCAGAGTCTCCTTTGTAAATACTGGCTCCCAAACGGGATACAACATGAATAGTATACGAAATCAATAAAAAGGCATCCCCAAGCGGGAGCTAGCTCTTCGTCAATCGACGGTCACAACCACACAAGCAATATAATATACAACGCCAACGGCGAGGATCAAAAACTCAAAACCACAAGAAAACCACAGAAATAAAACGCGCGACTCTAAGGTCGAAAGGAAAACATCACTGGTCTCTAACTCAAAATAAATACATGTTTGGTTGATGGAATTTACTAGATACAACGGAATAATATTATACAAGGTAATATGATGGGTACGATACAAGAAAAACCCACCTACTAGCAAGTCACCCGAATGAAACTGAGCCCGCAAAGCCGTAATGAAACCTGTACGGCACACCTGCAAGAAACTGGGGCACAACGGGGGTGAGTTGCCAACTCGTGAATAGAAAAACATCTACGCACAGAAATCGCATAAATAACGCAATCCTAGGTCAATGATCATAATATAGCCTCAAAAATGTATATAACATGTAGCCTATAACAAGGCTAGGGTAAATATCTAACCCGAGTGTAAACTCATGTGCCCGTGTCAGTGCCTCAGGTAGCAATATATCATATGAATGAGGTATGAATGCATGAAACAGAATGCATGTACTGAAGAAACTGTTTTCATAAATTAGTGACATTTCCTTCGTATTTTAAAAGAAATGAGGTACCATATATGAAATCGGCATAAAACAGTGCCCAGCATCGACACAAAACAAGTGTCCAAATATCTCGATATCTCAATCACACTATCTAGGGCGTCGTCAATCCAGACCGGCCCCTACCATCCATCTCAAGACCACGACGGTATCCTCCGGATATCCGACGCGTCGGGTAATATCACCGGTAGGTAGTGCTCCCCAGCCAGGCTCAACGTCAACAACACATTCCTCTTGCCCCGGGGTACCATACCGGGCCCACCATGTACCCGTGACGGTTCCTCCACTCCTCGACACGGATCTCGAAAACCACAGCAAACTCATGGTGGACGACACTTTACATCACTAGAAAACCGCAACATTTTATATTTTAAAAGATCGTAAGTTGTAAATTTTGCGGCTTTCCCCGAAATCCAGAAATATCATAAATCTCAAGAAATCATCACAAGTGCATATGTCAATGATAATGAATGCATATGGTATCAATAACCAAGTTGCAATGTATGATTAATAAACTAGGCATGAACAATTGAATAACAGTATGCATGAAGTGGCAGGTAATAACTACAATGTCTAATATGGCATATAAGGGAAGTACACTAATATCATGTCAAAACTATTAGCTAACAAGCTAAATCAAGCAAATATATTCTCTAAAGTGTACGTGACATGGCAATTACCGATGAAGATGTGTGTGAGCCGGCAAGTAGGTGTACGTGGTACATACGCATCATCGGTAATGGTGCTGGTGTCCTAACAGCATGATATCAATAATGGAATATGCAGCAAAATAAGTATGCGAGGCAAAGCGAACAACAATAATATGCGGGAGCTGAAAACTAGACACAACGATAACTAATTTGCATTAATCTAATATAAGTCCTACAAATGGTGCCTTTTGAAATAACACGAATCATGGGGTTTTGAAAATAGGGGCCACGGTGTTTTTATGAAAAGATACGTCTTTTGAAATATCCGTAGGATCCCTTGGACTGTCTTTTAAAATACCCATGATTCGTTAGTTTTGAAATAGGTAAGAATCGAATCTAATCTAACAACTAAACTAAACTAAAGGGCTAAGCTAACAAGTTGGACTACAGGTAAGGAAACCGCCTGTCATCTGAGTCGATACATATACATACCTGTATAGGTATAGTCGGTGATCCCGCCTCAATAATATTATATCCATAATCAGACATCCCAAGTCCAGAGTGCGGGTCAATCATCAAAATAGCTCGTACGTAAATCCGTCGTACGGCATCCCAAATCTGGGTACGGGTCAATATCACATTCATCAACCTATTCACCTGGTATCCTCTTTATCAATTATCATGATCGGGGTACTGATCTACGTCTAGTACCATACTGATACCGCCTACGTATGCATGGACGTGTGTGAAACACTACGTCAAGGACCCGCTACAACGTCATGTCGTATCTAAGATACGAACCCTGCTATATCACCGATCTCACGGCCTCAAATCAAATCTCATCGACTCAGCTCAATCCCAAGAATCATCCTCAATCCGTATGTGAACACATAGTCCCATACCCATGTGAACACATAACTATAAAGAATCCCATGAGCACATATCAATAGGAAAGTATGCAAGTATGTATGTGTGTATGTGTAGTGCAACACTACCCTAGGGTTCGCAACGCTAAAATAATCCAACACACCAATATCCATCCTAAGCATCGTTATTAATCCCAAATAACATATAATAATTATTGGTGTGTATACGCATCCGTATACACCACCACGGACTGCGGGGGTGCTATACGCCATCCACCCGACTTCTCCCCGTAGATATAAATCTACTCACCTTGTCCTCGCTAGCCGGTGCCGACATCGCCACGCGCTTGCTTGTCGTCTCGAAGTCTACATGGGGGTACCTACATACCATAACGCACCATATCGCATTAAAACTAAATTCGAAATCGAAACGGCATACGAAAATCAAATCGGCACGCGTATCACGCATAGGTCCAAACCTATCACCTACGGATGCAAGAATAGTCAAACCAACCCTCGATGTCGATGTACAAACGTCAAACCATCGAGAAAAATCCAATCACACTCATTTGCACATTCACGAACACTAATGTAACCCTTCGAAAATCGTTTAGGCAGTTTTTCGGTAATCGGCCAATTTTCCGGCTTTTTCCGTAAAAAGTCAAAATTGATATTTTTCATTGTAGACCTAATTATACAAAATTTAGATAAGATATTACTATAATTTTGTCACTAAAATGTCACTTATAATTATCTAGTTAAATAAAAAAAAATTCGTAATTAATTAATTTTTTTATTATTTTAAGCCTTTTTAAATACATTTAATTAGGGATAAATACAAAATTTAATTAGGTAAATTTCTTAATTAGGAGTCTTTATAAGCTAAAATATGGTGTTAATAAAATTATATCATGGCTTGCAAACTTTTAGTTTGTTGGTGGGAAAATTATGAAAAAAATGCATTAAAATGGGTTTTTTTGTAAAAAGTTGATGTAACATTCATTAATTGATCTTTGAAGAAGCTTTTTGTGTAGAATTTTCCACACAATTCTCTCTCACTCTCCTCCTCCACCTCCTGGTCGTGCAACCTGCAGCAAACCCCCTCCCATTTCCCCCATTTTGTTTAGCTCAAAATTCTTGCAAAAGAAAATCCTCCGAAATCCACAAAAATTCACACTTTTCTTCTCTAATTCAAATCTAAACCCTATTCCATTCCTTCTCAACCCCAAATTGGACTAATACAAGGATAAAAGAGGCATCTTTAGAGGCTAATTGTAAGAGGATCATAACTTGGAAGGTATAAATCCTAAACTAGTTGTTAAATTTGTAGTTTAAATAAGCTAGATTAGTATTTTGAAGTATTAATTTAGTGTAAATCTTTGTTCATGAAAAATCAAGAGAAGGTTTTGATTTTTAAAAATTAGGGTTTGTAGAATAATGGTTGGATTATGTTAGGGATGGTTATCTAATTGATTAGAATGGTTAATGGTGTAATTATATGCTTGCTAAATCGACAAATTTCGATGTTTGTATCGAATCGGCTAGAAATTCGCTTACTAGATTTTTGTAGAAATTAGAATGCGACCGAAATGCGTTATGTTAGCGATATAATTAGCTTCGTATAGGACTATTAGAATGCGCGAACACGGGGTTTCTTCTAGTCGGGTTGTAGTTTTGTCGATTTCCCCGAAATGACGATTTTAGTGAAAGGATCGCGATTTTCGTGCGTTTTTCCACGCACCGAGTGCATGCTATGATTAATTTGTGAGCATCGATATTTGTATAATGTGACTTGCATCGTTTAGGGTTATGTAATCTTATGCTTGATATTGTGCGAATATAGGATCGGTCGGGGAAACTTCGGATACGGCGCGAAAAGGCAAAGCGGTGGCCGGATCAGATTAGCGGGGATTTCAGGTGAGTAGATGTATTCATCTATGGGGAAATCGTCTGGATGGCGTGAGGCACCCCCCTAGTTAGTATTACCCTACTTTTTGCAAGATTATATTGTTAGCTAGCTTATCCATTCATGTACACTGCATACCCTTATAGCGAACAGTATGTTAAATTGCATGGACATTCATCTCTACCTATGCGATATCACTTTGTAGGACACGAACACCATTACCATTGGCATCTGTAGCACGCGCACTATTCATGTGACACACACGCCGTTGGTAATTGCCATGCCACGTGCACGATAGAACCTGTTTATCTTAATATCTTCACCTGCATTCATACTTGATATATGAAACTGCATCGCATGCACATATCTCGCATCATCATCATATTTACATAGAACTCTAGCCAAAATTCACATCATACACATTGATATCATAGACATTTATCATATATATAACATGTGGACATTATGATTTTCTTGAGGATTTCAGTTTTGCTGCGATTTCTGGATTTTTGGGGAAAACCGCAAGAATTTAACAAAACCTTATCTTTATCATTTTCAAAACAAAGTTGCGGTTTTCTCGTGATGTATGTGCCGTCCACCATGAGTTTTCATGTTTTCTGTTGGATTTCGAGACCCGATTCGAGGAGTGGATGAACCGTCTCGGGTACATGGTGGGCCCGGTATGGTACCCCGGGGCAAGAAGATCGAGTTGTAGACGATGAGCCTGGCAGGGGAAGACTACCTACCGGTGATGTCTGGCGCGGCGGATATCCGGAGGATACCGACCGTTGTCGTGAGATTTATGATATGGGCCGATCCGGACTGACGGAGCCCTATATTGAGACAGATGTGATTCCTATTTGGTGTCGATGCTTGACACGGATTTTCAGAGGATTTCTTGATGATATTTAGCTATTATGCAGACACTCATTTTCTAAAAGTTAAGAATGCAGTAACATTAACATTTAAAACACTTAAAGAGTTAGAAAAGATATTGCATACATGTGCATGCATACTAGAGTTATTATATCACATATGGACATACATGTTGTTCCACATTGCGTGCATTCTTACGATTGCCTTACTAGATGTTATATTCTACTCACGAGCTGGCAACTCACCCCCGTTGTGCCACAGTGTCTTGCAGGTCGGACCCGTCAGTCTTGTAGCGGCGGGCTATCTTGTCATCAGTTCCTTTTGCTCAGACTCGCGACATCGCCCGTAGGTGGGTTGCGAGTATACTTTATTTCTTTTTGCTTTATCATTGTATCTAGTATTCTCCATCTACCACTTGTATTGTATATGCGACCTAGTGATGAGACTGAGAGACTTGTATATTTGTGGTTCTTTTGGGTCGAGCTCACTTGAGCCGACGTGTGTTTTCTGGTATTTTGCGTTTCTTTATGCTCTTCTCTTGATATTACTATTATATTGCATGTGGTTGTGATCCGCCTTGGGCGAAGAGCTAGCTCCCGTTTGGGGATGCCATTTTTATAATTACAGGTTTATTATCTTGTTGTACCCATTTTGGGGGATAGAAAATACAGGGGAGACTCTGCCGAAATTTTCAGAAATTTTTGATGTTTTTTTTTTGGATTCTATGCAACTTAATTGATTTCAAAACCGTTTTCATTTAAGGTTTTCCTTCACTCTCTTTTGATTTTGGGTTAGATTTCTGGGCTTTGGCTGACTTAGGTTACGGTACGCCTTTAGACGTCTCGTAATCTAAGTGCCAGTCACGTTCCGTACTTTCGGGTCGTGACAAAGTTGGTATCAGAGCGTAGGTTTTACCTTTCTGAGTGTAGGACGACCTTGGTAGATGGAGTAGGTGACTTAAGCAGAGTGGCGTAGCATGGGTATGATCCGCGGCATACTTACGATACGGTACTCCGCCTAAGTAACCTTAGGACATAATTGCTTGTATTTCCTTTCTTGATTCCTTGCATTCCTTGATTCAATTGTAATGTCCTTATCAGTCCTGTTTCTTATTCCAGCTTCGATGCCGCCAAAGACTACGAGAGCTCAGCGGGCTGCCGCTAGGGATGAGATTCGAGCGGGCCCGTCTGAGGCGAGGATCGAGCGGGAGGATACGCCTACCCCTCAGGGTCATACTGATCCGCCTTATCCTGACCGTATTGCCAGATTAGAGGCCGGCATGCAAGAGTTGCGGCAGATGATGGGATCTTTAGTTGAGTCCAGCCGGGCACAGAGATCCGAGGACGTTCCTTCCACCGCACAGACCACGATCGTACCTGCTGCACAGATGGTCACTCCTTCTGCTACTACGGAGACTATCCCTGTTTCACTACAGGAGTTCATGAGATTGAGACCTCCAGCTTTTACCGGTACAGATGCGACAGAGGACCCACAGGCATTTCTTGATAGGATGGCTCGGATTTGTCGTTCGTTGAGGTGTTCTGAGGATAGATTGGTAGAGTTTGCGAGTTTTCGTCTGGAGGGTCTTGCCCAGACATGGTACGACTCAGTAGAGAGAGGCCGAGCTGCAGGTCTGCCTTCTATGACCTGGGATGAGTTTACAGCTGCATTTCTTGCCCGTTTTCTTCCGGAGAGTGTCCGAGATGCTCGAGCCCGCAGTTTTGAGTCTCTGCGCAAGACTCCTGGGATGACAGTGTCGGAGTATGATATATAGTTTACCCAGTTGTCTCGATATGCTCCGTACCTAGTAGACACAGAAGAGAAGAGAATAAAGAGGTTTGTGCGAGGGCTTGATACACAGCTATTCCTTGCCATCGGCACCCAGCACTTCGATACATACGCAGCCGCGATGGATGCAGCCTTACTTTTGGAGGAGCGTATTTCTGAGACTCCGGTCGTTTCTGGGCCGAAGAGGATCCGTACTGATACGCCAGCTCAGTGGCAGATGGGCAGACATCGTGATAGATTATTTCCGGGAGATGACGGAGGCAGAGGATTAAGACGAGGTCAGTTATTTGGTTCATATCCACAGACCCAGCAGTCGTCTCCAGGATGTTTTCGGTGCGGGAGTCAGTATCACCGTGTCAGAGACTGTACCATGGGACGTCCGGGCACGGCGACAGTCCCGCATGTGACTTTACCACCTTCACCACCATTGCAGAGAGCTTTACTTCCTACTCCTGATGATGCTTCACGCCAGCCAGATGCTTCTAGAGGCCGTGGGCGTGGCGGTCCGGTTCAGAGAGGACGAGGCGACAGAGGCAGAGGCAGAGGCCGAGGCCGAGGTAGAGGCAGAGCACAGCCAGCTATTAGTGGTGGACAGGCCCGAGTGTTCGCATTGACTCCTCAGGATGCACAGGCATCCAATGCCGTCGTGACAGGTACTCTGCCAGTATGTTCTTTTGATGCACGGGTATTATTTAATCCAGGCTCCACACATTCCTATGTATCCACGTATTTTGCACCGAGGTTGGGCCGAGAGTCTTGTCCGTTAGATCAGCCGCTTGTCGTTATTACCCCGGTAGGCGAGTCTTTTGTTGCCCGTTTTGTATACCGATCTTGTTCCGTTCGTATCGGGGAGAGAGATTCTTCAGTAGATTTGATTCTCCTCGATATGCTAGACTTTGACGTTCTTCTTGGTATGGACTGGTTAGCCACCTGTTATGCATCCGTGGACTGCCGTGAAAAAGCAGTCAGATTCAGTTTTCCTGGTGAGCCGGTTCTTATTATTCAGGGAGATCGTAGCGCTACCCTTCCCAGCTTGATTTCTTCTCTTCGCGCTGGTCAGCTCTTAAGGAAAGGGTGTCAGGGATTCTTAGCCTATGTTTGTGATACTAGCTCCACAGAGGTTCCGTTGGACCAGGTCCCTGTTGTGAGAGAGTTTCCTGATGTATTCCCTGATGAGCTGCCTGGTCTGCCACCAGAGCGCGAGATTGAGTTCTGTATTGACTTGATCCCCGGCACGGGGCCTATTTCTATACCTCCTTATCGGATGGCCCCAGCGGAGCTGAGAGAGCTAAAGGATCAGTTACAGGACTTGCTGGACAAAGGGCTTATCCGACCGAGTGTGTCACCTTAGGGTGCTCCCGTCCTGTTTGTTAAGAAGAAGGACGGAAGTATGCGTTTATGCATTGATTATCGTCAGCTGAACCGAGTTACTGTGCGGAACAGGTGTCCCCTACCCCGCATTGATGACTTATTTGATCAGCTCCAGGGTGCAGGGTTTTTCTCGAAGGTTGATTTACGATCAGGTTATCACCAGTTGCGGGTTCGGAAGGAGAATATTCCGAAGACCGCCTTCCGTACTCGTTATGGTCATTGCGAGTTCTTGGTGATGTCGTTCGGGCTCACCAATGCCCCGGCAGCATTTATGGATTTGATGAACCGCGTATTCAGGCCGTATCTCAATCAGTTCATCATTGTGTTCATTGACGACATCTTGGTTTATTCTCGGAGCCGGGAGGAGCATGAGCAGCACTTACGTATCACATTGCAGACTTTGAGGGAGCATCAGCTGTTCGCCAAATTCTCCAAGTGCGCATTCTGGCTAGATAGTGTCGACTTCTTGGGTCATGTGGTGACGAGAGATGGTATTTGCGTGGACCCGAAGAAGATCGAGGCAGTTCAGCGTTGGCCTAGACCAGTATCAGTTACAGAGGTTCGCAGTTTTCTAGGTCTGGCCGGCTATTATCGACGTTTCGTCCAGGATTTCTCCCGCATTGCTGCACCTTTGACCGGGTTGACCCGGAAGGGGGTTCCTTTTGATTGGACCCAGGCATGTGAGGATAGCTTTCAGCAGTTGAAGACTCGTCTGACTACTGCTCCAGTGTTAGCATTGCCTTCAGGATCAGGCGGGTTCGTGGTATATTGTGATGCTTCTAGAGTGGGGCTGGGATGTGTGTTGATGCAGCACGACAGAGTTATCGCGTATTCTTCTCGGCAGCTGAGGAAACACGAGCAGAACTACCCCACCCATGATTTAGAGATGGCTGCAGTGGTGTTTGCGCTCAAGATCTGGAGACATTACCTATACGGTGAGTCGTGCCAGATATTCACTGACCACAAGAGTTTGAAATATATCTTCCAGCAGTGAGATCTGAACCTGAGACAGCGCCGTTGGATGGAGTTGGTGAAGGATTATGACTGCGAGATTTTATACCATCCGGGCAAGGCGAATGTGGTGGCAGATGCTTTGAGTAGGAGGCCCGGAGGTAGCTTATCTTGTTTGAGCGCAGTACAGATGCAGTCGACGGCGGATTGGCAGGTTTTATGTGATAGCAGAGTGCAGTTCGAGTTCACTCCTACAGGGGGTCAGCTGGCCCATTTCAGAGCACGCCCACAGTTACTTGACCGTATCCACGAGGCACAGTCCGGCGATGCCCGTACTTTAGAGATTATTGAGCAGATTCGGCAGGGCAGAGTTTCTGAGTTCGTGATTGATGATCAGGGGATACTTCGATTTGGGACTCGACTGTGTGTGCCAGATTCAGAGCGACTGAGGCGTGATATTCTCGAGGAGGCACATAGATCAGTATACAGTGTTCACCCAGGTTCCACCAAGATGTATCGTGATTTGAGAGAGGTTTACTGGTGGGACGGGATGAAGAAGGATATTACAGACTTTGTGTCGAGATGCCTGACTTGTCAGCAAGTCAAGGCTGAGCACCAGAGGCCAGCCGGCGAGTTACAGCCTTTGCCCATCCCTGAGTGGAAGTGGGAGCAGGTCTCCATGGACTTCGTTGTGGGTCTACCCAGGACCAGTCGAGGGTATGACTCTATTTGGCTGATTGTGGATCGACTGACGAAAGCGGCTCACTTTCTGCCAGTGAAGACCACTTTTGGATTTTCTCAGTACGTCCAGGTTTATATTGATGAGATAGTGCGACTGCATGGTGTTCCGACTTGCATCGTGTCCGACCGTGGCACCCAGTTTACTAGCCGATTGTGGCAGAAACTACAGGAAGCTTTGGGCACCCGATTGAGTTTTAGCACAGCCTTTCATCCGCAGACTGACGGTCAGTCGGAGCGTACTATTCAGACTCTTGAGGACATGCTCAGAGCTTGTGTTTTAGATTTCGGTGGTAGCTGGGATCGTCATTTTCCTTTGATCGAGTTTTCCTACAATAATAGCTTCCAGGAGACGATTCAGATGGCACCTTTCGAGGCTTTATATAGGAGGAGATGTCGATCGCCTGTATGTTGGACAGAGCTCAAGGAGAGCAGTATTTTAGGGCCGCAGATCGTACAGGAGACGACCGAGAAGATACAGCTGATTCGGGACAGGATGAGAGCGGCACAGAGCAGGCAGAAATCATATGCTGACAGGCGTCGTCGCCGACTCGAGTTCGCTGTTGGCGATCATGTTTTCCTGAAGGTCTCTCTGATGAAGGGTGTGATGAGATTTGGGCGGAAAGGGAAACTGAGTCCTAGATATGTTGGTCCTTTCGAGATCCTAGAGCGTGTTGGTCCAGTCGCTTATCGGTTAGCTCTTCCGCCCAGCTTCCCCGATGTTCACCCCGTATTCCATGTCTCGATGCTCCGCAAGTACCTTCATGATCCTTCCCAGGCGATTCAGCACCAGAAGATCCAGTTAGAGCGTGATCTTTCTTTCACCGAGCAGCCAGTTGTCATCTTGGATCGGCAGGTGAAGAAGTTGAGGTCGAAGGTCATACCGTCTGTCAAGGTCCTTTGGCGTGGCCCGAACAGCGAGGAGGTCACCTGGGAGACCGAGGTCGAGATGAGGAAGAGATATCCCCATCTTTTTGAAGGTACGCGTAGTTAAATTCTAAATTCGGGGACCGAATTTCTTTTAGGGGGGAAGATTGTAACCCTTCGAAAATCGTTTAGGCAGTTTTTCGGTAATCGGCCAATTTTCCGGCTTTTTCCGTAAAAAGTCAAAATTGATATTTTTCATTGTAGACCTAATTATACAAAATTTAGATAAGATATTACTATAATTTTGTCACTAAAATGTCACTTATAATTATCTAGTTAAATAAAAAAAAATTCGTAATTAATTAATTTTTTTATTATTTTAAGCCTTTTTAAATACATTTAATTAGGGATAAATACAAAATTTAATTAGGTAAATTTCTTAATTAGGAGTCTTTATAAGCTAAAATATGGTGTTAATAAAATTATATCATGGCTTGCAAACTTTTAGTTTGTTGGTGGGAAAATTATGAAAAAAATGCATTAAAATGGGTTTTTTTGTAAAAAGTTGATGTAACATTCATTAATTGATCTTTGAAGAAGCTTTTTGTGTAGAATTTTCCACACAATTCTCTCTCACTCTCCTCCTCCACCTCCTGGTCGTGCTACCTGCAGCAAACCCCCTCCCATTTCCCCCATTTTGTTTAGCTCAAAATTCTTGCAAAAAAAAATCCTCCGAAATCCACAAAAATTCACACTTTTCTTCTCTAATTCAAATCTAAACCCTATTCCATTCCTTCTCAACCCCAAATTGGACTAATACAAGGAGAAAAGAGGCATCTTTAGAGGCTAATTGCAAGAGGATCATAACTTGGAAGGTATAAATCCTAAACTAGTTGTTAAATTTGTAGTTTAAATAAGCTAGATTAGTATTTTGAAGTATTAATTTAGTGTAAATCTTTGTTCATGAAAAATCAAGAGAAGGTTTTGATTTTTAAAAATTAGGGTTTGTAGAATAATGGTTGGATTATGTTAGGGATGGTTATCTAATTGATTAGAATGGTTAATGGTGTAATTATATGCTTGCTAAATCGACAAATTTCGATGTTTGTATCGAATCGGCTAGAAATTCGCTTACTAGATTTTTGTAGAAATTAGAATGCGACCGAAATGCGTTATGTTAGCGATATAATTAGCTTCGTATAGGACTATTAGAATTCGCGAACGCGGGGTTTCGTCTAGTCGGGTTGTAGTTTTGTCGATTTCCCCGAAATGACGATTTTAGTGAAAGGATCGTGATTTTCGTGCGTTTTTCCACGCACCGAGTGCATGCTATGATTAATTTGTGAGCATAGATATTTGTATAATGTGACTTGCATAGTTTAGGGTTATGTAATCTTATGCTTGATATTGTGCGAATATAGGATCGGTCGGGGAAACTTCGGATACGGCGCGAAAAGGCAAAGCGGTGGCCGGATCAGATTAGCGGGGATTTCAGGTGAGTAGATGTATTCATCTATGGGGGAATCGTCTGGATGGCGCGAGGCGCCCCCCCTAGTTAGGATTACCCTACTTTTTGCAAGATTATATTGTAAGCTAGCTTATCCATTCATGTACACTGCATACCCTTATAGCGAACAGTATGTTAAATTGCATGGACATTCATCTCTACCTATGCGATATCACTTTATAGGACACGAACACCATTACCATTGGCATCTGTAGCATGCGCACTATTCATGTGACACACACGCCGTTGGTAATTGCCATGCCACGTGCACGATAGAACCTGTTTATCTTAATATCGTCACCTGCATTCATACTTGATATATGAAACTGCATCGCATGCACATATCTCGCATCATCATCATATTTACATAGAACTCTAGCCAAAATTCACATCATACACATTGATATCATAGACATTTATCATATATATAACATGTGGACATTATGATTTTCTTGAGGATTTCAGTTTTGCTGCGATTTCTGGATTTTTGGGGAAAACCGCAAGAATTTAACAAAACCTTATCTTTATCATTTTCAAAACAAAGTTGCGGTTTTCTCGTTGCCGTCCACCATGAGTTTTCATGTTTTCTGTTGGATTTCAAGACCCGATTCGAGGAGTGGATGAACCGTCTCGGGTACATGGTGGGCCCGGTATGGTACCCCGGGGCAAGAAGATCGAGTTGTAGACGATGAGCCTGGCAGTGGAAGACTACCTACCGGTGATGTCTGGCGCGGCGGATATCCGGAGGATACCGACCGTTGTCGTGAGATTTATGATATGGGCCGATCCGGACTGACGGAGCCCGATATTGAGACAGATGTGATTCCTATTTGGTGTCGATGCTTGACACGGGTTTTCAGAGGATTTCTTGATGATATTTAGCTATTATGCAAACACTCATTTTCTAAAAGTTAAGAATGCAGTAACATTAACATTTAAAACACTTAAAGAGTTAGAAAAGATATTGCATACATGTGCATGCATACTAGAGTTATTATATCACATATGGACATACATGTTGTTCCACATTGCGTGCATTCTTACGATTGCCTTACTAGATGTTATATTCTACTCACGAGCTGGCAACTCACCCCCGTTGTGCCACAGTGTCTTGCAGGTCGGACCCGTCAGTCTTGTAGCGGCGGGCTATCTTGTCATCAGTTCCTTTTGCTCAGACTCGCGACATCGCCCGTAGGTGGGTTGCGAGTATACTTTATTTCTTTTTGCTTTATCATTGTATCTAGTATTCTCCATCTACCACTTGTATTGTATATGCGACCTAGTGATGAGACTGAGAGACTTGTATATTTGTGGTTCTTTTGGGTCGAGCTCACTTGAGCCGACGTGTGTTTTCTGGTATTTTGCGTTTCTTTATCCTCTTCTCTTGATATTACTATTATATTGCATGTGGTTGTGATCCGCCTTGGGCGTAGAGCTAGCTCCCGCTTGGGGATGCCATTTTTATAATTACAGGTTTATTATCTTGTTGTACCCATTTTAGGGGATAGAAAATACAGGGGAGACTCTGCCGAAATTTTCAGAAATTTTTGATGTTTTTTTTTTGGATTCTATGCAACTTAATTGATTTCAAAACCGTTTTCATTTAAGGTTTTCCTTCACTCTCTTTTGATTTTGGGTTAGATTTCTGGGCTTTGGCTGACTTAGGTTACGGTACACCTTTAGACGTCTCGTAATCTAAGTGCCAGTCACGTTCCGTACTTTCGGGTCGTGACAACTAATTTAATATAAACTAGGTTAAAACTCACAACAACCCCAATTTCACTTAAAAAGTCATTTTTCCGAAAATCTAGCAAGCACAATTCGCCGTTTTCGTATAAAACATGATGTTTAAATGAATGTAGCGGCCAATATACTTATTAAATATCTTAAATAAGTCATATAAACAATTTCAGGAATTTAATCTCATTAAATTCCAAAAACCCTAATATTCTAGTTTACAAAATACTTAAATTTTAACAATTTCAAAGCAAAAATGCACAAACTACAATCTAGCTTAGATTTGCATGATCCAAAGCATTAAACTACACTTAATAAAGTTAATGAAGCCATGAAAAATCTAATTAGATTTTTAGTCTAACATTTGCAATAATTTCCAAAAACCTAGTTTAGGAAAAAAAAGCTTAAGTTGGACATTTTACATCTAGCAATCTACATATCATCAAAAGATTAAGTTTTCACTTCCTTAAGATGATAGCCTATACTTGGCAACCATGATTACATGATAAGAACCCTAATTAGATTCAAACACCATCACACAATTTAAATCTTGAAATTGGAAATCACAAAATTAGCTAATTAAACTAATTTAAAGTAGCTTATCAAAATCTAAACACTTGGGTTAGGATTATACCTTCAAACCATGAGATCAAACTTAAAATCTAGCCTCCCAAAATGCTCTCTTTTCACAAGGATCCATGCTTGAAATGCTAAGGAATAATGGGTAAGTGTTGGATTTGGATTTAGAGTTGAATTTGTATGGATTTGAAGTGATTTTTGTGGAATTTTTTTGATGCAAAAATGGAGTGAGAACTTAGGGAGGGGGCTGCTGCTGTAGGGATGAATTTCGGCCAGAATTAGTGGGGGGGGGGGTGGGTGAGTGAGGAGAGAGAGTGAGGTGGGGAAGTTGCATTAATTCAAAGTCCACTCATTTCTTATCATTTTCTACACTTTTCTTTTCTTTTCTTTCTTTTGGAAACCAAGTGGGGACAAGAGAGGGGGCTGCTGAATTCAGCCAAGGGGAGAAGTGAATGGGGGTGTGTGGGTGTGGGTACAGGTGTGGGGTGATGAAAAATGATAAATACAATACCCCAAACATCCATTTACGCTAAAAAAAGCATTTTTTCTTCAATAATTTCTAAACCGTTTTGGCAAATGATTTCGTTCCAAAAACCACATGATAAAATTTTATTTAATGTTTTATGATGTACAAAATTTGTTTCAACTCATTCCAATTTGTAATTTTCCCTAATTAAATGTATTAGTGACGGCTTAAAATAATAATAAAATAATATTTTTTTCAGAAAATTTGAAATTTCACCAGCGGCTCAATAAACACCAAATAATAGCAATTACATAGCTAGAATATGTATATTTAATTTTTATAATAAGATATTTGTATTTTGACTTTTTACAGAAAACCCCCTTATTTTACCGTTTTTTCGAAATTTCACCGAAACGATTTTCAAAACGTTACAATCTTCCCCCTTAAAGAAATTCGGTCCCCGAATTTAAATTAAAACTCTCCCCAAATACTAAAACATCTAAACCAAAACCATCAAGTCGTCGGGGCTCCGAAATTGTAAATACATAAAACAAATCGTAGCGCAGCGCATGCGCATGAAAAATGAGCATATAACTCAAATCACAACTCCGTCAAGCATCCCGCAATCATCGGAGTCATGGGGAAGACATCAATGCCAAATCCAAAGCAAAACCAATATGATATAACTCGAAACTATACATGTAAATATCGAATCTATATATGTAAGTATCTGAAGGAAATGCATGCCAAATCTCTTTAAGTCGTTGTGCACGCGTATAACACTGCACAGTGGCGGACGTCTACCATAAGAAAATAACTATATACATATATACCTTTGTTTGAAATGTACGTTCCGCCGTTTTGGAAACAATTTAGAAGGGTCTTCTTGTTTTAAACATTTCGTGTCATATCAGACACGTAGGTAAATACTGAGGCTATAGCTCGCTTTTTGGAAATCCCTTCAATAACTATCAATGCATGTAAAATATATTCAGGTACTGTCCTCTGACTAGTCCCGCTCAGTACGAAAACACATAGCAATATCATAAAAACGTACTGCTTTATAAGAAAAAAATCAATCGCAAAATACGCGTATGAATACTACGTGCGTCTGGTGCGCACGGAAATCAAAATCCATATACGTGCCATACAAGTGCACAGAAACAAGATCTAAGTGCATCGGGTGTGCACAAAGCATCTGTCGTAGGCAACGTGTGTGCCTGACAGCAAAATCAGGTGCATCTGACATGCACGAAAATCTCGAATTAGTGCATCTGGTGTGCACCAAATCGCATCTCGTAACAGGCGCCCAACAGGCGCTAAAAATCCAATCTGGTGCATAAAATGCACAAAACAAATGTCGAGCATCACCCTCGAAATCGAAATCCAGTATATCCAAGTGCACAAAATACATGTCACTGCACTGCCAGCATATATAAACTATACAGAGTGCAGGAACCAAATCGCGTGCGTGCATACGCACAAAATCAACTCAACTGTTTAAAACCGTAAAATCACAAACATGTGAAACCAAAGCACGAAAACGATATCAAGTGCAACGACTGTGCGAAAATCGTAAATCCTCAATCATCAAAATCAAATCATGCGAATAAATCACCCAAAACATCAAAATTAATAATGGCAGAATAGTACCGCTCAAGCACATACTCCAAGAATCTCTGGCCAACTGTCATGGTCACTCATAGCATGTCTCATCGATGAACCTGAATTCCGGCCTGCTGGTGTGCGTAAGATGACCACTCCTGGGTCCAAGTCTCCTCGTAAATCATTCCAGAAAGGTCCTGTCGAAATCTCTCCCAAATCTCGTCTCTGCCGAACTGTCCGGAAGTCATCGTCCCTTACTAGATCTGTTCTCGTTCCGGAACGGCTACATACTCATCGCAACTCCTTCTGGAAGGTAAGTCCAAGTACCATGCCTCGGCATGCGCATCGCATCTCTGATGTCGGCGGAGTGGAATGTCATCTCATCTAGATCTGGTACGAACCTCCTACTTCACTGTTCTCTAATGTCGTCTGCTTTGGACTCGTCTCGTCGTGGCTGCATGGACTGAGCTCCAACAACTATCCTCATATCTGGAGTCTCCCAAGAATGCATCTCAGCACCTAACATCCGAATTAAGTCGAGACATCCGATCGAGTCGTCAAAACCTCATAATCCCCCAAGAGCTCAACTTCTTGGGCACAGTTTAATAGTATCGAGTACATACCACAGCATCGGTGGTCCAGCCGTAGAAGGGCATACCCAAGCCTCACTAATGGAGCCGTAGAACTGCCGCAAACCCGAAGGTTCAAAGACTTTCACACGGTCATTAAGTCGATTAGGGTTTCATTCTTCTAGAGGGACCATAGAATTTCCTGCATGTCTTTCCGACTACTTTAAACTTGGAATAATAGGTTTCTGACATTCGATCGTCTCTGTCGACTCTCAACGTCTCCGCGTGAAGTCGTCTCTTGCTGGAATCAATCTATCTGATGACCTCTCATGGGGTAGGCGAACGAACCACCTGTCCTAGTCATTCATCATCGGGTGACTAGCGACCTTCTAACATTTATTCGTACAACTCGCCCTGCAATAGCTCCAACATATGGGGCGATATCTCGTCGCTCGCAGCAGCAACTGGCTCGCTCGTCTGCACGCTGAACAGTGCCTCAATCATCAGGAGTAAGCAACACACCAACGGTCATCAAAATCTGGCTGGCCTCCATCACTGGCTCAATTCTCTAGTGTCGATCAGCACCTCCGAGTAACCTCATAAAGGCGATCCGCCAAACGCTTGTGGCGCGGAAACACAGTAAGAAGATACATCTCTGCAATCGTGTGTCGCAGGAATTTCGCCCTGGTCAGTCCTCGTTCGTGACGAGCGTGTGCTGACCGCAACTCTAGCCGTAGCTCTCCCTGCCCGTAACCGTAGCAGCAAAACCAAACTGGTACCGATGAGGCTAGATCAGGAAGGAATATAATACTGAACAAGGAAATGTACATCCTAAGGCTTCATAAGTGGAGTGGCGTGTCGTAAATATGCCGCGGAACATACCAACGGTACGTCACTCTACTTTAGTCACCTATTCCATCAACCAAGGGAAATCCTACGCTCCGAAGGTTAAAACCTAACGCTCTGATACCAACTTTGTCACGACCCGAAAGTACGGAACATGACCGGCACTTAAACAACGAACGTCTCGAGGCGTACATAATCTAAGTAAACCGAAAACCCAGAAATCCAAACCAAGAAAAGTAGTAGAGTGCAGGAAAAACCAACTTAAAGCAAGTAGTTTCAATAGCATAAGCCGAATTATGCGGTTTTTTAAAAGCATCAAAAATTTACTGAAAATTTTGGCAGAGTCTCCTTTGTAAATACTGGCTCCCAAACGGGATACAACATGAATAGTATACGAAATCAATAAAATGGCATCCCCAAGCGGGAGCTAGCTCTTCGTCAATCGACGGTCACAACCACACAAGCAATATAATATACAACGCCAACGGCGAGGATCAAAAACTCAAAACCACAAGAAAACCACAGAAATAAAACGCGCGACTCTAAGGTCGAAAGGAAAACATCACTGGTCTCTAACTCAAAATAAATACATGTTTGGTTGATGGAATTTACTAGATACAATGGAATAATATTATACAAGGTAATATGATGGGTACGATACAAGAAAAACCCACCTACTAGCAAGTCACCCGAATGAAACTAAGCCCGCAAAGCCGTAATGAAACCTGTACGGCACACCTGCAAGAAACTGGGGCACAACGGGGGTGAGTTGCCAACTCGTGAATAGAAAAACATCTACGCAAAGAAATCGCATAAATAACGCAATCCTAGGTCAATGATCATAATATAGCCTCAAAAATGTATATAACATGTAGCCTATAACAAGGCTAGGGTAAATATCTAACCCGAGTGTAAACTCATGTGCCCGTGTCAGTGCCTCAGGTAGCAATATATCATATGAATGAGGTATGAATGCATGAAACAGAATGCATGTACTGAAGAAACTGTTTTCATAAATTAGTGACATTTCCTTTGTATTTTAAAAGAAATGAGGTACCATATATGAAATCGGCATAAAACAGTGTCCAGCATCGACACAAAACAAGTGTCCAAATATCTCGATATCTCAATCACACTATCTAGGGCGCCGTCAATCCAGACCGGCACCTACCATCCATCTCAAGACCACGACGGTATCCTCCGGATATCCGACGCGTCGGGTAATATCACCGGTAGGTAGTGCTCCCCAGCCAGGCTCAACGTCAACAACACATTCCTCTTGCCCCGGGGTACCATACCGAGCCCACCATGTACCCGTGACGGTTCCTCCATTCCTCGACACGGATCTCGAAAACCACAGCAAACTCATGGTGGACGACACTTTACATCACTAGAAAACCGCAACATTTTATATTTTAAAAGATCGTAAGTTGTAAATTTTGCGGCTTTCCCCGAAATCCAGAAATATCATAAATCTCAAGAAATCATCACAAGTGCATATGTCAATGATAATGAATGCATATGGTATCAATAACCAAGTTGCAATGTATGATTAATAAACTAGGCATGAACAATTGAATAACAGTATGCATGAAGTGGCAGGTAATAACTACAATGTCTAATATGGCATATAAGGGAAGTACACTAATATCATGTCAAAACTACTAGCTAACAAGCTAAGTCAAGCAAATATATTCTCTAAAGTGTACGTGACATGGCAATTACCGATGAAGATGTGTGTGAGCCGGCAAGTAGGTGTACGTGGTACATACGCATCATCGGTAATAGTGCTGGTGTCCTAACAGCATGATATCAATAATGGAATATGCAGCAAAATAAGTATGCGAGGCAGAGCGAACAGCAATAATGTGCGGGAGCTGAAAACTAGACACAACGATAACTAATTTGCATTAATCTAATATAAGTCCTACAAATGGTGCCTTTTGAAATAACACGAATCACGGGGTTTTGAAAATAGGGGCCACGGTGTTTTTATGAAAAGATACGTCTTTTGAAATATCCGTAGGATCCCTTGGGCTGTCTTTTAAAATACCCACGATTCGTTAGTTTTGAAATAGGTAAGAATCAAATCTAATCTAACAACTAAACTAAACTAAAGGGCTAAGCTAACAAGCTGGACTACAGGTAAGGAAACCGCCTATCATCTGAGTCGATACATATACATACCTGTATAGGTATAGTCGGTGATCCCATCTCAATAATATTATATCCATAATCAGACATCCCAAGTCCAGAGTGCAGATCAATCATCAAAATAGCTCGTACGTAAATCCGTCGTACGGCATCCCAAATCTGGGTACGGGTCAATATCACATTCATCAACCTATTCACCTGGTATCCTCTTTATCAATTATCATGATCGGGGTACTGATCTACGTCTAGTACCATACTGATACCGTCTACGTATGCATGGACGTGTGTGAAACACTACGTCAAGGACCCGCTACAACGTCATGTCGTATCTAAGATACGAACCCTGCTATATCACCGATCTCACGGCCTCAAATCAAATCTCATCGACTCAGCTCAATCCCAAGTATCATCCTCAATCCGTATGTGAACACATAGTCCCATACCCATGTGAACACATAACTATAAAGAATCCCATGAGCACATATCAATAGGAAAGTATGCAAGTATGTATGTGTGTATGTGTAGTGCAACACTACCCTAGGGTTCGCAACGCTAAAATAATCCAACACACCAATATCCATCCTAAGCATCGTTATTAATCCCAAATAAGATATAATAATTGTTGGTGTGTATACGCATCCGTATACACCACCACGGACTGCGGGGGTGCTATACGCCATCCACCCGACTTCTCCCCGTAGATATAAATCTACTCACCTGGTCCTCGCTAGCCGGTGCCGACGTCGCCACGCGCTTGCTTGTCGTCTCGAAGTCTACATGGGGGTACCTACATACCATAACGCACCATATCGCATTAAAACTAAATTCGAAATCGAAACGGCATACGAAAATCAAATTGGCACGCGTATCACGCATAGGTCCAAACCTATCACCTACGCATGCAAGAATAGTCAAACCAACCCTCGATATCGATGTACAAACGTCAAACCATCGAGAAAAATCCAATCACACTCATTTGCACATTCACGAATACTAATTTAATATAAACTAGGTTAAAACTCACAAAAACCCCAATTTCACTTAAAAAGTCATTTTTCCGAAAATCTAGCAAGCACAATTCGCCGTTTTCGTACAAAACATGATGTTTAAATGAATGTAGCGGCCAATATACTTATTAAATATCTTAAATAAGTCATATAAACAATTTCAGGAATTTAATCTCATTAAATTCCAAAAACCCTAATATTCTAGTTTACAAAATACTTAAATTTTAACAATTTCAAAGCAAAAATGCACAAACTACAATCTAGCTTAGATTTGCATGATCCAAAGCATTAAACTACACTTAATAAAGTTAATGAAGCCATGAAAAATCTAATTAGATTTTTAGTCTAACATTTGCAATAATTTCCAAAAACCTAGTTTAGGAAAAAAAAGCTTAAGTTGGACATTTTACATCTAGCAATCTACATATCATCAAAAGATTAAGTTTTCACTTCCTTAAGATGATAGCCTATACTTGGCAACCATGATTACATGATAAGAACCCTAATTAGATTCAAACACCATCACACAATTTAAATCTTGAAATTGGAAATCACAAAATTAGCTAATTAAACTAATTTAAAGTAGCTTATTAAAATCTAAACACTTGGGTTAGGATTATACCTTCAAACCATGAGATCAAACTTAAAATCTAGCCTCCCAAAATGCTCTCTTTTCACAAGGATCCATGCTTGAAATGCTAAGGAATAATGGGTAAGTGTTGGATTTGGATTTAGAGTTGAATTTGTATGGATTTGAAGTGATTTTTGTGGAATTTTTTTGATGCAAAAATGGAGTGAGAACTTGGGGAGGGGGCTGCTGCTGTAGGGATGAATTTCGGCCAGAATTAGTGGGGGGATGGGTGAGTGAGGAGAGAGAGTGAGGTGGGGAAGTTGCATTAAGTCAAAGTCCACTCATTTCTTATCATTTTCTACACTTTTCTTTTCTTTTCTTTCTTTTGCAAAGAAAGTGGGGACAAGAGAGGGGGCTGCTGAATTCAGCCAAGGGGAGAAGTGAATGGGGGTGTGTGGGTGTGGGTACGGGTGTGGGGTGATGAAAAATGATAAATACAATCAAACATCCATTTACGCTAAAAAAAGCCTTTTTTCTTCAATAATTTCTAAACCGTTTTGGCAAATGATTTCGTTCCAAAAACCACATGATAAAATTTTATTTAATGTTTTATGATGCACAAAATTTGTTTCAACTCATTCCAATTTGTAATTTTCCCTAATTAAATGTATTAGTGACGGCTTAAAATAATAATAAAATAATATTTTTTTCAGAAAATTTGAAATTTCACCAGCGGCTCAATAAACATCAAATAATAGCAATTACATAGCTAGAATATGTATATTTAATTTTTATAATAAGATATTTGTATTTTGACTTTTTACAGAAAACCCCCTTATTTTACCGTTTTTTCGAAATTTCACCGAAACGATTTTCAAAACGTTACAGGTAGGGAATGAAGAAAACCAATTAGCATAATGATGGTGTACAGAAGGTATTAAGTTAAGACAAAGAAAGAGATTAGTAAGAGGGCAAAGTAAATTGCGACTGCTATTCAGGACCAAACCAAGTATTTCTTCGCCAATCCTAAATCACCTTTGTATTTCTCCAGGACACTCCATATCACTACGAAGATCCCAAGTTTATTGGATAATCCATCGTATGGTTTTATACGAACTCGAAAAGAACTTGTTCCAGTTCGGGGATGGATCCTGGTTCAGGAGAAATAGGAATAAAGTTCATTAGGTTGTCTTTTATCTTCACCTTCTCTCGCATTGCGAGTGCTCCTAGGATTAGGACAGTACACCCATTATTCTTATTGGATAGTCTTCTTCCAAACCATAGGCTGGTGCCGAACGGTAGGGAAGGAAGAAAACCATTTGGCCTAAAGAGGTGTACAGAAGGTAATGACTAAAGACATATAAAGGGATTTGGAGAGGTGGCAAAGAATTATACGGTTATAGTTGTGAATCTGAATAATGGAAGAGGCATTACTAGGAATACCGGGATACCCCATCGAAACATTTTAATGTTTCAGTTTCACTGTGTACTGTTAAAAGAAAACTGATTTTCCAATTAGACACTTGCTCCAGGGTATGTATTTACCAGGTATGATTCTCACACCTGTATGGTTTTACAGATGATGAGTGGGAGTAAGTTATTGGGAATTAGGTGATCATCCTCATTATATCGGAATTCGTTGTAATTGGTTATATTTGAGGAAGTCACCTAGGTTGTTTGCCGGACGGCAAATATTTGGCTTTGAATATCCGTTGTTGTGCACCAATTTCAAATTGATATATCTGTACGTCTATTTTTATAAAGTGAGATATACCTTTTTGAAATTATGTCTATGACATTTACCTATACCAGTGGATGGTTAAGTAAGGAGCATTGAACAGCGGTGTAATTCTTCTTAACCAAAAGTACAGTTTTCAACCTACGACACACAGTGAATGAGTCATTTGACTCAAGAGACTTGTACAGAGTATTGTATATTGTCCAGTGTCCATTAGGACAGAGGGGTTGGTCCTCGTACTATATTCTGTTTACTTATGACTTCTCTAGTTCTTAGACATGTGTTTCGTAGAAACACAGGGTCTAAGTTTTGAGGAGTTATAGGTATAAGAATAAAGTAGAGAACCAGGTATTACAAGTATCGGGGTTCTTCAAAGTGATCGAAGATGTAGATACTTGTGTATGGTATTCAGGTGATAGTAATGACTAAAAGAACTAGCTTCTCTTTCAGGATACTCATAATTGGAAGTACTCCTAAGTTGAGTAACGCTGATCGGCCTCCTTCCATTTACTTGACATGCACTGGAGACAGCTGGATGATTTGAATCTGGTTCAATTAAATCAGTGCTTCTGTTTCTGTATTGGATATAGAACAGTTCATATCTTGACATTGTTAAGGTACGGGGAGTTGTCCGGCTTATGCTTAAAACCAGACTCTGGATAACTCAAGGCACGTTTCTGTAATGGCTGTTTGTGGGTTGACCCAGGCTATGACGAGGGTTTACTTTCTACCATCTGGAAGATCAATAGTGATATTGTTCTAGACTCGCCACAGTTTTAATAAAAATGGATCTTTTCAGAAAACAGTAGTGGGAGTATGGTAGAACTGGAAGTGATTCCAGAACCGCAAACGATTACTGAAAATTTGATAAGAACCTAAAGATTCAATATGTATTGACATTCCATTGGCCACTCCGCAGATATGGTGGGTAACCTCAGGCACTCGAGAGGTACTTCGGTATGCTCAAGGACAGTGGCAGGGAGGTTCTTGTTTACCCAGACTTTCCATTGCTGTTGTTCCAGACTGTGAGACCCGGCAGAAGGATGAGTATAGCGTCGTTCTAAACTTACTTTAGAAGTGTACGTCTATGTGACTCTGCCAGAGGGTTGTCGTAGTCAGTGGGAGCAGCGGAAGCATTGGTGGACAGGTGGCTTATGTCTATTTATAGACTAAAGCAGATATAGCGGAGATAGATCATCTATTTCTGATGCGACAGTCATAGGTTTGACTTCATCAGAATAGGGGATGGATCTATTAAGAACGTAGTAGGGTGTGATGTCCTGGTATTTGGATGACATACACAGAGTAGGAAGTGAAATTCCTATACTACGATCGGTTATTCTTTGGTCGTCACACGGTGATTTCTCCACATAGGACTTGGATATTATATCAGACATTCTGGTTACTGGATCTATGGTATTAGATCTAGATTTGGGAAGTATCCCAATCTAGGTACTTAGACAGCATTCTATGAGTATTTAGAATGGACGACTCATGGCACGGTAGTGTACCTGCAGGTGATGGAGTCACCCTCTCTAAAGGTGTCTTATAGACTAAAGTAGAGAGGGATGTGCATGATTGGCAGATCACTTGCTTAGGCAATTGAGTCAATCATGAGATGTCAAGTACTACACCAGATGTTGTTCTTGCAGTAGATGCAATAAGTTGATATTAATCCAATCCTGGAGAAACGATCGGAAGCAGTTTTAGGACATAAGTGCGTGTTCTAGGGATATGATAACGACAGCCTCGTTCTGGAGACGGTTATCATTCCAGGCTTCCAAGGTGACCTGGATGGCAGAGTGACTGTCAGAGTTATAGTTTTCCCTCTGGCGAGGGGCGGTATTTTGGACAGATGGTCCAGGTGGATACTGTGGGAAGGCATGGCGCAGGATACTGATTAAGTTCAGTTAACGATACAGTCTAAGAAGTTTGGATTTGGAGTTCATTTATGAGCTAGGTCCCATCAGATATCCAGACACATTCTAAGACAGGTATTGCTCATTTCGGGAGATGGTTTTCTCCGCGAACTTGAGATAAAGAGAGACATATAAAGAAACATCAGAGCGGATCCACTCACTGAGGCTATTCCTCGAACGCAATAGTTTCGCAAATGAGCTTTGTGAGACTGACTAGTAGAGGAGTTGGGTGTTCGGTATCACACGGGCTGTGAGTATGCGACATCGCAATAATTAGCCTTGAGTGCAAGTAGGAGATTGTTGGAGATAGTGCCCTCAGAGTCAATTATTGGATCACAGGCACGTGATTGCAATGATTGAGAGAGGACCTGTCCCAGTAGGACAGTCTTACTCAAGATGATAGTATGCTATCTGGTTTATCTTTATCATCATGTACTGCTTTAGGTGACCTTACGAGTTGCTATTGCACGTTGATAGAGCCCCTAGGATTCTTGCTTGACTACCAGCAGTATGAGGGTGATCATATACGTGAGAGCTGGAGTCTATAAGCACATTCTTAAAAGGTCCCTAGTCGTGGGAGTTTCGAGATAGGGCATCGATACTCCATTAGTAGACTAGTGTATACAGTCGAGACCCCGACGAGGGGCGATGGCCAGTCTCACAAGCCACTGGAGTCAGTTGGTTCACCTAAGATGTATACAGGTGCTCATTGGGTTATGAGTACACCGGACAGGACTCGCCGGGAACCTGCTAGTTGGGATTATACCAGACGTCAGATAGCAGTTCCCTGGTGACATGTGTACAGGTTAGTTCATCGACCTGAGATCGTCATTTGTCACGTGTGAGTTCCTACTATGCTTTGATTATTACCCTACCACAGCTCAAAGGAGTCGTGCAAACAGGTTTTAGTTGGGTACAATCCCGAGCCACATTGAGGCAGTGAGCGGATCTGCAGGGTTTCGTCTCTCCCGGTATTGGGGGTGAGGTCGCGCTGTGTCTAGGAGAGCCATTACACAAAGCCATCGGCCGAGGCAGGAGATTTACTGGTAGGTATTCCAGTAGTATCTCAGGGTGTTCTGGGCTACACTCCGACACGACTTGTACCGCTTTTGGGGGTCTGACTTTTACCAACCCCCAAGGCCCGCCATGCGATACTCATAGACGAACGGACCGGACTGTACAGATATTTTCACTGACAAGCTCAGTAGGGTGTCAGGATGAGTTCGCTCATCGACGTCCCTTTTGGTCAATAGCTGGTAGCCCGTCACGTATGGCTAATACCTCTGACGTGCTAGTGGTTAAATCCACAGCCATAGTATTGACGAGTCTTTAGAGTCCACCACACACAGTTACTGAAGTTTCGGGCGAAACGCTGTAGAGGCCGTATGGAGATATGGCAGGGTTCGATCAGATACGTGCGGTATTGCACGGATCGTGATCGGACGGTTTTTACTAGCGGGCTTTGGTTTAAGCCGGATCCTAGTATTAGACAGTGTAGTTTTGTCTCTTTGCATTTGTGTTCAGTGGGAATACAAATGCGGGCATGTATATGCAGTCACGGGGTTTTCCTGTAATTTATTGTCACGACCCGAAAGTACGGAACATGACCGGCACTTAAACTACGAACGTCTCGAGGCGTACGTAACCTAAGTAAACCGAAAACCCAGAAATCCAAACCAAGAAGAGTAGTAGAGAGTAGGAAAAACCGACTTAAAGCAAGTAATTTCAATAGCATAAGCCGAATTATGCGGTTTTTAAAACATCAAAAATTTACTGAAAATTTCGGCAGAGTCTCCTTTGTAAAAACTGGCCCCCAAACGGGATACAACATGAATAGTATACGAAATCAAGAAAAAGGCATCCCCAAGCGGGAGCTAGCTCTTCGTCAATCGACGGTCACAACCACACAAACAATAAAATATACAACGCCAACGGCGAGGATCAAAACTCAAAAGGAAACTCAAAACCACCAGAAATATAACGAGCGACTCTAAGGTCGAAAGAATAAACAACACTGGTCTCTATCTCAAAAATACATGTTTGGTTGATGGAATTTACTAGATACAACGGAATAATATTATACAAGGTAATATGATGGGTACGATACAAGAAAAACCCACCTACTAGCAAGTCACCCGAATGAAATTGAGCCCGCAAAGCCGTAATGAAACCTGTACGGCAAACCTGCAAGAAACTGGGGCACAACGGGGGTGAGTTGCCAACTCGTGAATAGAAAATATATACGCACAGAAATCGCATAAATAACGCAACCTAGGTCAATGATCATAAAATATCCTCAAATATATGTATAACAGGCAGCCTATGACAATGTCTAGGGTAAAATCTAACCCGAGTATAATTTCATGTGTCCGTGTCAGTGCCTCAGGTAGCAATATATCATATGAATGAGGTATGAATGCATGAAAACAGAATACATGTAAATGAAGAAACTGTTTTCATAAATTAGTGAGATTTCTTTTGTATTTTTAAAATGAGGTATCATAAATGAAATCAGCATCAACGGTGTCTAGCATCGACACAAAACATAAATCTCAATGTCTCAAAACCTCAGGCTCCGGCCATCCGGACTGGCCTGTATCATCAAATCTCAGTACCTCAATATCTCGAAATCTCAATGTCTCAATCTCAATATCTAGGGCGCCGTCAGTCCAGACCGGCCCCTACCATCCATCTCAAGGCCACGACGGTATCCTCCGGATATCCGACGCGTCGGGTAAAATCACCGGTAGGTAGTCTCCCCCTGCCAGGCTCATCGTCATCACCACGAGCTTCTTGCCCCGGGGTACCTTACCGGGTCCACCATGTACCCGAAACGGTTCATCCAACTCCTCGAATCGGGTCTCCAAATCTATCAGCAAACTCATGGTGGACGACTCATACATCATGGGAAAAACCGCGCTTTTTATTTAAAAAGAGAAAGAAGAAGTTTGTATATGTTTTGCGGTTTTCCCCAAATCCAGAAAATCTCATGGAAATCCAAATCCAAAACCTCAATAGCACGTAAAAAGTGAATATATGCATGAGAATCCATGAATGCGGCATAGCAATGAATAACAGTATGCATGAGGTAGCAGGTAATAACTATAATGTCTAAACTATTAGCTAACAGGCTATGTCAAGCAATAATATTTTCTAAGGTGTACGTGACATGGCAATTACCGATGAAGATGTGTGTGAGCCGGCAAGTAAGTGTACGTGGTACATACGCATCATCGGTAATGGTGCTGGTGTCCTAACCACAAGATATCAACAGTAGAATATGAAGCATAATATAAGCATGTGATGCGGAGCAAACAACAATAATGAACGGGAGCTGAATACTAGACGCAACGATAATTAATCTGTTTTAACCTAATATAAGTCCTACAATGGTGCCTTTTGAAATAACACGAATCGTGGGGTTTTGAAAATAGGGGCTACGGTGTTTTTAAGAAAAGATACGTTTTTTGAAATATCTGTAGGGTCCCTTAGGCTGTCTTTAAAAATACGCACGATTCGTAAGCTTTGAAATAGGTAGGAACCGAATCTAATCTAACAACTAACTAAACTAAAGGGCTACGCTATAAGCTAGACTACAGGTAAGGAAACCGCCTAACATCTGAGTCGATACATATACATACCTGTATATATATTAGTCGGTGATCCCGCCTCAATAATATCATATCCGATACCATATCTATAATCAGACATCCCAAGTCGAGAGTGCGGATCGATCATCAAGATATAGCTCGTACGTAAATCCGTCGTACGGCATCCCCAAATCTGGGTACGGGTCAATATCACATTCATCATACTATTCACCTGGTATCCTCTTATCAAATATCATGGTCGGGGTACTGATCTACGTCTAGTACCATACTGATACCGCCTACGTATGCATGCACGTGTGTGAAACACTACGTCAAGGACCCGCTACAAGGTCAAGTCGTATCTAAGATACGAACCCTGCTATATCACCGATCTCACGGCCTCAAATCGAATCTCATCGACTCAGCTCAATCCCAAGTATCAGCCTCAATCCGTATGTGAACACATAGTCCCATACCCATGTGAACACATAACTATAAAGAATCCCATGAGTACATATCAATAGGAATGTATGCAAGTATGCATGTGTGTATGTGTAGTGCAACACTACCCTAGGGTTCGCAACACTAAAAATAGTCCAACACACCAATATCCATCATAAGCATCGTTATTAATCCTAAATAACATATAATAAATGTTGGTGTGTATACGCATCCGTATACACCACCACGGACTGCGGGGGTGCTATACGCCATCCACCCGACTTCTCCCCGTAGATATAAATCTACTCACCTGGTCCTCGCTTGCCGAAATCGATGTCGCCACGCGCTTGCTTGTCTTCTCGAAGTCCTCGTGAGGGTACCTATGTATCATGACACATCGCATCGCATTAAAAACCCAATTCGAAATCGAAACGGCATACGAAAACCAAATCGGCACGCGTATCACACATAGGTCTAAACCTATCACCTACGCATGCAAAAATAGCCAAACCAACACTCGATGTCGATGTCCAAACGTCAAACCATCGAGAAAAACCCAAACGCACCCATTTGCGCATTCACAAACACTAATTATAATATGAAATAGGTTAGAATTCACAAAAACCTCAAACTCACTTTAAAAGCTATTTTTCCGAAAACCTAGTAAGCAAACTTTTCCATTTTAGTACAAAACTAAATGTTTTAATGATTTTAGTGGCTACAATGCTCACTAAATATCTTAACTAAGCCACCCAAACCATTACTAGATTTTAAACTTACTCATTTCCATAAATCCCAAAATTCTAGTTTGCAATTTAGCTTAAATAGTAAAATTCTAAAATACAATTTGCAAACTAGTTACTAGGTTTGATTTAACATGCCTTAATATGATAAATTACACACTTAAACCATGTTCAAATGATATAAAACCCTAACTAGATTTAAATCTCACATATATATGCATTTCATAAAAACCTAGTTTACATAAAAGCTTATTTATTGCAAATTTTAAATTAACAAATTGCAACTAGCAACTAGATTAGGTTTTACATTTCCACAAGATGATAATCTACACTTGATTATCCTATTAGTGATGGTTAAACCCAAATTAGCTTCAAACCATACTCTTGAATTCTCAAATTAGCAACAAGAGCAAAATTAACACTTTAACAACTTAGCCTTAAGAAATTAACTAACTAATTAAGCAAAAATGGTTAGAATTTATACCCAATGAATTGAAGATCCACAAGCACACACATAGCCTCCCAAATTGGAATCTTGTTCCCTAGATCCATGCAATTTTGGCTATAGAGAAATGGGTAGGAGTCGGATTTTGATTTTGTGAGGGTTTGTGTTGATTTTTGTTGATTTTTTTTTGAAGGAAATGGAGATGAAGGAAGATGGATACTTGAAGAAAATGGGGGGGGGGGCTGGTTCTGGCCGAAAATGGGGAGGGTGAGGTGAGTGGGAGAGTGAGAGAGAGAGAGTGTTGGTTTCAAAGTCAAAGAAAAGTCAAAAGCCCATTCTTATACATTCTTTTATCCTTTCTTTTCCTTTTCTTTTCTTTTGCAAAACAAGTGGGGACAAGAGAGGGGGGCTGCTGAATTCAGCCAAGGGGGAGGGAAAATGGGGGTGTGTGAGTGTGGGTATGGGTGTGGGGTGATGGAAAATGATAAATACAGTACCCCAAACATCCATTTACGCAAAAAAAAGCCTTTTTTCTTCAATAATTTCTAAACCGTTTTGGCAAATGATTTCGTTCCAAAAACCACATGATAAATTTTTATTTAATGTTTTATGATGCACAAAATTTGTTTCAACTCATTCCAATTTGTAATTTTCCCTAATTAAATGTATTAGTGACGGCTTAAAATAATAATAAAATAATATTTTTTTTCAGAAAATTTGAAATTTCACCAGCGGCTCAATAAACACCAAATAATAGCAATTACATAGCTAGAATATGTATATTTAATTTTTATAATAAGATATTTGTATTTTGACTTTTTACCGAAAACACCCTTATTTTACCGATTTTTTCGAAATTTCACCGAAACGATTTTCAAAACGTTACATTTATTACGGGATCAGTTTTCTGAAGTTGCCAGTTTGCATTCCGTTCCGACCAGTTTTCCTTTGTTCCTTCCCGGCCGGACTTTTCCGATGGAGGGGGTTATTTGCAAGTGTGCAAATAACATTTTGTGGAGGGGTTTTCTTGCATTATGTGGCTTCATGATGAGATTCTTTTTCCATCTCTTCCTTTGCATTAAATGGTGATTAGGATGGATTAGAAATTGATATGATATGGTTATCATTTCCTTTGGATGTGGTCACCCCTTTGCTTTTACTACACTTACCTTTCTTCTTGTTTTGTTTTTCCCTCCACCATTTTATCATAATGGGCCGGCCACATTAGGAGGGAGAGAGAGGTTCATTTTATTTTGGTGTGGGAAAAAGTATCATTCATCTCATTTTAGCTTGCCACAAAAATTCCTAAGTTCATCTCTTTTCTTTACCTCCATCCAAAGGCAACTTCAACCCCAAAATGAGACAAGCATTCTACACTACACCTACAGTACCCTTGGACACGTCGGCTAGCCAACTTCGCGCCCGAGTTGCCTCGGTCCAGAGGTGGGAGCCCGTAAAAGTATTTGGCTACGTGGTGCCCTTTCCAACGAGGAGGTGACAGACGGAGATTCCGCGGGAGATCGGAGTGGAGACGAAGACCGAAGGACACGGATCGCTTGGTATAACTCTCTACCCATTCTCTTGATTGCTAGGATTAGGTTAATGGTTACGATCCGGGTCTTATTGTCCGCGGTAGCGCCGGTTTAAAGTTAAGAAAAATTTTGATTCAGCATTTTGGCCTCGGATAGACAGTCGGGGCGCTGCCGTGGCGCAACAAAACCCACTGCCAGCGTAGTGTCGAGTCTTTAGAGTCCCACACAGAGAGTTTCCCTGCACTGAGCGAAACGTGTAGAGGCCGTATGGTTTTACGGCAGGGCTACGATCACTTACGTACACTTGTGTGCGTGTGGTGTTCGGGCAGGCAATACTAGTAGGCTTTAGTTTAAGCCGGATCCTAGTATTGCACGGATGGATTTGTTTTGTCTTCTGTGCATCCGCGTTCTACGGAATGCGGATGCAGGCGTGTATGCACAGTTTTCCGGAGCGATGAAGGAGGAGGTGCCTCATTAGGGTTTTGGCAGTTGGTTCGGCCAAAACCGTTATGTGGCAGGCTCATTAGGGTTTTGACAGTTGATTCGGACTCATTAGGGTTTTGGCAGTTCGTTTGGTCAAAACCATTATGAGCCGCGGACATCATTTACTAATCCTTTTAGTGATAATTTTATGATGGCTAATTGCATTGACCATTTGACCACCATGACCTCTCTTGACTTTGTTGACCGGTTGACCGTGTTGACCATTGACTTTCAAGAGGGATCTACACTCTTCTTTTCTTTTTCTTTTTCTTTTTTGATTATGTTAATGGTCATTTCAATGTAGCCATCAAACTTTATCTTGATGGGATTAGTAATGATAATGTTTTTTGCATTATTGAACCATGGTTCATTTTCTAATGCTCATAATTCTTTTCTCATTCTCCCTCTTGCTCTTTCTCATGAGAAGAAAAGAAATGCACCATGGTTGCTAGCTCCTCCTTCTTCCTCCTCTTGATTCATCTTTTGATCTCATGTGTTGAGAGATAAAGATCCCACAAAGACAAAACCATCCCTCTACCACTTCTACACAACCTAGGGCTTCTAGACTAGCAATCTCTTTGCCCTAGTTACCTTGGCTCGAGGTGGAGCTCGGTGTACATCTCTCGGGTGGATCGTCTTTGACTCAAGGAGACCGCAGAGGTGACCAAAGTCCGGATCAACCCTCGGAGCAAGCAAGGAGAAGAACAACAAGAAGAGAAGGAGTCCAAGTTGAGGTATAACCCCTAACCGAGTAGATAAATCTCTAGTTAGGATGCTAGTGTGTTGTTTAGCAAAGATCCGGCTTTTACGGTCCATGTTACCAAGTCTAGAAGAATTTTTGTTTTACCGTTTCCGCAACCCCGAAAGTACCGGGAGAGGTAACGTGGACCTAACACTATGTACCAGACCCGATATAGCACACTCACTAAGTGTAGTGAGTAGGTATCAAGATGATCCTGGAGAGAGTCACTGGACAGCTGTGAAGAGCATTCTCAAGTACTTGCGAAGGACTAAAGAGATGCTCTTGGTGTATGGTAACGGAGAACTCCAAGTGGAGTCCTTTATCGATTCGAGCTTCCAGAGTGATAAGGATGACTCTAAGTCGTACTCGGGATTTGTCTTTACCCTTTACGGAGGGGCGGTTAGCTGGAAGAGTTCCAAGCAGGAAACCGTGGCAGACTCGACGATGGAAGCTGAATACATCGCTGCCAACGATGCTGCCAAAGAGGCTATCTGGATCAAGAAGTTCATTACTGAACATGGAGTAGTTCCATCCATTGAGCATCCAATACCTTTATATTGTGATAACAATGGAGCGGTGGCTTTGGCCAAGGAACCCAGGTCCCATCAGAGATCCAGGCATATTCTGAGGCGGTATCACCTGATCCGGAAGATAGATGATCGCCGGGAGATCGAGGTCAGGAGAGTTGATACGAAGAACAACACTGCGGATCCACTCACGAAGGCCATTCCCCAGATACAGTTTGAGAGACTCTTCGAGATGCTTGGTATGCGATACTACAGCAGCTGTCCCTAGTGCAAGTGGGAGATTGTTAGTTGTATGTATGCCCTAGAGGCCAGTATTTGTTAGTTATATGTATGCCCTAGAGGCCATTACTGTACATACGATGTATATTGTAGTGGATGCTAGGACATATATAGGAAAGACTTTCTTGCTCGACATGATAGTATGCTATCTGGTTGTACTTTATCTTAACATGTACTCTAATTGTCTCTATGTTACATGTTGATAAAGCCCTTATGATATGTACTCGACTACTGGGACTATGATGAGATCATACTGGTGGGGCCACGGTAGTCGACGAGTACATCCTATAACTGTTCCTAGTCGAGGGTGTATCGAGACAGGGCATCGATACACCAGAGTAGACTATCGTATACGCATCTTGACCCATATGATGGGCGATGGATGATCCCATATCCATCAGTGTTTGACATCAAGGATGGTGTACGGGTGCTCAGTGGAGACTGGGTACACTGGACGGACTCGCCGAGAACTCCCAGATGGTATTATACCTCACGTCAGATGGCAGTTCTCCGGTAACACTGGTACAGAGTAGTCTGTTGACCCGAGATCGTCATATAGTCTTGTATGATTCCCACTGTGCTTTGATTTCCATCAAACCACGTCCAAGAGAGCGTGCAAAAAGGTGGCTTTTGGGTACAGTCCCGAATCACATGGAGGCAATGAGCGATAGGAGGGGATTCGTCTCTCCCGGTATAGGGAGTTGATGTTGTGCTGTGTTCGATTGGCTATAACCGGAAATCCCTGGCCAGGGTTGCTAAGATTTACTGGTAAGTGTTATCAGTAGTTTCTCGAACTATTATAGACCTCATATCGACACGACTTATCAAGCTACTGGGGTCTGACGTTTACCACCCCTAGGCAAGATATGAGACATATCAGACGACGAGACCGGACTGTACGTGAGTGTTACTATTTGGATTCACAGGAGAATGTACAGGCTTGCTTGTTGATCTTCTGAGCACTCAATACCTGGGTGGCTGTTACGTTTAGCTGACCGCTTGCAGCTTGTGGGTGTTTGATATGATCATCACCTACTGCCGGCGTATTGACGATTCTTTAGAGTCCTACACAGAGGTTTCTTGGCTCAGGCAAAACGGAGTAGGAGCACGTATGTGATATGTGCGGGATCGAGGATAATGCGGTATGTGATACCGTATTGGATTCTCGCGATATGAGATATCGGCCGGGTATATGTGATATAGCCGGGTCATCGTATTAGTCGGTTATTTGTGAAATAGCCGGATTGTCGAAACAAGTGTTGATTCGATAATTTAATGTATAATAATATATATGATATATTAAATTACATTAACTAATATTAGCTCACTAAAAGATTCATTTTCTCACGGGATAATACATTGATATATATGCGATATATGTTAATTGTATTATTTTCTATTGTTACAAAATATATTGTATATGTGATATATAATATTGTAAAATGTTAGGGTTACAAATTTAACAATGGTTTAGGGTTTAAACTTGGTTAGGGTTTGGATTAAGGTTAACTTTTGCATGAAGCTTCCATGAAGCTTCATGAAGCTTTGACTTTGTGGTTGCTTGATATTTTTGTGAGATATTATGTTAACCCAATCTAAACCATTAACTCTAGTTAACTCTCTACAAGGGTTAACTCCTTTCATGTTTAACCCTTGGTTAGATTTGTAACCACAACAATAATTCATTGTTCATCACAAAAGGATTAAGTTATCATCTTCTTCTTCCTTGAACTTCTTTATGAAAAAGCTTTCTTTTGTAATGAAAATGTGTGAGAAAAAGATTATAAATGAGAGCTAAAATCCTACTTCATCATTTTCATCTATCCTTGCTATTTAGATGAGGGTGTTCACTTCATATTATGAGTGTTAGCTTGTGTTAACGAAACTTCAAGGTAGATCATCTTTGTATCGAAGATCGGAAGCAAAGGTTGCATCATTCTCTTCGTGAAGCCTCTCGAGAGTCTAGAACATGATGATCGCAGCGAAAGGACCTCAACATGGAGCTTAAGAAGTGAAGGACCGTATCTACAAAGGTTGTAATCGCTCTCACTTAGTGTTAAAGTTGTTAACATGCAAGTTTTCACCTAAAACCTAGTTTAAAGATCCGTATTAGAGTTGTTCGGCACGGCTAAAATTTTAATCGGGCATGGTTGATGCCTCGTAGACCCTTGTGTGCATGCCTAGCAACCCTACAGTGGTATCAGAGCCAAGATAGAGCTTTAGGCGAAGTCTAGACGAAGTTTAAATTCCGATCGAACCCGAAAACCACGATGTTTACCCTTCTCTGTACATTTTTCAAAAATATGGCTTTTTATGAATTAAAAATGCTCAGAAAAATAAGCAGGAAAAACTAAGAATTACTGTGAAGTACGGCCCTCTAATTCGCAAATTTGACCGCGGAACCGCGGCTAAACCAAGGGTTTGGCGGCGGTTCCGCGGCCCAAATTGTGACTTAGTCCATGGAATTTCATGTAATTATTCTTAGGTCCTTTATTGTTATTTTTTTCTGGGAATTTTTTAATTCCACTCAAGTGTTGAGTTTTCTAGGGTTATATTGGGGAATCGTTGATTCGATCAGATAATTTAACTTTATTTAGTTTTGTCCGAATAATTTTTAGAAACTGTTAAAAAGTTCGAACGGATATCAATAACTCACTTTTTCCCCTGTCGGAAAATTTTTCAAAAGTTGGATTTTTTCTCGAGTTTAAGAACGTTCTAAGTCGTGCAAGTAACGCGGTGGACCCTCTAGAAGACAACAAACCTTAACTCGATTATTTGACCGTCTTGAACTGCCTCTAAACCTTAGGTTTTGGGGCAGTACGGCGTGCCATATGTGAGGCGTTGGCTTGACCCTTCTACGGCTGGACCATTGGTACTGTGGCATGTGATGGATGTTTTTTAAAATGATTTCAAGTGTTGAGATATATTGGGGAAATCTTGGGTGTTTGATTATTCGATCGGAAAGTTTAACATGTCTATTTATCTGGAATGTGATACAATATTTGGAATCTACAAGAAGTTATGAGATAACTAATTTGAATGTTATAAACATAGCAGTTTAGTCTCAGATGATCGGTTGCCACGGGATTTTGATCTGATCAAAAGTCCGTCGCAATCACGTAGCGTACGCGGATACTCGCCGGGTAAACTTAATAGACAGCCACGCCCCATAGCCTCGACCAAGTGACTGTAGGAGAACCCCGTAGCCAAAAGCATCCGTTCGGGTGCTCGCGGCAGCGGTGTTCCGCCTTAGTGCACTTTGTCGACGGCATCCGGGGGTGCGGCCGTCTAGCAAAGTTTGCGACGAGCATTCGATCAGGATGTCGGGAATCTTGTTGAATTGGCCGACTTGATATTGAAAAGAGTTTTCGATAATGAGACTAAAATGCGGGGTTTATAATTATTAGGCATGCGATGTCTAAGGAATTCATTTGATTAGGCATGCGATGTCTAAAGAGGTTGCGGATTCCAACTGTTGTAGTTTTACACTTTCTTTTCTGTGACCGTAAGTGTAATATGTGATATCGCCCGTTTCGTTGCTATACATCAACGACAATCGAGATACGCATACTTGCTTACGTTGATGATATGAGATATTATTTGTTGCTGTGATATATTATATTGGATCGTCGCGTTTTGAATAGCCGGGGGTTTTATGTGAGATGAGAGTTTTTCTTTTTCATTCATGTAAAATTCATTTGTATGTAATATTCTTTTATTGGGGCACTTCCGGGATGAGGATGATGTCACCATTGTATATTATTTATTTTTCCGCATTAGGTAGACCCAAGGCGGGGAGCACAAGTAACCGGGTTCTAGGGTCCAGTGGGAGACCATCTCGAGGAGTCGAGACCGGGTCTCCTAACCCTAGAATTGGCAGTGTTGCTCGCCGCTCTCGTAGGGGTCTAGGGATGTGGGTTTGGCTATTCATCGCGACCGTGGAATCCGTGTTTTATACAGGCTCGTATTGCACGGACATCCTAGTATATCCAATATTTCATATATGTTCTTCTGCTGCAATGTTCTGTGATGAGATCATATTACTGTCTGAGACGAATGTTTATATTATATATATGAGATATATGTTATATTGCAGATTTCGTTTCAAATGTGATGCTTGTGAAACATAATAAAATGGGACTTCATTAATATGATTAATGAAAGAAAAGAAACCTAAAAGATGTTGTGGAATCGAATTTTCAAAAACAGGTAGCTACGGTTCTTGCTTTGCATCGCGGTGTTCCTTGTAGAACATCCTGCACCTTATTCGATAAGGAAAGGGCCGAGATCCCTTCACTGGGAGTGACCCCTTTAGCAATGACTGGCAGATGCTACACCCCTCGGTTTGTCTTTTGATTGCTTTTGGAGTTTTTGCTTTGCATAGTGATATATAAGATATATCCTGCACCTTATTCGATGAGGAAAGGGCCGACGATCCCTTCACCGGGAGTGACCCCTTTAGCAAAACTAGAAAAGCCTAAAAAACACTCCATTTAAAAATCACTCGATTCTACAACGATATAAAGTTCATTACGCAAAGGGTTTTCTTAAAAATCTGTCGTAGCCCTCCGTCATTTCAGATAAGTAATAGTTAGTATTCGTGCTGCGTTTGTTGACTCAGTCAAGACGTAGTGTGCGGTAGCTGATTACTGCTTATCTGCAAAGCATATGATACGATTAGATTAGGGTAGTCGTGCGGCCTTGTTGACTCAGTCAAGGGTCGTGCGGATGGGTTTAATTCAATCGGGAAATGACGGGTTGAACTTTACTTGCGGTCTATGGTTTGTTGACTCAGTCAAGGTCATAGATCGCTTGGGGCAAAATATTATCGGGAATTTCAAGTGTTGAAATTTGCAATGAGATTGCATACCTTCTATGAGATAGTTGGATCCCGATACCCGCTGCGAGTAAGAGTTACTCCTGGGAGAGTTTTACACATTACAATTAGCCGATCAAGTAGGTGTCTAGAAAGGTGTTAACGGGGTTACGCCTCTGGGAAAATGAGGTTTACTTTAATTAGGTCCGTGCGAAAGCACGGGGAACCTCCCTTAAAGTACCGACACTGGCCTGGCTGAAAGATTGGCGAACTTATAGCGTGTAATT
Source organism: Agapanthus africanus (assembly GCA_030015575.1). Taxonomy (NCBI): domain Eukaryota; kingdom Viridiplantae; phylum Streptophyta; class Magnoliopsida; order Asparagales; family Amaryllidaceae; genus Agapanthus; species Agapanthus africanus. Next base: position 387,780,738 of record CM057342.1, on the reverse strand, counting down.
AATCCCGGCTAGTCTTTCCTTTTAGGGTTTGAAGGAAGATTTGATTAAAACAGTGGGAGACATCCTGATTAGATATATTAGATAACCAATCTAATCTTGCAAGAGCATACGCTGAGTGTTTTCTTCTCTCTCTCTCCAGGTAGCGACCATATCACGCCTTAATCAAGATAATAAAACGGATGAATTAACCGAACCCGCTTGTTATACTGAGCTGGGGAACGTTGGTCCCGCTCCAACTTATAATTGTTATAAGACAGAGCAGGAAATTGGGGAATACCAGATTTTCCGTGCCGCCCAAACGAAGAAAGTGCATGCTGATGCATCATCTTCGGGTGTGTTAATTACACAGAACTGTTTCTCAGTATCCTTTACGTCCTGGGTATGAGATACCGGATCAGGATCCCGCATATGTAATCTGTTACATGGGCTACAGATAGGTAGCGAACTGAGAACGGGTGATAAGTTTCATGAGATAGAAACGGTGCAAGTGTTGCAGCCAAGTCTGTTGGTCACTATTACCCTGTATTACCAGAATACATTGATTCTGAACAAATGTTATTAGATACCGAACCTGATATACAAAATCATATCAGTCTCTTTATAAGTAAAGAAAGGATATAATTTTGTATTGTTGGATAATGTTTTAAACATTTCCTATATCAAGAGATTGATCGGTTCAGGCACGTTATCTAAAAGCATTGACGTTCTAAATCAAACTACAGTTCTTAGTATACAGAACACACATGAGAGGAAAAGTTCAGAAATGAACGAATCCTTCTTGAGGCATTGTAGACTAGGTCATATCAATGCGACCCGACTATCTAAGTTACATTTAGATACATATTTAAAACTGTTTGAATTTACATCTTGTGAAACTTGCCGGTCATGTCACAAAGATAAGATGACCGCAGCTCTGTTTATTGGAAACAGAGAAAGAGTTGGTGAACTCTTGGGATTGATACATGCTGATGTATGAAAGTCCCCTGTCTACACATGCCAAGACCGGTTCTTTGTACTTCATTACATTCTCTGATGATCTCTCAAGATTCAGACATATATTCCTGTTGAAACACAAGTCCGAAACTTTTGAGATATTCACAGAATATAAGTTAGAAGTAGAGAACCACAAAATACGGGTAAAAGTTTTATGTCCTTTGATGTGATCAAGGAGGAGAATACCTGAGCACGGAATTCCTGGACTATTCTAAAGGAGAATGAGATTCTCTCTCAGCATTACTCCTCCGTATACACCATAGCACGATGGTATATCGGGGCGGAGCAATAGCACCCTATGTGATATGGTGTGCTCTATGATGAGTACTACTGAGTTTCCTATTTCCTTTATGGAGTTATGCACTTGAGAAGATGCATACCTATTGAATAGGGTTAAAATCAAATCAGTTGCCTACCACTTCATATGTGATATGGAAAGGGAAGAGCCCATATCTTAAGTTGGTTAAGATTTAGGGTTGTCCGGCCCATGTCTAAAAAGCATAATCCGGACAAGCTCAAGGCAAAGTCAAATCTGTAGAAGTTTGTTGGATATCCCAAGCATATGCAAGGGAATATCTTCTACCTAACCGAGGAACAAAAATGTTTTGTTTCTCAACATGCCACCTTTGTGAAAGGGAAGTTCTTGTGAAGAAATTAGTGGTCATGAGGTAGAACTGGAAGGAGTTCCAGCTATACAAACTACAGCAGATGATTTGGTAGAACCGAAGGATTCAATAGTAACCAACGAACCTCAGCCTCTCCACCGATCTAGTACGGTTTCTCACCCACCTGAGAGATAATTCGGTTTCTCTATGACGGTGGGAGCGAGGATCACAACATGAGATGATGACCCAACTAGTTTCGAGCTGGCCATCAGGAGTGGGACTCTGTAAGAATGGCTGGATGCTTATCGATCTGAGATGGAATCCTTATACACCAACAAAGTATGGACTTTGGTTGCCTTATCTAAAGGGTTAAATCCCCATCAGGAGCAAGTATATCTTGAGAAGATTACTTGGTATATATGGAAAAGTTGAGACTTTCAAAGCTATGCTTAAGTCCATTCAAATCCTACTTGCCACGGCTACATACCATGACTACGATATCTGGTGGTTGGGTGTCATGACTGCTTTTCTAAATGATGTTTTAGAAGATAGCGTCTATAAGTACACAGCCAGAGGGCTTCGTAGATAGTGGGAGCAGCGGAAACGTGTGCAAGATGTTTTATGTGATAAAACAGGCATCGCGGAGTTGGAACGTCTGTTTTGATGTGGTAGTCAAAGAGTTTGACTTCATCAAAATGGTAGATGAACCTTGTATATACAAAAAGGTAGTGGGGAGTATGGTAGTGATCCTCGTAGAGTACGTGGATCACACACTCTTGATAGGAAAGGAGTTTACTATGCTACGATCGGTCAATCTCCTCTTATCACAAGGATTCTCCATTAGGATCAAAGTGATACCTCCTAAATCCTGGGTTTTTGGATCTATGAGATAGATCTAATTGGATGTTAGGATTCTCACTAGTTGTAGCGAGATGGTATCAATCGATCCTGGGGAGAATCACTGGAAAGGTTCCAGGATGATAATGACGACTGAATGTTAGTTGCGGGCATTGTCTATACCCTCAGTGGAGGGACGGTATGTTGGAAGAGTTCCAAGCTAGATACCATGACATACTAGATGATTAAAGGCAAGATACATCGTTACCAAGGATGCTACCAAAGAGGTAGTCTGGATATATATAAGTTCATGAGATGAACTTCGTTCCTACCATTGTGTGACAATGGAGTTGTGGCTTTAGCCAAGGAACTACCGTCCCATCAGAAATCCAGATATAATTCTTAGGCAGTATCACCTGATCATGGAGATGGTTGATCTCCAGGGAGATCGAGATTAGGAGAGTAGACGCAGAGGACAACAGCGCGGATCCACTCACAAAGGCTATTTTCCCAGTAGAGACATTTATGGGATGGTTGAGTATGAGATACTTCAACCGCAGCTAATTTTTGGGTATGTGATACCACAACAGATGGCCCTAGTGCAAGTGTGAGATTGTTAGTTATATGTATGCCCTAGAGGCCATTACTGTACATACGATGTATATTGTAGTGGATTCTAGGACATATATAGGGAGGACTTTCTTGCTCGACATGATAGTATGCTATCTGGTTGTACTTTATCTTAACATGTACTCTGATTGTCTCTATGTTACATGTTGATAAAGCCCATAGGATATGTACTCGACTACTGGGACTATGATGAGATCATACTAGTGGGGCCACGGTAGTCGACGAGTACATCCTATAACTGTTCTTAGTCGAGGGTGTATCGAGACAGGGCATCGATACACCAGAGTAGACTAGCGTATACGCATCTTGACCCATATGATGGGCGATGGATGATCCCATATCCATCTGTGTTTGACATCAAGGATGGTGTACGGGTGCTCAGTGGAGACTGGGTACACTGGACGGACTCTCCTAGAACTCTCAGATGGTATTATACCTCACGTCAGATGGCAGTTCTCCGGTGACACTGGTACAGAGTAGTCTGTTGACCTGAGATCGTCATATAGTCTTGTGTGATTCCCACTGTGCTTTGATTTCCATCAAACCACGTCCAAGAGGGCGTGCAAAAAGGTGGCTTTTGGGTACAGTCCCGAATCACTGTTGGAGATAGTGCCCTCAGCGTCAATTATTGGATCACAGGCACGTGATTGCAATGATTGAGGGAGGACCTATCCCGGTAGGACAGTCTTACTCGAGATGATAGTATGCTATCTGGTTCATCTTTATCATCGTGTACTGCTTTAGGTGACCTGACATGTCGCTATTACACGTTGATAGAGCCCCTAGGATTCTTGCTTGACTACCAACAGTATGATGGCGATCATATACGTGGGAGCTGGTAGTCTATAAGCACATCCTTAAAAGGTCCCTAGTCGTAGGAGTTTCGAGACAGGGCATCGATACTCCATTAGTAGACTAGTGTATACAGTCGAGACCCCGACGAGGGGCGGTGGCCGGTCTCACAAGCCACTGGTGTCAGTTGGTTCACCTAAGATGTATACAGGTGCTCATTGGGTTATGAGTACACTGGACAGGACTCGCCGGGAACCTGCTAGTTGGGATTATACCAGACGTCAGATAGCAGTTCCCAGGTGACATGTGTACAGGTTAGTTCATCGACCTGAGATCGTCATTTATCTCGTGTGAGTTCCCACTGTGCTTTGATTACTACCCTACCACGGCTCAAAGGAGTCGTGCAAACAGGTTTTAGTTGGGTACAGTCCCGAGCCACATGGAGGCAGTGAGCGGATCTGCAGGGGTTCGTCTCTCCCGGTATTGGGGGTGAGGTCGCGCTGTGTCTAGGAGAGCCATTACGCAAAGCCCTCGGCCGAGGCAGGAGATTTACTGGTAGGTATTCCAGTAGTATCTCAGGGCGTTCTGGGCTACACTCCGACACGACTTGTACCGCCTTTGGGGGTCTGACTTTTACCAACCCCCTAGGCCCGACATGCGATCCTCATAGACGAACGGACCGGACTGTACGGATATTGTCACTGACAGGCTCAGTAGGGTGTCAGGATGAGTTCGCTCATCGGCGTCCCTTTTGGTCAATAGCTGGTGGCCCGTCACGTATTGGCTAATACCTCTGACGTGCTAGTGGTTAAATCCGCAGCCATAGTATTGACGAGTCTTTAGAGTCCACCACACTTTCAGTTACTCAGCTTTCGGGCGAAACGCTGTAGAGGCCGTATGGAGATATGGCAGGGTCCGATCAGATACGTGCGGTATTGCACGGATCAGGATCGGACGGTTTGTACTAGAGGCCGTATAGATATATGGCAAGGTTCGATCAGATACGTGCGGTATTGCACGGATCAGGATCGGACGAACATTACTAGCCGGCTTTGGTTTAAGCCGGATCCTAGTTTAGTACAGTGTAGATTTTGTCTTTTTGCATTTGTATCCGGACGGAATACAGATGCGGGTGTGTATGCACAGTATCGGGGTTTTCCTGTAATTTATTACGGGACCAGTTTTCTGGAGTTGCCAGTTTGCATTCCGTTCCGGCCGTTTTCCTTTGTTCTTTCCCGGCCGGACTTTTCCGATGGAGGGGGTTATTTGCAAGTTCGCAAATAACATTTTGTGGAGGGGTTTATTGCAAAAGGATTGATTATGATAGCTTCTTATCTTTTGCACCATCACTTGCATTAATGAGGGTATGGGTTTGATTAATGTGTGAAGCATGGTTGATGTTTCTTTGTCTCTTTGGATATGGTCACCCTTCTTGCTCTCCTACACTCACCTCCCTCTTGTTTGATATATTCATTCCTCCACCTTATTCTTCTCACTTGATGAAAATGGTAGAACATGAGAGAGAAGAAAAAGAATGAGAGAGTTCATCTTTATTTTTGTGAGGAATTCTTCATCTCCTTCTTCTTCTTGTTATGGAAAAATGAAAGCACCATTTTTCCTAACCCCTTTCCTCCATCAAGGCAACTACAAACCCCAAATGAGACTAGCATGATCTACTACACATCCTACAGCATATCTTGAGCATGTCGAGTTGCCGGCTTCATGCCCGAGTTGCCTCGGTATTGAGGCGGGAGCCCGTAAAAGACGAAGGCGATGTGGTGCCCTTTCCGGCGAGGAGGAGACGATGTGGAGGCAAGACTTTCCGCGGGAGATCGGGACGACGATGAGAAGACCGGAGGACTCGGATCACTCGGTATACTTCTCACCCTATCTCTTGATTGCTAGCATTAGGTTAATGGTAAACGATCCGGGTTTTCTTTGTCCGCGGTAGCGCCGGTTTCCGAGTAAGGAAAAATTTTGATTCCGCAATTTGGCCTTGAGTACGAGGCCGGGGCGCTGCCGTGGCGCAACAATCACATGGAGGCAATGAGCGATAGGAGGGGATTCGTCTCTCCCGGTATAGGGAGTTGATGTTGTGCTGTGTTCGATTGGCTATAACCGGAAATCCCTGGCCAGGGTTGCTGAGATTTACTGGTAAGTGTTATCAGTAGTTTCTCGAACTGTTATAGACCTCATATCGACACGACTTATCAAGCTACTGGGGTCTGACGTTTACCACCCCTAAGCGAGATATGCGACATATCAGACGACGAGACCGGACTGTACGTGAGTGTTACTGTTTGGATTCACAGGAGAATGTACAGGCTTGCTTGTTGATCTTCTGAGCTCTCAATACCTGGGTGGCTGTTACGTTTAGCTGACCGCTTGCAGCTTGTGGGTGTTTGATATGATCATCACCTACTGCCGGCATATTGACGATTCTTTAGAGTCCTACACAGAGGTTTCTTGGCTCAGGCAAAACGGAGTAGGAGCACATATGTAATATGTGCGGGACCGAGGATAATGCGGTTTGTGATACCGTATTGGATTCTCGCGATATGAGATATCGGCCGGGTATATGTGATATAGCCGGGTCATCGTATTAGTCGGTTATTTGTGAAATAGCCGGATTGTCGAATCAAGTGTTGATTCGATAATTTAATGTATAATAATATATATGATATATTAAATTACATTAACTAATATTAGCTCACTAAAAGATTCATTTTCTCACGGGATATATATGCGATATATGTTAATTGTATTATTTTCTATTGTTACAAAATATATTGTATATGAGATATACAATATTGTAACATGTTAGGGTTACAAATTTAACAATGGTTTAGGGTTTAAACTTGGTTAGGGTTTGAATTAGGGTTAACTTTTGCATGAAGCTTCCATGAAGCTTCATGAAGCTTTGACTTTGTGGTTGCTTGATATTTTTGTGAGATATTATGTTAACCCAATCCAAACCATTAACTCTAGTTAACTCTCTACAAGGGTTAACTCCTTTCATACTTAACCCTTGGTTAGATTTGTAACCACAACAATAATTCATTGTTCATCACAAAAGGATTAAGTTATCATCTTCTTCTTCCTTGAACTTCTTTATGAAAAAGCTTTCTTTTGTGATGAAAATGAGTGAGAAAAAGATTATAAATGAGAGCTAAAATCCTACTTCATCATCCTCATCTATCCTTGCCATTTAGATGAGGGTGTTCACTTCATATTATGAGTGTTAGCTTGTGTTAACGAAACTTCAAGGTAGATCATCTTTGTATCGAAGATCGGAAGCAAAGGTTGCATCATTCTCTTCGTGAAGCCTCTCGAGAGTGTAGAACATGATGATCGCAACGAAGGGACCTCAACATGGAGCTTTAGAAGTGAAGGACCGGATCTACAAAGGTTGTAATCCCTCTCACTTAGTGTTAAAGTTGTTAACATGCAAGTTTTTGCCTAAAACCTAGTTTAAAGATCCGTATTAGAGTTGTTCGGCATGGCTAAAATTTTAATCGGTCATGGTTGATGCCTCGTAGACCCTTGTGCGCGTGCCTAGCAACCCTACAGTATTGTACAGATGATGTATATTATATTGGATGCTTGGACATATATAGAGAGGACTTTCTTGCTCGATATGATAGTATGATATCTGGTTACTCTTTATCTTAACATGTATACTTGTCTCTTGATACTGTCTTATAGTTACATGTTGGTAAAGCCCTTAGGATGTGTACTTGACTACCTGGACTATGATGCAGATCATACTAGTAGGGCCATGGTAGTCCATAAGTACACCCTTAATGTTCCTAGTCGTAGGTGTATCGAGACAGGGCATCGATATACCAGAGTAGACTAGCGTATACGCTTCTCGACCCATGAGATGGGCGATGGATGATCCCATATCCATTGGTGTTTGACATCAGAGATGGTATACGGGTGCTCAGTAGAGACTGGGTACACTGGACGGACTCGCCGAGAACTCCCAGATGGTATTATACCTCACGTCAGATGGCGGTTCTCTGGTGACACTTGTACAGGTTAGTCTGTAGACCCGAGATCATCATAAAGTCTTGTGTGATTCCCACTGTGCTTTGATTTCCACCTTACCACGTCCAAGTGGGCGTGCAAAACGGTGGTTTTTGGGTACAGTCCCGAGTCACATGGAGGCAATGAGCGATAGGAGGGGTTTCGTCTCTCCCGGTATTAGGGGTTGATGTTGCGATGTGCTCGATTGGCCGTAACAGGGAAGTCCCTGGCCAGGGCTGATTTAGAGATTTACTGGTAAGTGTTACCAGTAGTTTCTCGACCCGTTATGAGCCTCACATCGGTACGACTTATCGGTTATTGGGGTCTGACTTTTACCACCCCTAGACTTGATATGCGACATATCAGACGAGGAGACCGGACTGTACGGGAAGTGTTACCGGCAGGCTTTTACAGGAGTTGGAGTGGGCTTGCTTGCTGATCTTCTGATCGCTCAATACCCGGGTAGCCGTTACGTCCAGCTAGTACCGCTGACGACTTGTGGGTGCTTGATGTGATCATCACCTACTGCCGGCGTATTGACGAGTCTTTAGAGTCCTACATAGAGGTTTTACTGGCTCAGGAAAAACGAAATAGGAGTACGTATGTGATATGTGCGGAACCGAGAATAATGCGTGTATGTGATACTGTATTCTATTCTCGCGACTTTATATATCGGTCGGTTATATATGATATAGCCGGGTTATCGAATCAAGTGTTGATTCGATAAGTCGGTACAATGGATGTTAGTCGGTTATATGAGATATGACCGGATTATTAAGTCAAGTGTTGATTAATAATTTAGTGTATAATTGTATATTAGATATACTAGTTTACATTAACTAACACTTGTTCACTTGAGGATTTTTCTCACATGTGCACAACTTTAATATATATGTGATATATATTAAAAATGTGTTTTCTTTTTTATATCATGGTTGATGATACACATGACATGGGTGTATGAGACTTACACCATGCTATTTATTATGTTGGGTTTTAATATTTAAAGTAATTACAAAATTAGTGGAGGATTAGCAAAATGCATGAAGCTTGTGGAAGCTTATGGATGCATTGACTAAGTCCACTAAGTTTGTTTTTACTATGGATATTTGTTAACCCAACCATAAGGATTAGCCATGGTTATGTCTCTACATGAGTTAGTATATGATACTCACTCACCATGGTTAGCTTTCTCACTTGATCATTATCTTTCTCTCTTTATTTTCTTCATCTTCTTCCTTGAGCAAAAGAGCTCTCTAGGGTTTTATCCAAAGTGAGAAACATTGTGAGAAACCAAATTCTAAAGTGAACCCAATTCCTATTTCTCCATCCTCTACTAGACTAGCACTTTAGTTTAGGGTGTTTGCTTCACTAATTCTCTAGTTAGTGAAGTAGAAGCTTGAGTTGGCATCCCCTTGACGTAGATCATCTTCGGCCTCGAAGACTTCAAGCAAGGACGCTCCTTTAGCCTCGTGAAGCCATGCAAGAGTCCGGGAGAACCACGATCGCAGCGAAGGGACTTCAACAAGGAGCTAAAGAAGTGAAGGACCGATCTACAAAGGTTGTATTTCGTATTCACTTAGTTGTAGATGCTATTTACTTGCATGTGAAACCCTAATATTCTAGCAAAGATCTTGTTTAGGGTTGTTAGGCACGGCTAAAATCTTAATCGGGCATGGTTGATACTTTCTTAACCCTTGTTAGAGTGCCTAGTAACCCTACAAGAAAGCCCAGAAGTATCGTCGGATCAGCGCCAGGAGCAGGAAACCGACGCCGAGTTCCTCTGAAGAATTCTCGAAAAGAAAGATAAAGAAGCCGTGAAACAAGCGGCTTATATAAAACAAATGGCACTCCTGTACCAAGATATGGTAGGGATGATGATCCAGCCGGACCCTTCAGCCGAAGATCCCCCAATAATCATTGAAGACGACAGAGGGGAGACATCAAACCCTCTTCCGGCTTTATCAGCAGCCAGGGAGGAAACGATCTCGAAAGCTGCGCTCGATGACTACATAGCTCAATAAATACGAGCTCTTCAGGCAAGTGAAGCTACTGGCCAAGTCATTAGAACTGGGCGACCATATCCAGGCTGGTACGATCAAATTAAGTACCCGCCAGGATACACGATCCCTAAACTTCATGTGTATAAGGGGACGGGCAATCCCCATCAGCACGTCACTCAGTTTAGGGCTCTCTGTGGCAATAGTGGAGGTGATGACAAACTACTACTTCGCCAGTTCGTCGGCAGCCTAGCGAAGACAGCTTTTGAATGGTACTCAGAGCTTCCGAATGATTCCATTAAAACATTTACGGAAATGGAGTTGCTATTCACCCAGCGTTTTGCAAGCGCCAGCGAACGCACCCCGATCACGGCACTGATCAATGCTAAGGTGAAGCTAGGAGAGACTTGGGTTCAGTATGCAATTCGGTGGCGGAACCTATGGTCGAGATGCGAACAACGCATAGAAGAAGCTCCTGCCGTAGGCATGTTCGTGGGGACCCTTGATCCGCGGGCAACTATATCCCAATTCATGATGTTCTTTAAGCCAACCACTTTCCAAGCCTTAATCGACAAGCTGGCCCAAATGGGCCATATGGGCCATAGACCGACCTCCTCGAAAATGGAGCTTCGAAACGAAAAGGGTAAAGGGAAAGCGACCTTCGTCGCCAATGCTCAGCAACAGTCGAGTGATCCGAAACCGGCTGCTCGCCAAGGCAACAAACCGTGATTCCTCGACGAGAAGTTGAGACGTCCTTACTCTTTTCCCCGGGATAAAATGAGGAGACTGTTCGAACTAGCGGTGCGTAACAGGCTCATCATCCTGCCGGATCCAAAACGCCCACTACAGCCCGGTGACGTCAACAGTATCAACTATTGCCCCTACCACCGAATATTGGGCCATTACTATACATGAGATGTATAGTTGGTAGTGAGGGGCAAAACACCCAGGCCCAGTCGTCAAATTCTGTTAGTTATATGTATGCCCTAGAGGCCATTACTATACATGAGATGTATATTGTAGTGGATGCTTGGACATATATAGGGAGGACTTTCTTGCTCGACATGATAGTATGCTATCTGGTTACTCTTTACCTTAACGTGTACACTGATTGTCTCTCGGTTATATGTTGGTAAAGCCCTTAGGATGTGTACTTGACTACCTGGACTATGATGCAGATCATACTAGTGGGGACATGGTAGTCCATAAGTACATCCTTCAAGGTCCCTAGTCGTGGGTGTATCGAGACGGGGCATCGATATACCAGAGTAGACTAGCGTATGCCTTCTCGACCCATACAGATGGGCGATGGATGATCCCATATCCATTGGTGTTTGACATCAGAGATGATATACGGGTGCTCAGTAGAGACTGGGTACACTGGACGGACTCGCCGAGAACTCCCAGATGGTATTATACCTTACGTCAGATGCGGGTGCTCAGTAGAGACTGGGTACACTGGACGGACTCGCCGAGAACTCCCAGATGGTATTATACCTTACGTCAGATGGCAGTTCTCTGGTGACACTGGTGCAGGTTAGTCTGTAGACCCGAGATCGTCATAGAGTCTTGTGTGATTCCCACTGTGCATTGATTTCCACCTTACCACGTCCAAGAGGGTGTGCAAAATGGTGGTTTTTGGGTACAGTCCTGAGTCACATGGAGGCAATGAGCGATAGGAGGGGTTTCGTCTCTCCCGGTATTGGGAGTTGATGTTGCGCTATGCTCGATTGGCCATAACAGGGAAGTCCCTGTAGGGCTACTAGGCACTCTCAAAAGGTCTCACAAGGCATCAACCATGCCAATTTCAAATTTTACGAGTGCCGAGAAACCCTAATACGGATCGTTAACTAGAATTTTAGGCGAAAAGATAAGCTAGTTAACATCTTAACTAAAAGTGAGAAGGTACAACCTTTGTAGATCCGGTTCTCCACTTCCTTAGCTCCACGTAGAAGTCGTCTCGCTGTCCTAGTCGGATCTCGGACTCTAGCATCGGCTTCATCGGAGAAATGAGTGGACAAGTCGTCGGCTGCGATGCCGAAGATGATCTACGTCGAGGTTACACAAGATCAAGCTCCAACTTCACCAAGTTGTGAAACTTGTGAAGAAAACACCCTATACTACTTGGCAAGAGGTGGAGGGTGAAGAAATAGGAGGTGGGTTCACTTTAGAATTGGATTTCTCACACTTTTGCTCAAGATGTCATTGATGAAGACAAGCTTTCCTTCTTGATGAAGATGATGATGAAGAAGAAAAGATATGATAAGTATTATTTAAAAAAGAAAATAAATGTGAATACTTATCATATACTAACTATGGTAAGGTGTAGAGAATAGATCATGGTTTGTTAGAATGGTTAGGGTTAAGTATGAAGACAAAATGGTAACAAAGTCAAACCTTCATGAAGCTTCAACTAAATCCAAATAATGCCACCATTTTCTTCATAATCTTTTCCAAAATCAATAAATAAATAAATGAGTAAGAAAAAGAAAACCCTAACCATTACACAACCATTGTTTAATCTTTACACAAAACACAAGTTAGCTTGCAACATCGAACATGATACAATCAAGTGCACACAAAAAATATATCACATATACAATGTGCACTACAAGTGAGAAAATCCCTTTAAAGTGAACCAATACTAGTTAATGCAAAGTAATATATCAAATATATAATTATACATTAAATCATTAAATCAACACGTGATTCAATGATCCGGTCATGTCGCACATAACCGACTAGTATCCAATGTATCGACTTATCGAATCAATTTTTGATTCGATAACTAGGTTATATCACATACAACCAATCGAAACATTCATCGCGAGAATGAAATGCGGTATCACATACACGCAACATTCTCGGTCCCGCACATATCTCATATGCGCCCCTATTTCGTTTCGCTTAAGCCAGGAAACCTCTGTATAGGACTCTAAAGACTCGTCAATACGCCGGTAGCAGATGATGATCATATCAAGCACCCACAAGCCGCAAGCGGTCTGCTAAACGTAACGGCCGTCCGGGTATTGAGCTATCAGAAGATCGACGAGCTAGCCCGCTCACACTCCTGTGAATCCAACCAGTAACACTTACCGTACAGTCCGGTCTGTTCGTCTGATATGTCGCATATCAATTCTAGGGGTGGTAAACGTCAGACCCTAGTAACCGATAAGTCATGCCGATGTGAGGCTCATAACGAGTCGAGAAACTACTGGTAACACTTACCAGCAAAACTCTAATCAGCCCTGGCCAGGGACTTCCCTGTTACGGCCAATCGAGCACTGCGCAACATCAACCCCCAATACCGGGAGAGACGAAACCCCTCCTATCGCTCATTGCCTCCATGTGACTCGGGACTGTACCCAAAAACCACCATTTTGCACGCCCTCATGGACGTGGTAAGGTGGAGATCAAAGCACAGTGGGAATCACACAAGACTCTATGACGATCTCGGGTCTACAGACTAACCTGCACAAGTGTCACCTGAAAACTGCCATCTGACGTGAGGTATAATACCATCTGGGAGTTCTCGGCGAGTCCGTCCAGTGTACCCAGTCTCCACTGAGCACCCGTATACCATCTCTGATGTCAAACACCAATGGATATGGGATCATCCATCGCCCATCTCATGGGTCGAGAAGCGTATACGCTAGTCTACACTGGTATATCGATGCCCCGTCTCGATACACCCACGACTAGGGACCTTGAAGGATGTACCTTATGGACTACCATGTCCCCACTAGTATGATCTGCATCATAGTCCAGGTAGTCAAGTACACATCCTAAGGGCTTTACCAACATGTAACTATAAGACAGTTTAAAGAGACTAGTGTACATATTAAGATAAAGAGTAACCAGATAGCATACTATCATATCGAGCAAGAAAGTCATCTCTATATATGTCCAAGCATCCAATATAATATACATCATCTGTACAATACTGGCCTCTAGGGCATACATACAACTAACAATCTCCCACTTGCACTAGGACCAGCTGCTGTAGTATCGCATACCGAGCATCCCGAAGAGTCTCTCAAACTGTTCGGGACAAAATATTATCGGGAATTTCAAGTGTTGAAATTTGCAATGAGATTGCATACCTTCTATGAGATAGTTGGATCCCGATACCCGCTGCGAGTAAGAGTTACCCCTGGGAGAGTTTTACGCATTACAATTAGCCGATCAAGTAGGTGTCTAGAAAGGTGTCAACGGGGTTACGCCTCTGGGAAAATGAGGTTTACATTAATTAGGTTCGTGCGAAAGCACGGGGGACCTCCCTCAAAGTACCGACACTGGCCTGGCTGAAAGATTGGCGAACTTGTAGTGTGTAATTAATCCCGGCTAGTCTTTCCTTTTAAGGTTTGAAGGAAGATTTGATAAAAAGCAGTGGGAGCCATCCTGATTAGATAAAATAATAACCAATCTATTCTTACAAGACCGCACGCTGAGTGTTTTCTTCTCTCTCTCTCCAGGTAGCGACCATATCACGCCTTAATCAAGATAATAATACGGATTATTGACCGAACCCGCTTGTTATACTAAGCTGGGGAACGTTGGTCCCGCTCCAACTTATAATTGTTATAAGACAGAGCAGGAAATTGGGGATTACCAGAATTCCCGTGCCGCCCAAACGAAGAGAGTGCATGCTGATGCATCATCTTCGGGTGTGTTCGTTACAAAGAACTGTTTCTCAGTATCCTCCGCATCCTGGGTATATGATACCGGATCAGGATCCCAGATATGTAATCTGTTACATAGGGCTAGAAAATGGTAGAAAAACTGAGAACGGGTGATAAGTTTCATGAGACAGAAAACGGGGCAAGAGTTGCAGCCAAGTCTGTCGGTCACTGTCACCCTGTATTGTAATACATTGATTCTGAACGAATGTTATTAGATACCAAACCTGATATACAAAATCATATCAGTCTCTTTATTAGTAAAGAAATGATAAAATTTTGTATTGTTGGATAATGTTTTGAACATTTCCTATATCAAAAGTTGATCGGATCAGGCACGTTATCTAAAAGCGTTGATGTTCTAAATCAAACTACAGTTCTTAGTATACGGAACACATACAAGAGGAATAGTTCAGAAATGAACGAATCCTTCTTGAGGTATTGTAGACTAGGTCATATCAATGCGACCCGACTAGCTAGAGTTACATAAAGATGCATATTTAAATTAGTTTGAACTTACATCTTGTGAAACTCGCCAGTCATGTCACATAGATAAGATGACCATAGCTCCGTTTACTGGAAACAGAGAAAGAGTTAGTGAACTCTTGGGATTGATACATGTTGATCTATGTAAGGTCCCCTGTCTACATATGCCAAGACTGGTTCCTTGTACTTCATTACATTCTCTGATGATCTTTCGAGATTCAGACCTATGTTCCTGTTGAAACACAAGTCCGAACCTTTTGAGATATTCACAGAATATAAGTTAGAAGTAGAGAACCAACGCGGGTATAAGTATTATGTCCTTTGATGAGATCGAGGAGGAGAATACTTGAGCACGGAAATCCTGGATTATTCTAAAGGAGAATGAGTTTCTCCCTCAGCATTACTCCTCCGTATACACCATAGCACGATGGTATATCGGGGCGGAGCTATCTCACCCTATATGATAAGGTGTGCTCTATGATGAGTACTACTGAGTTACCTATTTCCTTTTTGGGAGTTATGCACTTGAGAAGCTGCATACCTATTGAATAGGGTTCAAATCAAATCAGTAGCCTACCACTTCATATTTGATATGATAAGGGAAGAGCCCATCTCTCAAGTTAGTTGAGATTTGGGGTTGTCCAGCCTATGTCTGAAAAGCAAAATCCGGACAAGCTCGAGGCAAGATCTGTTATGTAGAACTGGAAAGGTTCCAGCTATACAAACTACAGCAGATGATTTGATAGAACCAAAGGATTCAATAGTTACCAATGAACCTCAGCCTCTCCGCCGATCTAGTGAGGTTCCTTACCCGCCTGAGAGATACTTCGGTTACTCTATGACAGTGGGAGCGAGGATTGCATCATGAGATGATGACCCAACTAGCTTCGAGCAGGCCATCGAGAGTAAGACTCTGTAAGAATGGCTGGATGTTTATCGATCTGAGACGGAATCCTTATACACCAACAAAGTATGGACTTTGGTTGCTATATCTGAAGGGTTAAATCCCCATCAGGGGCAAGTATATCTTGAGAAGATTACTTGGTGTACATGGAAAAGTTGAGACTTTCAAAACTAGACTTGTTAAGGGTTTTCGTCATCGACCAGGCGTGGATAATGATGAAACCTTTTCCAGTGGCTATGCTTAAGTCCATTCAGATCCTACTTACCACGGCTACATACCATGACTACGATATCTGGTGGTTGGGTGTCATGACTGCTTTTCTAAATGATATTTTGGAAGAGAGCGTCTATAAGTACACAGCCAGAGGGCTTCGTAGACAGTGGGAGCAGCGGAAACGTGTGCAAGATGCTTTATAGGATAAAGCAGGCATCGCGGAGTTGGAACGTCTGTTTTGATGTCGTAGTCAAAAAGTTTGACTTCATCAAAATGGTAGATGAACCTTGTATATACAAAAAGGTAGTAGGGAGTATGGTGGCGATTCTCGTAAAGTACGTGGATGACATACTCTTGATAGGGAAAGAGTTTCATATGCTACGCTCGATCAATCTCCGCTTATCACAATGATTCTGCACATAGGATCAAAATGATACCTCCTAAATCCTGAGTTTTGGATCTATGAGATAGATCTAATTGGATGTTAGGATTCTCACTAGTTGTAGCGAGATGGTATCAATCGATCCTGGGGAGAATCACTGGAAGGGTTCCAGGGTGATAAAGACGACTGAATGTCAGTCACAGGTATTGTCTTTACCCTCAGTAAAGGGACGGTATGTTGGAAGAGTTCCAAGCTAGATACCGTGGCATACTAGACGATAAAGGCAGGATACATCGCTACTAAAGATGCTACCAAAGAGGCTGTCTGGGTATATACTAGTTCATGAGATGAACTAAGTTCCTCCCATTGTGTGACAATGGAGTTTTGGCTTATGCCAAGGAACGCCGGTCCCATCAGTGATTCAGACATATTCTAAGGCAGTATCACCTGATCATGGAGATGGTTGATCTCTAAGGGATCGAGGTAAGGAGAGTAGACTCAGAGGACAACACAGCGGATCCACTCACAAAGGCCTGTTCCCAGAGAGAGACTTTTATGGGATGGTTGAGTATGAGATACTACAACCACTGCTACAGATGGCCCTAGTGCAAGTGGGAGATTGTTAGTTATATGTATGCCCTAGAGGCCATTACTGTACATTGGATGTATATTGTAGTGGATGCTGGGACATATATAGGGAGGACTTTCTTGCTCGACATGATAGTATGCTATCTGGTTGCTCTTTACCTTAACGTGTACACAGATTGTCTCTCTATTACATGTTGGTAAAGCCCTTAGGATGTGTACTTGACTACCTGGACTATGATGCGGATCATACTAGTGGGGACATGGTAGTCCATAAGTACATCCTTCGAAGTCCCTAGTCGAGGGTGTATCGAGACGGGGCATCGATATACCAGAGTAGACTAGCGTATACCTTCTCGACCCATACAGATGGGCGATGGATGATCCCATATCCATTGGTGTTTGACATCGGAGATGATATACGGGTGCTCAGTGGAGACTGGGTACACTGGACGGACTCGCCGAGAACTCCCAGATGGTATTATACCTTACGTCAGATGGCAGTTCTCTGGTGACACTGGTATAGAGTAGTCTGTTGACCCGAGATCGTCATAGAGTCTTGTGTGGTTCCCACTGTGCTTTGATTTCCATCTTACCACATCCAAGAGGGCGTGCAAAACGGTGGTTTTTGGGTACAGTCCCGAGTCACATGGAGGCAATGAGCGATAGGAGGGGATTCGTCTCTCCCGGTATAGGGGGTTGATGTTGCGTTGTGTTCGATTGGCTATAACCGGAAATCCCTGGCCAGGGTTGCTGAGATTTACTGGTAAGTGTTACCAGTAGTTTCTCGAATTGTTATAGACCTCATATCGACACGACTTATCGAGCTATTAGGGTCTGACGTTTACCACCCCTAGGCGGGATATGCGACATATCAGACGATCAGACCGGACTATACGGTAGTGTTACTGGTTGGATTCACTGGAGTGTGAGCGGGCTTGCTCGTCGATCTTCTGATCGCTCAATACCCGGGTGGCCGTTACGTTTAGCAGACCGCTTGCGGCTTGTGGGTGTTTGATATGATCATCATCTGCTGCCGGCGTATTGACGAGTCTTTAGAGTCCTACACAGAGGTTTCCTGGCTCAAGCGAAACGAAATAGGAGCGCATATGAGATATGTGCGGGACCGAGAATAATGCGTGTATGTGATACCGTATTCCATTCTCGCGATGAATGTATCGATAGGTTGTATGCGATATAACCTAGTTATCGAATCAAGGATTGATTCGATAAGCCGATACATTGTATACTAGTCGGTTGTGTGCGACATGACCGGATCGTTAAATCAAGTGTTGATTTAATGATTTAATGTATAACTATATATTTGATATATCACTTTGCATTAACTAGTATCGGTTCACTTTAAATGGATTTTCTCACTTGGATTGTGCACATTGTATATGTGGTATACTTTTGTACACAAGTTTGTATCATGTTTGATGATACATGCTCACTAGGGTTTGTGTAAAGGTTAAACAATGGTTATTTAAATGGTTAGGGTTTTGATTTTCATATCCATTTATTCATTTGTTTATTTATTTCTTTTTGGTAAAAGAAATGAAAATGGTGGCTTGATTTGTATGCTTGTTGAATCTTCATGAAGGTTTGACTAAGTCACCATTTTTGTCTCATGCTTAACCCTAACCATTCCATTTAACCATGATTCATTCTCTACACTAAACCATGGTTTGAATATGATAAGTTTTGATTTTCTTTTCCTTTTTTAAATTAACACTTATCATATTCTTCTTCTTCTTCTTCTTCACTTCAAGAAAAAGCTTGAAAGCTTTAATGGCAAAGTGAGAAAAAGAGTGAGAAATCCAATTCTAAAGTTTACCCACTTCCTATTTCTTCATCCTCTACCTCTTTCCAAGTAGTATAGGGTGTTTCCTTCACAAGTTTTCATGGCTTGGTGAAGGTGGAGCTTGATCTAGCGATGCCTCGACGTAGATCATCTTCGGCACGTCGTCGATGACCTAGCCCGCTCTTTCTCCGATGAAGCCGACGCTAGAGCCCGAGACTTGCATTTGGACAGCGGAGAGGACTTCATCATGGAGCCGTGGAGGTGGAGGAACGGATCTACAAAGGTTGTATTTCCGTACTCTTAGTTAAGTGTTAACTAGTTTGTTTTTCGCCTAGACATCTAGCCAACGATCCGTAGTTTAGGGTTTCTCGGCACCGTAAAATTTGAAATTGGCATGGTTGATGCCTTGTGAGACCTCTTGAGAGTGCCTAGGAACCCTACAGTGGCATCAGAGCCTAGCTAGAGCCTTAAGCGAAGTCTAGACGGAATTTGAAACCCGAACGAACCCGAAACCCAACTCAAAAATTGCTCTCTGTCCTTTTTTCAAAAACTGGGATTTTTCCAAATTAAAAATTGCTAAAAAATTCAGCAGGGAAATATAAGAATTACGGCGCAAAAAGTTTCTCATGAACAGTCCAAACTGCGGCGGAACCGCGGCAGAAGCCTAGCTTCTGCGGCGGAACCGCGGCAGAAGCCTAGCTTCTGCGGCGGAACCGCGGCAGAAGCCTAGCTTCTGCGGCGGAACCGCGGCAGAAGCCTAGCTTCTGCGGCGGTTCCGCGGCCCATTGATGACGTCAGCTTCCCTTGTTTGCACAGTAATTCCTATTTTCTGGAGTTGGATTTTCTGGGAATTTTTAATATTTATTCGAGAGTTGAATTTTCTGGGATTGTTTTGGGGATTCGGTGTTTCGATCGGAGTATCAGATTTTGTTTATGTGGCTTTCCGGATAAATATTAGAATATGTTAAAAAGTTCGACCGGATATAAATACCCAATTTTTCCCCTGTCGGGAAATTTCCAAGTGTTGGATTTTTCCGAAGTTTAACGACGTTCTAAGTAGTGCAAGTAACGCGATGGTCCCTCTAGAAGACAACAGACCTTAACTCGATTATGTGACCGTCTTGAACTGCCCTTTGAACCTTCGGGTTTGGGGCAGTACGGCGTGCCACATGTGAGGCGTTGGCTTGACCCTTCTACGGCTGGACCGTTGGTACTGAGGCACGAACTGAATGTTTTTAGACTTGTTTCATGTGTTGAGCTGTATCGGGAAAACTTGGGTGTTCGATTGTTCGATCGAAAAGTTTAGCATTTTCTATTTATCTGGAATGTGATACAATAATTGGAATTCACAAGCAGTTATAAGATAACTGAATGAATGTTATAAACATAGCAGTTTAGTCTCACATGATCGGTTGCCACGGAATTTTGATGTGATCAAAAGTCCGTCGCAATCACGTAGTGTACGCGGATACTCGCCGGGTAAACTTAATAGACAGCCTCACTCCATAGCCCAGACCAAGTGACTGTAGGAGAACCCCGTCGCCGAAAGCATCCGTTCGGGTGCTCGCGGTAGCGGTGTTCCGCCTTGGTGCACTTCGTCGACGGTATCAGGGGTGCGGCCGCCTACTAAAGTTTGCGACGAGCATTCGATCAGTTTTTCGGGAATCTTGTTGAATTGCCCGACTTGATATTGAAAAGTGTTTTCGATAATGAGACTAAAATGCGGGGTTTATAATTGTTAGGCATGTGATGTCTAAGTAATTCATTTGGTCAGGCATGCGATGTCTGAGGTGGTTGCGGATTCCAACTGTTGTAGTTTTACACTTTCTTTTCTGTGACCATAAGTGTAATATGTGATATCGCCGGTTTTGTTGCTATATGTCAACGACAATTGGGATGCGCATATTTACTTACGTTGATGACATGTGATGTTATGTGTTGCTGGATATGTTATATTGGATCGTCCTGTTTGAATAGCCGGGGGGTTTTATGTGAGATGAGTGTTTTTCATTTTCATTCATGTAAAAACTTGTATGTAATATTCTTTTATTGGGGCACTTCCAGGTTGCGGAAGATGTCACCGTTTGTATATTATTTACTTTTCTGCACTAGGATAGACCCAAGGAGGGGAGCACAAGTAACCGGGTTCTGGAGTCCAGTGGGAGACCAACTCGAGGAGTCGAGTCCGGGTCTCCTAACTCTAGAATTGGTAGGGTTACTTGCCGCTCTCGTAGGGGTCTAGGGGTGTGGGTTTGGCTATTCATCGCGACCGTGGAATCCATGTTTTATACTGGCTCGTATTGAAAACACGGACGTCCTAGTATATCCAATATTTCATATGATTCTTCTGCTGCGATATCTGTGATGTGATCATGTGATGTTCTGTGATGGATACATTATATAGTATATATGATATATTATATAGACGTTACTTATGTTGTACACCCGCGCTAGCCCTGCCCCGCTCTGTCGTTAGTTACCTAACCTAACGGTGCACGAGGGGACATCGAGGCGAATGCGGATGGCATAAGTGTACGTCGTATTTATCTGTGATGATTAGGTACTTAAATGATGGGACTTCATTAATGTGATTAATTAAAGAAAAGAAACCTAAGATGTTGTAGAATTGAATTTCAAAATAAAACAGGTAGCTACAGTTTTTGATTTGCACAGTGATATATATGATATATCCTGCACCTTATTCGATGAGGAAAGGACCGAGATCCCTTCACCGGGAGTGACTCCTTTAGCAATAACTGGCAGATGCTACACAGTCGGTTTGTCTTTTGATTGCTTTTAAGAGTTTTTGCTTTGCACAGTGATATATATGATATATCCCGCACCTCATTCGACGAGGAAAGGACCGACGATCCCTTCACCGGGAGTGACTCCTTTAGCAAAACTAGAAAAGCCTCAAAGACACTCCATTTCAAAATCATTTGATTCTACAACGATATCAAGTTCATTACGCAATAGGTTTTCAGAAAAACCTGTCGTAGCCCTCCGTCATTTCAGATAAGTAGTAGTTAGTATTCGTGCTACGTTTGTTGGCCTGCGTCAAGGCGTAGTGTGCGGTAGCTAACTGGTATTTATCTGCTTATGCATATGATGCAGATTGGATTAGGGTAGTCGTGCGACTTTGTTGGCCTGCGTCAAGGGTCGTGCGGGTGGGTTTAATTCAATCAGGAAATGACGGGTTGAATTTGACTAGCGGACTATGGTTTGTTGGCCTGCGTAAAGGTCATAGGACGCTAGGGGCAAAATATTATCGGGAATTTCAAGTGTTGAAATTTGCAATGAGATTGCATACCTTCTATGAGATAGTTGGATCCCGATACCCGCTGCGAGTAAGAGTTACTCCTGGGAGAGTTTTACGCATTACAATTAGCCGATCAAGTAGGTGTCTAGAAAGGTGTCAACGGGGTTACGCCTCTGGGAAAACGAGGTTTACATTAATTAGGTTCGTGCGAAAGTACGGGGGACCTCCCTCAAAGTACCGACACTGGCCTGGCTGAAAGATTGGCGAACTTGTAGTGTGTAATTAATCCCGGCTAGTCTTTCCTTTTAAGGTTTGAAGGAAGATTTGATAAAAAGCAGTGGGAGCCATCCTGATTAGATAAAATAATAACCAATCTATTCTTACAAGACCGCACGCTGAGTGTTTTCTTCTCTCTCTCTCCAGGTAGCGACCATATCACGCCTTAATCAAGATAATAATACGGATTATTGACCGAACCCGCTTGTTATACTGAGCTGGGGAACGTTGGTCCCGCTCCAACTTATAATTGTTATAATACAGAGCAGGAAATTGGTGATTACCAGAATTCCCGTGCCGCCCAAACGAAGAGAGTGCATGCTGATGCATCATCTTCGGGTGTGTTCGTTACAAAGAACTGTTTCTCAGTATCCTCCGCATCCTGGGTATATGATACCGGATCAGGATCCCAGATATGTAATCTGTTACATAGGGCTAGAAAAGGGTAGAAAAACTGAGAACGGGTGATAAGTTTCATGAGACAGAAAACGGGGCAAGAGTTGCAGCCAAGTCTGTCGGTCACTGTCACCCTGTATTGTAATACATTGATTCTGAACGAATGTTATTAGATACCGAACCTGATATACAAAATCATATCAGTCTCTTTATTAGTAAAGAAATGATAAAATTTTGTATTGTTGGATAATGTTTTGAACATTTCCTATATCAAAAGTTGATCGGATCAGGCACGTTATCTAAAAGCGTTGATGTTCTAAATCAAACTACAGTTCTTAGTATACGGAACACATACAAGAGGAATAGTTCAGAAATGAACGAATCCTTCTTGAGGTATTGTAGACTAGGTCATATCAATGCGACCCGACTAGCTAGAGTTACATAAAGATGCATATTTAAATTAGTTTGAACTTACATCTTGTGAAACTCGCCAGTCATGTCACATAGATAAGATGACCATAGCTCCGTTTACTGGAAACAGAGAAAGAGTTAGTGAACTCTTGGGATTGATACATGTTGATGTATGTAAGGTCCCCTGTCTACATATGCCAAGACTGGTTCCTTGTACTTCATTACATTCTCTGATGATCTTTCGAGATTCAGACCTATGTTCCTGTTGAAACACAAGTCCGAACCTTTTGAGATATTCACAGAATATAAGTTAGAAGTAGAGAACCAACGCGGGTATAAGTATTATGTCCTTTGATGAGATCGAGGAGGAGAATACTTGAGCACGGAAATCCTGGATTATTCTAAAGGAGAATGAGTTTCTCCCTCAGCATTACTCCTCCGTATACACCATAGCACGATGGTATATCGGGGCGGAGCTATCTTACCCTATATGATAAGGTGTGCTCTATGATGAGTACTACTGAGTTACCTATTTCCTTTTTGGGAGTTATGCACTTGAGAAGCTGCATACCTATTGAATAGGGTTCAAATCAAATCAGTAGCCTACCACTTCATATTTGATATGATAAGGGAAGAGCCCATCTCTCAAGTTAGTTGAGATTTGGGGTTGTCCAGCCTATGTCTGAAAAGCAAAATCCGGACAAGCTCGAGGCAAGATCTGTTATGTAGAACTGGAAAGGTTCCAGCTATACAAACTACAGCAGATGATTTGATAGAACCAAAGGATTCAATAGTTACCAATGAACCTCAGCCTCTCCGCCGATCTAGTGAGGTTCCTTACCCGCCTGAGAGATACTTCGGTTACTCTATGACAGTGGGAGCGAGGATTGCATCATGAGATGATGACCCAACTAGCTTCGAGCAGGCCATCAAGAGTAAGACTCTGTAAGAATGGCTGGATGTTTATCGATCTGAGACGGAATCCTTATACACCAACAAAGTATGGACTTTGGTTGCTATATCTGAAGGGTTAAATCCCCATCAGGGGCAAGTATATCTTGAGAAGATTACTTGGTGTACATGGAAAAGTTGAGACTTTCAAAACTAGACTTGTTAAGGGTTTTCGTCATCGACCAGGCGTGGATAATGATGAAACCTTTTCCAGTGGCTATGCTTAAGTCCATTCAGATCCTACTTACCACGGCTACATACCATGACTACGATATCTGGTGGTTGGGTGTCATGACTGCTTTTCTAAATGATATTTTGGAAGAGAGCGTCTATAAGTACACAGCCAGAGGGCTTCGTAGACAGTGGGAGCAGCGGAAACGTGTGCAAGATGCTTTATAGGATAAAGCAGGCATCGCGGAGTTGGAACGTCTGTTTTGATGTCGTAGTCAAAAAGTTTGACTTCATCAAAATGGTAGATGAACCTTGTATATACAAAACGGTAGTAGGGAGTATGGTGGCGATTCTCGTAAAGTACGTGGATGACATACTCTTGATAGGGAAAGAGTTTCCTATGCTACGCTCGATCAATCTCCGCTTATCACAACGATTCTCCACATAGGATCAAAATGATACCTCCTAAATCCTGAGTTTTGGATCTATGAGATAGATCTAATTGGATGTTAGGATTCTCACTAGTTGTAGCGAGATGGTATCAATCGATCCTGGGGAGAATCACTGGAAGGGTTCCAGGGTGATAAAGACGACTGAATGTCAGTCACAGGCATTGTCTTTACCCTCAGTAAAGGGACGGTATGTTGGAAGAGTTCCAAGCTAGATACCGTGGCATACTAGACGATAAAGGCAGGATACATCGCTACTAAAGATGCTACCAAAGAGGCTGTCTGGGTATATACTAGTTCATGAGATGAACTAAGTTCCTCCCATTGTGTGACAATGGAGTTTTGGCTTATGCCAAGGAACGCCGGTCCAATCAGTGATCCAGACATATTCTAAGGCAGTATCACCTGATCATGGAGATGGTTGATCTCTAAGGGATCGAGGTAAGGAGAGTAGACTCAGAGGACAACACAGCGGATCCACTCACAAAGGCCTGTTCCCAGAGAGAGACTTTTATGGGATGGTTGAGTATGAGATACTACAACCACTGCTACAGATGGCCCTAGTGCAAGTGGGAGATTGTTAGTTATATGTATGCCCTAGAGGCCATTACTATACATTGGATGTATATTGTAGTGGATGCTGGGACATATATAGGGAGGACATTCTTGCTCGACATGATAGTATGCTATCTGGTTGCTCTTTACCTTAACGTGTACACAGATTGTCTCTCTATTACATGTTGGTAAAGCCCTTAGGATGTGTACTTGACTACCTGGACTATGATGCGGATCATACTAGTGGGGACATGGTAGTCCATAAGTACATCCTTCAAAGTCCCTAGTCGAGGGTGAATCGAGACGGGGCATCGATATACCAGAGTAGACTAGCGTATACCTTCTCGACCCATACAGATGGGCGATGGATGATCCCATATCCATTGGTGTTTGACATCGGAGATGATATACGGGTGCTCAGTGGAGACTGGGTACACTGGACGGACTCGCCGAGAACTCCCAGATGGTATTATACCTTACGTCAGATGGCAGTTCTCTGGTGACACTGGTACAGAGTAGTCTGTTGACCCGAGATCGTCATAGAGTCTTGTGTGGTTCCCACTGTGCTTTGATTTCCATCTTACCACGTCCAAGAGGGCGTGCAAAACGGTGGTTTTTGGGTACAATCCCGAGTCACATGGAGGCAATGAGCGATAGGAGGGGATTCGTCTCTCCCGGTATAGGGGGTTGATGTTGCGCTGTGTTCGATTGGCTATAACCGGAAATCCCTGGCCAGGGTTGCTGAGATTTACTGGTAAGTGTTACCAGTAGTTTCTCGAATTGTTATAGACCTCATATCGACACGACTTATCGAGCTATTGGGGTCTGACGTTTACCACCCCTAGGCGGGATATGCGACATATCAGACGATCAGACCGGACTGTACGGTAGTGTTACTGGTTGGATTCACTGGACTGTGAGCGGGCTTGCTCGTCGATCTTCTGATCGCTCAATACCCGGGTGGCCGTTACGTTTAGCAGACCGCTTGCGGCTTGTGGGTGTTTGATATGATCATCATCTGATGCCGGCGTATTGACGAGTCTTTAGAGTCCTACACAGAGGTTTCCTGGCTCAAGCGAAACGAAATAGGAGCGCATATGAGATATGTGCGGGACCGAGAATAATGCGTGTATGTGATACTGTATTCCATTCTCGCGATGAATGTATCGATAGGTTGTATGCGATATAACCTAGTTATCGAATCAAGGATTGATTCGATAAGCCGATACATTGTATACTAGTCGGTTGTGTGCGACATGACCGGATCGTTAAATCAAGTGTTGATTTAATGATTTAATGTATAACTATATATTTGATATATCACTTTGCATTAACTAGTACCGGTTCACTTTAAATGGATTTTCTCACTTGGATTGTGCACATTGTATATGTGGTATACTTTTGTACACAAGTTTGTATCATGTTTGATGATACATGCTCACTAGGGTTTGTGTAAAGATTAAACCATGGTTATTTAAATGGTTAGGGTTTTGATTTTCATATCCATTTATTCATTTGTTTATTTATTTCTTTTTGGCAAAAGAAATGAAAATGGTGGCTTCATTTGTATGCTTGTTGAATCTTCATGAAGGTTTGACTAAGTCACCATTTTTGTCTCATGCTTAACCCTAACCATTCCATTTAACCATGATTCATTCTCTACACTAAACCATGGTTTGAATATGATAAGGTTTGATTTTCTTTTCCCTTTTTAAATTAACACTTATCATATTCTTCTTCTTCTTCTTCTTCACTTCAAGAAAAAGCTTGAAAGCTTTAATGGCAAAGTGAGAAAAAGAGTGAGAAATCCAATTCTAAAGTTTACCCACTTCCTATTTCTTCATCCTCTACCTCTTTCCAAGTAGTATAGGGTGTTTCCTTCACAAGTTTTCATGGCTTGGTGAAGGTGGAGCTTGATCTAGCGATGCCTCGACGTAGATCATCTTCGGCACGTCGTCGATGACCTAGCCCGCTCTTTCTCCGATGAAGCCGACGCTAGAGCCCGGGACTTGCATTTGGACAGCGGAGAGGACTTCATCACGGAGCCGTGGAGGTGGAGGAACGGATCTACAAAGGTTGTATTTCCGTACTCTTAGTTAAGTGTTAACTAGTTTGTTTTTCGCCTAGACATCTAGCCAACGATCCGTAGTTTAGGATTTCTCGGCACCGTAAAATTTGAAATTGGCATGGTTGATGCCTTGTGAGACCTCTTGAGAATGCCTAGGAACCCTACAGTTTCGCATACCGAGCATCCCGAAGAGTCTCTCAAACTGTATCTGGGGAATGGCCTTCGTGAGTGGATCCGCCGTGTTGTTCTTCGTGTCAACCCTCCTGACCTCGATCTCCCGGCGATCAACTATCTCCCGGATCAGGTGATACCGCCTCAGAATTTGCCTGGATCGCTGATGGGACCTGGGTTCCTTGGCCAAAGCCACCGCTCCATTGTTATCGCAATACAAAGGTATTGGATGCTCAATGGATGGAACCACACCAAGTTCAGTAACGAACTTCTTGATCCAGACAGCCTCTTTAGCAGCATCGTTGGCAGCGATGTATTCAGCCTCCATTGTCGAGTCTGCCACGGTTTCCTGCTTGGAACTCTTCCAGCTAACCGCCCCTCCGTAAAGGGTAAAGACAAATCCCGACTGCGACTTAGAGTCGTCCTTATCACTCTGGAAGCTCGAATCGGTAAAGGACTCCACTTGGAGTTCTCCGTTACCATACACCAAGAGCATCTCTTTAGTCCTTCGTAAGTACTTGAGAATGCTCTTCACAGCTGTCCAGTGACTCTCTCCAGGATCAGCTTGATACCTGCTCACTACACTTAGTGAGTATGCTACATCGGGTCTTGTACATAGCATCGCGTACATGATAGAGCCTACAGCCGAAGCATAGGGTATCCCTTGCATGCGAGCTCTGTCCAAATCAGTCTTGGGAGACATCTCTTTGGAGAGAGTGACTCCAGAGATCATGGGCAAGTTCCCACGCTTGGATTCTTCCATACTAAACCTTTTTAGTATGGTGTCAATGTACCTGGATTGGGACAATCCCAATATCCGTTTGGATCTATCTCTATAGATCCTAATTCCCAATATGCAGGCGGCATCACCAAGATCTTTCATCGAGAATCTTTGTGATAAGAAGAGCTTGACTGATTGCAGCATAGGAATATCATTTCCTATCAAGAGTATGTCGTCCACGTACAATACGAGGAAGACAACCTTACTCTCTGCCACCTTCTTGTAGATACAAGGTTCATCTGGGTTTTTGACGAAATCAAACTCTTTGATAACGACGTCAAAGCAGATGTTCCAACTCCGCGATGCTTGCTTTAATCCATAAATGGATTTAAGCAGCTTGCACACCTTCCCGTTGCTCCCACTGTCTACGAAGCCCTCTGGCTGAGTCATGTACACGCACTCTTCTAAATCACCGTTTAGAAAGGCGGTCTTAACATCCATTTTCCAGATTTCGTAGTCATGATATGCAGCGATGGCAAGCATGATCCAGATGGATTTAAGCATAGCCACTGGAGAAAAGGTTTCTTCATAGTCCACACCTGGTCTTTGACGAAAACCTTTTGCAACAAGTCTAGCTTTGAAAGTCTCCACTTTCCCATCTACACCAAGTTTTTTCTTGAAGATCCACTTGCTCCCGATGGGTTTTACCCCTTCAGGAGCAACTTCCAAAGTCCATACTTTGTTGGTGTACATGGATTCCATCTCGGACCGTATAGCATCCAGCCATTTCACTGAGTCCCCACTCATGATGGCATGTTCGAAGCTAGTTGGGTCATCATCCTCCATGATGCAATCCTCGCTGCCACCATCCATGAGAAAACCGTAGTATCTCACAGGTTAGCGAGGAACCCTACTAGATCGGCGGAGAGGCTGAGGTTCATCAGGAACTACTGAATCCTCTGGTTCAACCAAGTCTTCTATCGTAGTCTGTAATGCTGGAACCTCTTCCAGTTCTACCTCCTTGCCACTAATCTCTTTATCAAGAAATTCCTTTTCTAAAAAGGTGGCATGTCGAGAAACAAACACCTTTTGTTCCTCGGTGTGGTAGAAGATATACCCGCGCGAATGTTTGGGATATCCAATAAACTTACACAGAATGGACCTTGCCGTGAGTTTGTCCGGATTTTGCGTTTTTACATATGCCGGACAACCCCATATCTTAACATAATTAAGACATGGTCTCTTTCCTTTCCATATCTCATATGGAGTGGTTGGCACGGTTTTGGTGCGAACCATATTCAATAGGTCTGCAGCTGTTTCCAGTGCATATCCCCAGAAGGAAATAGGTAACTCAGCCGTGCTCATCATAGAGCGCACCATATCTAATAGGGTGCGGTTCCTCCGTTCTGATACACCGTTGTGCTGTGGTGTATATGGATGTGTCAGCTGAGAGAGAATCCCATTCTCTTTTAGGAAGTCCAGGAATTCATTGCTTAAGTATTCACCTCCTCGATCAGATCGAAGGATTTTAATACTTTTTCCGGTTTGGTTCTCGACTTCTTATTTATATTCTCTAAATTTCTCAAAAGCTTCTGATTTGTGTTTCATCAGGAACACATATCCGAATCTAGAGAGATCGTCAGTGAATGTAATGAAGTACGAAGAACCATCCCTGGCATGTGTAGACATAGGACCGCATACATCACTATGTATCAGTCCTAAGAGTTCAGTAACTCTTTCTCCGTGTCCCATAAACGGAGTTTTGGTCATCTTGCCTTTGAGACATGACTGGCAAGTGTTATAAGATGAAAATTCAAACGGATTTAAATATCCATCTTTATGCAACTTAGCTAGTCGTGTCTCATTAATGTGACCCAGTCTACAATGCCATAAGAAGGATTCGTTCAGTTCAGAACTCTTCCACTTGTGTGTGTTTGTTATGCTCAGAACTGTTGATTGATTTAGAACATAAATGCCATTGCACAACGTGCCTGATCCAACCAACTTTTGGTTACGGAAATGTTCATAACATTGTCCTGTAATACAAAATTATATCTCTCTTTACTCAATAAAGAAACTGATATAATGTTGCATATCAGGTTCGGCATGTAATAGCATTCGTTCAGAACCAATGTATTACCAGTTGGTAATACAAGGTGATATTCCCCGACAGTCTTAGCTGCAACAATTGCACCATTTCCAACTCTAATGTCTTTATCACCTTCTCAAAGTTCTCTACCTTTCTTAAGCCCATGTAACTGATTACATATATGGGATCCTGACCCGGTATCTAATACCCAGGACGTAGAGCAAATGGAGAAACAGTTCTCTGTAATGAACACACCCGAAGAAAATGCATCAACATGTACTTTCTTCATTCGGGTGGCATGGGAATCCTGGTATTCCCCTATATCCTGTTCAGTCCTATAACTCTTATAGGAAAGAACGGAACCAACGTTCCCCAGCACAGTATAACATGCGGGTTCGGTCAATACATCCAAATTATTATCTTGATTAAGGCATGAAATGGTCGCTACCTGGAGAGAGAGAGAAGAAAACACTTTAGCGTATGCTCGTGCAAGATCAGATTGGTTATTATCTTATCTAATCAGGATGGCTCCCACTGTTTTTATCAAATCTTCCTTCAAACCCTAAAAGAAAAGACTAGCCGGGATTAATTACACACTATAAGTTCGCCAATCTTTCAGCCAAGCCAGTGTCGGTACTTTGAGGGAGGTCCCCCGTGCTTTCGCACGAACCTAATTAATGTAAACCTCGTTTTCCCAGAAGCGTAACCCCGTTGACACCTTTCTAGACACCTACTTGATCAGCTAATTGCAATGTGTAAAACTCTCCCAGGAGTAACTCTTACTCGCAGTGGGTATCGGGATCCAACTATCTCATAGAAGGTATGCAATCTCATTGCAAATTTCAACACTTGAAATTCCCGATAATATTTTGCCCCTAGCGTCCTATGACCTTGACGCAGGCCAACAAACCATAGTGCGCTAGTCAAGTTCAACCCGTCATTTCCTGATTTAATTAAACCCACCCGTACGACCCTTGACGCAGGCCAACAAAGTCGCACGACTACCCTAATCCAATCTGCATCATATGCATAAACAGATAAATACTAGTTAGCTACCGCACACTACGCCTTGACGCAGGCCAACAAACGTAGCACGAATACTAACTACTACTTATCTGAAATGACGGAGGGCTACGACAGGTTTTTCTGAAAACCTATTGCGTAATGAACTTGATATCATTGTAGAATCAAATGAAGTTTTGAAATGGAGTGATTTTGAGGCTTTTCTAGTTTTGCTAAAGGGGTCACTCCCGGTGAAGGGATCGTCGGCCCTTTCCTCGTCGAATGAGGTGCGAGATATATCATATATATCACTGTGCAAAGCAGAACTCCAAAAACAATCAAAAGCAAACCGAGTGCGTAGCGTCTGTCAGTTATTGCTAAAGGAGTCACTCCCGGTGAAGGGATCTCGGTCCTTTCCTCATCGAATAAGGTGCAGGGTACATCATATATACCGCTATGCAAAGCAAGAACTGTAGCTACCTGTTTTGTTTAAAATTTGATTCTACAACATCTTAGGTTTCTTTTCTTTCATTAATCACATTAATGAAGTCCCATCATTTATGTCACCTAAACATCACAGATAAATATGACGTACACTTATGCCATCCGCATTCGCCTGGATGTCCCCTCGTGCACCGTTAGGTTAGGTAACTAACGACAGAGCAGGGCAGGGCTAGTGTGGATGCAAAACATAAGTAACGACTATATAATATATCATATATACTATATACTGTATCTATCACAGAACATCACAAGATCTCATCACAGATATTGCAGCAGAAGAAACATATGAAACATTGGATATACTAGGACGTCCGTGTTTTCAATACGAGCCAGTATAAAACACGGATTCCACGGTCGTGATGAATAGCCAAACCCACACCCCTAGACCCCTACGAGAGCGGCAAGCAACCCTACCAATTCTAGGGTTAGGAGACCCGAACTCGACTCCTCGAGATGGTCTCCCACTGGACCCTAGAACCCGGTTACCTGTGCTCCCCTCCTTGGGTCTATCCTAGTGCAGAAAAGTAAATAATATACAAAGGGGTGACATCTTCCGCAACCTGGAAGTGCCCCAATAAAAGAATATAACATACAAGTTTTTACATGAATGAAAATGAAAAACACTCATCTCACATAAAAAACCCCGGCTATTCAAACACGACGATCCAATATAACATATCCAGCAAAACATAACAACACATGTCATCAACGTAAGTAAATATGCGCATCCCAATTGTCGTTGACATATAGCAACGAAACCGGCGATATCACATATTACACTTACGGTCACAGAAAAGAAAGTGTAAAACTACAACAATTAGAATCCGCAACCTTTATAGACATCGCATGCCTGATCAAATGAAATACTTAGACATCACATGCCTAACAATTATAAACCCCGCAATTTAGTCTCATTACCGAAAACTCTTTTCAATATCAAGTGAGACTAAAGCGCTAGATTTATAACATTCATTCAGTTATCTCATAACTGTTTGTGAATTCCAATTATTGTATCCCGTTCCGGATAAATAGAAAATATTAAACTTTCCGATCGAACATTCGAACACCCAAGTTTTCCCGAAACCGTTCAACACATGAAATAGGTTCAAAGACATTCACTTCATGCCTCAGTACCAACGGTCCAGCCGTAGAAGGGTCAAGCCAACGCCTCACATGTGGCACGCCGTACTGCCCCAAACCCTAAGGTTCAAAGGGCAGTTCAAGACGGTCACATAATCGAGTTAAGGTTTGTTGTCTTCTAGAGGGACCATCGCGTTACTTGCACTACTTAGAACGTCTTTAAACCTCAGAAAAATCCAACACTTGGAAATTTTCCGGCAGGGGAAAAGTTGGGTATTTATATCCGGTCGAACTTTGTAACATATTCAAAAATTATCCGGAATCCACACAAACAAAATCTGATAATCCGATCGAATCATCGAATCCCCAAAATAACCCCAGAAAATTCAACTCTTGAATAAACATTAAAAATTCCCATAAAACTCAGCACCTGAAAACATGAATTACTGTGCAAAGTTTAAAGGCAAATCCCATCAAGTGGCCGCGGAACCGCCGCAGAAGCCAGGCTTCTGCCGCGGTTCCGCCGCGCTTTAGAGGCATCATGAGATAATTTTTGCACCGTAATTCTTAGAATTCCCTGCTGAATTTTTTAAGCATTTTTAATCTGGAAAAAACCCAGTTTTTGAAAAAAGTCTAGAGAGCAATTTGTTTTAGGGTTTCGATGTTCATTCGGGTTTCAAACGTCGTCTAAGCATCGCCTAAGGCTCTAGCTAGGCTCTGATGTAGGGTTCCTAGGCATCCTAATGAGGTCTCACAAGGCATCAACCATGCCAATTTCAAAATTTACGGTGCCGAGAAACCCTAAACTACGGATCGTTGGCTAGATGTCTAGGCGAAAAAAAACAAACTAGTTAACAACTGAACTAAAGTTTAAACGGAAATACAACCTTTGTAGATCCGGTGCTCCACCTCCATAGCTCCGCAACGAAGTCCCCTCGCTGTCCAAATGAATTCCCGGGCTCTAGCGTCGGCTTCGTCGGAGAAATGGCGAGCTAGGTCGTCGATGTCCATGCCGAAGATGATCTACGTCGAGGCATCGCTAGATCAAGCTCCACCTTCACCAAGCCATGAAAACTTATGAAGGAAACACACTCTACTACTTGGCAAGAGGTAGAGGATGAAGAAATAGGAAGTGGGTAGACTTTAGAATTGGATTTCTCACACTTATGCTCAAATCACCATTGATGAAGTATGCTTTCTTCTTGAAAAAGAAGAAGAAGAAGAAGAAGATGGTAATTGTTGTGATAAGAATAATAAAAATAGAAAAGAAAATCAATTCTTATCATAACTTTTACCATGGTAAAGTGTAGAGAACTAACTAAGGTTCAAATGAATGGTTAGGGTTAAGCATGAGACAAAATGGTGACTAAGTCAAACCTTCATGAATCTTCATGAAAGAAACAAATGATAGCCACCATTTTCTCTTTATGCAAATTTATTTTCCAAAAAGAAATAGATAAATAAATAAGGGAATAAAACAAAACCCTAACCATTATCATGTAACCATGGTTTGATCTTTACACTAAAACCCTAGCATAACATGTATCATCAAACATGATACAATCAAGTGCACAAAACTATATCGAATATACAATGTGCACATCCGAGCGAGAAAATCCATTTAAAGTGAACCAATACTAGTTAATGCAAAGTAATATATCAAATATATAATTATGCATTAAATCATTAAATCAACACTTGATTCAATGATCCGGTCATGTCGCACACAACCGACTAGTATACTATGTATCGACTTATCGAATCAACCCTTGATTCGATAACTAGGTTATATCGCATACAACCATTCGATACATACATCGCGAGAATGAAATACGGTATCACATACTCTCATTATTCTCGGTCCCGCACATATCTCATATGCGCTCCTATTTCGTTTCGCTTGAGCCAGGAAACCTCTGTGTAGGACTCTAAAGACTCGTCAATACGCCGGCAGCAGGTGATGATCATATCAAACACCCACAAGCCGCAAGCGGTCTGCTAAACGTAACGGCCACCCGGGTATTGAGCGATCAGAAGATCGACGAGCAAGCCCGCTCACACTCCAGTGAATCCAACCAGTAACACTACCGTACAGTCCGGTCTGATCGTCTGATATGTCGCATATCTCGCCTAGGGGTGGTAAACGTCAGACCCCAATAGCTCGATAAGTCGTGTCGATATGGGGTCTATAACAATTCGAGAAACTACTGGTAACACTTACCAGTAAATCTCAGCAACCCTGGCCAGGGATTTCCTGTTATAGCCAATCGAAACTACTGGTAATCCCCCTATACCGGGAGAGACGAATCCCCTCCTATCGCTCATTGCCTCCATGTGACTCGGGACTGTACCCAAAAACCACCATTTTGCACGTCCTCTTGGACGTGGTAAGATGGAAATCAAAGCACAGTGGAAACCACACAAGACTCTATGACGATCTCGGGTCAACAGACTACTCTGTACCAGTGTCACCAGAGAACTGCCATCTGACGTGAGGTATAATACCATCTGGGAGTTCTCGGCGAGTCCGTCCAGTGTACCCAGTCTCCACTTAGCACCCGTATATCATCTCTGATGTCAAACACCAATGGATATGGGATCATCCATCGCCCATCTGTATGGGTCGAGAAGGTATACGCTAGTCTACTCTGGTATATCGATGCCCCGTCTCGATACACCCACGACTAGGGACTTTGAAGGATGTACTTATGGACTATCATGTCCCCACTAGTATGATCCGCATCATAGTCCAGGTAGTCAAGTACACATCCTAAGGGCTTTACCAACATGTAACAGAGAGACAATCAGTATACACGTTAAGGTAAAGAGCAACCAGATAGCATACTATCATGTCGAGCAAGAAAGTCCTCCCTATATATGTCCCAGCATCCACTACAATATACATCCAATGTACAGTAATGGCCTCTAGGGCATACATATAATTAACAATCTCCCACTTGCACTAGGGCCATCTAATAGCAGTGGTTGTAGTATCTCATACTCAACCATCCCATAAAAATCTCTCTCTGGGAACAGGCCTTTGTGAGTGGATCCGTTGTGTTGTCCTCTGAGTCTACTCTCCAAACCTCGATCCCCTGGAGATCAACCATCTCCATGATCAGGTGACATTGCCTTAGAGTTTGTCTGGATCACTGATGGGACGGGTGTTCCTTGGCATAAGCCACAACTCCATTGTCACACAATGGGAGGAACATAGTTCATCTCATGAACCAATAAACACCCAAACAGCCTCTTTGGTAGAATCTTAAGTAGCGATGTATCCTGCCTTTATCGTCTAGTATGCCACGGTATCTAGCTTGGAACTTTTCCAACATACCGTCCCTCCACTGAGGGTAAAGACAATGCCTGTGACTGCCATTCAGTCGTCTTTATCACCCTGGAACCCTTCCAGTGATTCTCCTCAGGATCGATTGATACCATTTTACTACGACTAGTGAGATCCCTAACATCCAATTAAATCTATCTCATAGATCTAAAACTCAGGATTTAGGAGGTATCATTTTGATCTTATACGGAGAATCTTTGTGATAAACGGAGATTGATCGAGCGTAGCATAAGAAACTCCTTTCTTATCAAGAGTATGTCATCCACGTACTCTACGAGGATCGTCACCATACTCCCTACTACCTTTTTGTTTATACAAGGTTCATCTACCATTTTGATGATGTCAACTTCTTTGACTAATCCATCAAAACAGATGTTCCAACTCCGCGATGCCTGCTTTATCCTGTAAAACATCTTGTACACGTTTCCGCTGCTCCCACTGTTTACGAAGCCCTCTGGCTGTGTACTTATAGATGTCCTCTTCTAAAACATCATTTAGAAAAGCAGTCATGACACCCAACCGCCAGATATCGTAGTCATGGTGTGTAGCCGTGGCAAGTAGGATCTGGATGGACTTAAGCATAGTCACTTGAAAAGGTTTCATCATAATCCACGCCTGGTCGATGACGAAAAGCTTTAACAAGTCTAGCTTTGAAAGTCTCAACTTTTCCATCTACACCAA
Organism: Agapanthus africanus; assembly: GCA_030015575.1. NCBI lineage: Eukaryota > Viridiplantae > Streptophyta > Magnoliopsida > Asparagales > Amaryllidaceae > Agapanthus > Agapanthus africanus. The sequence continues at coordinate 387,743,669 of CM057342.1, read as the reverse complement.
GTAATCTTCTCAAGATATACTTGCTCCTGATGGGGATTTAACCCTTCAGATATAGCAACCAAAGTCCATACTTTGTCGGTGTATAAGGATTCCATCTCAGATCACTAAGCATCCAGCCATTCTTATAGAGTCCCACTCCTGATGGCCAGCTCGAAACTAGTTGGGTCATCATCTCATGATGCAATCCTCGCTCCCACTATCATCGAGAAACCGAAGTATCTCTCAGGCGGATGAGGAACCCTACTAGATCGGCGGAGAGGCTGAGGTTCGTTGGAATCTACTGAATCCTTTGGTTCTGTCAAATCATCAGCTGCAGTTTGTATGGCTGGAACATTTCCAGTTCTACATAACAGACCTTGCCTCGAGCTTGTCCGGTATTTTGCTTTTAGACATAGGCCGGACAACCCTAAATCTTAACTAGCTTAAGACATGGGCTCTTACCATACCATATCTCATATGGAGCGGTAGGCAACAGATTTGATTTGAACCCTATTCAATAGGTATGCAGCTTCTCAAGTGCATAACTCCCAAAAAGGAAACAGGTAACTCAGTAGTACTCATCATAGAGCACACCTTATCACATAGGGTGTATCTGCTCGCCCCGACATACCATCGTGCTATGGTGTATACGGAGGAGTAATGCTGAGAGAGAATCTCATTCTCCTTTAGAAAAGTCCAAGAATTCCATGCTCAAGTATTCTCCTCCCTGATCGCATCAAAGGACATAATACTTATACCCTCATTTTGGTTCTCTACTTCTAATTTATATTCCGTGAATATCTCAAAAGGTTCGGACTTGTGTTTCAACAGGAACATATGTCTGAATCTTGAGAGATTATCAGAGAATGTAATGAAGTATAAAGAACCAGTCCTGGCATGTGTAGACAGGGGACCTTACATACATCAACATGTATCATCCCAAGAGTTTACTAACTCTTTCTCCGTTTCCAATAAACGGAGCTATGGTCATCTTATCTCTGTGACATGACTGGCAAGTTTCACAAGATGTAAATTCAAACTGATTTAAATATGCATCTAAATGTAACTTAGCTAGTCGGGTCGCATTGATATGACCTAGTCTACAATACCTCAAGAAGAATTCGTTCATTTCTGAACTCTTCCTCTTGTGTGTGATCCGTATACTAAGAACTGTAGTTTGATTTAGAACATCAACGCTTTTAGATAACGTGCCTGAACCGATCAACTTTTGATATAGGAAATGTTCAAAACATTATCCAACAATACAAAATTTTACCGTTTCTTTACTAATAAAGAGACAGATATGATTTTGTATATCAGGTTCGGTATCTAATAACATTCGTTCAGAATCAATGTATTGGTAATACAGGGTGACAGTGACCAACAGACTTGGCTGCAACACTTGCCCCGTTTTCTGCCTCATGAAACTTATCACCCGTTCTCAGTTCTCTACCTTTCTGTAGCCCTATGTAACAGATTACATATCTGGGATCCTGATCTGGTATCACATACCCAGGACGTAAAGGATACTGAGAATCAGTTCTCTGTAATGAACACACCCGAAGATGATGCATCAACATGCACTCTCTTCGTTTGGGCGGCACGGGAATTCTGGTAATCCCCTATTTCCTGCTCTGTCTTATAACAATTATAAGTTGGAGCGGGACCAACGTTCCCCAGATCAGTATAACAAGCGGGTTCGGTCAATAATCCGTATTATTATCTTGATTAAGGCGTGATATGGTCGCTACCTGGAGAGAGAGAGAAGAAAACACTCAGCGTGCGCTCTTGCAAGAATAGATTGGTTATTATTTTATCTAATCAGGATAGCTCCCGCTGCTTTTTATCAAATCTTCCTTCAAACCCTAAAAGGAAAGACTAGCCGGGATTAATTACACACTATAAGTTCGCCAATCTTTCAGCCAGGCCAGTGTCGGTACTTTGAGGGAGGTCCCCCGTGCTTTCGCACGAACCTAATTAATGTAAACCTCGTTTTCCCAGAGGCGTAACCCCGTTGACACCTTTCTAGACACCTACTTGATCGGCTAATTGTAATGTATAAAACTCTCCCAGGAATAACACTTACTCGCAGCGGGTATCGGGATCCAACTATCTCATAGAAGGTATGTAATCTCATTGCAAATTTCAACACTTGAAATTCCCGATAATATTTTGCCCCTAGCGTCCTATGACCTTGACAGAGGTCAACAAACCATAGGCTGCTAGTCAAGTTCAACCCGTCATTTCCTGATTGAAGTAAACCCACCCGCACGACCCTTGACAGAGGTCAACAAGGTCGCACGACTACCCTAAATCAATCACATCATATGCTTATGCCGATAAGCACTAATCAGCTACCGCACACTACGCCTTGACAGAGGTCAACAAACGCAGCACGAATACTAACCAGTACATATCTGAAATGACGGAGGGCTACGACAGGTTTTTATGAAAACCTATTGCGTAATGAACTTGATATCGTTGTAGAATCAAATGATTTTAAAATGGAGTGCTTTTGAGGCTTTTCTAGTTTTGCTAAAGGAGTCACTCCCGGTGAAGGGATCGTCGGTCCTTTCCTCGTCGAATGAGGTGCGGGATATATCATATATATCACTGTGCAAAGCAAAAACTCTTAAAAGCAATCAAAAGACAAACCGAGTGTGTAGCATCTACCAGTTATTGCTAAAGGAGTCACTCCCGGTGAAGGGATCTCGGTCCTTTCCTCATCGAATAAGGTGCAGGATATATCATATATACCGCTATGCAAAGCAAGAACTGTAGCTACCTGTTTTATTTTGAAATTCGATTCTACAACATCTTAGGTTTCTCTTATTTCATTAATCACATTTAAATGAAGTCCCATCATTTAAATACCTAAACATCACAGATAAATACGACGTACACTTATGCCATCCGCATTCGCCTCGATGTCCCCTCGTGCACCGTTAGGTTAGGTAACTAACGGCAGAGCGGGGCAGGGCTAGCATGGGTGTAAAACATAAGTAACGTCTACATAATATATCATATATACTATATACTGTATCTATCACAGAACATCACATGATCACATCACAGATATCGCAGCAGAAGAAACATATGAAATATTGGATATACTAGGACGTCCGTGTTTTTAATACGAGCCAGTATAAAACACGGATTCCACGGTCGCGATGAATAGCCAAACCCTCACCCCTAGACCCCTACGAGAGCGGCAAGCAACCCTACCAATTCTGGAGTTAGGAGACCCGGACTCGACTCCTCGAGTTGGTCTCCCACTGGACTCCAGAACCCGGTTACTTGTGCTCCCCTCCTTGGGTCTATCCTAGTGCAGAAAAGTAAATAATATACAAACGGTGACAACTTCCGCAACCTGGAAGTGCCCCAATAAAAGAATATTACATACAAGTTTTTACATGAATGAAAATGAAAAACACTCATCTCACATAAAAACCCCCGGCTATTCAAACACGACGATCCAATATAACATATCCAGCAACACATAACATCACATGTCATCAACATAAGTAAATATGCTCATCCCAATTGTCGTTGACATATAGCAACGAAACTGGCGATATCACATATTACACTTACGGTCACAGAAAAGAAAATGTAAAACTACAACAGTTGGAATCCGCAACCACCTCAGACATCACTTGTCTGACCAAATGAATTTTTTTGACATCGCATGCCTAACAATTATAAACCCCGCATTTTAGTCTCAAAATCGAAAACTCTTTTCAATATCAAGTCGGGTAATTCAACAAGATTCCCGACATCCTGATCGAATGCTCGTCGTAAACTTTAGTAGGCGGCCGCACCCCTGATACCGTCGACGAAGTGCACCAAGGCGGAACACCGCTACCGCGAGCACCCGAACGGATGCTTTCGGCGACGGGGTTCTCCTACAGTCACTTGGTCGGGGCTATGGAGTGAGGCTGTCTATTAAGTTTACCCGGCGAGTATCCGCGTACGCTACGTGATTGCGACGGACTTTTGATCACATCAAAATTCCGTGGCAACCGATCAAGCGAGACTAAACTGCTATGTTTATAACATTCATTCAGTTATCTCATAACTTCTTGTGAATTCCAATTATTGTATCACATTCCAGATAATTAGAAAATGTTAAACTTTCCGATCGAACATTCAAACACCCAAGTTTTCCCGATACAGATCAACACATGAAATAAGTCTAACAACATTCAGTTCGTGCTTCAGTACCAACGGTCCAGCCGTAGAAGGGTCAAGCCAACGCCTCACATGTGGCACGCCGTACTGCCCCAAACCCTAAGGTTCAAAGGGCAGTTCAAGACGGTCACATAATCGAGTTAAGGTTTGTTGTCTTCTAGAGGGTCCATCGCGTTACTTGCACTACTTAGAACGTCGTTAAACTACGAAAAAATCCAACACTTGGAAATTTCCCGACAGGGGAAAAATTGGGTATTTATATCCGGTCGAACTTTTTAACATATTCTAAAATTTATCCGGAAAGCCACATAGACAAAATTTGATACTCCGATCGAAACACCGAATCCCCAAAACAACCCCAGAAAATTCAACTCTTGAAAAAATATTAAAAATTCCCAGAAAAATCACCACTGGAAACTAAGAATTACTGTGCAAAATAATTTAAATACTGTGGCCGTACGGCCGCGGATCCGCCGCATGAGCCTTGCTCATGCCGCGGAACCGCGGTGGGATAGTTGAATTAGGTCCACGAAATTTACAGTAATTCCTAGAAAACCCTGCTTGATTTTCTGCATATTTTTAATGTGGAAAAATCCCAGAATTTGGAAAAAGTCCAGAGAGCTATTTTGGGTTCTAGTTTTCGGTTCAATCGGACTTCAAACTCCGTCTAGACTTCGCTTAAGGCTCTAGCTAGGCTCTGATACCACTGTAGGTCAGGCAGCAACCCCATCCAATAGGGTCGCCGTGGCACCAACGGGTCCCTCAGCAGCTACTTTTTACGCATGCCCCCTCGCGAGGACTACAACCCGCCGGAACACCTTTCGGTCTCGGGACACCCTGGGGGTAAGAGCCTATGCTTAGCCACACTGTCACACAGTGAGAACCCTCCCTAGGTCGACATCCATTGCCTACTAGCTCTGATACTACTGTAGGGTTCCTAGGCACCCTAATGAGGTCTCACAAGGCATCAACTATGCCAATTTCAAAATTTACGGTGCCGAGAAACCCTAAACTACGGATCGTTGGCTAGATGTCTAGGCGAAAAAAAAAACTAGTTAACAACTGAACTAAAGTTTAAACGGAAATACAACCTTTGTAGATCCGGTGCTCCACCTCCATAGCTCCGCAACGAAGTCCCCTCGCTGTCCAAATGAATTCTCGGGCTCTAGCGTCGGCTTCGTCGGAGAAATGGCGAGCTAGGTCGTCGATGTCCATGCCGAAGATGATCTACGTCGAGGCATCGCTAGATCAAGCTCCACCTTCACCAAGCCATGAAAACTTGTGAAGGAAACACACTCTACTACTTGGCAAGAGGTAGAGGATGAAGAAATAGGAAGTGGGTAGACTTTAGAATTGGATTTCTCACACTTATGCTCAAATCACCATTGATGAAGTATGCTTTCTTCTTGAAGAAGAAGAAGAAGATGGTAATTGTTGTGATAAGAATAATAAAAATAGAAAAGAAAATCAATTCTTATCATAACTTTTACCATGGTAAAGTGTAGAGAACTAACTAAGGTTCAAATGAATGGTTAGGGTTAAGCATGAGACAAAATGGTAACTAAGTCAAACCTTCATGAATCTTCATGAAAGAAACAAATGATAGCCACCATTTTCTCTTTATGCAAATTTATTTTCCAAAAAGAAATAGATAAATAAATAAGGGAATAAAACAAAACCCTAACCATTATCATGTAACCATGGTTTGATCTTTACACTAAAACCCTAGCATAACATGTATCATCAAACATGATACAATCAAGTGCACAAAACTATATCGAATATACAATGTGCACATCCGAGCGAGAAAATCCATTTAAAGTGAACCAATACTAGTTAATGCAAAGTAATATATCAAATATATAATTATGCATTAAATCATTAAATCAACACTTGATTCAATGATCCGGTCATGTCGCACACAACCGACTAGTATACTATGTATCGACTTATCGAATCAACCCTTGATTCGATAACTAGGTTATATCGCATACAACCATTCGATACATACATCGCGAGAATGAAATACGGTATCACATACTCTCATTATTCTCGGTCCCGCACATATCTCATATGCGCTCCTATTTCGTTTCGCTTGAGCCAGGAAACCTCTGTGTAGGACTCTAAAGACTCGTCAATACGCCGGCAGCAGGTGATGATCATATCAAATACCCACAAGCCGCAAGAGGTCTGCTAAACGTAACGGCCACCCGGGTATTGAGCGATCAGAAGATCGACGAGCAAGCCCGCTCACACTCCAGTGAATCCAACCAGTAACACTACCGTACAGTCCGGTCTGATCGTCTGATATGTCGCATATCTCGCCTAGGGGTGGTAAACGTCAGACCCCAATAGCTCGATAAGTCGTGTCGATATGGGGTCTATAACAATTCGAGAAACTACTGGTAACACTTACCAGTAAATCTCAGCAACCCTGGCCAGGGATTTCTTATTATAGCCAATCGAACACAGCGCAACATCAACCCCCTATACCGGGAGAGACGAATCCCCTCCTATCGCTCATTGCCTCCATGTGACTCGGGACTGTACCCAAAAACCACCGTTTTGCACGCCCTCTTGGATGTGGTAAGATGGAAATCAAAGCACAGTGGGAACCATACAAGACTCTATGACGATCTCGGGTCAACAGACAACTCTGTACCAGTGTCACCAGAGAACTGCCATCTGACGTTAGGTATAATACCATCTGGGAGTTCTCGGCGAGTCCGTCCAGTGTACCCAGTCTCCACTGAGCACCCGTATATCATCTCTGATGTCAAACACCAATGGATATGGGATCATCCATCGCCCATCTGTATGGGTCGAGAAGGTATACGCTAGTCTACTCTGGTATATCGATGCCCCGTCTCGATACACCCACGACTAGGGACTTTGAAGGATGTACTTATGGACTACCATGTCCCCACTAGTATGATCCGCATCATAGTCCAGGTAGTCAAGTACACATCCTAAGGGCTTTACCAACATGTAACAGAGAGACAATCAGTATACACGTTAAGGTAAAGAGCAACCAGATAGCATACTATCATGTCGAGCAAGAAAGTCCTCCCTATATATGTCCCAGCATCCACTACAATATACATCCAATGTACAGTAATGGCCTCTAGGGCATACATATAACTAACATCTGATACCACTGTAGGGCTACTAGGCACTCTCAAGAGGTCTCACAAGGCATCAACCATGCCAATTTCAAATTTTACGAGTGCCGAGAAACCCTAATACGGATCGTTAACTAGAATTTTGGGCGAAAAGATAAGCTAGTTAACATCTTAACTAAAAGTGAGAAGCTACAACCTTTGTAGATCCGGTTCTCCACTTTCTTAGCTCCACGTAGACGTCCTCTCGCTGTCCTTGTCGGATCTCGGACTCTAGCATCGGCTTCATCGGAGAAATGAGCGGACAAGTCATCGGCTACGATGCCGAAGATGATCTACGTCGAGGTTACACAAGATCAAGCTCCAACTTCACCAAGTTGTGAAACTTGTGAAGAAAACACCCTATACTACTTGGCAAGAGGTGGAGGGTGAAGAAATAGGAGGTGGGTTCACTTTAGAATTGGATTTCTCACACTTTTGCTCAAGATGCCATTGATGAAGACAAGCTTTCCTTCTTGATGAAGATGATGAAGAAGAAGAAAAGATATGATAAGTATTATTTAAAAAAGAAAATAAATGTGAATACTTATCATATACTAACTATGGTAAGGTGTAGAGAATAGATCATGGTTTGTTAGAATGGTTAGGGTTAAGTATGAAGACAAAATGGTAACAAAGTCAAACCTTCATGAAGCTTCAACTAAATCCAAATAATGCCACCATTTTCTTCATAATCTTTTCCAAAATCAATAAATAAATAAATGAGTAAGAAAAAGAAAACCCTAACCATTACACAACCATGGTTTAATCTTTACACAAAACACAAGTTAGCTTGCAACATCGAACATGATACAATCAAGTGCACACAAAAAATATATCACATATACAATGTGCACTACAAGTGAGAAAATCCCTTTAAAGTGAACCAATACTAGTTAATGCAAAGTAATATATCAAATATATAATTATACATTAAATCATTAAATCAACACTTGATTCAATGATCCGGTCATGTCGCACATAACCGACTAGTATCCAATGTATCGACTTATCGAATCAATCTTTGATTCGATAACTAGGTTATATCACATACAACCAATCGAAACATTCATCGTGAGAATGAAATGCGGTATCACATACACGCATCATTCTCGGTCCCACACATATCTCATATGCGCCCCTATTTCGTTTCGCTTGAGCCAGGAAACCTCTGTGTAGGACTCTAAAGACTCGTCAATACGCCGGTAGCAGATGATGATCATATCAAGCACCCACAAGCCGCAAGCGGTCTGCTAAACGTAACGGCCATCCAGGTATTGAGCGATCAGAAGATCGACGAGCTAGCCCGCTCACACTCCTGTGAATCCAACCAGTAACACTTACCGTACAGTCCGGTATGTTCGTCTGATATGTCGCATATCAAGTCTAGAGGTGGTAAACGTCAGACCCCAGTAACCGATAAGTCGTGCCGATGTGAGGCTCATAACGGGTCGAGAAACTACCGGTAACACTTACCAGCAAAACTCTGATCAGCCCTGGCCAGGGACTTCCCTGTTACGGCCAATCGAGCACTGCGCAACATCAACCCCCAATACCGGGAGAGACGAAACCCCTCCTATCGCTCATTGCCTCCATGTGACTCGGGACTGTACCCAAAAACCACCGTTTTGCACGCCCTCATGGACGTGGTAAGGTGGAGATCAAAGCACAGTGGGAATCACACAAGACTCTATGACGATCTCGGGTCTACAGACTAACCTGCACAAGTGTCACCTGAGAACTGCCATCTGACGTGAGGTATAATACCATCTGGGAGTTCTCGGCGAGTCCGTCCAGTGTACCCAGTCTCCACTGAGCACCCGTATACCATCTCTGATGTCAAACACCAATGGATATGGGATCATCCATCGCCCATCTCATGGGTCGAGAAGCGTATACGCTAGTCTACACTGGTATATCGATGCCCCGTCTCGATACACCCACGACTAGGGACCTTGAAGGATGTACCTTATAGACTACCATGTCCCCACTAGTATGATCTGCATCATAGTCCAGGTAGTCAAGTAAACATCCTAAGGGCTTTACCAACATGTAACTATAAGACAGTTTAAAGAGACTAGTGTACATGTTAAGATAAAGAGTAACCAGATAGCATACTATCATATCGAGCAAGAAAGTCATCTCTATATATGTCCAAGCATCCAATATAATATACATCATCTGTACAATACTGGCCTCTAGGCCATACATACAACTAACAGTCCCTGGCCAGGGCTGGTTTAGAGATTTACTGGTAAGTGTTACCAGTAGTTTCTCGACCCGTTATGAGCTTTATATCGGCATGACTTATCGGTTATTGGGGTCTGACATTTACCACCCCTAGACTTGATATGCGACATATCAGACGAGAAGACCGGACTGTACGGTAGTGTCACTGTCAGGCTTTTTACAGGAGTTGGAGCGGGCTTGCTTGCTGATCATTTGATCGCTCAATACCCGGGTAGCCGTTACGTCCAGCTAGTACCGCTGACGGCTTGTGGGTGCTTGATATGATCATCTCCTACTGCCGGCGTATTGACGAGTCCTTAGAGTCCTACATAGAGGTTTTACTGGCTCAGGCAAAACGAAATAGGAGCGCATATGTGATATGTGCGGGACCGAGAATAATGCGTGTATGTGATACCGTATTCTATTCTCGCGATGTTTGTATCGATCGGTTGTATGCGATATAACCTAGTTATCGAATCAAGGGTTGATTCGATAAGTCGATACATTAGATGTTAGTCGGTTATATGTGATATAACCGGATTATTAAGTCAAGTGTTGATTTAATAACTTAGTGTATAACTGTATATGTGATATACTAATTTACATTAACTAACATTGGTTCACTTAAGCATTCATTTTTTCTCACTTGTGCACAACTTGATATATATGTGATATATATTTCTTTGTGTTTACTATTTGTATCATGGTTGTTGATACACTTGTCATGGGTGTATAAGACTTATACCATACTAATTATATTTGTTAGGTTTTTATATTTAAAGTAATTCTAAAACAAATGGATAATGAGCACAGCTTCATGAAGCTTTTGTTTGCATTTGACTTAGTCCTTTAGTTTTGTTTTACTTAAGATATTAGTTAACCTAACCACTATGATTACCTATGGTAATGTCTCTACATGAGTTAGTATGTGATACTCACTCACCATGGTAAGCTCATTCTCTCTCTTGATTATATTTCATTCTCATTTTGAGCTCATATTCTCCCTCCTTCATCTTCATTCTAGGGTTTGATAAAGAGAGAGAACCAAAGTGAGAAATCAAATTCTAAAGAGTACACATTTCCTATTTCACCATCCTCTACTAGACTAGCACTTTAGCTTAGGGTGTTTGCTTCACTAATTCTCTAGTTAGTGAAGTAGAAGCTTGAGTCCTTACTCCCTCGACGTAGATCATCTTCGACCTAGAAGACTTTAAGCAATACCGTTGCAACTTTCTCATGGAGCCGTCCGAGAGTCCGGGAGCACGTGATCGCAGCGAAGGGACTACAACAAGGAGCTTTAGAAGTGAAGGACCGATCTACAAAGGTTCTATTTCGTATTCACTTAGTGTAAATGTGATTTACTTGCTCGTTTTCGCCTAATCTCTAGTTAAAGATCTTGTTTAGAGTTATTCGGCACGGCTAAAATTTTAATACGGCATGGTTGATGCCTTGTAGAACCTTATTAGAGTGCCTAGTAACCCTACAGTGGTATCAAAGCCTAACTAGAGCATTAGACGATGTGTTTACGATATTAAAACTCCGATCGAACCCCGACATGACATAGTAAACCCCCTCTCTGGAAAATTTTTGAAATCTGGGATTTTTCTGACTTAAAAATGCTTAAAAAAATCAGCAGGCAATTATAAGGAAAACTGTGCAAAACGACAAAGTTTGGCGTCCAAAGCGCCGCGGAACCGCGGCACGAGCATGGCTCGTGCGGCGGTTCCGCGGCCATAAGGTGACGTCACCCTTATCGTTTTGCGCAGCAAAGTTCCTATTTAATTTACTGATATTTTCTAGGTATTTTTATCTGACTCAAGTGTTGAGTGTTTTGGGGTTTATTTTGTATTCGTAGATTCGATCGGAAAATTTAATTTCGTTGTGTTTTCGGGATATTTAGAAAGTATTAAAAAGTTCGGACGAATATCAATAACTCACTTTTTCCCGACCCGAAAAATTTCCAAGTGTTGGATTTTTCCGTTTGTTTAAGAACGTCTAGATCGTGCAAGTTACACGATGGACCCTCTAGAAGACAATAAACCTTAACTCGATTATGTGACCGTCTTGAACTGCCTTTTGAACCTTAGGGTTTAGGGCAGTACGGCCTGACACATGTGAGGCGTTAGCTTGACCCTTCTACGACTTGGACCATTGGTACTGTGGCATGTGATGGATGTTTTTAAACTCCCCTCAAGTGTTAAGAACTTTTTGGGAAAACTTGGGTGTTTGATTATTCGATTGGAAAATTTAATATTGTCTATTTATCTGGAATGTGATGCAATATTTGGAATCCACAAGTGGTTATGAGATAACTAATTTAGATGTTATAAACATAGCAGTTTAGTCTCGATTGATCGGTTGCCACGGAATTTTGATGCGATCAAAAGTCCATCGCAATCACGTAGCGTACGCGGATACTCGCCGGGTAAACTTAATAGACAGCCATGCCCCATAGCCCCGACCAAGTGACTGTAGGAGAACCCCGTAGCCAAAAGCATCCGTTCGGGTGCTCGCGGCAGCGGTGTTCTGCCTTAGTGCACTTCGTCGACGGCATCCGGGGGTGCGGCCGTCTACTAAAAGTTTGCGACGAGCATTCGATCACATATCGGGAATCTTGTTGAATTGCCCGACTTGATATTGAAAAGTGTTTTCGATATGGAGACTAAAATGCGGGGTTTATAATTGTTAAGCATGCGATGTCTAAGGAGGTTGCGGATTCCAACTGTTGTAGTTTTACACTTTCTTTTCTGCGACCGTAAGTGTAATATGTGATATCGCCGGTTTCGTTGCTATATGTTAACGACAATTGGGATGCGCATATTTACTTACGTTGATGACATGTGATGTCATGTGTTGCTGGATATGTTATATTGGATCGTCGCGTTCTGAATAGCCGAGGGTTTTATGTGAGATGAGAGTTTTTTATTTTTCATTCATGTAAAATTAATGTATGTAATATTCTTTTATTGGGGCACTTCCGGGATGAGGTTGATGTCACCATTTGTATATTATTTACTTTTCTGCACTAGGATAGACCCAAGGAGGAGAGCACAAGTAACCGGGTTCTGGAGTCCAGTGGGAGACCAACTCGAGGAGTCGAGTCCGGGTCTTCTAACTCTAGAATTGGTAGGGTTGCTTGCCGCTCTCGTAGGGGTCTAGGGGTGTGGATTTGGCTATTCATCGCGATCGTGGAATCCGTGTTTTATAGAGGCTCAAAATAAAACACGGACGTCCTAGTATATCCAATGTTTCATATGTTTCTTCTGCTGCGATATCTGTGATGTGATCATTTGATATGTTGTGATAGATACTGTATATAGTATATATGATATATTATATAGGCGTTACTTATGTTTTACACCCGCGCTAGCCCTGCCCCGCTCTGCCGTTAGTTACCTAACCTAACGATGCACGAGGGGACATCGAGGCGAATGCGGATAGCATAAGTGTACGTCGTATTTATCTGTGATGTTTAGGTGACTTAAATGATGGGACTTCATTAATATGATTAATGAAAGAAAAGAAACCTAAAAGATGTTGTAGAATCGAATTTTCAAAAACAGGTAGCTACAGTTCTTGCTTTGCATCGCGGTGTTCCTTGTAGAACATCATGCACCTTATTCGATAAGGAAAGGGCCGAGATCCCTTCACCGGGAGTAACCCCTTTAGCAATGACTGGCAGATGCTACACCCCTCGGTTTGTCTTTTGATTGCTTTTCTAGTTCTTGGTTTGCACAGTGATATATATGATATATCCAGCACCTCATTCGACGAAGAAAGAGCCGAGATCCCTTCACCGGGAGTGACCTCTTTAGCGAAACTAGCAAAAGCCTCAAAAACACTCCATTTTAAAATCATTTGATTCTACAAAGATATCAAGTTCATTACGCAATAGGTTTTCAGAAAAACCTGTCGTAGCCCTCCGTCATTTCAGATAAGTTGTATATAGTATTCGTGCTACATTTGTTGGCTTTCGTCAAGGTGTAGTGTGCGGTAGCTATATGCTGCTTATCTGCTGCATACGATGCGATTGGATTAGGGTAGTCGTACGGCTTTGTTGGCTTTCGTCAAGGGTCGTGCGGGTGGGTTTAATTCAGTCAAGAAATGTACGGGTTGAACTTGACTAGCGGGCTATGGTTTGTTGGCTTTCGTCAAGGTCATAGCACGTTAGGGGCAAAATATTATCAGGAATTTCAAGTGTTGAAATTTGCAATGAGATTGCATACCTTCTATGAGATAGTTGGATCCCGATACCCACTGTGAGTAATTGTTACTCCTGGGAGAGTTTTACACATTACAATTAGCCGATCAAGTAGGTGTCTAAAAAGGTGTCAACGGGGTTACGCCTCTGGGAAAATGAGGTTTACTTTAATTAGGTCCGTGCGAAAGCACGGGGAACCTCCCTCAAAGTACCGACACTGGCCTGGCTGAAAGATTGGCGAAGTTGTAGGGTGTAATTAATCCCGGCTAGTCTTTCCTTTTTGGGTTCGAAGGAAGATTTGATAAAAACAGTGGGAACCATCCTGATTAGATAAAATAATAACCAATATGATCTTGCAAGAGCGCACACAGAGTGTTTTCTTCTCTCTCTCTCCAGGTAGCGACCATGTCACGCCTTAATCAAGATAATAATACAGATGTATTGACCGAACCCGCTTGTTATACTGTGCTGGGGAACGTTGGTCCCGCTCCAACTTATAATTGTTATCAGACAGAGCAGGAAATTGGGGATTACTAGAATTCCCGTGCCGCCCAAACAAAGAAAGTGCATGCTGATGCATCTTCTTCGGGTGTGTTCATTACAGAGAACTGTTTCTCAGTATCCTTTATGTCCTAGGTATGAGACACCGGATCAGGATCCCGCATATGTAATCTATTACATGGGCTACAGATAGGTAGAGAACTGAGAACGGGTGATAAGTTTCATGAGATAGAAAACGGTGCAAGTGTTGCAGTCAAGTCTGTTGGTCACTATCACCCTATATTACCAGAATACATTGATTCTGAACAAATTTCATTAGATACCGAACCTGATATACAACATCATATCAGTCTCTTTATTAGTAAAGAAGGATATAATTTTGTATTGTTGGATAATGTTTTGAACATTTCCTATATCAAAAGTTGATCGGTTCAGGCACGTTATCTAAAAGCATTGACGTTCTAAATCAAACAACAGTTCTTAGTATACAGAACACACACAAGAGGAAGAGTTCAGAAATGAACGAATCCTTCTTGGGGTATTGTAGACTAGGTCATATCAATGCGACCCGACTAGCTGAAGTTACATAAAGATGCATATTTAAATTAGTTTAAATTTACATCTTGTGAAACTTGCCGGTCATTTCACAGAGATAAGATGACCACGGCTCTGTTTATTGAAACAGAGAAAGAGTTAATGAACTCTTGGGATGATACATACTGATGTATGAAGGTCCCCTGTCTATACATACCAAGACCGGTCCTTTGTACTTCATTACATTCTCTGATAATCTCTCAAGATTCAGACATATGTTCCTGTTGAAACACAAGTCCGAACCTTTTGAGATATTCACAGAATATAAGTTAGAAGTAGTGAACCAAAACGGGTATAAGTATTATGTCCTTTGATATGATCAAGGAGGAGAATACTTGAGCACGGAATTCCTGGATTATTCTAAAGGAGAATGAGATTCTCTCTCAGCATTATTCCTCCGCATACACCACAGCACGTAGGTGTATCGGGGCGGAGCAACCACACCCTATTTGATAAGGTGTGCTCTATGATGAGTACTACTGAGTTACCTATTTCCTTTTGGGAGTTATGCACTTATGAAGTTGCATACCTATTGAATAGGGTTCCGATCAAATCAGTTGCCTACCACTTCATATGAGATATGGAAAGGGAAGAACCCATATCTTAAGTTTGTTAAGATTTGGGGTTGTCCGGCCTATGTCTAAAAGCCTAATCCGGACAAGCTCGAGGAAAAGTCAGTTCTGTGGATGTTTGTTGGATATCCCAAGCATTCGCAAGGGAATATCTTCTACCGCACCGAGGAACAAAAGATAATTTGTTTCTCGGCATGCCACCTTTTCAGGAAAAGGAATTTATTTTGGAAACAAATTTGTGGTCATGAGGTAGAACTGGAAGGAGTTCCAGCTATACAAACGGCAGCTGATGATTTGGTAGAACCAAAGGATTCAATAGTTTCCAACGAACCTCAGCCTCTCCGCCGATCTAGCAGGGTTCTTCACCCACCTGAGAGATACTTTGGTTTCTCTATGACAGTGGGAGCGAGGATTGCATCATGTGATGATGACCCAACTAGTTTCGAGCTGGTCATCAGGAGTGGGACTCTGTAAGAATGGCTGGATGCTTAGTGATCTGAGATGGAATCCTTATACACCAACAAAGTATGGACTTTGGTTGCTTTATCTGAAGGGTTAAATCCCCATCAGGAGCAAATATCTTGAGAAGATTACTTGGTGTACATGGAAAAGTTGAGACTTTCAAAGCTAGACTTGTTAAAGGTTTGCATCATTGACCAGGTTTGGATTATGATGAAACCTTTTCTAAGTAGCTATGCTTAAGTCCATCCAGATCCTACTTGCCACGGCTACATACCATGACTACGATATCTGGCGGTTGGGTGCCATGACTGCTATTCTAAATGATGTTTTAGAAGAGTGCGTCTATAAGTACACAGCCAGAGGGCCTTATAGACAGTGGGAGCAGCAGAAACGTATGCAAGATGTTTTATGTGATAAAGCAGGCATCGCGGAGTTGGAACGTCTGTTTTGATGTGTTAGTCAAAGAGTTTGACATCATCAAAATGGTAGATGAACCTTGTATAAACAAAAAGGTAGTAGGGAGTATGGTGGTGATCCTCGTAGTGTACGTGGATGACATACTCTTGATAGGGAAGGAGTTTCCTATGCTACGCTCGGTCAATCTCCGCTTATCACAATGATTCTCCACATAGGATCAAAATGATACCTCCTAAATCCTATGTTTGGATCAATGAGATAGATCTAATTGGATGTTAGGATACTCACTAGATGTAGTGAGATGGTATCAATCGATCCTGGGGAGAATCACTGGAAGTGTTCCAGGGTGATAAGGACGACTGAATGTCAGTCACACGCATTGTCTTTACCCTCAGTAAAGGGACGGTATGTTCGAAGAGTTCCAAGCTATATACCGTGGCATACTAGACGATAAAGGCTGGATACATCGCTACCAAAGATGCTACCAAAGAGGAAGTCTGGGTGTATATTAGTTCATGAGATGAACTTCGTTCCTACCATTGTCTGACAATGGAGTTGTGGCTTATGCCAAGGAACGCCCGTCCCATCAGTGATCCAGACATATTCTAAGGCAGTGTCACCTGATCATGGAGATGGTTGATCTACAGGGGATCGAGGTCAGGAGAGTAGACTAAGAGGACAACACGGCGGATCCACTCACAAAGGCTTTTTCCCAGAGAGAGACTTTTATGGGATGGTTGAGTATGAGATGCTACAACCACTGTTTTCAGATGGCCCTAGTGCAAGTGGGAGATTGTTAGTTATATGTATGCCCTAGAGGCCATTATTATACATGAGATGTATATTGTAGTGGATGCTTGGACATATATAGGGAGGACTTTCTTGCTCGACATGATAGTATGCTATCTGGTTACTCTTTATCTTAACGTGTATACTGATTGTCTCTCGGTTATATGTTGGTAAAGCCCTTAGGATGTGTACTTGACTACCTGGACTATGATGCGGATCATACTAGTGGGGACATGGTAGTCCATAAGTACATCCTTCAAGGTCCCTAGTCGTGGGTGTATCGAGACGGGGCATCGATATACCAGAGTAGACTAGCGTATGCCTCCTCGACCCATACAGATGGGCGATGGATGTGTAGGGTTCCTAGGCACACTAATGAAGTCTCACAAGGCATCAACCATGCCAATTTCAAATTTTATGAGTGCCGTGAAACCCTAATACGGATCGTCGACTAGAAATTTAGGCGAAAAACGAAACTAGTTAACATCTTAACTAAAGGAGAGAGGCTACAACCTTTGTAGATCTGGTTCTCCACTTCCTTAGCTCCACGTAGGCGTCCTCTCGCTGTCCATCTCGAATCCCGAACTCAATCGTCGGCTTCATCGAAGAAATGGGCGGACTAGGTCGTCGGCTTCGTGCCGAAGATGATCTACGTCGAGGCATCACAAGTTCAAGCTCCAACTTCACCAAGTTGTGAAACTTGTGAAGAAAACACCCTATACTACTTGGCAAGAGGTAGAGGGTGAAGAAATAGGAGGTGGGTTCACTTTAGAATTGGATTTCTCTCACTTTTGGTCAAGTTGCCATTGATGGACTTAAGCTTTTCTTGAAGAAGAAGATGAAGAAGAAGAAGAAAGAATATAATAAGTGTTAATTCCAATTGAAAAGTAAATGAATACTTATCATATACTAACTAAGGTAGAGTGTAGAGAATAGACCATGGTTACTTGGATGGGTTAGGGTTAAGCATGAAGACAAGAATGGTTAAGAAGTCAAAGCTTCATGAAGCTTCAACTAGAAACAAATAAAGCCACCATTCTCATCTAAAT
Organism: Agapanthus africanus; assembly: GCA_030015575.1. NCBI lineage: Eukaryota > Viridiplantae > Streptophyta > Magnoliopsida > Asparagales > Amaryllidaceae > Agapanthus > Agapanthus africanus. The sequence continues at coordinate 387,725,527 of CM057342.1, read as the reverse complement.
CATTTCCAAATAAATAAATGAACAAATAAATAAATAAATGAATAAGCAAAACCCTAATTATCAAATTAACCATGGTTTAATTCTATACACTTAACCAAATGATCAAGTATCATCAAACATGATACAAATATGTGCACAAAAGTATATCACATATACTTCTTGCACATCAAGTGAGAAAATCCATTTAAAGTGAACCAATACTAGTTAATGCAAAGTAATATATCAAATATATAATTATACATTAAATCATTAAATCAACACTTGATTTAACGATCCGGTCATATCACATATAACCGACTAGTATCCTATGTATCGGCTTATCGAATCAATCCTTGATTCGATATCTAGGTTATATCGAATATAACCAATCGATACATCCATCGCGAGAATGGAATACGGTATCACATACACGCATTATTCTCGGTCCTGCACATATCTCATATGCACTCCTATTTCGTTTCGCTTGAGCCAGGAAACCTCTGTGTAGGACTCTAAAGACTCGTCAATACGCCGGTAGCAGATGATGATCATATCAAGCACCCACAGGCCGCAAGCGGTCTGCTAAACGTAACGGCCACCCGGGTATTAAGCGATCAGAAGATCGACGAGCTAGCCCGCTCACACTCCTGTGAATCCAACCAGTAACACTTACCATACAGTCCGGTCTGTTCGTCTGATATGTCGCATATCAAGTCTAGGGGTGGTAAACGTCAGACCCCAATAACCGATAAGTCGTGCCGATATGAGGCTCATAACGGGTCGAGAAACTACTGGTAACACTTACCAGCAAATCTCTGATCAGCCCTGGCCAGGGACTTCCCTGTTACGGCCAATCGAGCACAGCGCAACATCAACCCCCAATACCGGGAGAGACGAAACCCCTCCTATCGCTCATTGCCTCCATGTGACTCGGGACTGTACCCAAAGACCACCGTTTTGCACGCCCTCATGGACGTGGTAAGGTGGAGATCAAAGTACAGTGGGAATCACACAAGACTCTATGACGATCTCGGATCTACAGACTAACCTGTACAAGTGTCACCTGAGAACTGCCATCTGACGTGAGGTATAATACCATCTGGGAGTTCTCGGAGATTCCGTCCAGTGTAAGTCTCCACTGAGCACCCGTATACCATCTCTGATGTCAAACACCAATGGATGTGGGATCATCCATCGCCCATCTCATGGGTCGAGAAGCGTATACGCTAGTCTACACTGGTATAACGATGCCCCGTCTCGATACACCCACGACTAGGGACCTTGAAGGATGTACCTATGGACTACCATGTCCCCACTAGTATGATCTGCATCACAGTCCAGGTAGTCAAGTACATATCCTAAGGGCTTTACCAACATGTAACTTTAAGACAGTTTAAAGAGACAAGTGTACATGTTAAGATAAAGAGTAACCAGATAGCATACTATCATATAGAGCAAGAAAGTCATCTCTATATATGTCCAAGCATCCAATATAATATACATCATCTGTACAATACTGGCCTCTAGGGCATACATACAACTAACAATCTCCCACTTGCACTAGGGTCAGCTGCTGTAGTATCGCATACCGAGCATCCCGAAGAGTCTCTCAAACTGTATCTGGGGAATGGCCTTCGTGAGTGGATCCGCCGTGTTGTTCTTCGTGTCAACTCTCCTGACCTCGATCTCCCGGCGATCAACTATCTCCTAGATCAGGTGATACCGCCTCAGAATATGCCTGGATCGCTGATGGGACCTGGGTTCCTTGGCCAAAGCCACCGCTCCATTGTTATCGCAATACAAAAGTATTTGATGCTCAATGGATGGAACCACTCCAAGTTCAGTAATGAACTTCTTGATCCAGACAGCCTCTTTAGCAGCATCGTTGGCAGCGATGTATTCAGCCTCCATCGTCGAGTCTGCCACGGTTTCCTGCTTGGAACTCTTCCAGCTAACCGCCCCTCCGTAAAGGGTAAAGACAAATCCCGACTGCGACTTAGAGTCGTCCTTATCACTCTAGAAGCTCGAATCGGTAAAGGACTCCACTTGAAGTTCTCCGTTACCATACACCAAGAGCATCTCTTTAGTCCTTCGTAAGTACTTGAGAATGCTCTTCACAGCTGTCCAGTGACTCTCTCCAGGATCAGCTTGATACCTGCTCACTTTACTTAGTGAGTATGCAACATCGGGTCTGGTACATAGCATCGCATACATGATAGAGCCTACAGCTGAAGCATAGGGTATCCCTTGCATGCGAGCTCTCTCCAAATCAGTCTTGGGAGACATCTCTTTGGAGAGAGTGACTCCAGAGATCGTGGGTAAGTTCCCACGCTTGGATTCTTCCATACTAAACCTCTTTAGTATGGTGTCAATGTACCTGGATTGGGACAATCCCAAAATCCGTTTGGATCTATCTCTATAGATCCTAATTCCCAATATGCAGGAGGCATCACCAAGATCTTTCATTGAGAATCTTTGTGATAAGAAGAGCTTGACCGATTGCAGCATAGGAATATCATTTCCTATCAAGAGTATGTCGTCCACGTACAATACGAGGAAGACAACCTTACTCTCTGCCACCTTCTTGTAGATACAAGGTTCATCTGGATTTTTGATGAAGTCAAACTCTTTGATAACGATGTCAAAGCAGATGTTCCAACTCCGCGATGCTTGCTTTAATCCATAAATGGATTTAAGCAGCTTGCACACCTTCACGCTGCTCCCACTGTCTACGAAGCCCTCTGGCTAAGTCATGTACACGCACTCTTCTAAATCACCATTTAGAAAGACGGTCTTAACATCCATTTGCCAGATTTCGTAATCATGATATGCAGCGATGGCAAGCATGATCCGGATGGATTTAAGCATAGCCACTGGAGAAAAGGTTTCGTCATAGTCCACACCTGGTCTTTGACGAAAACCCTTTGCTACAAGTCTAGCTTTGAAAGTCTCCACTTTCCCATCTATACCAAGTTTTTTCTTGAAGATCCACTTGCTCCCGATGGGTTTTACCCCTTCAGGAGCAACATCCAAAGTCCATACTTTGTTGGTGTACATGGATTCCATTCGGACCGCATTGCATCCAGCCATTTCTCTGAGTCCCTACTCGTGATGGCCTGCTCGAAGCTAGTTGGGTCATCATCCTCCATGATGCAATCCTCGCTCCCACCATCCATGAGAAAACCGTAGTATCTCTCAGGTGGGCGAGGAACCCTACTAGATCGGCGGAGAGGCTGAGGTTCATTGGGAACTACTGAATCCTCTAGTTCAACCAAATCTTCTGTTGTAGTCTGTATTGCTGGAACCTCTTCCAGTTCTACCTCCTTGCCACTAATCTCTTTTTCAAGAAATTCCTTTTCTAAAAAGGTGGCATGTCGAGAAACAAACACCTTTTGTTCCTCGGTGTGGTAGAAGATATACCCGCGCGAATGTTTGGGATATCCAATAAACTTACACAGAATGGACCTTGCCGCGAGTTTGTCCGGATTTTGCATTTTTACATATGCCGGACAACCCCATATCTTAACATAATTAAGACATGGTCTCTTTCCTTTCCATATCTCATATGGAGTGGTTGGCACGGTTTTGGTGGGAACCATATTCAATAGATCTGCAGCTGTTTCCAGTGCATATCTCCAGAAGAAAATAGGTAACTCAGCTGTGCTCATCATAGAGCGCACCATATCCAATAGGGTGCGGTTCCTCCGTTCTGATACACCGTTGTGCTGTGGTGTATATGGAGGAGTCAGCTGAGAGAGAATCCCATTCTCTTTTAGGAAGTCCAGGAATTCATTGCTCAAGTATTCACCTCCTCGATCAGATCGAAGGATTTTAATACTTTTTCCGGTTTGGTTCTCGACTTCTTGTTTATATTCTCTAAATTTCTCAAAAGCTTCTGATTTGTGTTTCATCAGGAACACATATCCGAATCTAGAGAGATCGTCATTGAATGTAATGATGTACGAAGAACCATCCCTGGCATGTGTAGACATAGGACCGCATACATCACTATGTATCAGTCCCAAGAGTTCGGAAACTCTTTCTCCGTGTCCCATAAACGGAGTTTTGGTCATCTTGCCTTTGAGACATGACTGGCAAGTGTCATAAGATGAAAATTCAAACGGATTTAAATATCCATCTTTATGCAACTTAGCTAGTCGTGTCGCATTGATGTGACCCAGTCTACAATGCCACAAGAAGGATTCGTTCAGTTCAGAACTCTTCCTCTTGTGTGTGTTAGTTATGCTCAGAACTGTTGATTGATTTAGAACATAAATGCCATTGCACAACGTGCCTGATCCAACCGACTTTTGGTTACAGAAAATGTTCATAACATTGTCCTGTAATACAAAATTATATCCCTCTTTACTCAATAAAGAAACTGATATAATGTTGCATATCAGGTTCGGCATGTAAAAGCATTCGTTCAGAACCAATGTATTACCAGTTGGTAACACAAGGTGATATTCCCCGACAGTCTTAGCTACAACAATTGCACCATTTCCAACTCTAATGTCTTTATCACCTTCTCCAAGTTCTCTACCTTTTCTAAGCCCATGTAACTGATTACATATATAGGATCCTGACCCGGTATCTAATACCCAGGACGTAGGGCAAATGGAGAAACAGTTCTCTGTAACAAACACACCCGAAGAAAATGCATCAACATGTACTTTCTTCAATAGGGTGGCATGGGAATCCTGGTATTCCCCTATGTCCTGTTCATTCCTATAACTCTTATAAGGAAAAACGGAACCAACGTTCCCCAGCACAGTATAACATGCGGGTTCGGTCAATACATCCATATTATTATCTTTGTTAGGGCATGAAATGGTCACTACCTGGAGAGAGAGAGAAGAAAACACTTTAGCGTATGCTCGTGCAAGATCAGATTGGTTATTATCTTATCTAATCAGGATGGCTCCCACTGCTTTTTATCAAATCTTCCTTCAAACCCTAAAAGGAAAGATTAGCCGGGATTAATTACACACTACAAGTTCGCCAATCTTTCAGCCAGGCCAGTGTCGGTACTTTGAGGGAGGTCCCCCGTGCTTTCGCACGAACCTAATTAATGTAAACCTCATTTTCCCAGAGGCGTAACCTCGTTAACACCTTTCTAGACACCTACTTGATCGGCTAATTGTAATGTGTAAAACTCTCCCAGGAGTAACTCTTACTCGCAGCGGGTATCGGGATCCAACTATCTCATAGAAGGTATGCAATCTCATTACAAATTTCAACACTTGAAATTCCCGATAATATTTTGCCCCTAGCGTCCTATGACCTTGACGCAGGCCAACAAACCATAGTGCGCTAGTCAAGTTCAACCCGTCATTTCCTGATTGAATTAAACCCACCCGTACGACCCTTGACGCAGGCCAACAAAGTCGCACGACTACCCTAATCCAATCTGCATCATATGCATAAGCAGGTAAATACTAGTTAGCTACCGCACACTACGCCTTGACCCAGGCCAACAAACGTAGCACGAATACTAACTACTACTTATCTGAAATGACGGAGGGCTACGCAGGTTTTTCTGAAAACCATGAGCGTAATGAACTTGATATCGTTGTAGAATCAAATAAAGTTTTGAAAATGGAGTGATTTTGAGGCTTTTCTAGTTTTGCTAAAGGGGTCACTCCCGGTGAAGGGATCGTCGGCCCTTTCCTCGTCGAATGAGGTGCAGGATATATCATATATATCACTGTGCAAAGCAGAAACTATAGAAGCAATCAAAAGTCAAACCGAGTGTGTAGCATCTGCCAGTTATTGCTAAAGGAGTTACTCCCGGTGAAGGGATCTCGGTCCTTTCCTCATCGAATAAGGTGCAGGATATATCACATATACCGCTGTGCAAAGCAAGAGCTGTAGCTACCCTTTTTTATTTAAAATTTAATTCTACAACATCTTAGGTTTCTTTTCTTTCATTAATCACATTAATGAAGTCCCATCATTTAAATACCTAAACATCACAGATAGATATGACGTACACTTATGCCATCCGCATTCGCCTCGATGTCCCCTCGTGCACCGTTAGGTTAGGTAACTAACAACAGAGCAGGGCAGGGCTAGTGCGGGTGCAAAACATAAGTAACGTCTATATAATATATCATATATACTATATACTGTATCTATCACAGAACATCACATGATCACATCACAGATATCGCAGCAGAAGAAACATATGAAACATTGGATATACTAGGACGTCCGTGTTTTCAATACGAGCCAGTATAAAACACGGATTCCACGGTCGTGATGAATAGCCAATCCCACACCCCTAGACCCCTACGAGAGCGGCAAGCAATCCTGCCAATTCTAGGGTTAGGAGACCCGGACTCGACTCCTCGAGTTGGTCTCCCACTGGACCCCAGAACCCGGTTACTTGTGCTCCCCTCCTTGGGTCTATCCTAATGCGGAAAAGTAAATAATATACAAAAGGCGACATCTTCCGCAACCTGGAAGTGCCCCAAAATAAAAGAATATTACATACAAGTTTTTACATGAAAGAAAATGAAAAACACTCATCTCACATAAAAAACCCCGGCTATTCAAACACGACGATCCAATATAACATATCCAGCAACACATAACATCACATGTCATCAACGTAAGTAAATATGCGCATCCCAATTGTCGTTGACATATAGCAACGAAACCGGCGATATCATATATTACACTTACGGTCACAGAAAAGAAAGTGTAAAACTACAACAATTGGAATCCGCAACCTCTTTAGACATCGCATGCCTAATCAAAATGAAATACTTAGACATCACATGCCTAACAGTTATAAACCCCGTATTTTAGTCTCATTATCGAAAACACTTTTCAATATCAAATGAAACTAAACCGCTAGATTTATATCATTCATTCAGTTATCTCATAACTGTTTGTGAATTCCAATTATTGTAACCCATTCCGGATAAATAGAAAATATTAAACTTTCCGATCGAACATTCGAACACCCAAGTTTTCCCGAAACCGTCCAACACATGAAATAGGTTCAAAGACATTTACTTCATGCCTCAGTACCAACGGTCCAGCCGTAGAAGGGTCAAGCCAACGCCTCACATGTGGCACGCCGTACTGCCCCAAACCCGAAGGTTCAAAGGGCAGTTCAAGACGGTCACATAATCGAGTTAAGGTTTGTTTTCTTCTAGAGGGACCATCACGTTACTTGCACTACTCAGAACGTCCTTAAACCACACAAAAATCCAACACTTGGATATTTTCCGGTAGGGGAAAAGTTGGGTATTTATATCCGGTCGGACTTTTTAACATATTCAAAAAATTATCCGGAAAGCACTAAGACAAAGTTCGATAATCCGATCGAAATACCGAGTCCCCAATACAACCCAGAATACTCAACTCTTGATTAAATATTAAAAATTCCCAGAGAACTCAGCACTGAATAAAAGAAGTTACTGTGCAAAATTGGGTGGGTGACGTCATCATACGGCCGCGGAACCGCCGCAGAAGCCAGGCTTCTGCCGCGGTTCCGCCGCACATTGGAGGAATTGGGTGATCGTGTTTCACAGTAATTCTTAGAAAGTCCTGCTGAATTTTCTGCATATTTTTAATTTGGAAAAAACCCAGTTTTTAAAAAATGTACAGAGAGCAACTTTGATATTAGGGTTTCGGTTCGATCGGACTTCAAACTCCGTCTGGACTTTGCCTAAGGCTCTAGCTAGGCTCTGATACCACTGTAGGGTTCCTAGGCACACTAATGAAGTCTCACAAGGCATCAACCATGCCAATTTCAAATTTTATGAGTGCCGCGAAACCCTAATACGGATCGTCGACTAGAAATTTAGGCGAAAAACGAAACTAGTTAACATCTTAACTAAAGGAGAGAGGCTACAACCTTTGTAGATCCGGTTCTCCACTTTCTTAGCTCCACGTAGGCGTCCTCTCGCTGTCCATCTCGAATCCCGAACTCAATCATCAGCTTCATCGAAGAAATGGGCGGACTAGGTCGTCGGCTTCGTGCCGAAGATGATCTACGTCGAGGCGTCACAAGTTCAAGCTCCAACTTCACCAAGTTGTGAAACTTGTGAAGAAAATACCCTATACTACTTAGCAAGAGGTAGAGGGTGAAGAAATAGGAGGTGGGTTCACTTTAGAATTGGATTTCTCTCACTTTTGCTCAAGTTGCCATTGATGGACTTTAAGCTTTTCTTGAAGAAGAAGATGATGATGAAGAAGAAAGAATATGATAAGTGTTAATTCCAATTGAAAAGTAAATGAATACTTATCATATACTAACTAGGGTAGAGTGTAGAGAATAGACCATGGTTACTTGGATGGGTTATGGTTAAGCATGAAGACAAGAATGGTTAAGAAGTCAAAGCTTCATGAAGCTTCAACTAGAAACAAATAAAGCCACCATTCTCATCTAAATCATTTCCAAATAAATAAATGAATAAGCAAAACCCTAATTATCAAATTAACCATGGTTTAATTCTATACACTTAACCAAATGATCAAGTATCATCAAACATGATACAAATATGTGCACAAAAGTATATCACATATACTTCTTGCACATCAAGTGAGAAAATTCATTTAAAGTGAACCAATACTAGTTAATGCAAAGTAATATATCAAATATATAATTATACATTAAATCATTAAATCAACACTTGATTTAACGATCCGGTCATATCACATATAACCGACTAGTATCCTATGTATCGGCTTATCGAATCAATCCTTGATTCGATATTTAGGTTATATCGAATATTACCAATCGATACATCCATCGCGAGAATGGAATACGGTATCACATACATGCATTATTCTCGGTCCTGCACATATCTCATATGCAGTCCTATTTCGTTTCGCTTGAGCCAGGAAACCTCTGTGTAGGACTCTAAAGACTCGTCAATACGCCGGTAGCAGATGATGATCATATCAAGCACCCACAGGCAGCAAGCGGTCTGCTAAACGTAACGGCCACCCGGGTATTAAGCGATCAGAAGATCGACGAGCTAGCCCGCTCACACTCCTGTGAATCCAACCAGTAACACTTACCATACAGTCCGGTCTGTTCGTCTGATATGTCGCATATCAAGTCTAGGGGTGGTAAACGTCAGACCCCAATAACCGATAAGTCGTGCCGATATGAGGCTCATAACGGGTCGAGAAACTACTGGTAACACTTACCAGCAAATCTCTAATCAGCCCTGGCCAGGGACTTCCCTGTTACGGCCAATCGAGCACAGCGCAACATCAACCCCCAATACCGGGAGAGACGAAACCCCTCCTATCGCTCATTGCCTCCATGTGACTCGGGACTGTACCCAAAGACCACCGTTTTGCACGCCCTCATGGACGTGGTAAGGTGGAGATCAAAGTACAGTGGGAATCACACAAGACTCTATGACAATCTCGGGTCTACAGACTAACCTGTACAAGTGTCACCTGAGAACTGCCATCTGACGTGAGGTATAATACCATCTGGGAGTTCTTGGCGAGTCCGTCCAGTGTACCCAGTCTCCACTGAGCACCCGTATACCATCTCTGATGTCAAACACCAATGGATATGGGATCATCCATCGCCCATCTCATGGGTCGAGAAGCGTATACGCTAGTCTACACTGGTATATCGATGCCCCGTCTCGATACACCCACGACTAGGGACCTTGAAGGATGTACCTATGGACTACCATGTCCCCACTAGTATGATCTGCATCACAGTCCAGGTAGTCAAGTACATATCCTAAGGGCTTTACCAACATGTAACTTTAAGACAGTTTAAAGAGACAAGTGTACATGTTAAGATAAAGAGTAACCAGATAGCATACTATCATATCGAGCAAGAAAGTCATCTCTATATATGTCCGAGCATCCAATATAATATACATCATCTGTACAATACTGGCCTCTAGGGCATACATACAACTAACAGGATGATCCCATATCCATTGGTGTTTGACATCAGAGATGATATACGGGTGCTCAGTAGAGACTGGGTACACTGGACGGACTCGCCGAGAACTCCCAAATGGTATTATACCTTACATCAGATGGCTGTTCTCTGGTGACACTGGTACAGGTTAGTCTGTAGACCCGAGATCATCATAGAGTCTTGTGTGATTCCCACTGTGCTTTGATTTCCACCTTACCACATCCAAGAGGGCGTGAAAAACGGTGGCTTTTGGTACAGTCCCGAGTCACATGGAGGCAATAAGCGATAAGAGGGGTTTCGTCTCTCCCGGGCTCCTTGGTTGATGTTGCGCTATGCTCGATTGGCCATAACAGGGAAGTCCCTGGCCAGGGCTGGTTTAGAGATTTACTGGTAAGTGTTACCAGTAGTTTCTCGACCCGTTATGAGCCTCATATCAGCATGACTTATCGGTTATTGGGGTTTGACGTTTACCACCCCTATACTTGATATGCGATATATCAGACGAGGAGACCGGACTGTACGGTAGTGTCACTGTCAGGCTTTTTGCAGGAGTTGGAGCGGGCTTACTTGCTGATCTTCTGATCGCTCAATAGCCGGGTAGCCGTTACGTCCAGCTAGTACCGCTGACGGCTTGTGGGTGCTTGATATGATCATCACCTACTGCCGGTGTATTGACGAGTCTTTAGAGTCCTACATAGAGGTTTTATTAGCTCAAGAAAAACGAAATAGGAGCGCATATGTGATATGTGCGGGACCGAGAATAATGCGTGTATGTGATACCGTATTCTATTCTCGCGATGTTTGTATCGATCGGTTGTATGCGATATAACCTAGTTATCGAATCAAGGGTTGATTCAATAAGTCGATACATTGGATGTTAGTCGGTTATATGTGATATAACCGGATTATTAAGTCAAGTGTTGATTTAATAATTTAGTGTATAATTGTATATGTGATATACTAATTTACATTAACTAACATTGGTTCACTTAAGCATTCATTTTTTCTCACTTGTGCACAACTTGATATATATGTGATATATATTTATTTGTGTTTACTATTTGTATCATGGTTGTTGATACACTTGTCATGGGTGTATAAGACTTATACCATACTAATTATATTTGTTAGGTTTTTATATTTAAAGTAATTATATAACAAATGGATAATGAGCACAAATGCATGAAGCTTCATGAAGCTTTTGTTTGCATTTGACTTAGTCCACTAGTTTTGTTTTACTTAAGATATTAGTTAACCTAACCACTATGATTACCTATGGTAATGTCTCTACATGAGTTAGTATATGATACTCACTCACCATGGTTAGCTCACTCTCTCTCTTGATTATATTTCATTCTCATTTTGAGCTCATATTCTCCCTCCTTCATCTTCATTCTAGGGTTTGATAAAGAGAGAGAACCAAAGTGAGAAATCAAATTCTAAAGAGTACCCATTTCCTATTTCACCATCCTCTACTAGACTAGCACTTTAGTTTAGGGTGTTTGCTTTACTAATTCTCTAGTTAGTGAAGTAGAAGCTTGATTCCGTATTCCCTCGACGTAGATCATCTTCGGCCTCGAAGACTTCAAGCAATACCGTTGCAACATTCTCATGGAGCCGTCCGAGAGTCCGGGAGCACGTGATCGCAGCGAAGGGACTACAACAAGGAGCTTTAGAAGTGAAGGACCGATCTACAAAGGTTGTATTTCGTATTCACTTAGTGTAAATGTGATTTACTTGCTAGTTTTCGCCTAATCTCTAGTTAAAGATCTTGTTTAAAGTTATTCGGCACGGCTAAAATTTTAATACGGCATGGTTGATGCCTTGTAGAACCTTATTAGAGTGCCTAGTAACCCAACAAATTCCTCGAAGAAGAAGAAGAAGAAGAAGGCCAAAAAGCCCGCGCAGCCTGACGACAAGCGCACGGATCTGCAAAAGCATATTGATGCGCTGGAGGAATACAACCAGAAGGTACGAACCCCAGTCACACTCCAAGAGTTTCTTAACCATATCCTTGAAAGTGGAGATAACGACAATGATGAGGGAGACGACTCGTTAGAAGAACCTGAGGATTATGTGGCAGGTTATCACATGATCTCTCATTCACTAATAAATGACGAAGAAGCTCACTCGGCATCAGAAGATAATGTAGAGGAGCCGGGGGAAGGATCGGTGCCAAAATCCTTGGAACCGTAGACAAGATGATCGACATGCTGCTGAACGAAGCCCGTCAAAAGAGCAAAGCTGATCAAGAGCATGAAATGGCCATGTTCGAAAGGGCCAGACGTCGGCATCATGTTGAAGAAGTCATGGTAGGGATGAGTCGCAAAGCACTCCAACCAGATCAAGGCACGCCTGCAACAGACAAAAACAGGCTCAAGACATGGAAACGGTTCGCTAAAGCCCTATCAATGGGAACGAAGCTGCCATCTTTCAAAGTAAATACTCCTGGCGGTATACACCTTGACGAAGCGGATGCACATCCTAACTACTTCTCATACCATCAAAGGATTGCACACCCTACTGAAGAATGCATGGCCTGTTAGTTATGTATATGCCCTAAAGGCCATTGTTGTACATATGATGTATATTATGATGGATGCTTGGATATATACAGAGAGGACTTTCTTGCTCATCATGATAGTATGCTATTTGGTTTCACTTTATCTTAACATGTTGACTTGTATTGGTTTACTGTCTTACTCTTACATGTTGATAAAGCCTTTAGGATCTATACTTGACTACTGGGACTATGATGAGATCATACTAGTGGGGCCATAGTAGTCGATGAGTACATCCTATAACTATTCCTAGTCGAGGGTATATCGAGACAGGGCATCGATACACCAGAGTAGACTAGCGTATACGCATCTTGACCCATATGATGGGCGATGGATGATCCCATATCCATCGGTGTTTGACATCAGAGATGGTGTACGGGTGCTCAGTGGAGACTGGGTACACTAGACGGACTCGCCGAGAACTCCCAGATGGAAATATACCACACGTCAGATGGCAGTTCTCCGGTGACACTGGTACAGGGTAGTCTGTAGACCCGAGATCGTCATAGAGTCTTGTGTGATTCCCACTGTGCTTTGATTTCCACCTTACCACGTCCAAGAGGGCGTGCAAAATGGTGGCTTTTAGGTACAGTCCCGAATCACATGGAGGCAATGAGCGATAGGAGGGGATTCGTCTCTCCCGGTATAGGGAGTTGATGTTGTGCTGTGTTCGATTGGCTATAACTGGAAGTCCCTGGCCAAGACTGATATAGAGATTTACTGGTAAGTGTTACTAGTAGTTTCTCGACCTGTTATAAGCCTCACATCGACACGACTTATCGGTTACTGGGGTCTGACGTATACCACCCCTAGACTTGATATGCGACATATCAGACGAACAGACCGGACTGTACGGGAGTGTTACTGATTGGATTCACAGGAGAACGGATAGGCTAGCTTGTTGATCTTCTGATCGCTCAATACCTGGGTGGCTGTTATGTTTAGCTGACCGCTTGCAGCTTGTGGGTGTTTGATATGATCATCACCTGCTACCGGCGTATTGACGATTCTTTAGAGTCCTACACAGAGGTTTCTTGGCTCAGGAAAATCGGAGTAGAGGCACATATATGATATGTGCAGGAACGAGGATAATGCAATATGAGATACCGTATTATATTCTCGCAATATTTAGATATGAACCGGGTCATCGGATCAAGTGTTGATTCGATGAATCGGTACATGATATATTATGTTGGAGATAGTGCCCTCATAGTCAATTATTGGATCGCAGGTACGTGATTGCAATGATTGCGGAGGACCTATCCCGGTAGCACAGTCTTACTCGAGATGATAGTATACTATCTGGTTTGCCTTTATCAGTCGTGTACATGTTCAGGTGACTGATTGCATGTTACACTTTGATAGAGCCCTTAGGATCTTGCTTTACTACCAACAGTATGATGGCGATCATATACGTGAGAGTTGGGTAGTTTATATGCATATCCTTAATTGTGGTCCCTAGTCGTGGGAGTTTCGAGACAGGGCATCGATACTCCGGAGTAGACTAGTGTATACAGTCGAGACCCCGACGAGGGGCGGTGGCCGGTCTCACAAGCCACTGGTGTCAGTTGGATCATCTAAGATGTATACAGGTGCTCATTGGGTTATGAGTACACCGGACAGGACTCGCCGGGAATCTGCTAGTTAGTATTATACCTATCGTCAGATAGCAGTTCCCAGGTGACATGTGTACAGGTTAGTTCATCGACCTGAGGTCGTCATTTGTCTCGTGTGAGTTCCCACTGTGCTTTGATTTCTACCCTACCACGGCTCAAAGGAGTCGTACAAACAGGTAGCTTTTGGGTACAGTCCCGAGCCATATGGAGGCACGTGAGCGGATCGGCAGGGGATTCGTCTCTCCCGGTATTGGGGGCGAGATCGTGCTGTGTCTAGGAGAGCCATTACACATAGCCCACGGCCGTGGCAGGAGATTTACTGGTAGGTACTCCAGTAGTATCTCAGGGTGTTATTGGGCTTCACTCCGACACGACTTATACTGCTTCTGGGGGTATGACGTTACTAGCCCCCTAGGCGGATATGCGATACTCATTGATGAACGGACCGGACTGTATATACATTGTCACTGTTAGGCTCAGTAGGGTTTCCGGATGTGTTAGCTCATCGGCCACCCTTGAGTTCGCTCATCAGTCTCCCTTGAGATCAGTCCGTGGGCAACCGTTACGCATAGCTAGTGCAGCTGACGGTTTGTGGTTAAACCCACTGCCAGGGTACTGACGAGTCATTAGAGTTCCCCACAGACAGTTTCCCAAGTTCGGGCGAAACGTTGTAGAGGCCGTATGGTTTTATGGCAGGGTCCGGAAAATGCACGTGCGTTTACGCACGTGTTATTTTTCGGGCAGATGATACTGGTCGGCTTTTGTTTAAGCCGGATCCGAGTATTATATTGAGTAGATATAATATCTTTGTCTCAGTTGCATTTGTATTCGGTCGTAATACAAATGCGGGTATTTTTATACAGTTTCGGGGTTATCCTGAAAGTTGTTTCGGGATCACTTTTGGAAGTTGCCAGTTTCCAGTTTTCTATCAGCCGTCTTTTAACATTCGGTTAAAGACGGATTTATCTTTTCTTCAGATAAGAGCGAGTCATCATTCTAGAAGGTTCTAGAAGTGATGAAGTGGCTAATGAGTCATCTTGACATTAATGGTTACATTAATGACTTGATGAGGTGTGATTATGATTCATGCTTTGAAATTTATACATTCTTGTTTTGGTTAAGATATTTCTTCATGATAAGCTTCATCATATGGTCACCCCCCCTCTCCTACGGTCACCTCCCTCTTCTATAAGAATGGCCGGCCCTCTCTCTCCTCCACTCTCTCTCACTTGATAGTTTTTCATGGTTGTAAAAAGATATGATAGTATTTGGGGTGCATGGAATTTTACAGTTCATTTCATTCCATCACCCAATTCCCTCGGCAACTTCATTAACCGTCCGTCCACAGTTTTGGACGGAACGAGACAAAGTCATCTACTCATTCTCTACATCATTCTTGGTCGTCTCTTTTAGCAAACTTGACGATCGAGTTGCCTCGAGTCAGAGGCGGGAGCCCGTTTAAAGAATCGGTGATGTGGTGCCACCTCGACGAGGATATCGGAGTTCGACGAGATCGGAGCAGCCGCAACCGAGCGTGGGATGATGGTTAAAGAACGAAAGACTCGGATCGTTCGGTATAACCTTTCTACACTCTTTACAGTTTGTTAGTTTAGCAATAATGGCAGATCCGGGTTAAAGTATACGATAGCGCCAGTTTAAAAGTTTTTATTCCGCATTTGGCGTCTGTAGACGGCCGGGGCGCTAGCGTAGACTTACAGTGGTATCAGAGCCTAACCATTTTGCTATACTAACTTGTGCTAACGCGTTTAAAACATCGATCCGACCGGAAATCGAAAATTGCAAAATCCAAGCCCGACAGTTTCTGTTGATTTTAAATGGTCTCTAAAATTATTTCTGGATGTCTTAAAAATCTGTGCAGGCGTTTTTAAGAGCCACGACAAAATTTGGGGTCGTGATTCCTCCAAGCTGCCGCGGAAACGCGGCCAAACTCATGGTTTGGCCGCGCATCCGCGGCCACGTGGGAAGCACGTGCTCCCAAATTTTGTCAGTTGGTTCTCAGTTGGATTTTGGGGTTTTTGGTATATATCATTTTGGCCCAGGTTTTGTTACTGTTCACCAGTAAGTAGTGGGGCCCACTTTGTGATATTTGGTCGATTGAAATTTAAACATGTTAGTTTACAGTACTTACATTATATCTCCGACCGGGAATGTCATTTGATCGGTAAACCGCGTCTGATTGCTATAGTTCTTTTAGACGGGTTTGCAAACGTGACATTCGCGTTGATGTTCTGTGTTGTGCTGTGATGTTGCGGATATGTCGTGGTGGATAGCAGTGTGCAATGGTAGTACAGTTTGAGTTTATTTGTACATTTGATATTGCGGGGCGAGCGTCCAACATGTGGACTGCCGTCACTGCCTGTTGTATAATATTCTTTTGGGGCACGACCAGGTTGCGGTCGATGTACCTATTGTACTATTTTTCATTACTGTATTAGGTTTTACCCCACGACGGAGTGCACGGATAGCCGGGTTCTGGAGGGCAACGGGTCCGCATCTCATGGCTTTGAGAGGCAGAGGGGTCCCACTCTAAAATTGGCAGACTATTCGCCGCACTCGTAGGGGGTACAGGTTGACCCAAGGAGGGGTGCTCAAATTACCGGATTCCGTGAAGTGCCGGGTGTTCCATTCACTATGCTGTGGGGACTACCTCGCTTCAGGTTTTGGCGGGTAACTTGCCGCACCCGTAGGGGTCTAGGTTACATTGTACAGGCTATCCACACGACAGGGGAACGTCGGGTTTCAGCAGCGGCTCTGTGAAACCCGGGGATCCCAGATTATCTGTATTGTTCTGTGATGCTTATTACTTTTCTGTAATGTTGCATACTATCACGCCTGGAGCGATTATTGTATATTGGTTTATATACTATTAGATGTTGTATATGTTTTACACCCGCGCTAGTCCAGTCCCCGCTCTGTCGTTAGTTAAGTAACCTAACGGGTGATGACGGGACCCAGTGACGAATGCGGATGGCATATACGTACATTTTATTTTCGTTCTTTTCTGGTGTGATTGATTGATGGGACTGCGTTGATTCTGATCAATGCAAAGTAAAACAAACCTGTTTGATGTTGTTGGAACAAATTTAAAAAGTGTTATTGCAAAGACGTTTCCTCTTGTTTTGCATAGCGGTATTCAGTGGAATATCCTGCACCTCATTCGACGGGGCAAGGGCCGATATCCCTTCACCGGGACTGACCCCTTGGGCAGAAGTTTGCGTCAGGGTAATAACTTCACTATAGCCGATTATATGTTGCTTTGCATAGCGGTATTCAGTGGAATATCCTGCACCTCATTCCATGAGGAAAGAGCCGAGATCCCTTCACCGGGAGTGACCTCTTTAGCAAAAGGTTTTCGCCACTATATTTTAAAAAAGCTATCAGGTTCCTTCAGCGATATCAAGTTCACTACGCTAAAGGTTTTTCGCCAAAAACCAGTCGTAGCCCTCCGTCATTTCATATGAATGGTCAGTAGTATTCAAGCTATGTTGGTCTGGCCCTTAGCCAGGACATAGTGATTGGTAGCTGCTGGGGTATTCACATGTTGCATAGATAGATGCGTTGGTTTGGGACAGTCGTACAGCCTTGTTGGCCCTTAGTCAAGGGCGAGTACGGGTGGGTTCAAATTAACAAGATAATGATGGGAAGAACTTGACATGTGACTTATGGTGGGCTGGCCCTTAGTCACGATCATAAGAGCATGGGGCAAAAATCAGATCGGGAGTTTCTAAAGAAACTGAAACTTGCCAGGCATGCGCATACCTTCTGGAGTGTGATAACGCGAGTGGATTCCGTCACGTTATCATGCGATGAGAGTTGGATCCCGATTCCCACTGATGAGTTGGTTTACTCTTCGGGTGATCCCGATTGATTCTTCTTTAGGTTTGGAGGAGAATTTGACAGGACAGTGGGAGGTTTCTGGATTAGATAAAGTGATAACCATTCTGATCTAGGTTAGAGTGCACGCAGAGTGTTTCTTTTCTCTCTCTCTCTTTGGCAGCGACCTTTGACCGACCCTAGACTATGACTCAGTGACTCAGTTGACCGAACCTTCTTAAAATACTGGTTTTTGGATTGTCTTTGTTGCATAAGTCATTGCCACTCCTTCTTCTACCCTTTGAATTTCTCAGAACACCCGTATTACTACGGATATCCACTTCCATTGGATAGATCCATCGTATGGTTATATACGAACTCGAAGGGACTTCTTCGAGGATGGATCCAGGTTCAGGAGAAATAGAATTGGTTTATTCAGTTGTCTTTTATTATCACCTTCTCTCAGGTTGCGAGAGCTCCTTGGTTTAGGAGAGTACACCTATTACGCTTATTGGATAGTCTTATTCCAAACCATAGGCAGGTGCCGAAAGGTAGGGAATGAAGAAAACCAATTAGCCTAAGTAGGGTGTGCAGAAGGCAATATGTAAAGACAAAATGAAGGGATTAGAAAGAGGGCAAACTAAATTGCGACTGATATCATTCACGACCAAACCGCGTACTTCATCGCCACTCTTATTTCACCTTTAAAAGAATAAGGTATCATTCAGTTGTCTTTTATCATCACCTTCTCTCAGTTGCGAGTACTCCTTGGTTTAGGAGGGTACACCTGTTATGCTTACTGGATAGTCTTCTTCCAAACCATAGGCTGGTGCCGAACGGTAGGGAAGAAAGAAAACCATTTAGCCTAACGATGGTGTACAGAAGGTAACGACTAAAGACAAATAAAGGGATTTAGAGAGATGGCAATAAAATATACGGTTGAAGTCATGAATTGGATTATGGAAGAGGCATTGCTATGAATACCAGGATACCCCTACGAAACATTTTCATGTTTCAGTGCATTGTTAAAGAAAAACTGTTTTCCCGATTAGACACTTACTCCAAGGGTATGTATTTACCAGGTTTCATTCTCATATCTGTATGGTTTTACAGATGATGAGTGGGAGTAAGTTATTGGGAATTAGGTGGTTATCCTCATTATATCGGAATTCGTTGTAATTGGTGATATTTGAGGAAATCGTCAGGGTACAGTTTTCAACCTACAACGCACAGGTTTTGAGTTGTTTAACTCAGCGGACTTATACAGAGTATTGTATGTTGTCCAAGTGTCCATCAGGACAAAGGGGTAGGTCCTCGTACTATGTTCTGTTTACTTATAACTTCTCTAGTATTTAGACAAGTGTTTCGTAGAAATACAAGGTCTAAATTTTGAGAAGTTGTGGGTATAAGAATAAAGTAGAGAACCAGGTATCACAAGTATCGGGATTCTTCAAAGAGATCGAAGATGTAGATTCTTATGATTGGTATTCAGATGATAGTGATGGTTTTGAGAAACGTATTTCTCTTTCAGGTTACTCATAATTGGATGGATTCCTAAGTTGAGTAATGCTGATTAGCCTTTTTCCATTAAGTTGATATGCACTGGAGACAGCTGCATGATTTGAATATGGTTCCAATTAAATTAGTGCCAAAGTTTCTATATTGGATATAGGATGGATCGTACCTTAAAAGATGTTAAGGTACGGGGAGTTGTCCAGCTTATGCTTAAAACCAGACTCTGGATAACTCAGGGCACGTTTCTGTAATGGCTGTTTGTGGGTTGACCCTGGCTATGACGAGGGTTGATATTCTACCATTTGGAAGATCAATAGTGATATTGTTCTTGACTCGCCACAGTTTTAGTAAAATGGATCTTTTTCAGAAAACAGTAGTGGGAGTATGGTAGAACTGGAAGTGATTCCAGAACCGCGAACGATTACAGAAAATTTAATAGAACCTATATATTCAATCAGGTTTGACATTCCAATAGCCACTCCGCAGATATGGTGGGTAACCTCAGACACCTGAGAGGTACTTCGGTTGCCTCAAGGACGGTGACAGGGAGGTTTTTATCTACCCAGACTTGACACTACTGTTGTTCCAGACTATGAGACCAGGCAGGAGGATAAGTATAGCGTCGTTCTAAACTAGCTTTAGAAGTGTACGTGTATATTATTCTGCCAGAGGGTTGTTGTAGTCAGTGGGAGCAGCGGAAGCTTAGTGGGCAAGTAGCTTATGTCTATTTATAGACTAAAGCAGTTATAGCGGAGATAGATCATCTATTTTTGATGTGAAAGTCATAGGTTTGACTTCATCAGAATAGGGGATGGATCTGTTAAGAAGGTAGTAGGGTGTGATGTCATAGTATTTGGATGACATACACAGAGTAGGAAGTAAAATTCCTATACTACGATCGGTTGTACTCTGATCGTCACACAGTTGTTTCTCCAGACAGGATATGGATATAATATTTGACATTCTGGTTTCTAGATCTATAGTTTTAGATCTGGATTTGGGTAGTTTCCTAATGTGGGTACTTTGACAGATATTCTAATGGTTTTTAGAATAGTTGACTCCTAGCATGGTAGTGTACCTGCAGGTGATGGAGTCACCCTCTCTAAAGGTGTCGTATAGACTAAAGGGGAGAGGGATGTGCATGATTGGCAGATCACTTGCTTAGGCAATTGAGTCAATCATGAGATGTCAAGTACCGCACCAAATGTTGTTTTTGCACTAGATGCAATAAGTTTGTATTAATCCAATCCTGGAGAAACATAAGGAAGCAGTTTTAGAACATTAGTACATGTTCTACGGATTTGATAACGGCAGCATCTTTCGGGAGACGGTTATCATTCCAGGCTTCAAAGGTGACATGGATGACAGAGTGATTGTCAGAGTTTTAGTTTTCCCTCTGACGAGGGACAGTATTATGGACAGGTGGTTCCAGAGGATACTGTGGGTGGCATGGTGCCGGATACTGATTAGGTTCAGTGATCCATACAGTCTAAGAAGTTTGGATATGGAGTTCATTTATGAACTAAGGTCCCATCAGATATCCAGACATATTCTAAGACAGGTACTACTCAATTCGGGAGATGGCTTTCTCCGCGAAATTGAGATGAAGAGAGATATAGAAAGATACTTCTAGGCGGATCCACTCACTGAGGCTATTTCTCGAACACAATAGTTTTACAAACGGGCTTTGTGAAACTGATTAGTAGAGGAGTTGGATGTTCGGTTTCACACGGGCTGTGAGTAGTCGACATCGCAATAATTAGCCTTGAGTGCAAGTGGGAGATTGTTGGAGATAGTGCCCTCATAGTCAATTATTGGATCGCAGGTACGTGATTGCAATGATTGCGGAGGACCTATCCCGGTAGCACAGTCTTACTCGAGATGATAGTATACTATCTGGTTTGCCTTTATCAGTCGTGTACATGTTCAGGTGACTGATTGCATGTTACACTTTGATAGAGCCCTTAGGATCTTGCTTTACTACCAACAGTATGATGGCGATCATATACGTGAGAGTTGGGTAGTTTATATGCATATCCTTAATTGTGGTCCCTAGTCGTGGGAGTTTCGAGACAGGGCATCGATACTCCGGAGTAGACTAGTGTATACAGTCGAGACCCCGACGAGGGGCGGTGGCCGGTCTCACAAGCCACTGGTGTCAGTTGGATCACCTAAGATGTATACAGGTGCTCATTGGGTTATGAGTACACCGGACAGGACTCGCCGGGAATCTGCTAGTTAGTACTATACCTATCGTCAGATAGCAGTTCCCAGGTGACATGTCTACAGGTTAGTTCATCGACCTGAGGTCGTCATTTGTCTCGTGTGAGTTCCCACTGTGCTTTGATTTCTACCCTACCACGGCTCAAAGGAGTCGTGCAAACAGGTAGCTTTTGGGTACAGTCCCGAGCCATATGGAGGCACGTGAGCGGATCGGCAGGGGATTCGTCTCTCCCGGTATTGGGGGCGAGATCGTGCTGTGTCTAGGAGAGCCATTACACATAGCCCACGGCCGTGGCAGGAGATTTAGTAGTAGGTACTCCAGTAGTATCTCAGGGTGTTATTAGGCTTCACTCCGACACGACTTATACTGCTTCTGGGGGTCTGACGTTACTAGCCCCCTAGGCGGATATGCGATACTCATTGACGAACGGACCGGACTGTATATACATTGTCACTGTTAGGCTCAGTAGGGTTTCCGGATGTGTTAGCTCATCGGCCACCCTTGAGTTCGCTCATCAGTCTCCCTTGAGATCAGTCCGTGGGCAACCGTTACGCATAGCTAGTGCAGCTGACGGTTTGTGGTTAAACCCACTGCCAGGGTACTGACGAGTCATTAGAGTTCCCCACAGACAGTTTCCCAAGTTCAGGCGAAACGTTGTAGAGGCCGTATGGTTTTATGGCAGGGTCCGGAAAATGCACGTGCGTTTACGCACGTGTTATTTTTCGGGCAGATGATACTGGTCGGCTTTGGTTTAAGCCGGATCCGAGTATTATATTGAGTAGATATAATATCTTTGTCTCAGTTGCATTTGTATTCGGTCGTAATACAAATGCGGGTATTTTTATACAGTTTCGGGGTTATCCTGAAAGTTGTTTCGGGATCACTTTTGGAAGTTGCCAGTTTCCAGTTTTCTATCAGCCGTCTTTTAACATTCGGTTAAAGACGGATTTATCTTTTCTTCAGATAAGAGTGAGTCATCATTCTAGAAGGTTCTAGAAGTGATGAAGTGGCTAATGAGTCATCTTGACATTAATGGTTACATTAATGACTTGATGAGGTGTGATTATGACTCATGCTTTGAAATTTATACATTCTTGTTTTGGTTAAGATATTTCTTCATGATAAGCTTCATCATATGGTCACCCCCCCTCTCCTACGGTCACCTCCCTTTTCTATAAGAATGGCCGGCCTTCTCTCTCCTCCACTCTCTCTCACTTGATAGTTTTTCATGGTTGTAAAAAGATATGATAGTATTTGGGGTGCATGGAATTTTACAGTTCATTTCATTCCATCACCCAATTCCCTCGGCAACTTCATTAACCGTCCGTCCACAGTTTTGGACGGAACGAGACAAAGTCATCTACTCATTCTCTACATCATTCTTGGTCGTCTCTTTTAGCAAACTTGACGATCGAGTTGCCTCGAGTCAGAGGCGGGAGCCCGTTTAAAGAATCGGTGATGTGGTGCCACCTCGACGAGGATATCGGAGTTCGACGAGATCGGAGCAGCCGCAACGGAGCGTGGGATGATGGTTAAAGAACGAAGGACTCGGATCGTTCGGTATAACCTTTCTACACTCTTTACAGTTTGTTAATTTAGCAATAATGGCAGATCCGGGTTAAAGTATACGATAGCACCAGTTTAAAAGTTTTTATTCCGCATTTGGCGTCTGTAGACGGCCGGGGCGCTAGCGTAGACTTACATATTAGTCGCTTATATTCGATATAGCCGGATCGTTGGATCAAGTGTTGATTCGATGATTTAATGTATAATGATATATATGATATATTGTATTACATTATCTAATATTGGCTCGCTTTATTATTTCATTTTCTCACCGGATTAATACATTGATATATATGCGATATATATTAGTTGTATTATTTTCTTTTGTTGCAAATATATAATATATATTATTGTGACATGATATGATTTATTATGAAACATGTTTAAGGATGATAAAATGCGATTGGGGTTTGATTAGGGTTAGCTCTTTCTTGCACTTTCTAGAAAGATTCTCTTTTGTCTTGGTTAAGATATTATGGTTGATCCTTATCCTTAACCTAACCAAACCCTAACTCTAATTTATTCTCTACAAAGTTTTAGCCTCTCATCCTTGACCATGGTTCAATAATCAATCATATATTCTTTACTACTATTCATCACAAAAGGATTATCATTTTCATTCATCATCTTCTTCTCTCTTAGCTTTGAGAAAGCTTACTAGTTAATTCTCTTGTGATGATTTCTTGTGAGAAAATGAATTAAAAAGAAAGCATAAATACTACTCCATCATCCTCATCTAATCTAGCCCATTAGATTAGGGTGTTCATCTCTTTAGAGTGAGAAAGCTTGGGTTATAGCAACTTCGACATAGATCATCGGAGAAGCGGAACACTTCAAGCTAGCATGGATCGTTCGAGTCGTGGAGCCTCTCTTGACTCCGGGAGATCGTGGATCGCGGCAAAAGGACTTCTACTCGGAGTTTGTGAAGCGAAGGAGCGGACTACAAAGGTTGTAATCCCTCACACTTAGGTTTAAAGATGTTATCTTGCATGTTAAACCCTAATAATCTAGCAAAGATCCCGGCTTTGGGTTGTTCGGCACGTCTAAAATTTTATTCGGGCATGTTTGATGCTTTATGAACCTTTACAAGAGTGCCTAGGAACCCTACATGGCCTTTAAAAAGTGGTGGCAGGGATACGTTGCTCACCGACAACATTTCAAGCGGATCAAGCGCAAAACTCGTCGGGAGCGGAGAAGCACGACAGATGAGCACAAAAGAACTGCCGGCAACTGTCACATGGTTGATACCAGGGGATTGCAAATTCTTACTTTCAAGAGCGATTCTAACGAAGAAATAGCCCTCGGCCCCCTCTTCAAGGAATCCACCCCTGAAAAAGAAGTGGAGATGAAGAACTGCGAGAATATTCAGCTGCGTAATCGTATATTGCCCGAAAAGAATCTCGGACCTACAAACAAGGGATCGAACAAAAAAGATAAGGGGAAGAAAAAAGTCCCTGAAGATATCGCCCTCGATGACCGAGTCGTTGAAGAGCTGACAACCAAGGACCCCCTAAGAAGAATAAAGTGGATTACAATGTCCTAGCACACCTGAGGAAGATACCATCACAGCTAAGCGTTTTGGATGCCCTTCTGTTGTCTAAAAAGGCATGAGATTCTCTGATCAGGGCATTACAAGAGCCCGATCAGTTTCAATCTTACCTTGCCGAAGAAAAGATGAATGACGAGCTGGAAGAAGTGCACACAGCTGACATCACTTTCAGCGATGAAGATCTTCTTCTCGGAACGTGCGAGCACAACCGTCCCTTGTATGTCACCGGGTACTGCCATGACATCAAGATAGGGAAGATCTTAGTTGACAACGGGTCCTCTGTCAACCTCCTAAATGTGAGGATGCTAAAAGAAATCTGCATGAGCGTTCAACACCTCGCTCGGGATAAAATCACCATTTCCGGGTTTGACTCCCAATCATCATGGGCGCTCGGGGCTATAATACTGACGTTACGCTTTGGGCTGCTCGTCACTGACATCAAATTGCATGCCATTGACGCCAAGACCTGCTACAACGCCTTGCTCGGCAGGCCTTGGTTACACGAGTACAACATCATTCCTTCTACACAATATTAGTGTATGAAGTATTTTAAAGATGGTCTCGAGTATACCGTAACGGGGGAACTAAACCCATTCTCCGTAAATGAAGTCCGAAAGTACGAATATGCAAAGTATTTCCTACCAAACTTTGAAGACACGGAAAGATGCCATAAACCGGAGAATAAGCAAAAGCTATCACCACTATTCCGGTCTTCAAGAGCGATACCGAGGAGGAAGAAGAGATAGTCTATTCGGGACCTCCCCAATGCAACGACCCGAAATTTAGTTCGTGACCGGCACTTAAATCACGCAACGTCAAAAGGCATAACATAATTAAGTAAGCCGAAGCCCAGAAAATCTAAACCTTTTTTTATAGTGGGGTGCAGTTTTGAAATAAGGTATAATGAATCATATTTTGTCTTTTCAAAATTCGGACAGCACCTCCCTTGTATATTTTGATCCAAAAACAGATATACAACAATATATAGGCATCCCCAAGCGGGAGCTAGCTCTACGCCAACTGGCGGAAACACAACCACGCAAGTAATACGTATACGACGCCCAACGACGAAGAATCAACCCAGAAAGAACAATTAAAGAATGCAAGACATCAAAACTCAAGAAAAGCGATCAAAAAACCCATTGCTCTAAGTCTCGCACAATACCCAAGTCTGACTAGGTCTACCAATATACAATTCTTAGTCTTGATCTGATCTGATGTGATATGGAGTTTATCTAGATACAATAGAATATAACAGTACGAGAGTGGGCACGATCCAACATGTGTCCCACCTACCAAAGCAAACACCCTGGAAGAAGCAGTGTACCAGCAATACCGCAACTGATCCTAAGCGGTCAAACCTGCAAGAACTGTAGCACAACGGGGGTGAGTTGCCAACTCGTGAGTAGAAAAACATCTACAAATAGAAGTCGAATAAAACAACGATTTCCTTGGTCACTATATCCTGAAGGTAATACTATGATATCTATGGTGACCAAGTATGCATATATGTCAGCAATCTATCAATGCAATGACATATATAAATAAACATCTGACTGTAAGTCGATGTACAACACCCCACGACTTGCGGGGAGGCGGAATAATGAAAAACGATCTTGTTTAAAGCGTAAGCATCGACTAACCGAGAATCTTTGCATAAACAATAACTAACAACAAACATAGGAGTTAACAACTACTATGAAAAGTGATTATACCTAAAGATCCGAGTCCTTCGTCTTGTCGTTCTCCACGTCCTCTCCGGCCTTCTCTAAATAGTAGAAGATCCACCCGAGAGCTTTACTACAAGCTTCACCTCAAACTAGAGGTAACTAAGTTTCTTAAATCGTCAATCTAAGCAACCTAGGTGATATAGAGAATGGTTAAGGATTAAGTAGTCTAATCTAATCCTTGTACTCAACACATGAGAGGGGAGGATTAGGGTTTGAAGAGGGAGAGCTTGAGGAGAGAGAAAGTAAGCAAGAGAATGGAATGAGATAATGAACTCTCATAATTTATATGAAGCATAAACAAAATCAAGATAAATCAAATAAATGATTTAACAACCATGCTCCATAAATATCTAATGGGTGATTCATCTCCATGAGTCAATAAGCATTTATGATGCATTAATGACATGGATGAATCACTCAAATGAGTCACTAATCTCATTTAATGCATATGCCACCTTAACCCCCAAGTCACCATCTTCTAGAAGCTTCTCGCGCAATTAAGAGAACGCCCCTCCTATCCGTGAAAACAAGGAAAAACTTTAGACTGTATAAATCCAATAACCGGATACTAGAAACTGGCTTAAACAAAAGCCGACTAGTAAAAACTGTCCGGATGTCGTACGTGCGTAAACACACGTATGCGTCCGAACCCTTGTCGTAAAACCATACGACCTCTATATCGTTTCGCCTGGAGTAGGGAAACTCTCTGTGGGGACTCTAGAGACTCAACTACTACGCTGGCAATGGGTTTAACCACAGACCGCAAGCGGCACCAGCTGTACGTAACGGTCCACAGGTAGATGTCGATAAGAAGGCCGATGAAGAAACCCATCCGAACTCCTACTGAGTCTGATGTGACAATCTCCGTACAGTCCGATCTGTTCGTCTAAGACTATCGCATATCGGGCCTAGGGGCGGCAAGCGTCAGTCCCCTAATAGCGGTATAAGTCATGTCGGAGTGAAGCCCATTACACCCTGAGAAACTACTGGAACCTACCAGCAAATCTCGCTTGCCCTGGCCAGGGACTTTGCATAATGGCTCTCTGATACAGCGCGATATCAACCCCTAATACCGGGAGAGATGAATCTTGTCTAACCGCCACTGCCTCCAAGTGCTTGGGACTGCACCCAACTGCTACCTGTTTGCACGACTCCTTTGAGCCTTGGTAGGGTAGCAATCTAAGAACAGTGGGACACACTCGAGGCGAAGTAGCAGTGTCAAGTCTGCGGACTATGCTGTACTCATGTCACCTGGGAACTGTTCACTGACGACTGGTATAAAACCAACCAACAGTTCCATGTGAGTCCTGTCCGGTGTACCCGTAACCTAACGAGCACATGCATACTATCTCCAGTACGACGTACTGATGGCTGTGGGACAGACCATCTCCCCAACTGGGATGAGAAGCATACACACTAGTCTACTCCGGAGTATCGATGCCCTGTCTCGATAATCCTACGACTAGAGACCTGAATAAGGTTGTGCTTGTAGACTACCCAGCCCTTACTAGTGTGACTGCCATCACAACGCTGGTAGTCAAGCAAAATCCTAAGAGCTCTATCAATACGTATACTCACATATTAAGATAGAAAAACCAAGTAGCATACTACCATGTTTAGCAAGACTGTTATATACATGTGAATATCCCAAGCTTCCATTAAGTAATATACAAACTAGTATGATACAATAATGGCCCCTAGGGCATATACACTAACACTGACATCATATGTCTGTATGCTTGTGGATATTATCCAACAATATAATTAATGCCTGTATGCATGTGGATCTCGTCCACTCGAAATATCATGAAAACATATGCATGTAAATATATGAGGATATCATAGAACGTGTGTCCATCAATGACACATCAAATCATGGAACCTGAATGTCCAACACCGACACTCGAAACATCATGAAAACCCATGTCCAGCATCGACACGTAAATCCTCATATCTCAGACGCCGCATACTCATATCGGCCCTCATATCTCATCTCAGGCACCGCATCCTCAGATCGGTCCTTATATCATGACTCCAAAACGGTATCCTCCGGATATCCGCCGAGCTCTATACAATCATCGGTAGGTAGTGTTCCCTCTGCCAGGCTCATCGGCTACACCACGACAATCATTTCTTGCCCCAGGGGTACCATACCGGGTCTACCATGCACCTGCAAACAGATCATCCATCTCCTCGAGTCGGGTCTCGAAAACCAATCTCAGAACCGAGAAAACCAATGGTGGATGCATCGAAATATCATATCATGAGAAACCGGGATTTTAAAACAATACATCATTTCCTTCGAAATATAACCACGGTTCTCAAATCCAGAAATCTCATGAAAACTGCATCTCAATGCGTATTACCATAAAGTATAATGTATGCAACATAGAGCAGTAATATGAGCATATCGGTATATCATATAAGCATGTCAAGTGATGGTACTGAACAACGAATGTACTTTTACATTTAGGAATAATATCATGATATGGCAATTCTACAGTGTAAGTGACATAGCAATTACCGATGAAGAATGTGTGTGAGCCGGCAAATCTGTGTAAGGGTAACATGCGCATCAACGGTAATGGTGCAGGTGTACTAGCAAATGATATCATATAACATTTATTACTAGAACAAGGTATGTAATTCACTAGGGGTAATATTCTACATAGCATGAACAATCAATGGGTATAACTATCTACTTATGAACTATACGGTCACTTAAAGGTTTCGAATCGTAGTTCTGAAAGTGGGGGCTACGGTATTTTAAGAAAAGAATATCATTTGAAAATCCGTAACTTCCCTTGAGGTTTCCCTTTAAAGATGCATACGATTCGTCGGTTTGGAATTGGGTTTGGTTCAGGTATTATCTCTACATTGGCGATCACGCCTCTTAACATCCGATATGGCAATAATCCTATATCAATATTCTCAAATCACAAGCACGGATCAATCATCCGGCAAAACACATTTCGTACGGCAATCCATCGTATGGAGACATCAAACAAAATAGGGAATCTATCATCCTATATAATATATCTCGTACGGTAATTCATCGTACGATAACAACAAACGGGATGGGGAATCTATCATCCTATATAACAAGGAGGGTACGGATCTAAAGTCTCGTACGTCACATCACTCATTCGTCTCATCAATATAGATATATCATATACATATATCTCAGTTCATGTTTGTATCAATCTCATAATGATATCGTTCATATACGTCATATTAAGCTACTATCAACTCACACTTATTCTCTTTCGATTCATACTTATCATAATTCACTTTATTATATCAATCATCATTAGCTATCCTATCCGTAAATCCTATATAGGTTTTCTACAACCCTAACATATATATATATATATATATATATATATATATATATATATATATCGGTTTTCATTTATGATTTGTGGGGGTGCTATACGACATCCACCCGACTTCCCCCGTAGATATAGATCTACTCACCGCAATTCTCCTCGCTTAGCCGAAGTCGATGTGCTTCGTCGTCTTGGAAGTCCACGCGATGTACCTACAATCAATACACATCGAAACGCAAACACAATTAATATCCGAAAACCGATACGGCATATGGATTGTCTATAGGTTAGAACCTATAGCCTACGCATGAAAAATCAACTAAACAGCTCTCGCCGTTGACGTACAAACATCCAACGACGCAATCCAATTCAAATTATAAAAACCACGCATTCCAAATCAAATACCAAAAACCAAGATTTCA
This sequence comes from Agapanthus africanus, assembly GCA_030015575.1. Taxonomy (NCBI): domain Eukaryota; kingdom Viridiplantae; phylum Streptophyta; class Magnoliopsida; order Asparagales; family Amaryllidaceae; genus Agapanthus; species Agapanthus africanus. The sequence goes on along the minus strand of CM057342.1, from coordinate 387,695,286 downwards.
CATATCGCATCACACTTAAGCAGCAACTAAAAAAACCCTTCCCAGATTTTGACTCAGGTTAATTGGGACTAAACAATCAAGTATAGGGAATAGTTTATAGGGTAAGAGAGATACAAGCAAAGACTAATCACCAACACCCAAAGGAAGTCCGGCGACAATACCCTAGGATCCGAGCTCGCCGGCCAAAGGAGGAGGAAACATTCTTGTACTTCTGTGGTGGTCTTCTAGTGGTCTATCTAGGTTAATGGTCTTGTTTGACTTTCTTGGAAAAATCCCAGAAAGCTCCAGATACTCTGTAGGCTTTAAGGTTTCACAAATCGTATAACGAGAATTCAAATATCTCAAAACATAACCAGCAACTAAGGAAAATGGTCTGAGATTTCGGTTTAGTTAAAATCAGGCCAAACTAGCAGTACAGTAGGGTAGTATAGGGGGTAAGTGAGCTACAGAACCAAACAACATCACCATTGCCCACCAGAAATCTGGCGAGAAACCCCCATAATCCGGTCTCGCCGGCCCTATGAGCTCCAAACGTGCTCGTACTTCTACAGTGGGTTCCTAGTAGTTTATATAGGCCACTGGACTTGTTTGTTTAACTCCTAAATAGCCCAGGTCATCCCAGATTCCCTGTAGGCTATAAGGTCACACAAAACCGACACGGAAAAATTCTAACTTCGTATTTTGGATTCTAAACTCATTTACAGGCCATGAAATCAATCCTTAAGGTCTTGTAAACACTCACTACACCTCAATTGGCCACTAGACAGCAACATGTAATTTTCTAAAATCAAAAACCTAATTAACTCACATTCTAATCTAAAAATACGATATTTAACGAAATTTCTAAACTAAAGTGTATGGATTACCTTAATTGCAGCCTAGGAAAGTTCTTGAGTTGCCCAAGTCTTCAAAATCCAAACTCGGTTGGTTCTAAGGGTTTGGAATGAGTTGGTGCATGTTTTTAATGAAGTTGCATAGGGTTTTTGGGGATGGAAGTGAGATGATGCAATTGGAGTAGTGAGGAATTGAGAAAGAAGAAGAAAACATGAAGAACAATGGAGGATGAAGGTATATGGGCAGCCAAGACAACCCTTATCTCTTTCTCAGCCTCACTCTCTACTCCCCCTACACTCACCTCTTACACAAAATATCTCATTTTGTTTTCTTTCATTAACTCCTTTTCACACACACACTCTTTTCTCTCTTCTCTTTATTCCTTTCATACACAATTCCTTTTCTTTGTTTTTCATTCTCTTTTCATTTCTCTTTTCTTAACTCATTCTCTTTCTCACACACTCACAAACACCAACACATACACATGCACACATGCACATGACATGTGCACAAGTCCTGGAAAAATGTATAAACACGGATTTTACCAAAAATCCGATAAATATCATTAAAATAAATAAATCATTTTAATCTCCGATTAATTTTCAAATATTGATATACACTTATACCACTTTACGAAAAATCCATATTCGCAAATCGAATAGTTTTCGCGAAATATATTATTTTAATATTAAATTTCCAAAAATAATATTTTTATATTTCTAAAATGTTACAGTCCTCATGTGGTGAACGACACTTGTAAGTCATCTCGACTTATAAAGAGAAAACGCTCTTGTAAGATCCTTACGACTTACAAGAGAAAACGCACTTAAGAATCCTCACGATTCCTAAGGAGAAAACGCACCTACGAGACCCTCACGACTCGTAGAGAGAAACACCTTTATGAGACCCTTACGGCCATGAAGTCAAAATCCTTAGTCGACAGAACCCTAACCCTGTTTGCTAAGCCATCTTTGTTCGAATCGACAAAGGCAAATGATGATTCGCTCCTGGCAATATCCCAGTTGTAACGATGTTGATGCCTAAATCGGTAACAAATTTCAAGTCATTTCACGGCAAGTGATGATTCGCTCCTGGACACATTCCAGTCGCAGCGATGCTGATGCTAAGATTGGTATCATATCTCAAGTTCCATACTCGCAGCAAAAACCAGCAAGCCAAAAATGCATATGAAATAGCCGAAATGATAGGGCAACTTGCAATAAAAATCAGCAAGTAAAATATATGCGTATAAAAATAGCGAAATGTTTGAGCAACTCGCAATAAAAAGCAGAGAGTAAAAAGAAAAATAGCCGAAATGATTGGGCACCACGAAAAATAGCCGAAATGATTGAGCAATCGCAACTTTCGCGATATAAAAAGCTGAAATGATAGAGCATCGCGGAAAGAAAAACAAAAAAAAGATGAAATTTTTGCCCTGCAGATAAGTCCATAGTGACCCCTGTATACAATCCATGGGCATAAGCGAAAAGGGAACTACATTTCCCCACTGGGCTGCGTCAAATGGAAGTCAAATCTCGACGGCCACATCTACAGCCTGGAGACCAACAACGGCGTTCCTCCTCATCCCAGCGGGATACGGACCCGACACCGCCAATCGGAGCCACGGCGAAGTCCCTAGTTCTAAGACTCCACGATTCACAGACAACATAGAGTCAAACCCGACACCGCAGGAAGCGGAGCAAGTCAAACCCGACACCGCAGCAAGCGGAGCAAGTCAACCCGACACCGCAGAAAGTAGAGCAAGTCAAACCCAACACCGCAGGAAGCGAAGCAAGTCAACCCCGACACCGCAGAAAGCGGAGCAAGTCAAACCCGAAACCGCAGGAAGCGGAACAAGTCAACCCCGACACAGCAGAAAGCGGAGCAAGTCAAACCCGACACCGCAGGAAGCGGAACAAGTCAACCCCGACACCGCAAGAAGCGGAGCAAGTCAACCCCGACACCGCAGGAAGCGGAGCAAGTCAAACCCGACACCACAGAAAGCGGAGCAAGTCAAATCCGACACCGTAAGAAGCGGAGCAATTCAAACCCGACACTGCAGGAAGCGGAGCAAGTCAACCCCGACACCACAGAAAGCGGAGCAAGTCAAACCCGACACCGCAGAAAGCGGAGCAAGTCAACCCAAACACCACAAAAAGCGGAGCAAGTCAACCAATGACCTCCCCGCCGGAACAACGCTCCGACCCGGAAACAAGTCAACCAATGACCTCCCCGCCGGATCAATGCTCCGTCTCGGAATCAATTCAACTCAGGAATCTCTCGATTCGTCTCGACTTCAGGGAAATTAGTGTCCTTGGCACGAATCTCTCGATTCGTTTCGACCCGCAAGGAAATCAGTGTCTTTGCAGGAATCTCTCGATTCGTCTTGACCCCCAGGGAAATTAGTGTCCCCGCGCATAGAAAGAAAATTCTCTTGTGAGATCCTTACGACTCTCAAGAGAAAACACACTTAGGAATCCTCACGACTCCTGCGGAGAAAATACACCTACGGGATCCCCTGGACTCGCAGGGAGAAAAGTCTTTATGAGGCCCTCATGGCCCATAAAGTTGAAAAGTCTTAGGTGGCAGATCCTAGCCATGTCTCCTAAGCCATCACTGCCCTACAAATAGATCAAGATAAACTTTCTAAAAGATGCATTTGCTAAGGAGACACAACAGTATGACTACATGTGCGCTTAAATGGAAATGGTGTCTAAAACGTGCTGATTTATGTACAACACTACGATAGCACTGACACTTAAAAGAAAACTCCTAAAGGCGAAGTAGAAAGATCATGTACAGAGGCACAATACACGCACGAATATATGGTTAACCGAAAACATTCAACAAGAAAACATTCGACAGTCAATAATAAGAAAAATACACCAATATAAATATATTACTCTACAGGAAAAAGATCAGCAAATATGGGATCAGAGATACAGGGGTTAACAAAACAAAACACAAGGTTCTCCAATTCCCTCTCTGACTTCTCTACCGTGTCGAAGCGACATTCTTCGCGAGGGGTTGATCCCCACCGATTAGCACCATACTCATCAGCGAAAGTAGACATGATAGCCCGCCGGGCTCTTATTTGACTCGGTAAATGAACCGAGCGATCCTTCAGAGCCTGGGTAATTAAGCGTGCCTCGTGGAAACACTCAAGTTTATCCTCCGCCGTATTAATAATTGGCGGGGTCATCTCTGTGGGATGAGGAGGAATATCGGCGAGCACGGATAGAAAGATCATCCGGAGCCAAATGGAGCCCATAGGAAAAGGAGAGCCCCTACGAGTCAGGAGCTCATACATCACCACGTCACATTGAGCATCGATAAAAAAAGGGATCTACTAGCCGCGCAGCAAGGTGAGGAATCATTTCCTCGATGGGCACCTCCCATGGTTGCCGACAAGCGTGAGGGCGATTGCAGGCCATAGCTCTGGGTTTGTTTGAGTTCTGTTAATAAAAGAAGGGTTTCTCTTTGAAGAGAAGAAGGAAGATGTAGCCTCGGGTTATAAAGAGATAAAGAGACGCATTCAAAGCTATGCACAAAAAACATCGTGCATGGTGTAGCTATTCCCAAGGCTGGAAAAAGGGGGCATGGGAAAAGAAAAGGGTGACTCATGGAAATCAGAGTAGGGAGGCGAAACGACCTCATCAGCAGAGCCCCACGTGCATGGCACATGAGCACCAGCCTTGATCCCTTTTGAAAACTAAAACGGCACCGCACGTGTATAACACGTGAGCACAGGCGCTAGTGCAGGATTAAAATCCCCAGCGGTACCTCATGCGCAAAACACATGAACACCAACAGCAATATAACAGCACCACATACAGAACACATGTAAACATAAAAAGAAAGGAGGGTAAACATGAAGTTTTGTCATTCATACTCTAAGAACTTGTACATGGTGTAAAAATAAAAGAAAATGTTTACAATGGTAAAACAATAAATCTGGGACATGGATTAAGAAATTTAGAAGTAAGGCCGTTTAAAATACTTCTGGCCTCTCTGACCATTTTCGTGTGCATCCTCTCATGAATGCAAGCATCAGGATCCTCGTCGATGTCATCCGTCCTCTGATAGGCAGAGATTATCATCGTCTGTTGGAAAATTTGATGCAGGATATCAACAAGATTATCTCGCCGCCTCTTCGAGATCAGGCCCATCAGATATACTGAGTGCACCTTTTCTTCGGCGTCATCCAGTGCCTTAAGCGGCATGGCTTTGTAAAATCCAGGAAGTGCTTCCCAAATCGCACCCACGATGATCTTCAAAAGAGCGGAGCGACGAGGAAGTAGTCGACCGTTGTATTCATTGAAGCGACTCATAATCTCGGCGCATTAGGCGTCTGTAAACTCCTGGTTTTGACAACGGCCTTGTACGCGAATGTCTTCATAAGAAATAATTTCGTCAAGATGATACAGATGAGAGCCATAGTGTCTGAAAAGAAAAATTAGTGAAAGTTTAGTGATCAAACTGATCAAGAAAATGCTTATTGAAACGGACACGAGAGTTTAAACAACTCTTGACATCCTCATAACAAAAACTGTTAAAGCATCCAACAAATTTAAAAATGTGCAACCCTATGAAATGTGCTCAAGAACATCAGGGAAGGAAATTCCCGAGGGGTCCTATTGATCTTCAGAGCAAAGCTCTTCAGTGAGGAATTAAATTCCTTTTATGCGGTGGAATTAAATTCCAGAAACCCCCGTAAAGAGGAAATCAAGAGGAATGCCCAAAGCGTTGAGAGTTACTACTCAAAAATCACATCTTTAAATCTCTAAGAGATGGGTTTTAGAGGAGAGCAAAGCTCTCATGATGGATTTAAAATCCAGAGGTTTTCTTTAAAGAAAACGGTTTTTATGATATTCAAGATCTTTAGCTAAAAAGGGTCTCTTTTTCAAAACAGAGTTTAACTCTGGAATTGCAATGGCAGAGAACTAAACTCTGAAGAAGAGAATTAAATTCTCAAAGAAAGCAAAGAAGGAAGAAGATGAAGGAACGGAGGCGTTGCAGAGACGAGACCCTTACATTTATAAGACATGATAGGGAGCGGTTCATCTTCCCCGTTCCCTAGGCAGATCCAACGGCTACAAAGGTGACAGCGTTGCACTCACGTGCAAGACACGTGAGAACAACGCTGTGGGGGCATTTTTTCCCTTATAAAAAGGGAAGGGAAAATTCCCCATTAATGGAAGCATTACGTGTAAGCACATGATCGTCGATCCCTTATAAAGAGACTCAGAGAGGGAAAGAAAAAACTTCCCGCTAGTGGAGCATCACGTACAAGCACGTGATGCATCTGTATACAGAGTAAGCGGCTCCACTTAGTAAGCGGCAATTAAAACCTCACGTGCAAGCACGTGATCGTCTTTCACACAAAACGTATAGGACCCAGTTATAAAACAAACAAAGAGCAAAGAAGCTCATGTGTTACCACGTGATGCCTTCCCTCTGTTTGGACTGCTGCATACAAACGAACCAAGTTAATTCTGTGAAGGGTTACGTGCTGTACGTGAGAGGTCTCAGATGCCTTCTGAGTCGATTGGTGGGCTTAACTTCGTGGAGTCACGTGCTGCACGTGAGGGCTTCTAATGCCTTCTAAGCCGATAGAATTAAATTCTAAATTAAAAGGATCAGAACCCTATTTTGGAAATATTTTCCACAATCTTTCTAAACAAGAAAGATTGTGCTCTGTAAATCAGAACACCATTGGATCAAAGATTCAATGGTGATTAAAAATCACCAAGATACAGAATAAGTTCTGTATGGGAAAATATTTTCCCAATCTTGTTAAAAACAAAAAAAAAATGTCTTCTGTAAAACAGAAGCCCTTGGATCAAAGATCCAATGGTGGAAAACATTCCCAAATCAATCAGAGATCTCTCAATGAGATATTTCCTCAACTGAATCAACAAATTAGCCTCCACTATATAAAGGCCCCAAGACTTCAAGTCTAAAAAAAAAAAGAACCCCCCCCCCTAAATTGCAAGTTCAAAAGAAAAGAAGAAACCCTAGGTAAGAAGGAACAAAACACTGAGAACATCTTACTTCTTCTTCGTCTCCACAAGAGTTTAACTCTTCCAAAGAACTTAGTTCTTTCTTCTGGTAAAAAGATCTGCAGAAGCAGATCTCCCCACAAGTTGAGAATTTAATTCTCATCGGGGAGATTCTGCCATGCAGATCCAAAACTTAGGAGAAGATCTGAGTTCGGAGAATTTAATTCTCCCAAAAGGCATATAGGAATTTAATTCCTATGATAAAACTAGAGTTTAATCCTTCATATAAGAACTTAGTTCTTTCTTCTGGTGAGAGATCTGCAGAAGTAGATCTCCCCACAAGTTGAGAATTTAATTCTCATCAGGGAAACTCTGTCATGCAGATCCGCAACCTAAGAGAAGAACTAAGTCTAAGGAATTAAATCCTTACAAAAATATATAATAAAGAATTTGAGAAAGAATTCCATGCATATTGATGATCACGTGTTCACACGTGACCACCTATGATGAACTCAAAAGAGAGACTGAAATGGATCACGTGTTTACACGTGACCCCCCCTTCACTGATAGTGCTTAGCACTTATAAAGCAAAAGGGAATAAACCCAAAAAGACAGCGCCAACTTTCAAGTGCCTCACGTGACCCCATGTGAGCGCCTCAAATTTTAGTGTTTAACACTACTTCAAGCGCCTCATGTGACCCCATGTGAGCACCTCAGATTTTTAATGTTTAACACTACTTTAAAGCCACACGTGGGAGTATATGAGCGCTGAACATATACTAGTGTTTAACACTATGAGAGGCCAATATTAGCCAAACTTAGACCAAATCTCCCGAGGACAATCAATTGAGCCCCTCATGCTCAGGGTCCCCCAAACCGATCTCAGTCCCAAAGTGTAACATTTCAGAAAAATAAAAATATTATTTTGGGAAATTTTATAATTAACTAATAAATATAATGAAGATTTTAATATTTCGGTATAATTAAATACCGATAAATCGGGTAAAATTTGGAAAATTTTAGAAATTAATAAAAAGACGATGTTTTATTGGATTTAAGTAAATTATGAAATTTTATGATTTATTATACACTATTTTAATGCTAATCGCGGTTAAATATCGCTAATCGCGCATTAAGCTTGTTTTGTGCAAAAAATACACCATATCATTTTACACTTGTGTTACATTTTATAACCATGGTTCCATTTGGGATTTATGTGTTTGGTTTTAAAAATGATATGAGAAGATAAAGAAAAGAAAAGAATAGAATATAGAAGCATGGGCAAGAGAAAGAGGGTGAGGGGTCAAACCTTGGACCAAGGCTCCCATTCCTTCTTCATTCCTTCATCATTTTCCTCCCCTCATTCCCTCATGGCTGCTGCTCTCTTCCCTCCACCACCTCAACTCCTCACAACTCCATGAAAATCACCTCAAAACTTCATCTCACTTTCAATAAAAATGTGCACAAGCTCACAGGCTACACTTTGGACCAAGAAAGCAAGGATTTTGGACACTTGGGGCAACTCAAGAAATTTCTTGAGTTGCCAAAGGAGGTAATTTATCCATCATTAGTGTAGTTTTCCCATTTGCTTTGCATCCATGTTAACTTAGAATCGATATTGTGCGGTTTAGCGAACTTTGAAAATTTCAAGTTAGGGATTAGGGTTTGAATTGATTCCAAAGGTGCAATTGAGGTGTAATTAGGGACTACAACCCCTGTTATAATGATATAGTGGACTGAACCTGAGACATAAACCCCAAAATATGAACTTAGAAACCCGATATCGGAGAATTGTGGATTCTGTGAGGGTATATTGACATCTGCTATCACCTGGGGACTCTAAAATTTATTTAGCGAACACAGAGAGTCATGCAGACAACCTGGAGTGTACCCTAGAGACCCGAGCCCCTAACACCCTACTGAGGCCGCAAATAAAAGCTTTCTGGCCGTAAATTGTGGCCAGATCAGGAGATTTGGGGGTGGTGTTTGGTCTGTAGCTCTATGTCCTTTAAACTAGACCCTTGACATATGCAAAATTTGCCAATTTGACCTAGGGTAAAATCTGGGACTAAATTCATGAGTTGCTGTTTTGATTCGGCGTTTTATTTTTCGTATTTTGGATTTTGGATTTTAGTATTTGCGTTTTACCTCGATCACTTGACGTTTGTACGACGATATCGAGGGTTGTTTGGTGGTTTAAAAGGCGTAGTCCGTAGGTTCTAACCTATAGGCTTTTAGCGTGTCGTTTTGGTTTTGAATTGGGTTTTAATGCGGCACGATACGTTATGATGTGTATGTACCCCCATGAGGACTTCGAGACGACAAGCAAGCACGTGGCGACATTGACAACGGCAAGCGAAGAGAAAGGTGAGTACATTATATCTACGGGGGAAGTTGGGTGGATGGCGTATAGCACCCCCGCAGTTCGTAGTATAGTGTAATATATATATATATATATATATATATATATATATATATATATTATATGAATATGATTATATGTTATTGTGAGGTTATGATTATCTAGATAGACTTTGGGAGTCATGGATAATTCTAGTATCATCGGATGATGGTGTCGCTAGTTAGTTTAGTCGTGAGCCCTAGAATAAAGTTTACACCCACACGCACACACATGCTTACTTGTTATACTTATGCGTATATGGGAATATGTATATATATACACACATAGGTATGGGACTATGCATATATATATATATATATATATATATATATATACGTATACCTACCCATGGATGGTGAGAATTGTATATGGTATTTGGAGATGAGTCGATGAGATTGGGCATGATGCCATGAGATCGGTGATATGTTTTGGTTCGTATTATGAGATACAACATGAGATTATAGCGGGCCTTTAGGCGTGTGTTTTCATACACGTATACATATATAGATGGTATCAGTATGTACTAGACTTAGATCAGTACCCCAAATACAGGATATGATGATTATGGATACCAGATGAATAATGAGATGAATGTGATATTTGACCCGTATCCAGATTTAGGATGTCGTACGACGTATTTACATACAAGTTATATATTGATAAGAGATCCGCACGCTTGACTCGAGGATGTCATAATATATACTTGTATCATATGTGATACTATTGAGGCGGGATCACCGACTATTATATTTATATGTATCGATTCAGATTTAGGTGGTTTCCTTACCTTACGATTAGTCATATAGTTGCTTATAGATATAAGACAAGACCCGAGTCATACCTATTTCAAAACTAACGAATCGTGAGTATTTTAAAGACAGGCCAAGGGATTCTACGGATATTTTCAAAAGACCCATCTTTTCCTAAAAATATCGTAGCCCTTATTTTTCTAAACACCACGATTCGTGTTATTTCAAATGGCAAAACTGTATGATATATATGTATTGATGTAGATTCTTCACTGTTGTGTTTATTATTCATTTTTCGCATATTCTTGCTATTCGCATCGCATTGCATGTTTAAATGTGTTTATTGTTATATTAAACCCATGCTGTCAGGACACCAGCACCATTATCGATGATGCGTATGTTCCACGTACACCTGCTTACTGGCTCACACACTTCATCATCGATAATTGCCATGTCACTACACAGTAGGATTGTTGCATCAGGATATGACTCCTTGCATGACATACTTGTGTACATACATATTGTACACCCATACTTGTGTACATACATATTGCACACCCATAATTGTGTACATACATATTGTACACCCATATTTGCGTACACATATATTGTACACCCATACTTGCATACATACACATTTGCACATACATAGATGATTTTGGCTTGATTTTGGAGATTTGGGAACCGCATGATATATTTTTTAAACTGGAATCATTTAAAAGAGTGGTTTTCCCTCGATATGTGCATATTACTGTTTAATGTTGCATGATATACTGATATGCTTACATTTCTATTATATGTCGCATACATCATACTTTATGATTATACGCATTGAGATATGTTGTTTCCATGATATTTCTGGATTTGGGAACCGTGGTTATTTCAAAAGAGAGTATGTATTGTTTAAAAACCCGGTTACCCTTGATATGATATTTCAGTGCGTCCACCATGTGTTTTCTCGGTTCTAAGAGTGGCATGTGAAACCCGATTCGAGGAGCGGTAGGCACCATCTGCGGGTACATGGTGGACCCGGTGAGGTACCCCGGGGCAAGAAGACTCGTATATGTTGGACGGTGAGCCTGGCAGGGGAGCACTACCTACCGGTGATAGTACTTAGACTCGGCGGTTATCTTGGGGATACCGACCGGAGTTATGTACATATGGATACGTCGAATTGCGAGGGTCGAAGCTGGGCACTCGGGTTTTCGAGATAGCGTATGATATGTACCAGTCGTGGTGACAACACCTGATAGATGAGGATTTACGTGTCGATGCTAGACACGGGTTTCATGATGTTTCGAGTGTCGATACTGGGCACTCAGGTTTTCATGATTTTGATGTGTCGCGAGGGACACCCGTTGATTTATATCTGTTGGGTTACAAGGCACTGTCACAAGGGTCTATAAGGCATCAACCATGCCGAATTTAAAATTTTCAAGTGCCGAACAACCTAAAGCGAGGATCTTTGCTAGATAATTAGGATAAACAAAGTATGTAAAAAACTTTACATCTAAAGGAAAGGGATTACAACCTTTGTAGTCCGCTCCTTCGCTTCATAAGCTCCGAGTAGTAGTCCTTTCGCCGCGATCCATGAACTTCTGGACTCTAGAGAGGCTTCACAAGCCGAATGATCCATGCTTGCTTGAAGTCTTCCTTTTCGAAGATGATCTACCTTGAAGAATCAATAACTCAAGCTCTCACTTCTCTAATCAAGTATTAATGAAGTGAACACCCTAATCTAAGTGGCTAGAATAGATAAGGATGATGAAGTAGGAATTTAGCTCTCTTTTTATTTCAATTTCTCACACTTATTCATCACTAACCCAAAAGCTAGAAAGCTTTTAAGAGGAAGAAGAAGAAGAAATCTATTTGTGATGAATAATGAAATTGTTATCATAGTTACAAATCCAACCTTGGGTTAAGTATGAAGGCTTAACCCTTGTAGAGAATTAACTAGGGTAAAGGGTATGGGTTGGGTTAAGAAATATCTACTCAAAATATCAATCCAAAATATCTAAGCATAAAACAAAATAAAACTTCTAGAAGCTTCATAAAAAAGCTAACCCAAATCAAACCCTAACTATGTTTAATCTCCACAAATCATGTTGCATTTGTAATCATAACTTGTTACAATATTATATATCACATATATAATATATTTTTGTAACAAAAGAAAATAATACAATTAACATATATCGCATATATATCAATGTATTATTCGGTGAGAAAATGAATCAATTAAGTGAGCTTATATTAGATAATGTAATGTAATATATCACATATATAATTATACATTAAATTATCGATTCGACAATCCGGCTATATCCCAGATAACCGACTAATATAACATGTACCGATTCATCGAATCAACACTTGATCCGATGACCCGGCTATATCACATATACCCGGCCGATATCATATATCGCGAGAATAGAATACGGTATCTCATATCGTATTATTCTCGGTTCCGCACATATCACATATGTGCTCCTACTCCGTTTTGCCTGAGTCAGGAAACCTCCTGTATAGGACTCTAAAGAATCGTCAATACGCCGGCAGTAGGTGATGATCATATCAAACACCCACAAGCTACAAGCAGTCAGCTAAACGTAACAGCCACCCAGATATTGAGCGATCAGAAGATCAACAAGCAAGCCTGTACATTCTCCTGTGAATCCAATCAGTAAACACTACCGTACAGTCCGATCTCTTCGTCTGATATGTTGCATATATAGTCTAGGGGTGGTAAACGTCAGACCCCAGTAACCGATAAGTCGTGTCGATGTAAGGCTCATAACGGGTCGAGAAACTACTGATAACACTTACCAGTAAATCTCCATATCATCCCTGGCCAGCAACTTCCAGTTATAGCCAATCGAACACAGCACAACATCAACTCCCTATACCGGGAGAGACGAAACCCCTCCTATCGCTCATTACCTCCATGTGATTCGGGACTGTACCCAAAATCCACCGTTTTGCATGCCCTCTTGGACGTGGTAAGATGGAAATCAAAGCACGGTGGGAATCACACAAAACTCTATGACGATGTCAGGTCTACAGATTAACCTGTACCAGTGTCACCGGAGAACTGCTATCTGACGATAGGTATATTACCATCTAGGAGTTCTCGGCGAGTCCATTCAGTGTACCCAGTCTCTACTGAGCACGCATACACCATCTTTGATGTCCAACACCAATGGATATGGGATCATCCATCGCCCATCATATGGGTCAAGATGCGTATACGCTAGCCTACTCTGGAGTATCGATGCCCTGTCTCGATACACCCTCGACTAGGAACAGTTATAGGATGTACTCGTAGACTACCCTGGCCCCACTAGTATGATCTGTATCATAGTCCTAGTAGTCGAGTACATATCCTAAGGGCTTTACCAACACGTGATCACAAGACAGTATTTGTTAACATGTTAAGATAAAGTGAAACCAGATAGCATACTATCATATCGAGCAAGAAAGTCCTCTCTATATATATCCAAGCATCCACTATAATATATATCATATGTACAACAATGGCCTTTAGGGCATATATATAACTAACAATCTCCCATTTGCACTAAGGCCAGCTGTTGTAGTATCCCATACCCAACATCCCGAAGAGTCTCTCAAACTGTGTCTGGGGAATGGCCTTCATGAGTGGATCCGCAGTGTTGTCCTTCGTATCAACTCTCCTAACCTCGATCTCCCGGCGATCAACTATCTCCCGGATCAAGTGATACCGCCTTAGAATATGTCTGGACTTCTGATGGGACCTGGGTTCCTTGGCCAAGACCACAGCTCCATTGTTATCACAATACAAAGGTATTGGATGCTCAATGGATGGAACCACACCAAGTTAAGTGATGAACTTCTTCATCCAGACAGCCTCTTTGGCAGCATCGTTGGCAGCGATGTATTCAGCCTCCATCGTCGAGTCTGCAATGGTTTCCTGTTTAGAACTCTTCCAACACACCGCCCCTCCGTTGAGGGTAAATACAAATCCCGAGTGCGACTTAGAGTCGTCCTTATGTAACATTTTCAAAAATATAAAATATTAATTTTGGGAATTTTTATAATTTAAGATTATTTTATTGATTATTTTAATATTAAATGCAAATAAATAGGAAAAATGTTAGAAAAAATTATGAAAAATTATGGAAAATTCTAAAATAGGGTAAATTAGTGGATTATGGCATTTTTAAGTTTTTGTGATTAGTTTGACAATAATTTAGTGCTAATCGCGATTAAAATCGCTAATCGGGTTTTTTGGCAATTTTGTGCAAAACTTGCACATATCACTTTTTCTACACTTGTGCATTTTTCTAGCCATGGTTTTCTTTTGGGATTACTATTGATGTGAGAAGGTTTGGATTTTAAAAGAAAAGGAAAAGAAAGGAAAATATAATGATGAGGGTAGGTGAGAGAGAGAGGTGGACTTTGACTTAGCATACTTAGCCATTCTTCTCGTTTTCTGTGCACAGCCCCTGTTCCTCTAGTGTTGACCCAGGGTACTTCTAGTTTTGACAGATTCTATCTAGGGTGAAATCTGGGACATATATCCTAAGTTGCTATTTTGGATTCGTGTTTCCGTATTCCGTATTTTTGATTCTGAAATGGTGGAATGTGTTTTGCCTCGACTAATTGTCGTTTATACGACGATGTAGAGGATTTATTGATGGTTTTGAAGGCGTGCCATAGGTTCTCACCTATAGGCCCCCTTATCGTATCGTTTTGGATTTCATGCGCCGTTTTAGATTGGATTTGGTTTTAATGCGCATATACGATATTTTGATGTGTAGGTACCCATGAAGACTTCGGGACGACAAGCAAATACGTGGTGACGTCCGCAATTGGTGATGCAAGGTGAGTAGATTATATCTACAGGGGGAAGTCGGGTGGATGGCGTATAGCACCCCCGCAATCCGTAGATAGATTACTATGTAGTTTATTGTGATATTAGGTGTATTGTGGATAATGTAGGGTTAGAAGTGACTAGTGTAGTTCATAGTCGCGAACCCTAGGGTAGAATTACACCTACACACACACCCTTGCTTATCACTTGTACTTGCACTGTGATTGATGATATGTGATGACTTTGGAGATGAGTCGATGATGTGGGCTGGGTGCCCTGGGATCGATGATTTTATACGATTCATATGTGGGATATGACTTGTGATTCTTGCGGGCTTGGGATATGTGTTTACCCCCGCATGCATACTTACTGAGGTTACCGTTTTGTACTAGACATAGAGTAGTACTCCAGACTATATGATCTGACGATGGTGATATCTGTTATGTGATGAGACAGTGAGATACTGACCCCTACCCAGCTATGGGGATGCCGTACGATGATTTACCGTACGAGCCGATATTGATGATAGATCCGCACTCATAACTCGAGGATATCTTATGATATGACATTGAGGCGAGATCACCGACTATATACTTTTATACATGTATCGACTCAGATTTAGGTGGTTTCCACACCTACCCCTCCTGATTGACCGGATACTTAGATGTAGTTTGCATAGTAGATACTTCACTGTGGTGTTGACTACTAGATATCTGCATTTTCCTGCTATTCGCATTGCTGGCATATGTTCATTGTTATATTATTATCATGCTGTTAGGACACCAGCACCATTATCGATGATGCGTATGTTTCACGTACACTATTTGCCGGCTCACACACTTCATCATCGATAATTGCCATGCCACTACACTGTAGTACTGTTGCATTCATGATATGATTACTGCTTGGCATATTGTACACATGTACCTGTACACAAACATAGATGATTCTGACTTGATTGAGATTGAGGACCGCAAGATATTCTTTAAACTGATTCATTCTAAAGGAGCGGTTCCTCCCGACATATGTACATTACTATTCCATGTTGCATGATTTCCGATATGATTATCTCTCTTTACATGTCGCATACATCATGGATTGATTGCATAGCACATTGCATTGGATTTACTTCTTGATGTGGATTTTCATGTGATTTCTGATTTTGAGGACCGTGGGATTATTTAAGAAAAGATGTTCTTTTATGAAAACCCGGTACCTCGTGATATGATATTTGGGTGCGTCCACCACGCGTTTTCTCGGTGCTGAGACGTGTGCTTGAAACCCGATTCGAGGAGTGATGATCCGTTTGCGGGTTCGTGGTGGGCCCGGTATGGTTCCCCTCGGCGAGATGATCGATGGGTTATGCCGATTGAGCCTGGAGGCGGGCGAGTACCTACCGGTGATTGTATTTGAGCTCGGCGGATATCCGGGGGATACCGCCTGGAGCCGAGAGATGGGCGTACTGCCGGGGGCCGACGGGCCGCTACCGCAGACGGAGCCCAGAGATGGACATGGGTTGACTCGTGCTGCCGGGGCCGAGGGCCGATACCGCAGATGGAGCCCCATATGGATGAGGATTTACGTATCGATGCTTGGCACGGGTTTCATGATGTTTTCCATGATATTGTTTATATCCTCATACTTGCATACATGATTCTTACTGTCAGTGGGTGACAGGTGGACGGGTTCCAAATATATACAGACATGGATCATATACAGACTGGATTTACACTTGTCATACTTCATTTGTATATATAACAGGGTATGAGGGCGCTGTTATATATACCCTTACACCAATATTAGTGGTATGGGACGCTAATATATGTGTATTGATATCATTGATATTTCATCATACTTACCTCATGCAGGCATACCTTACACTGATGACATGTTATTACCTGAGTACCTGGCACTACATACATGATTAGATGTTACCTTGCCACCTTATTACACTCAGATGCACTCTTGTGGATTGTATTACTGATCGTTGACTTAGGTTTATGTCTTGCATTCGGTTTCTGCTTGTAGATATTTCTATTCACGAGTTGGCAACTCACCCCCGTTGTGCCACAGTCCTTGCAGGTTCTGCCGTACAGGTTTCATTGCGGCATTTCTGGCACACTACCTTCTTGCGGGTGATTTGCTTTGGTAGGTGGATTCTTTCGCATCAAGAATCACCATTTTATTCATGTATTTCATTGTATCTAGAAATTGTCCATCAACCAAAAACTTGTATATTCTTTCAGACTTAGAGACAGTGTGGTATTATTCGACCTTAGAGTCGCGCTTAGTAGTATTGCGGTTTTCTTGCTGCTTTTTGAGCTTTCCTTGATTTTGATCCTCGCCACTTGGCGTTGTATATTATCATATCATCGTGTGGTTGTGACCGTCGATTGACGAAGAGCTAGCTCCCGCTTGGGGATGCCTTTATCATTTTATATATTGTTATTCATGTTGTACCCCATTCGGGGCCAGTTTTACAAGAGAAACTCTGCCGAAAATTTTAGAAAAGACTGTACGGTTTTCAAATGCACATTCGGCTTAGTTATTTAAAAACCTTGATTTCAAACATGTTTTTCTTCATTTCTTTAAACCAGTTTTCTTTACTTATTCTCAAAAATGGTTTTAGATTTCTGGGCTTTTGGCTTACTTGGATCAGATGGAGTCCTATAGACTTCATATGGTTCAAGGGCCAGTCACGTGCTCTTTCGGGTCGTGACAAAGTTGGTATCAGAGCGCTAGGTTGACCTTGGTTCGAGTCTAAGTTTGACTATGTGGAGCCTAGGGAGTTGTTTATATACAGAACTTAGGCTTGACCTTACGGAACTTAGACTTGGTCGAGGGGGTGTAAACCCGAACTTTCGTCGTTTTAGGATGACCCTTGGTTGATGGATTTGGTGACTAAAGTAGAGTGACGTACCGTTGGTATGTTCCGCGGCATACTTACGACACGCCATTCCGCTTAAGGAACCTTAGGATGTACATACTTTCGAGATCAGTGATTCTCTTTATATCCAGGATTATTCATCCATTTGAGATCCCCGATTCTATTAGTTTCATGATCATACCTTCATTGATACTGTTCCTTCCTATGATCATGTATCCACTTTGGATCTGTTTTTTCCCTTCTTGCCACTGATGTGCTCTCTTTGATACTCGATTGAGATTCCTGTCACCGTGTTTGAGCGCAGTTTGGGCTGCTGCTAGGGTTACGGCCGGTGTGAGCTCGTTTGGTACGAGGGCCGACCTTTGTGTTTTCTGGTGACATGGGAACGTCTCGAGTTAGTGTTGGTGATTGTGACCTCTAGTGGAGGCGAGTGCTTGGTCTTGCACCGGATGATCGGGCCTTTGTTAGAGCTGCCAGTTGAGAGAGGACTGTTGATGTACAGCATACCTCAGAGATGGTGATGTCGCCTACCGTGCAGACAAATGGACCAGCTGTCGCTGAGATTGACAGGGTGTTGCTTTCGGAGCTTACGAGCTGAGATTGCCGGAGCTTTCAGGCAGTTATGCGACAGATGATAGCTAGTCTACCCGATTTGAGAGACGAAGGTGATTCGTCCGATTTTGCACCAGAGCAGGCCCAGTTGAGTTGAAGATTTCCAGTGTGGAGAGTCTTACTCAGATCTAGAGCAGGCTGATTCAGAGATGACCGCTTATGTATTGCCTTTCCTGGAGGATTGAGGCGTTGTTCGGCGTACAGGCATATGAGCCAGTTGTTGCTGCAAATGATGAGATATCGCCCAGATGATTGGAGCTACTGCAGCATGAGCATGTTCTTAGAGAGATGATAGCGAGTTGCTAGTCACCGAGGATGGATGACTAGGACGCGTGGTGAGTTCGCTTACCCCGATGCGAGGTCATCAGGTGGATTGATTCCAGCTAGAGACGACTTCACGCAGATTCGTTGAGAGTCGATTGAGACGATCGAATGTCAGGAGCCTATTTTCCAAGTTTAAAGTATACGGAAAGACATGCAGGTGATTCTATGGACCCTCTAGAAGAATGAAACCCTAACTCGACTTAATGACCGTGTGACAGCCTTGGAACCTTAGGGTTTACGGCGGTTCCGCGGCGCCATTAGTGAGGCTTGGGTTTGCCCTTCTACGGCTGGACCACCGACGCTGTGGCATGTACTCGATACTATTAAACTGTACCCGAGATGTGAGCTCTTGGGGGATTATGAGGATCTGACGAGTCGATCGGATGGTTCGACATCTTTCGGATATCGTGATGGGACACTGCTTGGGAGACTCCAGGTGCGAGCATAGCCGTCGGAGCGCAGTTCGTGCAGCCATGATGAGACGAGTCCGAATCAGTCGACACTGATGCAGAGTGAAGAAAAGAGTTCGCAAGATATTTCGACGAGATGACGTCCCACTCCGCCGACATCAGAGATGTTATACGCACCCAGAGGCGTGGTATATGGATATACCTTCCAGAAAGAAGCGCGATAGGTATGCAGCCGTTCCGGAATAAGCTTTAGCTTCAGCATTGGATGATGACTTCCGGGCATTTCGGCAGGATTGAGATTTGAGAAAGGAACCTCGGCAGGACCTTTCTGGAGTACGATACGAGAAGACCTAGACCAGGAGTGGTCGTGTTGCGCACACCCAGCAGGCCAGAGTTCGGCATTGTCGACGAGGTAGTTGACCAAGTTCGGATAAAGGAACTTACCCAGATGCGTTGCGAATGGATCAAGGACGGACGAGTGATGAGTATTCCTCCGATGGTTGGGACGTGTTCCCGAGGACCAGTTCGGCCTGACATCTGCTACAGAATGATGAAGCTACAGAGTACGCGATTTCGAGTCCGTGTGAGAGACTTCAGATTGACCGTGGCCGAGAGCAGTGCAGTGTATAGTAGCTTGGCGTGACGTCATAGTGGACGACGATGGAGACAAGTGGAACCAGAGGTTCGTGTGAGAGACTGACGAGCTGTCATTGCTTCCCGTCGAAACTAGAGACCTGATATGCTTACAGAAACGTTGGGATGTGACCAATTTCCGAGAAATGTTGTGCTGAGGACACAGATGTCTTTCCAGCGAGAAGAGATAGTACAAGAGAGCCAGCCTCTGTACAGATCGGCATAGGCATGATTGGAAGAGACCTTGAGCAGGATTCCTTCCAGGACATTGCTGCAATGATGTTTGCACCCAGGATCAGATGTGTGACGTGCATTCAGATAGCCAGAGACCGACGTCAGTGATATGCTGCCTTACGAGTGGTCGTGAGGTTTGACCGAGAGGTGACCAGAAAAGTGCCAGAACGGAATCGTCCCCGTTAGCACACCTGACAGGGCCGATGAGCCGATTGACCGCGTGATAGGTAATCCGCAGAGAAGATAAGGACCTAGAGAGTCAGAAGACGCCAGACCGTGAGCAAGAGGCAGGTAGATATCCTGCGCTGCTAGCAGTGGATTACACTGACTCCTTCTCGACCTTGAAGGAGAAACTACCGAAGACGGTATTTATGATTTGTGATTTTGTGATTCGATTATCACGTATCCGTCATTTTGGATTTCGGTATTTTGGGCGTTCTATTTGCACGATCTAGTTTTGGTGACTGAGTTTCATGATATTGGTTTCATGCACCCACTGGATATTTATATATTTTGCGCAGAGTTTTCATGCATTTTAGTGTTAGGCTTTGATTCGTGCACGCTGATGCACACGGTTGTGAGATTTTCCTTGCGGTACCCTGATTTTGGTTTGAGACGCATTATATCGTTGATTTTGACCCGGATTTTGATGGTTGATTTTTGCACTCCGTGCTGGCGATGTGCTTTACGCCTGTTCGGTGTTTGCTATTGGATTTCGTGATTTCCGTGCATGTTGAGTGCGCAGGGTTTAGATTTTCATTCGTGCACGATGGATGCACCGGTTTGGATTTTCGCGCATGTTGGGCGCATGTTTTTAGATACGATTTTGGTGCACGCCAGATGCGCTAAATCGGGATTCTTCGTGCATGTCACATGCACCTGATTTATTTTGCTGTCAGGCACATACGATGCCCATGACAGATGCTTCGTGCACACCCGTTGCACTTGGATGTTTTGTGCACCTGTTTAGCACATATATGGATTTTTTTTTTGATTTCAGTGCGCACCAGACGCACAGGATGGTGTTATGTTTAGATTGGATGTCTACATGTGTAGTTCCGATCCATATCATATCGGTTTTGTATTGGATATGACATTGTGTTTTTTTTACATTGACTCCGATGATTGCGGGATGCTTGACGGAGTTTTGTTTTCGAGTTATCTGCTCAGTACCCTTGCGCATGCATTGCGCTGTGACGTTCTATGTGTTGATGATTTCGGAGCCCCGACGACTTTGGTTTATTACTGAGATGTTTTTGTATCTGGGGGTTTAAATTTAAAATTCGGGGACCGAATTTCTTTAAGGGGGGTAGATTGTAACATTTTCAAAAATATAAAATATTAATTTTGGGAATTTTTATAATTTAATATTATTTTATTGATTATTTTAATATTAAATGCAAATAAATAGGAAAAATGTTAGAAAAAATTATGAAAAATTATGGAAAATTCTAAAATAGGGTAAATTAGTGGATTATGGCATTTTTAAGTTTTTGTGATTAGTTTGACAATAATTTAGTGCTAATCGCGATTAAAATCGCTAATCGGGTTTTTTGGCAATTTTGTGCAAAACTTGCACATATCACTTTTTCTACACTTGTGCATTTTTCTAGCCATGGTTTTCTTTTGGGATTACTATTGATGTGAGAAGGTTTGGATTTTAAAAGAAAAGGAAAAGAAAGGAAAATATAATGATGAGGGTAGGTGAGAGAGAGAGGTGGACTTTGACTTAGCATACTTAGCCATTCTTCTCGTTTTCTGTGCACAGCCCCTGTTCCTCTAGTGTTGACCCAGGGTACTTCTAGTTTTGACAGATTCTATCTAGGGTGAAATCTGGGACATATATCCTAAGTTGCTATTTTGGATTCGTGTTTCCGTATTCCGTATTTTTGATTCTGAAATGGTGGAATGTGTTTTGCCTCGACTAATTGTCGTTTATACGACGATGTAGAGGATTTATTGATGGTTTTGAAGGCGTGCCATAGGTTCTCACCTATAGGCCCCCTTATCGTATCGTTTTGGATTTCATGCGCCGTTTTAGATTGGATTTGGTTTTAATGCGCATATACGATATTTTGATGTGTAGGTACCCATGAAGACTTCGGGACGACAAGCAAATACGTGGTGACGTCCGCAATTGGTGATGCAAGGTGAGTAGATTATATCTACAGGGGGAAGTCGGGTGGATGGCGTATAGCACCCCCGCAATCCGTAGATAGATTACTATGTAGTTTATTGTGATATTAGGTGTATTGTGGATAATGTAGGGTTAGAAGTGACTAGTGTAGTTCATAGTCGCGAACCCTAGGGTAGAATTACACCTACACACACACCCTTGCTTATCACTTGTACTTGCACTGTGATTGATGATATGTGATGACTTTGGAGATGAGTCGATGATGTGGGCTGGGTGCCCTGGGATCGGTGATTTTATACGATTCATATGTGGGATATGACTTGTGATTCTTGCGGGCTTGGGATATGTGTTTACCCCCGCATGCATACTTACTGAGGTTACCGTTTTGTACTAGACATAGAGTAGTACTCCAGACTATATGATCTGACGATGGTGATATCTGTTATGTGATGAGACAGTGAGATACTGACCCCTACCCAGCTATGGGGATGCCGTACGATGATTTACCGTACGAGCCGATATTGATGATAGATCCGCACTCATAACTCGAGGATATCTTATGATATGACATTGAGGCGAGATCACCGACTATATACTTTTATACATGTATCGACTCAGATTTAGGTGGTTTCCACACCTACCCCTCCTGATTGACCGGATACTTAGATGTAGTTTGCATAGTAGATACTTCACTGTGGTGTTGACTACTAGATATCTGCATTTTCCTGCTATTCGCATTGCTGGCATATGTTCATTGTTATATTATTATCATGCTGTTAGGACACCAGCACCATTATCGATGATGCGTATGTTTCACGTACACTATTTGCCGGCTCACACACTTCATCATCGATAATTGCCATGCCACTACACTGTAGTACTGTTGCATTCATGATATGATTACTGCTTGGCATATTGTACACATGTACCTGTACACAAACATAGATGATTCTGACTTGATTGAGATTGAGGACCGCAAGATATTCTTTAAACTGATTCATTCTAAAGGAGCGGTTCCTCCCGACATATGTACATTACTATTCCATGTTGCATGATTTCCGATATGATTATCTCTCTTTACATGTCGCATACATCATGGATTGATTGCATAGCACATTGCATTGGATTTACTTCTTGATGTGGATTTTCATGTGATTTCTGATTTTGAGGACCGTGGGATTATTTAAGAAAAGATGTTCTTTTATGAAAACCCGGTACCTCGTGATATGATATTTGGGTGCGTCCACCACGCGTTTTCTCGGTGCTGAGACGTGTGCTTGAAACCCGATTCGAGGAGTGATGATCCGTTTGCGGGTTCGTGGTGGGCCCGGTATGGTTCCCCTCGGCGAGATGATCGATGGGTTATGCCGATTGAGCCTGGAGGCGGGCGAGTACCTACCGGTGATTGTATTTGAGCTCGGCGGATATCCGGGGGATACCGCCTGGAGCCGAGAGATGGGCGTACTGCCGGGGGCCGACGGGCCGCTACCGCAGACGGAGCCCAGAGATGGACATGGGTTGACTCGTGCTGCCGGGGCCGAGGGCCGATACCGCAGACGGAGCCCCATATGGATGAGGATTTACGTGTCGATGCTTGGCACGGGTTTCATGATGTTTTCCATGATATTGTTTATATCCTCATACTTGCATACATGATGCTTACTGTCAGTGGGTGACAGGTGGACGGGTTCCAAATATATACAGACATGGATCATATACAGACTGGATTTACACTTGTCATACTTCATTTGTATATATAACAGGGTATGAGGGCGCTGTTATATATACCCTTACACCAATATTAGTGGTATGGGACGCTAATATATGTGTATTGATATCATTGATATTTCATCATACTTACCTCATGCAGGCATACCTTACACTGATGACATGTTATTACCTGAGTACCTGGCACTACATACATGATTAGATGTTACCTTGCCACCTTATTACACTCAGATGCACTCTTGTGGATTGTATTACTGATCGTTGACTTAGGTTTATGTCTTGCATTCGGTTTCTGCTTGTAGATATTTCTATTCACGAGTTGGCAACTCACCCCCGTTGTGCCACAGTCC
Organism: Agapanthus africanus; assembly: GCA_030015575.1. Taxonomy (NCBI): domain Eukaryota; kingdom Viridiplantae; phylum Streptophyta; class Magnoliopsida; order Asparagales; family Amaryllidaceae; genus Agapanthus; species Agapanthus africanus. Next base: position 387,671,133 of record CM057342.1, on the reverse strand, counting down.
TTGCAGGTTCTGCCGTACAGGTTTCATTGCGGCATTTCTGGCACACTACCTTCTTGCGGGTGATTTGCTTTGGTAGGTGGATTCTTTCGCATCAAGAATCACCATTTTATTCATGTATTTCATTGTATCTAGAAATTGTCCATCAACCAAAAACTTGTATATTCTTTCAGACTTAGAGACAGTGTGGTATTATTCGACCTTAGAGTCGCGCTTAGTAGTATTGCGGTTTTCTTGCTGCTTTTTGAGCTTTCCTTGATTTTGATCCTCGCCACTTGGCGTTGTATATTATCATATCATCGTGTGGTTGTGACCGTCGATTGACGAAGAGCTAGCTCCCGCTTGGGGATGCCTTTATCATTTTATATATTGTTATTCATGTTGTACCCCATTCGGGGCCAGTTTTACAAGAGAAACTCTGCCGAAAATTTTAGAAAAGACTGTACGGTTTTCAAATGCACATTCGGCTTAGTTATTTAAAAACCTTGATTTCAAACATGTTTTTCTTCACTTCTTTAAACCAGTTTTCTTTACTTATTCTCAAAAATGGTTTTAGATTTCTGGGCTTTTGGCTTACTTGGATCAGATGGAGTCCTATAGACTTCATATGGTTCAAGGGCCAGTCACGTGCTCTTTCGGGTCGTGACACCTTATCACTTTGGAAGCTCGAATCGGTAAAGGATTGTAAGTGCACGGCGGCGCCCCGGCCGTCAATCCGACGCCGGAATGCGGAAGCGGTGAATAACTTAAATTTTGCGGACTTTGCAAACCGGCACCACCGCGCACTTTAACCGGATCGTAACCATTAAACTAGTCTAAGCTAACTAGAAGATGGGTTAGAGATATACCGACGATCCAAGTCCTCCGGTCTTCTCGTCATGGTCCCGATCTCCTGCGGAAAAGTCCCGTCTCCTCCTCGTCGCCGGAAGTGCACCACATCGCCTTCTTCGTTTACGGGCTCCCACCTCAATGCCGAGGCAACTCGGGCACGAAGCCGGCTACTCGACGTGCCCAAGATATGCTGTAGGAAGTGTAGTGTAGAGTATGTCTCTTTGGGGTTGGTTGCCTTTGGATGGAGGAAACATGAATGGACTTTTGAATGAAGTGAAGAATTTTGCAAGCATTGAAATGATATGTGAATTAATCTCTCATCCAAAAAAATGAACTCCTCTCTCTCACACTCCAAGATGAGGCCGGCCACACTAAAAGGAGATGAGAATGATGGTGTAAAAAAGGAAATCAACCATACTAAAAACAATGAAGGAGAGTGAGTGTAGGAAAAGGAGGAGAGTGACCATATCCAAAACATACACCATGCTTACACACTATTCAACCCATACTCATATCAAATCTCATAAAAGCAAGCATGGAGGTAAGATAAGAAAGCTATCATAACAAACAATATGCAAAGAAAACCCCCTCCACAAATGTAATTTGCAAAACTGCAAATTACCCCCTCCATCGGAAAAGTCCGGCCGGGAAAGAACAAAGGAAAACCGGCCGGAACGGAATGCAAACTGGCAACTCCAGAAAACTGGTCCCGTAATAAATTACAGGAAAAACCCTGACACTGTGCATACACACCCGCATCTGTATTCCGTCCGGATACAAATGCAAAGAGACAAAATCTACACTGTACTAAACTAGGACCGGCTTAAACCAAAGCCGGCTAGTAATATCCGTTCGATCCTGATCCGTGCAATACCGCACGTATCTGATCGAACCCTGCCATATACCTATACGGCTACTAGTACATACCGTCCGATCCTGATCCGTGCAATACCGCACGTATCTGATCGGACCCTGCCATATCTCCATACGGCCTCTACAGCGTTTCGCCCGAAGCTTGAGTAACTGAAAGTGTGGTGGACTCTAAAGACTCGTCAATACAATGGCTGTGGATTTAACCACTAGCCCGTCAGAGGTATAAGCCAATACGTAACGGGCCACCAGCTATTGACTAAAAGGGACGTCGATGAGCGAACTCATCCTGACACCCTACTGAGCCTGTCAGTGACAATATCCGTGCAGTCCGGTCCGTTCGTCTATGAGTATCGCATGGCGGGCCTAGGGGGTTGGTAAAAGTCAGACCCCCAAAAGCGGTACAAGTCGTGTCGGAGTGTAGCCCAGAACACCCTGAGATACTACTGGAATACCTACCAGTAAATCTCCTTGCCTTGGCCAAGGACTTTGTGTAATGGCTCTCCTAGACACAGCACGACCTCACCCCCAATACCGGGAGAGACGAACCCCTGAAGATACGCTCACTGCCTCCATGTGGCTCGGGACTGTACCCAACTAAAACCTGTTTGCACGACTCCTTTGAGCCGTGGTAGGGTAGTAATCAAAGTACAGTGGGAACTCACACGAGACAAATGACGATCCCCAGGTCGATGAACTAACCTGCACACATGTCACCAGGGAACTGCCATCTGACGTCTGGTATATGACCAACTAGCATGTTCCCGGCGAGTCCTGTCCGGTGTACTCATAACCCAATGAGCACCTGTATACATCTTAGGTGATCCAACTGACACCAGTGGCTTGTGAGACCGGCCACCGCCCCTCGTCGGGGTCTCGACTGTATACACTAGTCTACTAATGGAGTATCGATGCCCGGTCTCGAAACTCCCACGACTAGGGACCTTTTAAGGATATGCTTGTAGACCCCCAGCTCCCACTTATATGATCGCCCTCATACTGCTGGTGGTCAAGCAAGAATCCTAGGGGCTCTACCAACGTGTAATAGCGACATGTCAGGTCACCTAAAACAGTACACGATGATAAAGGTAAACCAGATAGCATACTATCATCTCGAGTAAGACTGTCCTACCGGGATAGGTCCTTCCTCAATCATTACAATCACGTACCTGTGACCTAATAATTGACTCTGAGGGCACTATCTCCAACAATCTCCCACTTGCACTCAAGGCTAATTATTGCGATGTCGCATACTCACAGCCCGTGTGATACCGAACATCCAACTCCTCTACTAGTCAGTCTCACAAAGCTCGTTTGCGGAACTATTGCGTTCGAGGAATAGCCTTAGTGAGTGGATCCGCCTTGACGTTTCTTTCTATGTCTCTCTATATCTCATGTTCGCGGAGAAACCCATCTCCCGAAATGAGCAATACCTGTCTTAGAATGTGTCTGGATGTCTGATGGGACATAGCTCATAAATGAACTCCAAATCCAAACTTCTTAGACTGTATCGTCAACTGAACTTAATCAGTATCCTGCGCGCCATGCCTCCCTCAGTATTGCCTTGGATCACCTGTCCAAAATACTGCCCCTCGTCAGAGGGAAAACTATAACTCTGACAACCTCCTTGTCGTCCATGTCACCTTGGAAGCCTGGAATGATAACCGTCTCCTGAATGAGGCTGTCGTTATCATATCCCTAGAACATCCACTTATGTTCCAAAACTGCTTCCAACTGTTTCTCCAGGATTGGATTAATGTCAACTTATTGCATCTTGTGCAAGAACAACATCTGGTGTGGTACTTGACATCTCACGATTGACTCAATTGCCTGAGCAAGTGATCTGCCAATCATGCCCGTCCCTCTCCCCTTTAGTCTGTAAGACACCTTTGGAGAGGGTGACTCCATTACCTGCAGGTACACTACCGTGCCAGGAGTCGTCCATCCTAAATACTCTTAGAATGCTGTCAAGTACCCTGATTGGGAAAACACCCAAATCTAGATCTAAAACCATAGATCCAGTAACCAGTATGTCATATATAAAATCCACTTCCTTTGTGGAGAAACCACTGTGTGACGACCAAAGTATAACCGATCGTAGTATAGGAGTTTCTTTTCCTACTCTGTGTATATCATCCAAATACCAGGATATCACACCCTACTACCTTCTCAACAGATCCATCCCCTTTTCTGATGAAGTCAAACCCATGACTGTCACATCAGAAATAGAAGATCTATCTCCGCTACATCTGCTCTAGTCTATAAATAGACATAAGCTCCCTGTCCACCAATGCTTCCGCTGCTCCCTCTGATTACGACAACCCTCTGGCAGAGTCATATAGACGTACACTTCTAAAACTAGTTTAGAACGACGCTATACTCATCCTCCCGCCGGGTCTCGTAACCTGGAACAACAGCAATGGCAATTGTGGGTAAACAAGAACTTCCCTGTCGCCGTCCTTGAGGCTACCGTAGTACCTCTCGGGTGCCTGAAGTTACCCACCGTATCTGCGGAGTGGCCAATGGAATGTCAATCCAGATTGAATCTTTAGGTTCCTTATCAAATCTTCAGTAATCGTTTGTGGTTCTGGAATCACTTCCAGTTCTACCATACTCCCACTACTGTTTTATGAAAAAATCCATTTTTAATTTAAAACTGTGGCGAGTCAAGAACAATATTGCTATTGATCTTCCAGATGGTAGAAAGTCAACCCGCGTCATAGCCTGGGTCAACCCACAAACAGCCATTACAGAAACGTGCCTTGAGTTGTCCAGTGTCTGGTTTTAAGCATAAACCGGACAACTCCCCGTACCTTAACAATGTTAAGATATGAACTGTTCTATATCCAATATAGAAACAGAGGCACTGATTTAATTGAACCAGATCCAAATCATGCAGCTGTCCCCAGCGCATGTCAACTAAATGGAAGGAGGCCGATCAGCGTTACTCAACTTAGGAATACTTCCAATTATGAGTAACCTGAAAGAGAAGCAAGATCTCTTAAATCATTACTATCAACTGAACACCATACACAAGTATCTACATCTTCGATCTCTTTGAAGAATCCCGATACTTGCTATACCTGGTTCTCTACTCTATTCAAATACATATAACTTCTCCAAATTCGGACCCTGTGTTTCCACGAAACACCTGTCTAAAAAATAGAGGAGTCATAAGTAAACCGAATATAGTACGAGGACCATCCCCTCTGTCCTGATGGACCCTGGACAACATACAATACTCTGTAAAGGTCCCTTGAGTCTGATTACTCATTCACTGTGTGTCGTAGGTTGAAAACTGTACTTATGGTTAAGAAGAATTACACCGCTGTTTAATGCTCCTTACCTAACCATCCACTGATATAGGTAAATGTCGTAGACATAATTTCAGAAAGGTATATCTCACTCTATGAAAATAGACGTACAGATATACCAATTTGAAATTGGTGCATAACAGCGGATATTCAAAACCAAATATTTGCCGACCGGCAAACAACCCAGGTGATTTCCTCAAATATCACCGATTACAACGAATCCCGATATAATGAGGATGATCACCCAATTCCCAATAACTTACTCCCACTCATCATCTGTAAAACTATACAGATGTGAGAATCGTACCTGGTAAATACATACCCTGGAGTAAGTATCTAATCGGGAAATCAGTTTTCCTTTAACATTACACAGTGAAACTGAAACATCGAAATGTTCCGATGGGGTATTCTGGTATTCCTAGTAATGCCTCTTCCAGATTCACGACTGTAACCGTATAGTTCTTTGCCACCTCTCCAAATCCCTTCATATGTCTTTAGTCATTACCTTCTGCACACCCATTAGGCCAAATGGTTTTCTTCCTTCCCTACCGTTCGGCACCAGCCTATGGTTTGGAAGAGGACTATCCAATAAGCATAAAGGGTGTACTGTCCTAATCCTAGGAGCACTCGCAACGCGAGAGAAGGTGAAGATAAAAGACACCTGAATGTACTTTATTCCTATTTCTCCTGAACCAGGATCCATCCCCGAACTGGAACAAGTTCCTTTCGAGTTCGTATATAACCATACGATGGATTATCCAATAAAATGGGATCTTCGTAGTGATACGGAGTGTCCTGGAGAAATACAAAGGTGATTTAGGATTGGCGAAGAAATACTTGGTTTGGTCGTGAATAGCAGTCGCAATTTACTTTGCCCTCTTACTAATCCCTTGCTTTGTCTGAACTTAATACCTTCTGTACACCGTTTAAGCTAACTGGTTTTCTTTATTCCCTACCAGTCGGCACCAGCCTATGGTTTGGAAGAAGACTATCCAATTTGCATAATAGGTGTACTACTCCTAAACTAAGGAGTACTCGCAACCTGAGAGAGGGTGAAAAGAAAAGACAACTGAATAATCCTATCCGTTTTCTCCAGAACCGGAAACCATCCTCGAATCCCTTCGAGTTCGTATCTAACCATACGATGGTTTTGTCCAATGGAAGTGGACGTTCGTAGTAAAACGGGGTGTCCTGGAGAAAAGGGTAAAAGTAGGAGTGGCAATGAGGTTTGCAACTCTGACAATCCAAAAGCCAGTGTAAAGAAGGTTCGGTCAACTTGGTCACTGAGTCAAAGTCTTGGGGTTGGGTCAATGGTCGCTGCCAAAGAGAGAGAGAGAAGAAACACTCAGCGTGCACTCTATCCTAGATCAGAATGGTTACCAATTTATCTAATCTGGAAACCTCCCACTGTACCTCAAATTCTCCTCCAAACCTTAAAGAAGAATTAGTCGGGGTCACCCGAGGAGTAAACCAACTCATCAGTGGGAATCGAGATCCAACTCTCATCGCATGACAACGTGACGGAATCCGCTCACGGTATCACACTCCAGAAGGTATGCGCATATCTGGCAAGTTTCAGTTCTTTTGAAACTCCCGATGTGATTTCTGCCCCATGCTCTTATGACCTTGGCGTGAGGTCAAAATATCATAAGTCACATGTCAAGTTCTGCCCGTCATTATCCAGGTTAATTTGAACCCACCCGTACATACCCTTGACGTAGGCCAAAATAGTAGTACGACTGTCCCAAACCAACGCATCTATCTATGCAACAGATAAATAACCGGCAGCTACCAAACACTATGCCTTGGCGTGAGGTCAAAATACATAGCTTGAATACTACCGAATATTTAACTGAAATGACGGAGGGCTACGAATGGTTTCTGGCGAAAACCTTTAACGTAATGAACTTGATATCGTTGAAGGAACGGATAGCTTTTTAGAAAATATAGTGACGAAAACCTTTACTAAAGAGGTCACTCCCGGTGAAGGGATCTCGGCTCTTTCCCCGTAGAATGAGGTGCAGGATATTCCAACTGAATACCACGGTGCAAAGCAAAAGTAATCGGCTATAGTGAAGTTAATGCCCTGACGCAAACTTTTTGTCCAAGGGGTCACTCCCGGTGAAGGGATCTCGGCCCTTGCCTCGTCGACTGAGGAGCTGGATATTCTAATGAATACCACGATGCAAAACAAAAGTAAACGTCCTTGCAATAACAGCCTTTTGAAAAGTGTTCCAACAACATCAGATTAGGTTTGTTTAACTTGCATTGATCCGAATCAATGCAGTCCCATCAATTGATCACACCACAAAGAACGAAAATATACTGATGTACGTATATGCCATCCGCATTCGCCACTGGGTCCCGTCATTACCCGTTAGGTTAGCTAACTAACGACAGAGCGGGGACTGGACTAGCGCGGATGCAAAACATATACAACATCTACTAATATATATACCAATATATAGTATTCGCTCAAGGCGTGAATGAAATGCAACATCACAGATAAGTAACAGCATCACAGAAACAATACAGATATCTGGGATCCCCGGGTTTCACAGAGCCACTGCTGAAACCCGACATTCCCCTGGTCGTGTGGATAGCCTGTGCAATGAAATCCTAGACCCCTACGGGCGCGGCAAGTCACCCGCCAAAACCTGAAGCGAGGCAGCCCCCTTCAGCGCCGTGAATGGACCACCCAGCACTTCACGGAATCCGGTAACTTGGGCACCCCTCCTGGGTCAACCTGTACCCCCTACGAGTGCGGCGAATAGCCCGCCAATCCTAGAGTGAAGCCCCCTCCGTCTCAATGCCATGAGATGCGGGCTTGTTGCCCTCCAGAACCCGGCTATCCGTGCACCCCTCCGCGGGGCAATCCTAGTACAGAAAGTAAAATATACATACACCGGGTACATCGACCGCAACCAGGTCGTGCCCCAAAAAAATAATACAATCAGGCAGTGACGGCAGTCCACATGTCGGACGCTCGCCCCGCAATATCAAATGTACATAATACAACAAAACAGTACTAGCATTGCATCCAGGCTATCCCCCACGACCGATCCGCAACATCACAGCAAATACATAGAACATCAACGTGAAAGTCACGTTCGCAAATCCGTCTAACCGGGCTATAGCAGTTAGACCGGATTTACCGATCGAGTGACATTCACGGTCGCAGATATAATGTAAATACTGTGAAAAATGTGTTTAAAATTTTCCGATTGATCAAACATTAACAAGTGGGCCCCCAAACAAAACTGTAGCAACCACAGAAAACCTGGGCCCAATTTTAATATTCCAAAAACCACAATTATCACTCAGAAACACACTGGAAAAATTTGGGCTGGTGAACAGTAATATCCGCGGCGGAAGCGCGGCCAAAGCAGGGATTTGGCCGCCCTTCCGCGGCGGTATGGGGAGATCGAGGTACCAAATTTTTACAGTGTGCTTAGTTTTCCCTGCACATCATTCTGAGACCACCTGAAAAATTTTTTGACTCAAAAAAAATTCGACAGAAACTGATGTGCAAAGAAATACGGGTTTTCGGGATTTTGTTCGATCGGAAACGTAAAACACATTACACAAAAGCTAGACGAAGTTAATGGCGTGGCTCTGATACCACTGTAAGTGCACGGCGGCGCCCCGGCCGTCAATCCGACGCCGGAATGCGGAAGCGGTGAATAACTTAAATTTTGCGGACTTTGCAAACCGGCACCACCGCGCACTTTAACCGGATCGTAACCATTAAACTAGTCTAAGCTAACTAGAAGATGGGTTAGAGATATACCGACGATCCAAGTCCTCCGGTCTTCTCGTCATGGTCCCGATCTCCTGCGGAAAAGTCCCGTCTCCTCCTCGTCGCCGGAAGTGCACCACATCGCCTTCTTCGTTTACGGGCTCCCACCTCAATGCCGAGGCAACTCGGGCACGAAGCCGGCTACTCGACGTGCCCAAGATATGCTGTAGGAAGTGTAGTGTAGAGTATGTCTCTTTGGGGTTGGTTGCCTTTGGATGGAGGAAACATGAATGGACTTTTGAATGAAGTGAAGAATTTTGCAAGCATTGAAATGATATGTGAATTAATCTCTCATCCAAAAAAATGAACTCCTCTCTCTCACACTCCAAGATGAGGCCGGCCACACTAAAAGGAGATGAGAATGATGGTGTAAAAAAGGAAATCAACCATACTAAAAACAATGAAGGAGAGTGAGTGTAGGAAAAGGAGGAGAGTGACCATATCCAAAACATACACCATGCTTACACACTATTCAACCCATACTCATATCAAATCTCATAAAAGCAAGCATGGAGGTAAGATAAGAAAGCTATCATAACAAACAATATGCAAAGAAAACCCCCTCCACAAATGTAATTTGCAAAACTGCAAATTACCCCCTCCATCGGAAAAGTCCGGCCGGGAAAGAACAAAGGAAAACCGGCCGGAACGGAATGCAAACTGGCAACTCCAGAAAACTGGTCCCGTAATAAATTACAGGAAAAACCCCGACACTGTGCATACACACCCGCATCTGTATTCCGTCCGGATACAAATGCAAAGAGACAAAATCTACACTGTACTAAACTAGGACCGGCTTAAACCAAAGCCGGCTAGTAATATCCGTTCGATCCTGATCCGTGCAATACCGCACGTATCTGATCGAACCCTGCCATATACCTATACGGCTACTAGTACATACCGTCCGATCCTGATCCGTGCAATACCGCACGTATCTGATCGGACCCTGCCATATCTCCATACGGCCTCTACAGCGTTTCGCCCGAAGCTTGAGTAACTGAAAGTGTGGTGGACTCTAAAGACTCGTCAATACAATGGCTGTGGATTTAACCACTAGCCCGTCAGAGGTATAAGCCAATACGTAACGGGCCACCAGCTATTGACTAAAAGGGACGTCGATGAGCGAACTCATCCTGACACCCTACTGAGCCTGTCAGTGACAATATCCGTGCAGTCCGGTCCGTTCGTCTATGAGTATCGCATGGCGGGCCTAGGGGGTTGGTAAAAGTCAGACCCCCAAAAGCGGTACAAGTCGTGTCGGAGTGTAGCCCAGAACACCCTGAGATACTACTGGAATACCTACCAGTAAATCTCCTTGCCTTGGCCAAGGACTTTGTGTAATGGCTCTCCTAGACACAGCACGACCTCACCCCCAATACCGGGAGAGACGAACCCCTGAAGATACGCTCACTGCCTCCATGTGGCTCGGGACTGTACCCAACTAAAACCTGTTTGCACGACTCCTTTGAGCCGTGGTAGGGTAGTAATCAAAGTACAGTGGGAAATCACACGAGACAAATGACGATCCCCAGGTCGATGAACTAACCTGCACACATGTCACCAGGGAACTGCCATCTGACGTCTGGTATATGACCAACTAGCATGTTCCCGGCGAGTCCTGTCCGGTGTACTCATAACCCAATGCGCACCTGTATACATCTTAGGTGATCCAACTGACACCAGTGGCTTGTGAGACCGGCCACCGCCCCTCGTCGGGGTCTCGACTGTATACACTAGTCTACTAATGGAGTATCGATGCCCGGTCTCGAAACTCCCACGACTAGGGACCTTTTAAGGATATGCTTGTAGACCCCCAGCTCCCACTTATATGATCGCCCTCATACTGCTGGTGGTCAAGCAAGAATCCTAGGGGCTCTACCAACGTGTAATAGCGACATGTCAGGTCACCTAAAACAGTACACGATGATAAAGGTAAACCAGATAGCATACTATCATCTCGAGTAAGACTGTCCTACCGGGATAGGTCCTTCCTCAATCATTACAATCACGTACCTGTGACCTAATAATTGACTCTGAGGGCACTATCTCCAACAAGGATTCCACCTGGAGTTCTCCGTTACCATACACCAAGAACATATCTTTAGTCCTTCTCAAGTACTTGAGAATGTTCTTCACAGCTGTCCAGTGACTCTCTCCAGGATCTACTTAATACCTACTCACTACACTTAGTGAGTATGCTACATCAGGTCTGGTACATAGCATCGCGTACATGATAGAACCTACTGCCGAAGCATAGGGTATCCCTTGCATGCGAGCTCTTTCCAAATCAGTCTTGGGAGACATCTCTTTGGAGAGAGTGAGTCCAGAGATCGTGGGTAAGTTCCCACGCTTGGATTCTTCCATACTAAACCTCTTTAGTATGGTGTTAATGTACCTGGATTAGGACAATCCCAGTATCCGTCTAGATCTATCTCTATAGATCTTAATCCCCAAAATGCAGGGGGCATCACCTAGATCTTTCATTGAGAATCTATATGATAAGAAGAGCTTGACCGAGTGCAGCATAGGAACATCGTTTCCTATCAAGAGTATGCCATCCACGTACAATACGAGGAAGACAACCTTACTCTCTTCCACCTTCTTGTATATACAAGGTTCATCTATGTTTTTGATGAAGTCAAACTCTTTGACTACAACATCAAAGCAGATGTTCCAACTCCGTGATGCCTGCTTCAACTCATAGATGGATTTAAGCAGCTTGCACACCTTTCCGCTGCTCCCACTGTCTATGAAGCCCTTTGGCTGAGTCATGTACACGCACTCATCTAAATCACCATTTAGAAAGGCGGTCTTAACATCCTTTTGCTTGATTTCATAGTCATGGTATGCAATAATGGCAAGTAAGATCCGGATGGACTTAAGCATAGCCACTGGAGAAAAGGTTTCGTCATAATCCACACCTGGTCGTTGACGAAAACCCTTTGCAACAAGTCTAGCTTTGAAAGTCTCAACTTTTCCATCTACACCAAGTTTCTTCTTAAAGATCCATTTGCTCCCAATGGGTTTTACCCCTTCAGGAGCAATTTCCAAAGTCCATACATTGTTGCTGTACATGGATTCCATCTCAGATCGCATTGCATCCAGCCATTTCACAGAGTCACCACTCGTGATGGCCTGCTCGAAACTAGTTGGGTCATCATCTTCCATGATGCAATCCTCACTCCCACCATCTATGAGAAAACTGTAGTATCTCTTAGGTGGGTGAGGAACCCTACTAGATCGACGGAGAGGCTGGGGTTCGTCGGGAACTACTGAATCCTCTGGTTCGACTAAATCTTCAGTTGTAGTTTGTAGTGCTGGAACTTCTTCTAGCTCTACCTCATTGCCACTAATTTCTTTTGTAAGAAATTCCTTTTCCAAAAAGGTGGCATTTTGAGCAACAAACACCTTTTGCTCCTCACTGTGGTAGAAAAAGTATCCATAAGAATTCTTTGGATATCCCACAAACTTTCAGAGAACTGATCGTGCCACGAGTTTGTCCGGATTTTGCCTTTTGACATAGGCCGGACAACCCCATATCTTAACTCGTTTAAGATAAGGTCTTTTCCCACTCCATATCTCATATGGTGTGGTAGGTACAGATTTAGATGGAACTTGATTCAATAGGTATGCTGCTATCTCAAGCGCATAACCCCAGAAGGAAATAGGCAACTCAGCGGTGCTCATCATAGAGCACACCATATCTAATAGGGTGCGATTCCTCCGCTCCGATACACCGTTGTTCTGTGGTGTATAGGGAGGAGTAAGCTGAGAGAGAATCCCATTCTCTTTTAGATAGTCCAGGAACTCATTGCTCAAGTATTTTCCTCCTCGATCAGATCAAAAGATCTTAATACTTTTACCCATTTGGTTCTCTACTTCGTTCTTATATTCTCTGAATTTCTCAAAAGCTTCAGACTTGTGTTTCAATAGAAACACATGTCCGTATCTTGAGAGATCGTCAGTGAATGTAATGAAGTACGAGAAACCATTCCTGGCATGTGTAGACATGGGACCGCATACATCACTATGTATCAGTCCCAAGAGTTCCGTAACTCTTTCTCCGTGTCCACTAAACGTAGTTTTGGTCATTTTGCCTTTGAGACATGAATGGCAAGTTTCATAAGATGATAATTCGAACGGTTTCAAATATCCATCCTTATGTAACTTAGCTAGTCATGTCGCATTGATATGACCTAGTCTATAATGCCACAAGAAGGATTCGTTCATTTCTGAACTTTTCCTCTTGTGTGTGTTCTGTATATTAAGAACCGTGTTTTGATTTAGAACGTATATGCCATTATTTAACGAGCCTGATCCAATCAACTTTTGATTTAGGAAGATGTTCATAACATTATCCTGTATTACAAAATTATATCCTTCTTTACTTAATAAAGAAACTGATATAATGTTGCATATCATGTTCGGTATATAATAGCATTCGTTCAAAATCAATGTATTACCACTTGGTAATACAAGGTGATATTTGCCAACTGCTTTGGCTGCAACATTTGCACCATTCCCTACTCTTACGGAATGATCACCCATTCCCAGTTCTCTACCTCTCTTTAGCCCATGCAATATATTGCATATGTGGGATCCTGATCCGGTATCTAATGCCCAGGACGTAGAGTGAACTGAGAAACAGTTCTCGGTAACTAACACATCCGAAGAAGATACATCAACATGTTTATTCTTCGTTTGGGCGGCGTGTGAATTCTGGTATTCTTCTATTTCCTGTTCAGTCTTATAACAATTATAAGAAAGAACGGAACCAACGTTCTCCTGCTCAGTATAACAAGCGGGTTCGGTTAATACATCCATATTATTATCTTGATTAAGGCCTGACAAGGTCGCTACCTGGAGAGAGAAAGAAGGAAACACTTTAGCGTGCGCTCTTGCAAGATTAGATTGGTTATTATCTTATCTAATCAGGATGGCTCCCACTGTATTAATCAAATCTTCCTTCAAACCCTAAAAGGTAAGATTAGCCAAGATTAATTACACCCTACAAGTTCGCCAATCTTTCAGCCAGATCAGTGTTTGTACTTTGAGGGAGGTTCCCCGTGCTTTCGCACGGACCTCATTAAAATAAACCTCGTTTTCCCATAAGCATAACCCCGTTAACACCTTTCTAGACACCTACTTGATCAGCTAATTGTTATGTGAAAAACACTTCCAGGAGTAACTCTTACTCGCAGTGGGTATCGGGATCCTTCTATCTTATAGAAGGTATGCAATCTCATTGCAAATTTCAACATTTGAAATTCCTGATAATATTCTGCCCCTAGCGATCTATGACATTGACAAGGTCAACAAACCATAAATCGCAAGTCAAGTTCAACCCGTCATTTCCCGATTGAATTAAACCCACCCGCATGACCCTTGACAAGGTCAACAAGGCCATACGTATACCCTAATCCAATCACATCTCATGTTTTAGCAGATAAACACTAATTAGCTACCGTACACTGCGCCTTGACAAGGTCAACAAACGCAGCACGAATACTAAGTAGGATTTATCTGAAATGATGGAGGGCTACGGCTGTTTTTCATAAAACCATAAGCGTAATGAACTTGATATCGTTGTAGAAACAAGTGATTTTGAAAAGGAATGTTTTTGAGGCTTTTCTAGTTTCGCTAAAGAGGTCACTCCCGGTGAAGGGATCTCGGCTCTTTCTGTTAGTTGTATGTATGCCCTAGAGGCCAGTATTGTACAGATGATGTATATTATATTGGATGCTTGGACATATATAGAGAGGACTTTCTTGCTCGATATGATAGTATGCTATCTGGTTGCTCTTTATCTTAATATGTATACTTGTCTCTTGATACTATCTTATAGTTACGTGTTGGTAAAGCCCTTAGGATGTGTACTTGACTACCTGGACTATGATGCAGATCATACTAGTGGGGCCATGGTAGTCCATAAGTGCATCCTTTAATGTTCCTAGTCGTAGGTGTATCGAGACAGGGCATCGATATACCAGAGTAGACTAGCGTATACGCTTCTCGACCCATGAGATGGGCGATGGATGATCCCATATCCATTGGTGTTTGACATCAGAGATGGTATACGGGTGCTCAGTGGAGACTGGGTACACTGGACGGACTCGCCGAGAACTCCCAGATGGTATTATACCTCACGTCAGATGGCAGTTCTCTGGTGACACTTGTATAGGTTAGTCTGTAGACCCGAGATCGTCATAGAGTCTTGTGTGATTCCCACTGTGCTTTGATTTCCACCTTACCACGTCTAAGAGGGTTTGCAAAACGGTGGTTTTTGGGTACAGTCCCGAGTCACATGGAGGCAATGAGCGGTAGGAGGGGTTTCGTCTCTGCCGGTATTGGGGGTTGATGTTGCGCTGTGCTCGATTGGCCATAACAGGGAAGTCCCTGGCCAGGGCTGATTTAGAGATTTACTGGTAAGTGTTACCAGTAGTTTCTTGACCCGTTAAGAGCCTCACATCGGCACGACTTATCGGTTATTGGGGTCTGACGTTTACCACCCCTAGACTTGATATGCGACATATCAGACGAGGAGACCGGACTGTACGGGAAGTGTTACCGTCAGGCTTTTTGCAAGAGTTGGAGTGGGCTTGCTTGCTGATCTTCTAATCGCTCAAACCCGGGTAGCTGTTACGTCCAGCTAGTACCGCTGACGGCTTGTGAGTGCTTGATGTGATCATCACCTACTGCCGGCGTATTGATGAGTCTTTAGAGTCCAACATCGAGGTTTTACTGGCTCAGGCAAAACGAAATAGGAGCGCATATATGATATGTGCGGGACCGAGAATAATGCGAGTATGTGATACCGTATTCTATTCTCGCGACTTTTTGTATCGATCGGTTATATGTGATATAACCGGCTTATCGAATCGAGGGTTGATTCGATAAAACGATACATTGGATGTTAGTCGGTTATATGCGATATATCCGGATTGTTAAATCAAATGTTGATTTAATAATTTAGTGTATAAATGTATATGTGATTTACTAATTTACATTAACTAACATTGGTTCACTTAAGCATTTGTTTTTCTCACATGTGCACAACTTTAATATATATGTGATATATATTAAATTGTGTTTTTTCTTTTTGTATCATGGTTGCTGATACATCATTCATGGGTGTGTAAGACATACACCATTCTATTTATTATGGTGGGTTATAATTATTTAAGGTAATTACAAAATTAGTGGATATTTGGAAAGAGCATGAAACTTGTAGAAACTTGCTTTGCTTTGACAAAGTCCACTAACTTTGTCTTTACTTTAGATTTTTGTTAATCTAACCATTTGGATTAGCCATGGTTATGTCTCTACATGAGTTAGTATATGATACTCACTCACCCATGGTTAGCTCACTCACTTGATCATTATCCTCATCTCATTTTGTTCATCTTCTTCCTTGAGCTCAAAAACTTTCTAGGGTTTGATCCAAAGTGAGAAACATTGTGAGAAAAGAAATTCTAAAGTGAACCAACTTCCTATTTCTCCATCCTCTACTAGACTAGCACTTTAGTTTAGGGTGCTTGCTTCACTAATTCTCTAGTTAGTGAAGTAGAAGCTTGAGTTGGCATCCCCTCGACGTAGATCATCTTCGGCCTCGAAGACTTCAAGCAAGGACGCTCCTTTAGCCTCGTGAAACCATGCAAGAGTCCGGGAAAACCACCATCGCAGTGAAGGGACTTCAACAAGGAGCTAACGAAGTGAAGGACCGATCTACAAAGGTTGTATTTTCTTCTTCACTTAGATACTAAATGGTTTATTATATGTTTCCGTATTGTATTCTAGCCAACGATTCATGTTTAGAGTTCCCTTTCACGGCAAAAATTTTAAAATGGCATGGATGATGCCTCCCGAAACCTTGCTGTCGTCGAAGGGATCCCTACAGTGGTATCAGAGCCTAGCTAGGAAATTATACGGTTAATGTTAGATTACGAATACGAAACGAACTCCGAAACTTGAAAACCAAAATGCCACTTTCTGTCGATTTTTAAATGAGCCCAATAAATTTTTTAAACATGTACAGAATGATGTACGTATGATACTATGAACACTGAAGAAATCTGGAGTCAAACTGAGCTGTTTGGGCCGGCCACACACCCCCCCTCACCGGCCCAATCCGAGCCTCCCCCCATCCAAATTTTTCCAGTGTTCTGATTCTTGGGTTTTGGTGCTTCAGGTGTTGTTTATTCTTGCTAAATTTTCATGTGATGGTAATTTACTGTAATGACAAATCGGAGTGTTTCGTAGTCGTAATTTTAACTGTTTTCGGGTATCTTTAGACGTTGTTAAAAAGTTCAATCGGATGTCAAATAACCATTTTAACCCTTGCCGGGAGAATTTCCAAGAGTTGGATTTTTCCCATAGTTGAAAAGCTTTCAAAGATCATGCAGGTTATTCTTTGGACCCTCTAGAAGAACGTAAACATTAACTCGATTATGTGGCCGTCAAAACCGCTACTTGAACCCTAGGGTTTGTGGTGGTTTAGCGTTTCACATGTGAGGCGTTGGTTTGACTCTTCTACGGCTGGTTCATTGGTGCTGTGGCGTGTGCTGAATTATTTTAAACTACGCTCAAGAATTGAGTTTTTCTGGGTAATCTTAGGTGTTCGATGATTCGATTGGAATGTTTAACATCATCTAGTTTTTCAGTGCTGTGATGACATGTGTTGTTATGTACTGCTGGATATGTTATATTGGATCGTCGCGTTTTGAATAGCCGGGGGTTTTATGTGAGATGAGAGTTTTTATTTTCATTCATGTAGAATCAAATGTATGTAATATTCTTTTATTGGGGCACTTCCGGGTTTGAGGTTGATGTCACCTGTTTGTATATTATTTACTTTTCCGCACTAGGATTAGACCCAAGGGAGGTAGAGCACAAGGTAACCGGGGTTCTAGAGATCTAGTGGGAGACCAACTTGAAGAGTTGAGTCCGGGTCTCCTAACTCTAGAATTGGTAGGGTTGCTTGCCACTCTCGTAGGGGTCTAGTGGTGTGGGTTTGGCTATTCATCGCGACCGTGGAATCCGTGTTTTATACAGGCTCAAAATAAAACACGGACCTCCTAGTGTATCCATTATTTCATATGATTCTTCTGCTGCGATATCTATGATGTGATCATTTGATATGTTGAGATGGATACTGTATATACTATATATGATATATTATATAGACGTTACTTATGTTTTACACTCGTGCGTAGCCCTGCCCCGCTCTGCCGTTAGTTCTAACGCTAACCTAACGGTGCACGAGGGGACATCGAGGCGAATGCGGATGGCATAAGTTTACGTCGTATTTATCTGTAATGTTTAGGTGACTTAAATGATGGGAATTCATTAATGTGATTAATGAAAGAAAAAGCAAACCTAAAAGATGTTATAGAATCAAATTTTTCAAAAAAAAAGGTAGCTACAGTTTTTTGCTTTGCATAGTGATATATATGATATATCCCGTGGAGAAATGCACGGCGGCGCCCCGGCCGTCAATCCGAGGCCAAAATGCGGAAACGATACTTTTACGAAACTTGTAAACCGGCACCACCGCGCACTATAAAACCCGGATCGGGTCATTAACATAATGCTAGCAAACTAGAGAAGGGGTAGAGATATACCGAGCGATCCGTGTTCTTCGGTCTTCTCGTCGTCGTCCCGATCTCCCCGCGGAATCTCCGATCTTCATCTCCTCGTCGGAAGGGCACCACATCGCCAGGTTGCTTTAACGAGCTCCCACCTCTGGACCGAGGCAACTCGGGCACGAAGTTGGGCGAGTCGACGTGTCCAAGAATTCTGTAGATGAAGTGTAGAAAGCTTTGTCTCATTGGGGTATGAAGTTGCCTTTTTGGTGGAGGAATGAGATATGAGCTTTTTGAGATGAACTTAGGGAATTTTGTAGGCATGAAGAGAACAAGAATCCCTCTCCAAAATTTTGGCAGCCCCTCTCCAAGAATTGGCCGGTTCAAGCTCAAAGAATGAGAGGAGGGAGTGAGTGGATCAATAATAATGCTAAGAGAGAGAAAAGGTGATGATGATGGAATATCATTACAACAAAGTCCATACTCCTCCTCATCACTCAACCCGATCATATCTCCAAAAGTCTATCAATCATGAATAAAGAAGTCAAATGAAGGGTAGAATCATCATGAAGCAACAATTTCCAAAGACCACCCTCCACAATGCTAATTTGCATATTTGCAAATAAGCCCTCCTCCACCAATTTTCAGCCAAAGAAAGATACAAAGGAAAATGGTCGAAACGGAATGCAAACTGGCAATTTCAAAAAACTGATCCCGTAATAAATTACAGGAAAACCCCGCGACTGTATATACATACCCGCATTTGTAATCCGACCGAATACAAATGCAATGAGACAAAATCTACACTGTACTATACTAGGATCTGGCTTAAACAAAGCCCGCTAGTATTATCCGTCCGATTCATGATCCGTGCAATACCGCACGTATCTGATCGAACCCTGCCATATCTCCATACGGCCTCTACAGCGTTTCGCCCGAAACTTGAGAAACGGTCTGTGGGGGACTCTAAAGACTCGAGCACGTCAGAGGTATTAGCCATACGTAACGGGCTACCAGGTATTGACCAAAAGGGAGGTCGATGAGCGAACTCATCCTGACACCCTACTGAGCCTGTCAGTGACAATATCCGTACAGTCCGGTCCGTTCATCTATGAGCATCGCATGGCGGGCCTAGGGGGTTGGTAATGTTAGTTATATGTATGCCCTAGAGGCCATTACTATACATAGGATGTATATTGTAGTGGATGCTTGGACATATATAGGGAGGACTTTCTTGCTCGACATGATAGTATGCTATCTGGTTACTCTTTACCTTAACATGTATACTGATTGTCTCTCTGATTACATGTTGGTAAAGCCCTTAGGATGAGTACTTGACTACCTGGACTAGGATGCGGATCATACTAGTGGGGACATGGTAGTCCATAAGTACATCCTTCAAGGTCCCTAGTCGTGGGTGTATCGAGACGGGGCATCGATATACCAGAGTAGACTAGCGTTATACCTTCTCGACCCATACAGATGGGCGATGGATGATCCCATATCCATTGGTGTTTGACATCAGAGATGATATACGGGTGCTCAGTGGGGACTGGGTACACTGGACGGACTCGCCGAGAACTCCCAGATGGTATTATACCTTACGTCAGATGGCAGTTCTCTGGTGACACTGGTACAGAGTAGTCTGTTGACCCGAGATCGTCATAGAGTCTTGTGTGATTCCCACTGTGCTTTGATTTCCACCTTACCACGTCCAAGAGGGCGTGAAAAACGGTGGTTTTTGGGTACAGTCCCGAATCACATGGAGGCAATGAGCGATAGGAGGGGATTCGTCTCTCCCGGTATAGGCAGTTGATGTTGCGCTGTGTTCGATTGGCTATAACCGGAAATCCCTGGCCAGGGTTACTGAGATTTACTGGTAAGTGTTACCAGTAGTTTCTCGAACTGTTATAGACCTCATATCGACACGACTTATCGAGCTATTGGGGTCTGACGTTTACCACCCCTAGGCAAGATATGCGACATATCAAACGAACAGACCGACTGTACGGTAAGTGTTACTGGTTGGATTCACAAGAGTGTGAGCAGGCTTGCTCGTCGATCTTCTGATCGCTCAATAACCGGGTGGCCGTTATGTTTAGCAGACCGCTTACGGCTTGTGGGTGTTTGATATGATCATCACCTGCTGCCGGCGTATTAACGAGTCTTTGGAGTCCTACACAGAGGTTTCCTGGCTCAAGCGAAACGAAATAGGAGCGCATATAAGATATGTGCGGGACCAAGAATAATGCGTGTATATGATACCGTATTCTATTCTCGCGATGGATGTATCTAATGGTCGTATGCGATATAACCTACTTATCGAATCGAAGATTGATTCGATAAGTCAATACATTGGATACTAGTCGGTTATATGCGATATGACCGGATCGTTAAATCAAGTGTTGATTTAATGATTTAATGTATAATATATTTGATATATTACTTTGCATTAACTAGTATTTGTTCACTTTGGATGGATTTTCTCACTTGATGTGCACATTGTATATTTGATATAGTTTTGTGCACTAGTTTGTATCATGTTTGATGATACATGCAAACTTGGGTTTGTGTAAAGAATTAAACCATGGTTTTGTTAATGGTTAGGGTTTTGATTTACTTATCTATTCATTTATTTATTTATTCTTTTTTGAAAGATAAAGAGAAATGGTGGCTTGATTTGTTTTCTAGTTGAAGCTTCATGAAGCTTTGAATAAGTCCACCATTTTTGTTTCATACTTAACCCTAACCATTCAACCTAACCTTAGTTAATTCTCTACACCTAACTATGGTTGCTATATGATAAGATAATTCATTTTATTCTCATCATAATTCTTTTCTTCTTCTTCTTCTTCTTCAACAATGAAGAAAAGCTTGCTACCATTAATGGCAACTTGAGAAAAAGAGTGAGAAATCTAATTCTAAAGTGAACCCACTTCCTATTTCTTCATCCTCTACCTCTTGCCAAGTAGTATAGGGTGTTTTCTTCACAAGTTTCATGACTTGGTGAAGTGGGAGCTTGATCTTGTGTTGCCTCGACGTAGATCATCTTCGGCATCGAAGTCGACGACCTAGCCCGATCATTCTTTCGATGAAACCACCGCGAGAGTCCGGGATCCGATGGATACAGCAGAGGGACTTCATCACGGAGCTATGGAGGTGGAGGACCAGATCTACAAAGGTTGTAGCCCCGTTCACTTAGCAGTAAAACTGTTTACTACTTGCATGTTTCGCCTAATCTTTAGTTAACGATCCGTATTAGGGTTTCTCGGCACCGGAAAAATTTGAAATTGGCATGGTTGATACCTTGTGAGACCTCATTAGTGTGTCTAGGAACCCTACAGGTAAAAGTCAGACCCCCAAAAGCGATACAAGTCATGTCGGGGTGTAGCCCAGAACACCCTGAGATACTACTGGAATACCTACCAGTAAATCTCCTGCCTTGGCCAAGGACTTCGTGTAATGGCTCTCCTAGACACAGCGCGACCTCACCCCCAATACCGGGAGAGACGAACCCCTGCAGATCCGCTCACTGCCTCCATGTGGCTCGGGACTGTACCCAACTAAAACCTGTTTGCACGTCTCCTTTAAGCGTGGTAGGGTAGTAATCAAAGTACAGTGGGAACTCACACGAGACAAATGAGGATCTCAGGTCGATGAACTAACCTGTACACATGTTACCAGGGAACTGCTATCTGACGTCTGGTATAAGACCAACTAGCATGT
Source organism: Agapanthus africanus (assembly GCA_030015575.1). Taxonomy (NCBI): domain Eukaryota; kingdom Viridiplantae; phylum Streptophyta; class Magnoliopsida; order Asparagales; family Amaryllidaceae; genus Agapanthus; species Agapanthus africanus. The sequence goes on along the minus strand of CM057342.1, from coordinate 387,649,015 downwards.
TCTCGGCGAGTCCTGTCCGGTGTACTCATAACCCAATGAGCACATGTATACATCTTAGGTGAACCAACTGACACCAGTGGATTGTGAGACCGGCCACCGCCCCTCGTCGGGGTCTCGACTGTATACACTAGTCTATTCTGGAGTATCGATGCCCTGTCTCGAGACTCCCATGACTAGGGACCTTTTAAGGATGTGCTTATAGACCCCAGCTCCCACGTATATGATCGCCATCATACTGCTGGCCGTCAAGCAAGAATCCTAAGGGCTCTATCAACGCGCAATAGTGACTTGTAAGGTCACCTAAAGCAGTACACGATGATAAAGATAAACCAGATAGCATACTATCATCTTGAGTAAGACTGTCCTACCGGCATAGGTCCTCCATCAATCATTGCAATCACGTGCCTGTGATCCAATAATTGACTCTGAGAGAACTATCTCCAACAATCTCCCACCTGCACTCAAGGCTAATTATTGCGATGTCGCATACTCACAGCCCGTGTGATACCGAACACCCAATTCCTCTACTAATCAATCTCACAAAACCAGTTTGCGAAACTAATGTGCTCGAGGAATAGCCTCAGTGAGTGGATCCGCCTTGATGTTTCCTTCTATGTCTCTCTTTATCTCAAGTTCGCGGAGAAAGCCATCTCCCGAAATGAGCAATACCTGTCTTAAAATATGTCTGGATATCTGATGGGACCTAGCTCATAAATGAACTCGAAATCCAAACTTCTTAGACTGTATCGTCAACTGAACTTAATCAGTATCCTGCGCCATGCCTCCCTCAGTATCCGCTTGGACCACCTGTCCATAATACTGCCCCTCGTCAGAGGGAAAACTATAACTCTGACAGTCACTCTGTCATCCAGGTCACCTTGGAAGTTTGAAATGATAACTGTCTCCTCAAAGAGGCTGTTGTTATTATATCCCTAGAACATTCACTTATGTTCTAAACTGCTTCCGTTCGTTTCTCCAGGATTGGATCAATATCAAGATATTGCATCTACTGCAAAAACAACATCTGGTGTGGTGCTTGACATCTCATGATTGACTCAATTGCCTAAGCAAGTGATCTGCCAATCATGCATAACCCTCTCCACTTTAGTCTGTAAGACACCTTTAGAGAGGGTGACTCCATCACCTGCAGGTACACTACCGTGCCTGGAGTCGTCCATTCTAAAACACCTTCAGAATGCTGTCTAAGTACCCTGATTGGGAAACTACCCAAATCTAGATCTAAAACCATAGATCCAGTAACCAGAATGTCTTGATATTATATCCAAGTCCCATGTGGAGAAACCACTGTGTGACAACCAAAGTATAACCGATCGTCGTATAGGAACATCACTTCCTACTCTGTGTATGTCATCCAAATACCAGGACATTACACCCTACTACCTTCTTAACAGATCCATCTCCTTATTCTGATGAAGTCAAACCTATGACTATCACATCAGAAATAGATGATCTATCTCCGCTATATCCGCTTTAGTCCATAAATAGACATAAGCTACTGGTCCACCAATGCTTCCGCTGCTCCCACTGACTATGACAACCCTCTGGCAGAGTCATATAAATGTACACTTCTAAAGCTAGTTTAGAACGACGCTATATTCAACCTCCTGCCGGGTCTCACAGTCTGGAACAATAGCAATGGCAAGTCTGGGTAAACAAGAACCTCCCTGTTGTTAGTGTATATGCCCTAGGGGCCATTATTGTATCATACTAGTTTGTATATTACTTAATGGAAGCTTAGGATATTCACATGTATATAACAGTCTTGCTAAACATGGTAGTATGCTACTTGGTTTTTCTATCTTAATATGTGAGTATACGTATTGATAGAGCTCTTAGGATCTTGCTTGACTACCAGCGTTGTGATGGCAGTCACACTAGTGGGGGCTGGGTAGTCTACAAGCACATCCTTATTCAGGTCCCTAGTCGTAGGATTATCGAGACAGGGCATCGATACACCGGATTAGACTAGTGTGTACGCTTCTCATCCTAGTTGGGGAGATGGTTTATCCCACAGCCGTCAGTACGTCGTACTGGAGATAGTATGCAGGTGCTCGTTAGGTTACGGGTACACCGGACAGGACTCACAGGGAACTGTTGGTTGGTTTTATACCAGTCGTCAGTGAACAGTTCCCAGGTGACATGAGTACAGCATAGTCCGCGGACTTGACACTGCTACTTCGCCTCAAGTGTGTCCCACTGTTCTTAGATTGCTACCCTACCACGGCTCAAAGGAGTCGTGCAAACAGGTAGCAATTGGGTGCAGTCCCGAGCACTTGGAGGCAGTGGCGGTTAGACAGGATTAGTCTCTCCCGGTATTGGGGGTTGATATCGCGCTGTGTCAGAGAGCCATTACGCAAAGTCCCTGGCCAGGGCAAGCGAGATTTGCTGGTAGGTTCCAGTAGTTTCTCAGGGTGTAATGGGCTTCACTCCGACACGACTTATACCGCTATTAGGGGACTGATGCTTGCCGCCCCCTAGGCCCGATATGCGATAGTCTTAGACGAACAGACCGGACTGTATGGAGATTGTCACATCAGACTCAGTAGGAGTTCGGATGGGTTTCCTCATCGGCCTTCTTATCGACATCTACCTGGGGACCGTTACGTACAGCTAGTGCCGCTTGCGGTCTGTGGTTAAACCCACTGCCAGCGTAGTAGTCGAGTCTCTAGAGTCCCACACAGAGAGTTCCCTACTCTAGGCGAAACGATATAGAGGTCGTATGGTTTTACGACAAGGGTTCGGACGCATACGTGTGTTTACGGACGTACGACTTTCGGACAGTTTTTACTAGTCAGCTTTGGTTTAAGCCAGTTTCTAGTATCCGGTTAATTAGATTTATACAGTCTAATGTTTTTTCGTGTTTTCACGGATAGGAGGGGCGTTCTCGTAATTGCGCGAGAAGCTTCTAGAAGATGGTGACTTGGGGGTTAAGGTGGCATATGCATTAAATGGGATTAGTGAGTCATATGAGTGATTCATCCATGTCATTAATGCATCATAAATGCTTAATGACTCATGGAGATGAATCACCCTTTGATATTTATCAAGCATGGTTGTAAATCCTTTATTTTCTATTATTGGATAAATGATAATGCTTGATATATATTATGATACATCATTATCTCATCTCATTCTCTTGCTCACTTTCTCTCTCCTCAAGCTCTCCCTCTTCAAACCCTAATCCTCCTCTCTCATGTGTTGAGTACAAGGATAAGATTAGACTACTTAATCCTTAACCATCCTCTATACCACCTAGGTTACTTAGACTAGCAATTTAAGAAACCTAGTTATCTCTAGTTTGAGGTGAAGCTTGTAGTAAAGCTCTCGGATGGATCTTCTACTACTTAGAGAAGGCCGGAGAGGACATGGAGAACGACAAGATGAAGGACTCGGATCTTTAGGTATAATCACTTTTCAAAGTATTTGTAAACTCCTATGTTTATTGTTAGTTATTGTTTATGCAAAGATTCTCGGTTAGTCGATGTTTACGCCTAAAACAAGATCGTTTTTCATTATTCCGCCTCCCCACAAGTCGTGGGGTGTTCTACATCGACTTACAGTGGTATCAGAGCCAGGCTAAACAATAATTAACTCATTAGCAAAGTCACAAGAATTTCGAACGCAAAAAGAACCGGAAACATCGTCGCATTAACACAGTTTCTGTCGAATTTAAAACAGGCCCTAAAAATTTTTCAGGGACCTGCAGAATAACAAGCATGAAATTATAGGGCTACTGAAGAAATTTGGACCCCCAACTCGGCTAACTCACCGTGGAACCGCGGCGTATCCATGCGATCCGCGGCGGATCCGCGGCCGAGTTAGGGCCGAGTCGGCCCAAATTTTTCCAGTACCCCCTTTGTGTTAACAGTGATATTTCTGGATATTTTATTTTCTGCTAAGATCTCAGGTGCACAGAGAAATTTTGCTGTAGAATCTAAAGTGTTTTGCTCGATCGAAATTTTACGATGTTTGCTAATATGATTATATCTGTGGTTGTATAATGTGTTCGTAAACCTCCCCTAACTGCTAGTATGTCGGTTGGCAGGGGGTTGCACATTTCTGTAATGGTTTTTACTGTTTGTGGATGTGAACTATATTGGACTGTTGTGATGTTTAGCCGGGTTTTTTGATGGGTTATTATTTTAATTCATTCAATGTAATTGTAATATGTTGTAATATTATTTTGCGGGACGCATCCAGGTTGCGGATGTAGCCACCGTTGTATTATTTTATTTTACTGTTTTTGCTCCTAGGATAGACCCAAGGTGGGGTGCACAAACTACCGGGTACTTTGAAGTGTTTAGTGGCCTACTCACTTTGTTGAGGGAGACCGCTTCACTTCGGGTATTTGACGGGTAGTTTGCCGTACCCGTAGGGGTCTAGGGTGGGGTAATGGCTATTCATCACAACTGTGTAATCCGTCTTTTGTTGTAGGCTCTAAACAAACACGGATTGCTTGCAAATTCAATAAAGTTCATATGAGATCTGGAATGCCTATTATTGCGTCTGACGAATGTACAATATCTATATATGATAGCTATTTAGACGCCACTTATGTTTTATACCCGCGCTAGCCCAGCCCCCACTCTGTCATTAGTTAAGTAACCTAACGGGTGATGACGGGACCCCGTGACGAATGCGGATGGCATAAAAGGACGTTGTATTTTTGTTGTTTTTTGCAATGATAGGTTAATGATGGGCCGCATTATTTATAATGCAAAGAAAATAAACCAAAAGATGAATCGTTGGAACAATTTAAAAGAAACCAATCGATTATTTTAAAGCAGATGATTTTTTTAAATTGCGGAGCTTTAACTACTCCTTTTAAAAGCTATCAGGTTCCTTCGGTCATATCAAGTTCACTACGTTCACGGTTTCGCCAAAACCATTCGTATCCCTCCGTCATTTCATTTGGGTATTCAGTAGTATTCAAGCTATGCATTTTGGCCAAAGTCAAGGCATAGTGTTTGGTAGCTGCTGGGTATTCATTTGTTGCATAGATAGATGAGTTAGTTTGGGACAGTCGTATTATCATTTGACCAAAGTCAGGGGTATGTACGGATGGGTTCAAATTGACAAGATAATGATGGGTAGAACTTGACATGTGACTTATGACATTTTGACCAAAGGCAAGGTCATAAGAGCATGGGGAAAAAACTTATATCGGGAATTTCTAAAGAAACTGAAATTTGCAAAGAGATGCATACCATTTGGAGTTTGATGAATGTTGGTAGCATTCCTTCAACATTATCATACGATGATATTTGGATCCCGATCCTACTGTGAGTATATGCTACTCATCAGGATATTCGTCACTTAAACGATCAATGCTATAAACCAAGTAGGTGTCAAGAAAGGTGTCAGCGGGGTTACGCCCCCAGAGAAAAGAGGTTATTTAATTAAGGAACTTTGCGAAAGCGTTGGAAAACCTCCCTCGAAGTACCGATACCAGCCTGGCTGAACGGTTAAGCAAGTATTGTACAGTGAGAATAGTCCTGGCTAATTCTTCTTTTATGGTTTGAGGAAGGATTCGAGAAACAGTGGGTGCCATCCAGTTTAGATAAATTAAAAGCCATTCTAAACTTGCAAGAGCATCATGCTAAAGAGTTTTCTTCTCTCTCTCCTAATTGCAGCGACCCTGAAAATGACTGGACTTAAGTTACTTTTAGAGAAAAATATACTGACAGGGCCAAACTCTAAAGATTGGCTGCGGAATGTCAAAATGGCCTTGACTTATGACAAATTGGGGTATGTCCTCACCACTACAGCACCTGAAGTCCCAGGTCCCAAATCCAGTAATGCGGATAAGGAAATCCGCAAAACCTGGGATTTAGATTGCGCGAAAGCCAAGTGCATCGTGCTTTCCTCGATGAACAATGAACATCAGAGGAGGCACGAGGATATGGATCTTGAATCCATATTTCTCCATACAAAAGATCTGTATGGGGAGCAATCTCGTATAGCAAGATACGAGACCTCAAAGAAGCTGTTTCAAGCGAGGTTGGCTGTCGGGTCATCGGTAGGAGAACATGTCCTAAAGATGATCGGCTATATAGAAGAGCTCGCAGACCTTGGGACGACTTTGGATAATGAGCTCTATACAGACCTTATTCTCCAGTCCCTCCCTCCCACCTACGCCCAGTTTATTCTGAACTTCAACATTCAAAAAAATGAAGTTGAACTTTCAGAACTCTTTAACATGTTGAGGAGTGCAGAGGGCACCTTGCAGAAGGTAAGGGAAACACCCGCTATGTTTGTTCGCGGTACTTCTTCTTCCGGGTCCAAGGCTAAAACCAAAGGAAGGAAGAATAAGGCCCCCAACAGACCTAGAAGAGGTGTTAGTAAGGTGGCAGGGAAGGGAAAGAAAAAGTTTACGGTACCGGTAGTGGCCCAGGATGAGTGCTTCCATTGTCACAAGAAAGCGCACTGGAAAAAGGATTGCAAGGCATGGAGCGCCAAGAACCAGGAACCGAAGCAAGCTGTGGCTTCGACTTCAGGTGTATTTGTAATTGAGAATTGTCTGTCAATCAACTCTACTTCCTGGGTATTGGATACCGGATCAGGATCTCATATTTGCAATTCATTGCAGGCAATGAGAAACCGTAGAGTGCTGAAGGAAGGTGATATGACCCTGATGGTTGCTAATGGAGCTAGCGTGGGAGCTGTGTCCGTAGGGGATTATCACTTGGGATTGACGAGTGGACACATTTTGGTTTTACATAACTGTTTTTGTGTACCCAGCTTAACGTGTAATATCATATCTGTTTCCTTGTTATCAAATAAAGGTTATGATTTCACGTTTGGAAGTGGTGTTGTTAACATCTACCTTAATCATGGTTTGATTGGGTCCGGTACACTGGATAACGGTATATATGTGTTAAACCAACTCTAAATTTTCAATGTCCAGAACACACTAAAAAGAAAGTCTCCAGATTTAAATAAAGCTTTCTTATGGCATTGTAGACTGGGTCACATCAATGAGAGAAGGTTGACTAAGTTGCATAGAGAAGGATATTTGGACTCGTTTGAATATCAAACTTATGACACTTGTCAATCTTGTCTCAAAGGAAAGATAACAAAGACTCCATTTACTGGACATGGAGTAAGAGCGAGCGAGCTCTTAGGACTCATACACAGCGATGTATGCGGTCCAATGTCTACACATGCAAGAGGTGGTTTTTCCTATTTCATTACTTTCACGGATGATTACTCAAGGTACGGATTCATTTATCTGATGAAACATAAATCCGAGGCTTTTGAGAAATTCCAAGAGTATAAGAATGAAGTAGAAAACCAAACCGGCAAAAGTATCAAGACACTAAGATCTGATCGAGGTGGTGAATACTTGAGTGCCGAGTTCCTAGGTTACCTAAAAGAGAAAGGAATTCTCTCTCAGCTTACTCCTCCATACACTCCATAGCATAACGGTGTATCGGAGAGACGGAATCGAACCCTATTGGATATGGTACGATCCATGATGAGTAATGCTGAGTTACCGCGATCTTTTTGGGGTTATGCGCTAGATTCAGCAGCATATCTTCTGAACAGGGCTCCTACCAAAACTGTGCCTACCACCCCATATCAGATGTGGAGTGGGAAGAAACCCCATCATCAGCATATGAAGATTTAGGGATGTCCAGCTTTTGTTAAGAAGCAGTATGTGGACAAGCTCGAGGCACGATCAGTAAAATGTAAGTTTATTTATTATTTGACCCATATCCTGACATAAGAAGTCCAATAGGAGCAATACTTGAAATAGAGATCCATAAAAAAACACCTATACTGAGATCGGCTAAAACAAGGCGATATCCAAAAGGAATTACTTTGTGGGATATCCAAAGAACTCCAAGGGATATTATTTCTATTACGTAGAGGAACAAAAGGTTTTTGTTTCTCGTAATTCCCATTTTCTGGAATAGCAGTTTTTAGAAAAGGAAATAAGTGGGAGCGAAATAGAACTGGAAGAAATTCCAGAACCACAAACTAATACTGAAAGTTTGGTAGAACAAGTAGTTCAAGAAGAACAGGACATTCCCACACCCCTCCGCAGGAGTAGTAGGCCATCTCATCCGCCTGTGAGATACTACAGTTTTCTCATAGATGGGGATAGAGAGGATTGCATCATAGATGATGATGAACCTACTCGCTTCCAGCAGGCCATCCAGAGCGGCGACTCGGTATGATGGCTAGATGCAATGTGGACCGAAATGGAGTCCATGTACACCAACAAAGTATGGACTTTGGACTTTGCTCCAGATGGGGTAAAACCTATAGGATGCAAATGGATCTTCAAGAAAAAGATTGGTGTAAATGGACAGGTGGAAACCTATAAGGCTAGACTTGTTGCAAAGGGTTTTCGTCAAAGACCTGGTTTGGACTATGACGAAACTTTTTCTCCAGTGGCTATGCTCAAATCCATTCGGGTCCTTCTTGCTATTGCTGCCTTCCATGATTATGAAATCTGACAGATGGACATAAAGACGGCTTTTCTGAATAGAAATTTAGAAGAGTGCGTCTATATGGATCAGCCAGAGGGTTTCAATCAGAGTGGGAGCAGCGAGAAAGTATGCAAGTTGCTTAAGTCCATTTATGGACTAAAGCAGGCATCACGGAGTTGGAACATCTGTTTTGATGAAACAGTCAAAGAATATGACTTTATCAAAAATCCAGATGAACCGTGCATATATAGTAAAGTTGTAGCAAGAACTGTCGTATTCCTCATCTTGTACGTGGATGACATTCTATTGATAGGAAATGACATTCCTATGCTACAATCTGTCAAAGGATTCTTGTCACACAGGTTCTCCATGAAAGACCTGGGTGATGCCTCTTACATTCTGGGGATCCGGATCTATCGTGATATATCCAAGTGGATGTTGGGACTTTCGCAGTCCAGGTATATCGACACTGTACTGAAAAGATTCAGTATGGAAGAATCTAAGCGCGGTAATCTACCGGCTTGTCATGGAATCACCCTATCCAAAGAGATGTCTCCCAAGACTGATTTGGAAAGGGAACGCATGTCTATTATACCCTACGCTTCTACGGTAGGCTCTATAATGTATGCGATGTTGTGCACCAGACCAGATGTAGCTTACGCACTGAGCGTGGTAAGCCGGTATTAGTCAGACCCAGGGGAGAAGCACTGGATAGCAGTAAAGAACATTCTCAAGTACCTGAGGAGGACTAAGGAGATGTTCTTGGTTTACGGCGGAAAAGACCTCAGGTTGGAGGCCTTTGCTGATTCCAGCTTCCAGAGTGATAAGGACGATTCCAAGTCCATGTCAGGTTATGTCTTTACCCTCAATGGAGGGGCGATGTGCTGGAAGAGCTCCAAGCAGGACACCGCTGCTGACTCGACGATGGAAGCGGAGTATATTGCTGCTTGCGATACCGCAAAAGAAGCAGTCTGGATGAAGAAGTTCCTAACAGAACTTCAGGTGGTTCCTACCATTGTTGATTCAATACCTCTGTATTGCGACAACAACGGAGCTATAGCTTTAGCGAAGGAACCAAGGTCCCATCAAAAGTCCAGACACATCTTAAGGCGGTATCACCTGATCAGGGAGATCATTGATCGTCAGGAGATCGAGGTTCGGAGAGTTGCTACTGAAGAGAACATTGCTGATCCATTCATAAAGGCCCTACCTCAGATTCAGTTCGAGAGGCTACTCGAGATCATCGGTCTTCGATATGCCAGTACATGGCCCTAGTGCAAGTGGGAGATTGTTAGTGTATATGCGTTAGGGGCCATTATTGTATCATACTAGTTTGTATATTACTTAATGGAAGCTTGGGATATTCACATGTATATAACAGTCTTGCTAAACATGGTAGTATGCTACTTGGTTTTTCTATCTTAATATGTGAGTATACGTATTGATAGAGCTCTTAGGATCTTGCTTGACTACCAGCGTTGTGATGGCAGTCACACTAGTGGGGGCTGGGTAGTCTACAAGCGCATCCTTATTCAGGTCCCTAGTCGTAGGATTATCGAGACAGGGCATCGATACTCCGAAGTAGACTAGTGTGTGTAGGGTTCCTAGGCACACTAAAGAGGTCTCACAAGGCATTAACCATGCCAAATTTAAATTTTACAGGTGCAGAGAAACCCTAATGCGAGATCGTAAACTAGAGGATAGGCCAAACATCAAGCAAGTTAACATCTTAACTACTAAGTGAACGGAAATACAACCTTTTTAGATCCGGTCCTCCACTTCCTTGGCTCCGTGTTGACGTCCCTCCGCTGCGATCATCGGATCCCGAACTCTAGCGATGGTTTCGTCGAAGAAATGATCAGGCTAGGTCGTCGACTTCGATGCCGAAGATGATCTACGTCGAGGCAACTCAAGATCAAGCTCCAACTTCACCAAGTCATGAAACTTGTGAAGAAAACACCCTATACTACATGGCAAGTGGTAGAGGATGAAGAAATAGGAAGTGGGTTCACTTTGGATTTGGATTTCTCATTTAGAATCATCACTTGATTATTTCTAGCAAGGGTTTTCTTTTTCTCTCTTGAAAAAGAAGAAGAAGAAGAAGAAAAATGAATTAATTCCAAAAAAGAAAATGAAGTGATGGTTATCATTTTGCAATCATGGTTAAGTGTAGAGAATAAACTAGGGTTTAGTTAAATGGTTAGGTTAAAGGAAAGAAACAAAATGGTTACTTCTTCAAAGCTTCATGAAGCTTCAACAAAAGACAAAGCAAGCTACCATTTCATTTTCCTTTGCCAAAATGAATAAAGAGAATAAATAAATAAGTAAATCAAAACCCTAACCATTAACATAACCATGGTTTAATCATACACACCCAAGTTTACATGTATCATCAAACATGATACAAACTAGTGCACAAAACTATATCATATATACAATGTGCACATCAAGTGAGAAAATCCATCTTAAGTGAACAAATACTAGTTAATGCAAAGTAATATATCAAATATATAATTATACATTAAATCATTAAATCAACACTTGATTTAACGATCCGGTCATATCGCATATGACCGACTAATATCCAATGTATCGACTTATCGAATCAATCCTTGATTCGATAACTAGGTTATATCGCATACAACCAATCGATACATTCATCACGATAATAGAATACGGTATCACATACACGCATTATTCTCGGTCCCGCACATATCTCATATGCGCTCCTATTTCATTTCGCTTGAGCCAGGAAACCTCTGTGTAGGACTCTAAAGACTCGTCAATACGCCAGCAGCAGGTGATGATCATATCAAACACCCACAAGCCGCAAGCGGTCTGCTAAACGTAACAGCCACCCGGGTATTGAGCGATCAGAAGATCGACGAGCAAGCCCGCTCACACTCCTGTGAATCCAACCAGTAACACTTACCGTACAGTCCGGTCTAGTCGTCTGATATGTCGCATATCTTGCCTAGGGGTGGTAAACGTCAGACCCCAATAGCTCGATAAGTCGTGTCGATATGAGGTCTATAACAGTTCGAGAAACTACTGGTAACACTTACCAGTAAATCTCAGCAACCCTGGCCAGGGATTTCCGTTTATAGCCAATCGAACACAGCGCAACATCAACCCCCTATACCGGGAGAGACGAATCCCCTCTTATCACTCATTGCCTCCATGTGATTCGGGATTGTACCCAAAAACCACCGTTTTGCACGCCCTCTTGGACGTGGTAAGGTGGAAATCAAAGCACAGTGGGAATCACACAAGACTCTATGACGATCTCGGGTCACCAGACTACTCTGTACCAGTGTCACCAGAGAACTACCATCTGACGTAAGGTATAATACCATCTGGGAGTTCTCGGCGAGTCCGTCCAGTGTACCCAGTCTCCACTGAGCACCCGTATATCATCTCTGATGTCAAACACCAATGGATATGGGATCATCCATCGCCCATCTGTATGGGTCGAGAAGGTATACGCTAGTCTACTCTGGTATATCGATGCCCTGTCTCGATACACCCACGACTAGGGACCTTGAAGGATGTACTTATGGACTACCATGTCCCCACTAGTATGATCCGCATCATAGTCCAGGTAGTCAAGTACACATCCTAAGGGCTTTACCAACATGTAACAGAGAGACAATCAGTGTACACATTACGGTAAAGAGTAACCAGATAGCATACTATCATGTCGAGCAAGAAAGTCCTCCCTATATATGTCCAAGCATCCACTACAATATACATCCTATGTATAGTAATAGCCTCTAGGGCATACATATAACTAACAATCTCCCACTTGCACTAGGGCCATCTGATAGCAGTGGTTGTAGTATCTCATACTCAACCATCCCATAAAAATCTCTCTCTTGGAAAAGGCCTTTGTGAGTCGATCCACCGTGTTGTCCTCTGAGTCTACTCTCCTAACCTCGATCACCCTGGAGATCAACCATCCCCATGATCAGGTGATACTGCCTTAGAATATTTCTGGATCACTGATGGGACCGGGGTTCCCGGGCCAAAGCCACACTTCCATTGTCACACAATGGTAGGAACCTAGTTCATCTCATGAACCAATATACACCCAAACAGCCTCTTTGGTAGCATCTTAAGTAGCGATGTATCCTGCCTTTATCGTCTAGTAAGCCACGGTATTTAGCTTGGAACTCTTCCAACATACCGTCCCTCCACTGAAGGTAAAGACAATGCCTGTGACTGACATTCAGTCGTCCTTATCACCCTGGAACACTTCCAGTGATTCTCCCCAGGATCAATTGATACCATCTCACTTCAACTAGTGAGAATCCTAACATCCATTTAGATCTATCTCATAGATCCAAAACCCAGGATTTAGTAGGTATCACTTTGATCCTTTGTGGAGAATCATTGTGATAAGCGGAGATTGATCGAGCGTAGCATAGTAAACTCCTTCCCTATCAAGAGTATGTCATCCACGTACTCTACGAGGATCACCACCATACTCCCTACTACCCTTTTGTTTATACAAGGTTCATCTACCATTTTGATGATGTCAAACTCTTTGACTACTACATCAAAACAGACGTTCCAACTCCGCGATGCCTGCTTTATCCTATAAAGCAACTTGTGCACGTTTCCGCTACTCCCACTGTCTACGAAGCCCTCTGGCTGTGTACTTATAGACGCCTTCTTCTAAAACATTACTTAGAAAAGCTGTCATGACACCCAACCGCCAGATTTCATAGTCATGGTATGTAGCCGTGGCAAGTAGGATCCGGATGGACTTAAGCATAGCTACTGGAAAAGGTTTCATTATTTTCCACGCCTGGTCGATGACGAAAACCTTTAACAAGTCTAGCTTCGAAAGTCTGAACCTTTCCATGTACACCAAGTAATCTTCTCAAGATATACTTGCTCCTGACGGGGATTTGACCCTTCAGATATAGCAACCAAAGTCCATACTTTGTTGGTGTATAAGGATTCCATCTCAGATCGCTAAGCATCCAGCTATTCTTACAGAGTCCCACTCCTGATGGCCAGCTCGAAACTAGTTGGGTCATCATCTCATGATGCAATCCTCGCTCCCACTGTCATCGAGAAACCGAAGTATCTCTTAAGCGGATGAGGAACCCTACCAGATCGGCGGAGAGGCTGAGGTTCGTTGGAATCTACTGAATCCTTTGGTTCTATCAAATCATCAGCTGCAGTTTGTATAGCTGGAACATTTCCAGTTCTACATAACAGATCATGCCTCGAGCTTGTCCGGATTTTGCTTTTCAGACATAGGCTGGACAACCCTAAATCTTAACTAACTTAAGATATGGGCTCTTCCCTTTCCATATCACATATGAAGTTGTAGGCAACTGATTTGATTTGAACCCTATTCAATAGGTATCCAGCTTCTCAAGTTCATAAATCCCAAAAGGAAAAAGGAAACTCAGTAGTACTCATCATAGAGCACACCATATCACATAGGGTGCTATTGCTCCGCCCCGATATACCATCGTGCTATGGTGTATACGGAGGAGTAATGCTGAGAGAGAATCTCATTCTCCTTTAGAATAGTCCAGGAATTCCATGCACAAGTATTCTCCTCCCTGATCTCATCATAAGACATAATACTTATACCCGTATTTTGGTTCTCTACTTCTAACTTATATTCTGTGAATATCTCAAAAGGTTCAGACTTGTGTTTCAACAGGAACATATGTCTGAATCTAAAGAGATCATCAGAGAATGTAATGAAGTACAAAGAACCGGTCCTGGCATGTCTAGACAGGGGACCTACATACATCAACATATATCATCCCAAGAAATCACTAACTCTTTCTCTGCTTCCAATAAACAGAGCTGTGGTCATCTTATCTTTGTGACATGACCGGCAAGTTTTCACAAGATGTAAATTCAAACAGATTTAAAAATGCATCTATGTGCAACTTAGCAAGTCGGGTCGCATTGATATGACCTAGTCTACTATACCTTAAGAAGGAATCATTCATTTCTGAACTCTTCCTCTTGTGTGTGTTCTGTATACTAAGAACTGTAGTTTGATTTAGAACATCAATGCTTTTAGATAACTTGCCTGAACCGATCAACTTTTGATATAGGAAATGTTCAAAACATTATCCAACAATACAAAATTTTATCAGTTCTTTACTAGTAAAGAGACTGATATGATTTTGTATATCAGGTTCGGTATCTAATAACATTCGTTCAGAATCAATGTATTGGTAATACAGGGTGACAGTGACCAACAGACTTGGCTGCAACACTTGCACCGTTTTCTGCCTCATGAAACTTATCACCCGTTCTCAGTTCTCTACCTTTCTGTAGCCCTATGTAACAGATTCCATATATGGGATCCTGATCCGGTATCAGATACCCAGGACGCAGAGGATACTGAGAAACAGTTCTGTGTAACGAGCACACCCGAAGATGATGCATCAACATGCACTCTCTTCGTTTGGGTGGCACGGGAAATCTGGTATTCCCTAATTTCCTGCTCTGTCTTATAACAATTATAAGTTGGAGCGGGACCAACGTTCCCCAGCTCAGTATAACAAGCCGGTTCGGTCAATACATCCGTATTATTATCTTGATTAAGGCGTGACATGGTCGCTACCTGGAGAGAGAGAAAGAAGAAAACACTCTGCGTGCGCTCTTGCAAGATCAGATTGGTTATTATTTTATCTAATCAGGATGGCTCCCACTGTTTCTATCAAATCTTCCTTCAAACCCTAAAAGGAATAACTGGCCGGGATTAATTACACGCTACAAGTTTGCCAATCTTTCAGCCAGGCCAGTGTCGGTACTTTGAGGGAGGTTCCCCGTGCTTCCGCACGGACCTAATTACAGTAAACCTCATTTTTCTATAGGCGTAACCCCGTTAACACCTTTCTAGACACCTACTTGATCGGTTAATTGTAATGTATAAAACTCTCCCAGGAGTAACTCTTACTCGCAGCAGCTGGTATCGGGATCCAACTATCTCATAGAAGGTATGCAATCTCATTGCAAATTTCAACACTTGAAATTCCCGATAATATTTTGCCCCAAACGATCTATGACCTTGACAAGGTCAACAAACCATAGACCGTAAGTCAAGTTCAACCCGTCATTTCTTGATTGAATTAAACCCACCCGCACGACCCTTGACAAGGTCAACAAAGCCGTACGACTACCCTAACCCAATCTGCATCATATGCATAAGCAGATAAATACTGGTCAGCTACCGCACACTGCGTCTTGACAAGGTCAACAAACGCAACATGAATACTAAGCAGGACTTATCTGAAATGACGGAGGGCTACGACAGGTTTTTCTGAAAACCTATTGCGTAATGAACTTGATATCGTCGCAGAATCAAATGATTTTAAAATGGAGTGTTTTTTAGGCTTTTCTAGTTTTGCTAAAGGGGTCACTCTCGGTGAAGGGATCGTCGGCCCTTTCCTCATCGAATGAGGTGCGGGATATATCATATATATCACTGTGCAAAGCAAAAACTATAGAAGCAATCAAAGGACAAACCGAGGGTTGTAGCATCTGCCAGTTATTGCTAAAGGAGTCACTCCCGGTGAAGGGATCTCGGTCCTTTCCTTATCGAATAAGGTGCAGGATGTTCTACAAGGAACACCGCGATGCAAAGCAAGAACTGTAGCTACCTGTTTTTGAAAATTCGATTCCACAACATCTTTAGGTTTCTTTTATTTCATTAATCTCATTAATGAAGTCCCGTCATTTAAGACACCTAAACATCACAGATAAATACGACATACACTTATGCCATCCGCATTCGCCTCGATGTCCCCTCGTGCACCGTTAGGTTAGGTAACTAACGACAGAGCGGGGCAGGGCTAGCGCGAGTGCAAAACATAAGTAACGTCTATATAATATATCATATATACTATATACAGTATCTATCACAGAACATATCACATGATCACATCGCAGATAACGCAGCAGAAGAAACATATGATATATTGTATTACATTATCTAATATTGGCTCGCTTTATTATTTCATTTTCTCACCGGATTAATACATTGATATATATGCGATATATGTTAAATGTATTATTTTCTTTTGTTGCAAATATATAATATATATGTGATATATATTATTGTGACATGATATGATTTATTATAAAACATGTTTAAGGATGATAAAAAGGGATTAGGGTTTGATTAGGGTTAGCTTCTTCTTGTTCATTCTAGAAGGATTCTATTTTGTCTTGGTTAAGATATTATGGTTGATACTTATCCTTAACCTAACTAAACCCTAACTCTAGTTTATTCTCTACAAGTTTTAACCTATCATCCTTGACCATGGTTCTATAATCAATCATATACACTTGACTACTATTCATCACAAAAGGATTATTCTTTCATTCTTCATCTTCTTCTCTCTTTGGTTTTTTAAAGAGAGAGCTCACTAGAAATTCCTTATGTGATGATTTATTGTGAGAAAGTGAAATAAAAAGATAGCATAAATACTACTCCATCATCCTCATCTAATCTAGCCCATTAGATTAGGGTGTTCATCTCTTTAGAGTGAGAAAGCTTGGGTTATAGCAACTTCGACGTACTGTAGGGTTCCTAGGCACACTAAAAAGGTCTCACAAGACATCAACCATGCCAAATTCATATTTTACAGGTGCCGAGAAACCCTAATGCGAGATCGTAAACTAGAAGATAGGCGAAACATCAAGCAAGTTAACATTTTAACTACTAAGTGAACGGAAATACAACCTTTGTAGATCCGGTCCTCCACTTCCTTGGCTCCGTGTTGACGTCCCTCCGCTGCAATCATCGGATCCCGGACTCTAGCGATGGTTTCGTCGAAGAAATGGTCGGGCTAGGTCGTCGACTTCGATGCCGAAGATGATCTACGTCGAGGCAACTCAAGATCAAGCTCCAACTTCACCAAGTCATGAAACTTGTGAAGAAAACACCCTATTCAAAGGGCAGTTCAAGACGGTCACATAATCGAGTTAAGGTTTGTTGTCTTCTAGAGGGTCCATCGCGTTACTTGCACTACTTAGAACGTTTTAAAACTACGGAAAAATCCAACACTTAGAAATTTTCCGGCAGGGGAAAAATTGGGTATTTATATCCGGTCGAACTTTTTAACATATTCAAAAATTATCCGGAAAACACATAGACGAAATTAAATAAACCGATCGAATCATCGAATCCCTAATACAACCCAGAAAACTCAACTCTTGAGTAGAAGTTAAAAATTCCCAGAAAATACAGCACAAAAATATAGGAATTACTGTGCAATTTTCAAAACCTGATGTGACTACTTGGCCGCGGAACCGCCGCACGAGCTATGCTCTTGCCGCGGTTCCGCCGCGACTTAGTCGAATTAGCAACTCGAATTTCACAGTAACTCCTAAAAACGCCTGCTGATTTTTCTGCATATTTTTAATTCACAAAAATCCCAGTTTTGGAAAAATGTACAGAGAAGGGTTTCGGATTAGGGTTTCGGGTTTGATCGGGTTTCTAACATCGTCTACGCATCGCCTAAGGCTCTAGCTATGCTCTGATACCACTGTAGGGGCAAGTTACATAAGGATGGTTATTTGAATTCGTTCGAATTATCATCTTATGATACTTGCCCCTACAGTGTGTACGCTTCTCATCCCAGTTGGGGAGATGATTTGTCCCACAGCCATCAGTACGTCGTACTGGAGATAATATGCAGGTGCTCGTTAGGTTACGGGTACACCGGACAGGACTCACAGGGAACTGTTGGTTGGTTTTATACCAGTCGTCAGTGAACAGTTCCCAGGTGACATGAGTACAGCATAGTCCGCAGACTTGACACTTCTACTTCGCCTCAAGTGTGTCCCATTGTTCTTAGATTGCTACCCTACCACGGATCAAAGGAGTCGTGCAAACAGGTAGCAGTTGGGTGCAGTCCCGAGCACTTGGAGGCAGTGGCGGTTAGACAGGATTCGTCTCTCCCGGTATTGGGGGTTGATATCGCGCTGTGTCAGAGAGCCATTACGCAAAGTCCCTGGCCAGGGCAAGCGAGATTTGCTGGTAGGTTCCAGTAGTTTCTCAGGGTGTAATGGGCTTCACTCCGACACGACTTATACCGCTATTAGGAGACTGACACTTGCCGCCCCCTAGGCCCGATATGCGATAGTCTTAGACAAACAGACCGGACTGTACGGAGATTGTCACATCAAACTCAGTAGGAGTTCGGATGGGTTTCCTCATCGGCCTTCTTATCGACATCTACCTGGGGACCGTTACGTATAGCTAGTGCCGCTTGCGGTCTGTGGTTAAACCCACTGCCAGCGTAGTAGTCGAGTCTCTAGAGTCCCACGCAGAGAATTTCCCTACTCCAGGCGAAACGATATAGAGGTCGTATGGTTTTACGACAAGGGTTCGGACGCATACGTGTGTTTACGCACGTACGACTTTCGGACAGTTTTTACTAGTCGGCTTTGGTTTAAGCCAGTTTCTAGTATCCGGTTAATTGGATTTAAACAGTCTAATGTTTTTCCGTGTTTTCACGGATAGGAGGGGCGTTCTCGTAATTGCACGAGAAGCTTCTAGAAGATGGTGACTTGGGGGTTAAGGTGGCATATGCATTAAATGGGATTAGTGAGTCATATGAGTGATTCATCCATGTCATTAATGCATCATAAATGCTTAATGACTCATGGAGATGAATCACCCTTTGATATTTATCAAGCATAGTTGTAAATCCTTTATTTTCTATTATTGGATAAATGATAATGCTTGATATATATTATGATACATCATTATCTCATCTCATTCTCTTGCTCACTTTCTCTCTCCTCAAGCTCTCCCTCTTCAAACCCTAATCCTCCCCTCTCATGTGTTGAGTACAAGGATTAGATTAGACTACTTAATCATTAACCATTCTCTATATCACCTAGGTTGCTTAGATTAGCGATTTAAGAAACCTAGTTACCTCTAGTTTGAGGTGAAGCTTGTAGTAAAGCTCTCGGGTGGATCTTCTACTACTTAGAGAAGGCCGGAGAGGACGTGGAGAACGACAAGACGAAGGACTCGGATCTTTAGGTATAATCACTTTTCATAGTAGTTGTAAACTCCTATGTTTATTGTTAGTTATTGTTTATGCAAAGATTCTCGGTTAGTCGATGTTTACGCCTAAAACAAGATCGTTTTTCATTATTCCGCCTCCCCGCAAGTCGTGGGGTGTTCTACATCGACTTACACCTGTCACCGTCCTCGAGGCTACCGGAGTACCTCTCGGGTGCCTGAGGTTACCCACCTTATCTGCGGAGTGGCTAATGGAATGTCAAACCAGATCGAATCTTTAAGTTCTTATCAAATTTTCAGTAATCGTTTGCGGTTCTGGAATCACTTCCAGTTCTACCATACTCCCACTACTATTTTCTGAAAAAATCCATTTTTATTAAAACTGTGGCGAGTCTAGAACAATATCACTATTGATCTTCCAGATGGTAGAAAATCAACCCTCGTCATGGCCCGGGTCAACCCACAAACAGCCATTACAGAAACGTGCCTTGAGTTATCCGGAGTCTGGTTTTAAGCATAAGCCGGACAACTCCCCGTACCTTAACATCGTTAAGATATGAACTGTTCTATATCCAATATAGAAACAGAGGAACTAATTTAATTGAACCAGATTCAAATCATGCAGCTGTCTCCAGTACATGTCAACTAAATGGAGAGAGACAGATCAGCATTACTCAACTTAGGAGTACTTCTTATTATGAGTAACCTGAAAGAGAAGCAAGTTCTCTTAATCATTACTATCAACTGAATAGCCTACACAAGTATCTGCATCTTCGATTACCTTGAAGAATCCCGATACTTGCAACACCTGGTTCTCTACTTTATTCATATACCTATAACTTCTCAAAACTCAGACCTTGCATTTCTACGAAATACATGTCTAAGAACTAGAGAAGTCACAAGTAAACAGAATACGGTCCGAGCACCAACCCCTCTGTCCTCATGGACACTGGACAACATACAATACTCTGTATAAGTCCCCTGAGTCTAATAACTCATTCCCTGTGTGTCGTAGGTTGAAAACTGTACTTATGGTTAAGAAGAATTACACCGCTGTTTTAATGCTCCTTACCTAACCATCCACTGATATAGGTAAATGTCATGGACATAATTTCAAAAAGTTATATCTCACTCTATAAAAATAGACGTACAGATATATCAATTTGAAATTGATGCATAGCAACGGATATTCAAAACCAAATATTTGCCGTCCGGCAAACAACCCAGGTGACTTCCTCAAATATCACCAATTACAACGAATTCCGATATAATGAGGATGATCACCTAATTCCCAATAACTTACCCCCACCCATCATCTGTAAAACCATACAGATGTGAGAATCATACTTAGTAAATACATACCCTGGAGCAAGGGCTAATTGGGAAATCAGTTTTCTTTTAACAGTACACAGTGAAACTGAAACATTGAAATGTTTCGATGGGGTATCCGGGTATTCCTAGTAATGCCTCTTCCATTATCCAGATTCACAACTGTAACCGTATATTTCTATGCCATCTCTCCAAATCCCTTCATATGTCTTTAGTCATTACCTTCTGTACACCCCTTTAGGCCAAATGGTTTTCTTCCTTCCCTACCGTTCGGCACCAGCCTATGGTTTGGAAGAAGACTATCCAATAAGCATAATGGGTGTAGTGTCCTAATCCTAGGAACACTCGCAATGCGAGAGAAGGTGAAGATAAAAGACAACCAAATAAACCTTATTCCTATTTCTCCTGAACCAGAATCCATCCCCGAACTGGAACAAGTTCCTTTTGAGTTCGTATATAACCATACGATGGAGTATCCAATAAACTGTGGATCTTCGTAATGATACGGAGTGTCCTGGAGAAATACAAAGGTGAAGTGGGAGTGGTAATAAAATACTTGGTTTGGTCGTGAATAGCAGTCGCAATTTACTTTGCCCTCTTACTAATCCCTTTATTTGTCTTTACTTAATACCTTCTGTACACCATCGTTAGGCTAATTGGTTTTCTTCATTCCCTACCGGTCGACACCTGCCTATGGTTTGGAAGAAGACTATCCAATTTGCGTAATGGGTGTACTGCCCTAATCCAAGGAGCACTCGCAACCTGAGAGAAGGTCAGAGGAAAAGACAACTGAATGGTCTTATTCGTTTTCTCCAGAACCGGAAACCATCCTCGAATAAATTCCTTCGAGTTCGTATATAACCATACGATGGTTTTATCCAATGGAAGTGGACGTTCGTAGTAATACGGGGTGTCCTGGAGAAAAGGGTAAAAGTAGGAGTGGCAATGAGGTATGCAACTCTGACAATCCAAAAGCCAGTGTTTAAGAAGGTTCGGTTGATCTTGGTCACTGAGTCATAGTCAAAGGTCGGGTCATGGTCACTGCCAAAGAGAGAGAAAAGAAACACTCAGCGTGCACTCTAACCTAGATCAGAATGGTTACCAATTTATCTAATCAGGAAACCTCCCACTGTACCGTCAAATTCTCCTCCAAACCTGAAAGAAGAATTAGTCGGGATCACCCGAGGAGTAAACCAACTCATCAGTGGGAATCGGGATCCAACTATCATCGCATGATAACGTGACGGAATCCGCTCACGTTATCACACTCCAGAAGGTATGCGCATATCTGGCAAGTTTCAGTTTCTTTAGAAACTCCCGATGTGATTTTTGCCCCATGCTCTTATGATCTTGACTAAGGCCAATAAATCATAAGTCACATGTCAAGTTCTACCCGTCATTGTCCAGGTTAATTTAAACCCACCCGTACAAACCCTTGACTAGGGCCAACAAGGCTATACGACTGTCCCAAACCAACGCATCTATCTATGCAGCAGAAAGGTAACAAGCAGCTACCATACACTATGCCTTGACTAAGGCCAATAAACATAGCATGAATACTACGTGCTACCCGTCTGAAATGACGGAGGGCTACGAATGGTTTTTGGCGAAAAACCTTTAACGTAATGAACTTGATATCGTTGAAGGAACCGGATAGCTTTATAAAAATATAGTGACGAAAACCTTTGCTAAAGAGGTCACTCCCGGTGAAGCGATCTCGGCTCTTTCCCCGTAGAATGAGGTGCAGGATATTCTAACTGAATACCATGATGCAAAGCAAAAAGTAATCGACTATAGTGAAGTTATTACCCTGACGCAAACTTCTGTCCAAGGGGTCACTCCCGGTGAAGGGATCTCGGCCCTTGCCTCGTCGACTGAGGTGCAGGATATTCCAACTGAATATCACTGTGCTAAACAAAAGAGAACGCCCTTGCAATAACAGCTTTTTAAAAATTGTTCCAACAACATCAGAATAGGTTTGTTTAGCTTGCATTGATCCGAATCAACGCAGTCCCATCAATTGATCACACCAATAAAGAACGAAAATAATGATGTACGTATATGAAATCCGCATTCGCCACTGGGTCCCGTCATTACCCATTAGGTTACTTAACTAACGACAGAGCGGGGACTGGACTAGCGCGGATGCAAAACATATACAACATCTACTAGTATATATATCAATATATAATATTCGCTCAAGGCATGATAAAAATGCAACATCACAGAAATGTAATAAGCATCACAGAACAATACAGATATCTGGGATCCCCGGGTTTCATAGAGCCGCTACTGAAACCCGACGTTCCCCTGGTCCTGTGGATAGCCTGTGCAATGAAATCCTAAACCCCTACGGGCGCGGCAAGTTACCCGCCAAAACCTGAAGCGAGGCAGCCCCCTTCAACAACATGAATGGACCACCCAGCACTTCACGGAATCCGGTAACTTGTGCACCCCTCCTTGGGTCAACCTGTATCCCCTACGAGTGCGGCGAATATCCCGCCAATTCTAGAGTGAAGCCCCCTCCGTCTCAACACCATGAGATGCGGGCCCGTTGCCCTCTAGAACCCGGCTATCCGTGCACCCCACCTTGGGATAATCCTAGTACAGAAAGTAAAATATACATACAAAGGGTACATCGACCTCAGCCCGGTCGTGCCCCAAAAGAATAATATACAAACAGGCAGTGACGGCAGTCCACATGTCGGACGCTCGCCCCGCAATATCAAATGTACATGAAAATACCAAAACTGTACTAACATTGCATCCAGGCTATCCCCCATGACCAATCCGCAACATCACAGCACAACACAGAACATCAACGTGAATGTCACGTTCGGAAATCCGTCTAAAAGGGCTATAGCAGTTAGACAGGATTTACCGATTAAATGACATTCACGGTCGCAGATATAATGTAAATACTGTGAACTAACATGTTTAAAATTTTCGATCGACTGAATTTTCCGAAGTGGGCCCCAAGCACAACTGTAGCACTCAAAAACATCTGGGACCAAAAAGAATATACCAGAAACCCTATTTCCATGTCAGAGAGCCACTGTAAAAATTTGATGCAGTGAAGCCAATATTCGGCGGCGGATCCGCGGCCAAAACGTGGTTTTGGCCGCTGATCCGCCGCACTACAGTAACTTCAGCCTACCAAATTTTCACAAAATGCATAAAAAACCCTGCACGTAATTTTAAAATATACCAAATAATTTTTAGAGCACTGTAAAAATTCGACAGAAACATGACATGGAAACGCGGTTTTTGGAAAATCAGTTCGATCGAACTTGTAAACACGTTAGAGCAAGCTAGACTAGGTTAATGGCGTGGCTCTGATACCAGTGTAAGTGCACGGCGGCGCCCCGGCCGTCAATCCGAGGCCAAAATGCAGTAACGATACTTTTACGAAACTTGTAAACCGGCACCACCGCGCACTATAAAACCCGGATCGGGCCATTAACCTAATGCTAGCTAACTAGAGAAGGAGTAGAGAGATATACCGAGCGATCCGTGTCCTTCGGTCTTCTCGTCGTCGTCCCGATCCCCCCGCGGAATCTCCGGTCTTCATCTCCTCGTCGGAAGGGAACCACATCGTCGTGTTCTTTTACGGGCTCCCACCTCTGAACCGAGGCAACTCGGGCACGAAGTTGGCGATTCGACGTGTCCAAGAATTCTGTAGATGAAGTGTAGAAAGCTTTGTCTCATTGGGGTATGAAGTTGCCTTTTTGGTGGAGGAATGAGATATAAGCTTTTTGAGATGAACTTAGGGAATTTTGTAGGCATGAAGAGAACAAGAATCCATCTCCAAAATTTTGGCAGCCCCTCTCCAAGAATTGGCCGGCCCAAGCTCAAACAATGAGAGGAGGGAGTGAGTGGATCAATAATAATGCAAGAGAGAGAAAAGGTGATGATGATGGAATATCATTACAACAAAGTCCATACTCCTCCTCATCACTCAACCCATCATATCTCCAAAAGTCAAGCAATCATAAATAAAGAAGTCAAATGAAGGTAGAATCATCATAAAGCAACAATTTCCAAAGACCACCCTCCACAATGCCAATTTGCACATTTGCAAATAAGCCCTCCTCCACCAATTTTCAGCCAAAGAAAGATACAAAGGAAAATGGCCGAAACGGAATGCAAACTGGCAACTTCAAAAAACCGATCCCGTAATAAATTACAGGAAAACCCCACAACTGTATATACATACCCGCATTTGTATTCCGACCGAATACAAATGCAATGAGACAAAATATACACTGTACTATACTAGGATCTGGCTTAAACCAAAGCCCGCTAGTATTATCCGTCCGATCATGATCCGTGCAATACCGCACGTATCTGATCGAACCCTGCCATATCTCCATACGGCCTCTACAGTGTTTCGCCCGAAACTTGAGAAACGGTCTGTGGGGGACTCTAAAGACTCGTCAATACTTTGGCTGTGGATTTAACCTCTAGCACGTCAGAGGTATTAGCCATACGTAATGGGCTACCAGGTATTGACCAAAAGGGAGGTCGATGAGCGAACTCATCCTGACACCCTACTGAGCCTGTCAGTGACAATATCCGTACAGTCCGGTCCGTTCGTCTATGAGCATCACATGGCGGGCCTAGGGGGTTGGTAAAAGTCAGACCCCCAAAAGCGGTACAAGTCGTGTCGGAGTGTAGCCCAGAACACCCTGAGATACTACTGGAATACCTACCAGTAAATCTCCTGCCTTGGCCAAGGACTTCGTGTAATGGCTCTCCTAGACACAGCGCGACCTCACCCCCAATACCGGGAGAGACGAACCCCTGCAGATCCACTCACTGCCTCCATGTGGCTCGGGACTGTACCCAACTAAAACCTGTTTGCACGTCTCCTTTGAGCGTGGTAGGGTAGTAATCAAAGTACAATGGGAACTCACACGAGACAAATGACGATCTCAGGTCGATGAACTAACCTGTACATATGTCACCTGGGAACTGCTATCTGACGTCTGGTATAAGACCAACTAGCATGTTCCCGGCGAGTCCTGTCCGGTGTACTCATAACCCAATGAGCACCTGTATACATCTTAAGTGAACCAACTGACACCAGTGGCTTGTGAGACCGGCCACCGCCCCTCGTCAGGGTCTCGACTGTATACACTAGTCTACTCTGGAGTATCGATGCCCTGTCTCGAGACTCCCACGACTAGGGACCTTTTAAGGATGTGCTTATAGACCCTAGCTCCCACGTATGTGATCGCCATCATACTGCTGGCCGTCAAGAAAGAATCCTAAGGGCTCTATCAACGCGCAATAGTGACTTGTAAGGTCACCTAAAGCAGTACACGATGATAAAGATAAACCAGATAGCATACTATCATCTTGAGTAAGACTGTCCTACCGGCATAGGTCCTCCATCAATCATTGCAATCACGTGCCTGTGATCCAATAATTGACTCTGAGGGCACTATCTCCAACATCCTGCACCTTATTCGATGAGGAAAGAGCCGAGATCCTATCACCGGGAGTGACCTCTTTAGCAAAACTAGCAGATGCTACAACACTCGGTTTGTCTTTTGATTGCTTTTGGAGTTTTGCTTTGCATAGTGATATATATGATATATCCTGCACCTTATTCAATGAGGAAAGAGCCGAGATCCCTTCAACGGGAATGACCTCTTTAGCAAAACTAGTGAAAGCCTAAAAAACACTCCTTTTCAAAATTTCACTCGATTCTACAACAATATCAAGTTCATTACGCGATAGGTTTTCAGAAAAACCTGTCGTAGCCCTCCGTCATTTCAGATAAGTCCTACTTAGTATTCGTGCTACGTTTGTTAGCATGCGTCAAGGCGTAGTGTGCGGTAGCTAACTAGTATTTATCTGCTTATGCATATGATGCAGATTGGAGTAGGGTAGTCGCGCGACTTTGTTGGCCTGCATCAAGGGTCGTGCGGGTGGGTTTAATTCAATCAAGAAATGACGGGTTGAACTTGACTAGCGCACTATGGTTTGTTGGCCTGCGTCAAGGTCAAGGGACGCTAGGGACAAAATATTATCGGGAATTTCAAGTGTTGAAATTTGCAATGAGATTGCATACCTTCTATGAGATAGTTGGATCCCGATACGCACTGCGAGTAATTATTACTCCTGGCAGAGTTTTACACAGGACAATTAGCCAATCAAGTAGGTGTCTAGAAAGGTGTCAACGGGGTTACGCCTCTGAGAAAACGAGGTTTATTTTAATTAGGTCCGTTCGAAAGCACAGGAAACCTCCCTCAAAGTACCGACACTGGCCTGGCTGAAAGATTGGCGAAATTGTAGGGTGTAATTAATCCCGGCTAGTCTTTCCTTTTAGGGTTTGAAGGAAGATTTGATAAAAACAGTGGGAGCCATCCTGATTAGATAAAATAATAACCAATCTGATCTTGCAAGAGCATACGCTAAAGTGTTTTCTTCTCTCTCTCTCCAGGTAGCGACCATATCATGCCTTAATCAAGATAATAATATGGATGTATTGACCGAACCCGCATGTTATACTGTGCTGGGGAACGTTGGTTCCGTTCTTTCTTATAAAAGTTATAAGACTGAACAGGATATAGGGGAATACCAGGATTCCCATGCCACCCGAATGAAGAAAGTACATGGTGATGCATTTTCTTCGGGTGTGTTCGTTACAGAGAACTGTTTCTCCATTTGCTCTACGTCCTAGGTATTAGATACCGGGTCAGGATCACATATATGTAATCAGTTACATGGGCTGAGAAAAGGTAGAGAACTTGGAGAAGGTGATAAAGACATAAGGGTTGGAAATGGTGCAATTGTTGCAGCTAAAACCGTTGGGGAATATCACTTTGTATTGCCAACTGGTAATACATTGATTCTGAACGAATACTATTACATGCCGAACCTGATATGCAACATTATATCGGTTTCTTTGTTGAGTAAAGAGGGATATAATTTTGTATTACAGGATAATGTTATGAACATTTATCTAAACCAAAAGTTGGTTGGATCAGGCACGATGTGCAATGGCATTT
Organism: Agapanthus africanus; assembly: GCA_030015575.1. Classification (NCBI taxonomy): domain Eukaryota; kingdom Viridiplantae; phylum Streptophyta; class Magnoliopsida; order Asparagales; family Amaryllidaceae; genus Agapanthus; species Agapanthus africanus. The sequence continues at coordinate 387,621,182 of CM057342.1, read as the reverse complement.
ATGTTCTAAATCAATCAACAGTTCTGAGCATAACAAACACACATAAGAGGAAGAGTTCAGAAATGAACGAATCCTTCTTGTGGCATTGTAGACTTGGTCATATCAATGCGACACGGCTAGCAAAGTTGCATAAGGATGGATATTTGAATCATTTCGAACTTTCATCTTATGACATTTTCCAGTCATGTCTCAAACGAAAGATGACCAAAACTCCGTTTACGGGACACGGAGAAAGAGTTACGGAACTCTTGAGACTGGTACATAGTGATGTATGCGGTCCCATGTCTACACATGCCAGGAATGGTTCTTCGTACTTCATTACATTCACTGACGATCTCTCTGGATTCAGATATGTGTTCCTGATGAAACACAAATCAGAAGCTTTTGAGAAATTTAGAGAATATAAACAAGAAGTCGAGAACCAAACCGGAAAAAGTATTAAAATCCTTCGATCTGATCGAGGAGGTGAATACTTGAGCAATGAATTCCTGGACTTCCTAAAAGAGAATAGCATTCTCTCTCAGCTAACTCCTCCATATACACCACAGCACAATGGTGTATCGGAACGGAGGAACCGCACCTTATTAGATATGGTGCGCTCTATGATGAGCACAGCTGAGTTACCTATTTCCTTCTGGGGGTATGCACTGGAAACAGCTGCAGACCTATTGAATATGGTTCCCACCAAATCTGTGCCAACCACTCCATATGAGATATGGAAAGGAAAGAGACCATGTCTTAATTATGTTAAGATATAGGGTTGTCCGGCATATGTAAAAAGCAAAATCCGGACAAACTCGCGGCAAGGTCCATTCTGTGTAAGTTTATTGGATATCCCAAACATTCACGTGGGTATATCTTCTACCACACCGAGGAACAAAAGGTGTTTGTTTCTCGACATGCCACTTTTTTAGAAAAGGAATTTCTTGAAAAAGAGATTAGTGGCAAGGAGGTAGAACTGGAAGAGGTTCCAGCAATACAGACTACGACAGAAGATTTGGTTGAACCGGAGGATTCTGTAGCTCCCGATGAACCCCAGCCACTCCGCCGATCTAGTAGGGTTCCTCACCCACCTCAGAGATACTACGATTTTCTCATGGATGGTGGGAGCGAGGATTGCATCATGAAGGATGATGACCCAACTAGCTTCGAGCAGGCCATCACGAGTGGTGACTCAGTGAAATGGCTGGATGCAATGCGGTCCGAGATGGAATCCATGTACACCAACAAAGTATGGACTTTGGAAGATGCTCCTGAAGGGGTAAAACCCATTGGGAGAAAGTGGATCTTCAAGAAAAAACTTGGTGTAGATGGGAAAGTGGAGACTTTCAAAGCTGACTTGTTGCAAAGGGTTTTCGTCAAAGACCAGGTGTGGACTATGACGAAACCTTTTCTCCAGTGGCTATGCTTAAATCCATCCGTATTATGCTTGCCATCGTTGCATATCATGACTACGAAATATGGCAAATGGATATTAAGACCGCCTTTTTAAACGGTGATTTAGAAGAGAGCGTGTACATGACTCAACGAGAGGGCTTCGTAGCTAGTGGGAGCAGCAGGAAGGTGTGCAAGCTGCTTAAATCCATTTATGGATTAAAGCAAGCATCGTGGAGTTGGAACATCTGCTTTGACGTCGTTATCAAAGAGTTTGATTTCGTCAAAAATGTAGATGAACCTTGTATATACAAGAAGGTAGCAGAGAGTAAGGTTGTCTTTCTCGTATTGTACGTAGACGACATACTCTTGATAGGAAATGACATTCCTATGCTGCAATCGGTCAAGCTCTTCTTATCCCAAAGATTCTCAATGAAAGATCTAGGGGATGCCTCCTACATCTTGGGGATTAAGATCTATAGAGATAGATCCAAACGGATACTGGGATTGTCCCAATCCAGGTACATTGACACCATACTAAAGCGGTTTAGTATGGAAGAGTCCAAGCGTAGGTTTTTACCCACGATCTCAGGGCTCACTCTCTCCAAAGAGATGTCTCCCAAGACTGATTTGGAGAGAGCTCGCATGCAAGGGATACCCTACGCTTCGGCTGTAGGCTCTATCATGTACGCGATGCTATGTGTTGGATATGTATGCCCTAGAGGCCATTATTGTATAGTACTAGTTTGTATAATACATTTTGGAGGCTTGGGATATATATATACGGGTTTACGACAGTCTTGCTCGATATAGTAGTATGCTACTTGGTTTGTTTCTATCTTAATATATGTATATGTTTCTTTTAACATATCGCTAATACATATTGATAGAGCCCTTAGGATCTTTGCTTGACTACCGGCGTTATGATGGCGATCACACTAGTGGGGGGCTGGGTAGTCTATAAGCACATCCTTATTTTGGTCCCTAGTTGTAGGAGTATCGAGACAGGGCATCGATACTCCAGAGTAGACTGGTGCATACGCTTCTCGTCCCAGCAGGGGAGATGGTCTGTCCCACAGCCATCAGTATGTCGTACTGGAGATAGTATGCAGGTGCTCGTTAGGTTACGAGTACACTGGACAGGACTCGTTGGGAACTTTTGGTTGGTATTATACATATCGTCAGGTAACAGTTCCCAGGTGACATGAGTACAGCTTAGTCCGTTGACTTGACACTGTCACTTCGCCTCAAGTGTGTTCCCACTGTACTTAGATTACTACCCTACCACGTCTCTGTTGAGTCGTGCAAACAGGTAGTAGTTGGGTGCAGTCCCGAAGCACTTGGAGGCAGTGACGGTTAGACAGGATTCGTCTCTCCCGGTATTGGGAGTTGATATCGCGCTGTGTCTAGGAGAGCCATTACACATAGTCGTCCCTGGCCAGGGCAAGCGAGATTTGCTGGTAGTGTTACCAGTAGTTTCTCAGGGTGTTCTGGGCTACACTCCGACACGACTTGTACCGCTATTAGGGGACTGACGTTTACCGCCCCCTAGGCCCGACATGCGATACTCTTAGACGAACAGACCGGACTGTACGGAGATTGTCACATTCACGCTCAGTAGGAGTTCGGATGGGTTCACCTCATCAGTCTCCTTATCGGCATCTGCCTGGAGACCGTTACGTACAGCTAGTACCGCTTGAGGCCTATGGTTAAACCCACTGCCAGTGTAGTGTCGAGCCTTTAGAGTCCCACACAGAGGGTTATTCGCTTTTGGGCAAAACAGGGTGGAGGTCGCATGGTTCTGCGACAGGGTTCGTTCAAATCCGAGAACTTGTGCACGTTTGGTGTCCGGGCAGTAATTACTAGCAGGCTTTGATTTAAGCCAGATTCTAGTATTTGTTTTGGGATTGGTTTTGTCTCATTGTATTCGTGTTCCTCGGAACACGGATGCGGGTGTGTATGCACAGTTGACAGAGGCAGAGGCAGAGGATTCTCATTAGGGTTGTTGACCGTTGACTTTTTCCAAACCCTAATGAGAATGAGAAATATGATTAATAATATTAATTAAGAATAATTGTGCCATGGTTGAGTTGAACATTTGACTTTTGTTGACTTGTTGACTTTGTTGACCGGTTGACCATTGTTGACTTGTTGACCATCATCATTTCATTTCAAAGATGCTTCTTGTTTCTTGCAAATGCATTAAAGGATGAAATGATAATGGTAATTCAAAAACTAACCATCACAATTTCTTAATTATTATTATTATTATTATTATTATCATTATTCTTATTTTGGAAGCATGGTTGTAAAAAAGCTATCTCATTCTATCATACTCTTTCTCTCTCTTGAGAAAAAGCTCTCCCTCTTCCTCTCTCAAAGCTTAAGTGTTCCATGTGTTGGAAATCATAAGATTTTGAGACTAAACCATCAAAGCATCTCTCTACTCTTTCTAGGGTTCATTGTCTAACAAACCAAGCACTCTAGTTACCTCTTGGTTGAGGTAGGAGCTTAAGTTCGAGGCCATCGGGTGGATCTATCTTCAGCAAAGAGAAGACGAGGAGGAGGAGCCGTCTACGCAACTACAAGGAGCAAGTAAGAAGGAGAACCACAACAAGAAGAGAAGGAGTTCAAGATCTAGGTATAACCATTCTACATAGTAGCTAGAACTTGTAGTTAGTGTGTTAGTTTTTGTTTAGCAAAGATCCTTCATGGATGGTCCATGTTACCTTGTGAGAAAAAATTTATTTTTTACCTATTCCGCCTCCCCGAAAGAACCGGGATGGGTAACGTGAACCTAACATTGGTATCAGAGCCTAAATAAACAACAACTAACTGTTAGCAAAGCGTTTAGAACTTCGATCCGGAAAAAATCTCGAAAACATGTCAAAATTCATACTTTCTGCCGATTTTTAAAACTGCTCTAAAAATAATTCCACATACTTTAAAAATCGGTGCAGGGTTTTTTAGGAACATACAGCAAAAATGAGCCCACGACTCGGTCAAAGCGCCGCGGAACCGCGGCGAAACCACGCGTTTCACCGTGGATCCGCGGCCGAGTTGTCTCGGCCGCGACTCGGGTTTGCTGCAGTTTCTTCAGTATGATGTTTTGGGATTTTTGAGATATTTTGTTTCTGCCCAGATTATCCAGAGAACAATGTTGTGTTTGGGGGTAGTTGCAAATTGGTATTTTCATCGAAGTTCTACAAACTCTTGCTAAATGGTTATATCTGTAATGTGATATATGCACTGAACGTCGACTAATCGCTATACGTTGATTAGTGGGGGTTGTGCATATCTGTGATCTGTAATGTTGTTGGATTGTGTATATGAACTTGTTGGATCGTCGCGGATGAATAGCTGGGGTTTTGTGAGATGAGAGTTTCTTTATCTTTCATTTGATGTAATATGTAAATTGATGTAATATTATTTTTATGGCCGCACATCCGGGATGAGGTTGTAGCCGCCATTGTATATTATTTCTTTTACTGTTTTTGCTCCTAGGATAGACCTAAGGTGGGGTGCACAAACTACCAGGTACTTTGAAGTGCCGAGTGGTCTACTCATGTTGTTGAGGGAGGTTGCTTCACTTCGGGTACTTGGCGGGTAGTTTGCCGCACCCGTAGGGGTCTAGGGTAGGGTTTGGCTATTCATCGCGACCGTGTAATCCGTCTTTCGTTGCAGGCTTGAACGGAACGCGGATTCCTAGCATATCCAATGTGTTCATCTGTGATCTGGAATAGCTATCATTGCATCTGACGAATGTATATATCTATGTATGATATCTAGTAGGCGTTGCTTATGTTTTGCATCCGCGCTAGTCCAGCCCCCGCTCTGTCGTTAGTTAAGTAACCTAACGGGTGATGACGGGGCCCCATGGAGAATGCGGATGGCATAAGCGTACGTCATATTTTCGGTTTTTTATGCAATGGTAGGATTAATTGATGGGACGCATTATACTAATGCAAAGAAAAACAAACCTAAAAGATGTTGTTGGAACAATTTTCAAAAAGCTGTTATTGCAAGGACGTTCTCTTTTGTTTTGCACATAGGTATTCGGTTATGAATACCCAGCACCTCATTCGACGAGGCAAGGGCCGAGATCCCTTCATCGGGAGTGACCCTTTGGACAGAAGTTTGCGTCAGGGTAATAACTTCACTATAGTCAATTATTCTTGCTTTGCATCGAGGTATTCAGTTTGGAATATCCTGCACCTCATTCGACGAGGAAAGAGCCGAGATCCCTTCACAGGAAGTGACCTCTTTAGCAAAAGTTTTCGTCACTATATTTTTAAAAAAGGCTATCAGGTTCCTTCAATGATATCAAGTTCATTACGTTAATGGGATTTTCGCCAAAAACCCAGCCATAGCCCTCCGTCATTTCTTACAAGTATTACTTAGTATTCATACTGTGTATGTTGACCTCTGTCAAGACATAGTGAATGGTAGCTAAGCAATGCTCGTATGCTGCATAGAAAAATGCAATTATTTAGGACAGTCGCACAGTCATTTTGACCTCTGTCAAGGACTTGTGCGAGTGGGTCTAAATCAATCCAGGATAATGACGGGTTGAACTTGACTTGCGACTTATGACATGTTGACCTCTGTCAAGGTCATGAAGTCGCTTGGGGCAAAAACCAAATCGGGAGTTTCAAACATACAGGAAACTTGCAGATTTAGCATACCTTCTGGAGTGTGGTGACTAGAGTGGATTCCATCTAGGTCATCACACAATGATGGTTGGATCCCGATCCTACTGATGAGTTGGATTACTCTCGGGAGATTATTTCACTTAACAATCAATGCTATAAACCAAGTAGGTGTGTAGAACGGTGTTAGCGGGGCTACGCCTCCAGGGAAAAGAGGTTATGTAATTAAGGAACTTCGCGAAAGCATTGGAAAACTTCCCTCGAAGTACCAACACTAGCCTGCCTGAAAGGTTAAGCAAGTATTGTGATGTGCGATTAAATCCTGACTAGTTTATCTTTTAAGGTTTGAAGAAGAATTTGAGGAAACAGTGGGAGCCATCCTGGTTAGATAAATTAATGAACCAATCTAATCTTGCAAGAGCACACACTGAGTGTTTCTTTTCTCTCTCTCCAGGTAGCAACCATTTCATGCCCTAATCAAGATAATAAAATGTATTGCTTGACCGATCCGAATTCTTATTCGGAGCTGGGGAACGTCGGTTCAGCTCTAACTTGTGACAACAGTCGTAAGTATGAGCAAAGGAAAGAGGATTGTATGGATTCCAAGGATACCCAGTTGAAGAAGAAGCATAGTTTTGCATCTACTTCGGGTGTTCTTGTTATTGAGAACTGCTTTACGGTCAGCCCTACCTCCTGGGTACTTGATACCGGATCAGGATCTCATATCTGTAATTTATTGCAGGGACTGAGAAAAAGTAGTAAAGTTGCACCAGGTGATATGTCGCTCAGGGTAGCGAATGGAGCACAAGTTAATGCTGCAGCCGTCGGTGAATATCACCTAGTGTTGCCAAATGGCAATACTATGATTTTGAACGATTGCTACTATGTACCTTCCATGGTTTGCAACATCATATCAGTTTCTTTACTCAATAAAGATGGATATAACTTTGTTCTTGATAGAAATATCATGAACATCTACCTTCATAAGGTACTGGTTGCAGAAGGTACATTGTGTAATGGTATCTACATTCTAAATCAGAATACAGTTCTCAATGTACAAAACACACGCAAGAGGAAGAGTTCAGATACGAACGAATCCTACTTATGGTATTGTAGACTTGGTCATATCAGAGAGAAAAGACTAAGTAAGTTGCATAAAGATGGACTCTTGAATACGTTCGAGTTTTCATCTTATGAAACTTGTCAGTCTTGTCTCAAAGGAAAGATGACCAAATCTCTGTTCACCGGACATGGAGAAAGGGCAGAAGAGCTCTTGGGACTCATACACAGTAATGTATGTGGTCCAATGTCTATACATGCAAGGGGTGGGTTCTCGTACTTCATTACATTCACTGACGATCTCTCTAGGTTCGGATATGTGTATCTGATAAAACACAAATCTGAAGCTTTTGAGAAATTTAAGGAATTCAGAAACGAAGTAGAGAACCAGACTGGTAAAAGTATCAAGATCCTCCGATCGGATAGAGGAGGGGGGTACTTAAGCACGGAATTCCTAGATTACTTAAAAGAGAATGGTATTCTCTCTCAGCTTACTCCTCCTTATACACCACAGCCCAACGGTGTATCGGAGAGGAGGAATCGTACCCTATTGGATATGGTTCGCTCCATGATGAGTAATGCTGAGTTACCTCTTTCATTCTGGGGACTTGCGCTAGAAACAGCAGCATACTTACTGAATCAGGTTCCGTCCAAATCTGTGCCAAAGACTCCATATGAAATATGGAGTGGTAGAAAACCATGTCTTAAACGGGTTAAGATATGAGGTTGTCCGGTATATGTAAAAAAGCAGAATCCGGACAAACTTGAGGCACGGTCAGTTTTATGTAAGTTTATAGGATATCCCAGGCATTCAAATGGATATCTGTTCTACCACACCGAGGAACAGAAGGTGTTTGTTGCTCAGCACACCACCTTTTTGGAGTGGCAATTTCTTACAAAAGAAATAAGTGGGAGCACGGTAGAACTGGATGAAATATCTGAACTACAAACTCAAACTGAGGATTTAGTAGAACCAGAAAATTCAATAATCCCAGACGAACCTCAGCCACTCCGCAAATCTGGTAGGATTTCTCATCCGCCCGAGAGATACTATGGTTTTCTCATAGACGGGGATCGAGAGGATTGTATCTTAGAAGAAGATGACCCTACCAGTTTCAAGCAGGCCATTATCAGTAGGGACTCTGATAAGTGGCTGGACTCTATGCAATCCGAAATGGAGTCCATGTACACCAATAAAGTGTGGACCTTGGATATTGCTCCACCTGGGGTTAAACCTGTTGGATGCAAATGGATCTGCAAAAGGAAACTTGGTGTAGATGGGCAGGTGGAAACCTATAAGGCTAGACTCGTTGCAAAAGGTTTCCGTCAAAGACCTGGTGTGGACTATGACGAAACTTTTTCTCCAGTGACTATGCTCAAATCCATTCGGATCCTACTTGCCATTGCTGCCTTCCATGACTATGAAATCTGGCAGATGGACGTAAAAACGGTTTTTCTAAACGGCTGTTTGGAAGAGTGCGTTTACATGGATCAGCCAGAAGGTTTCGTAGACAGTGGGAGCAGCGGGAAGGTGTGCAAGTTGCTTAAATCCATTTATGGATTAAAGCAGGTATCGCGGAGCTGGAACATCTGTTTTGATGAGGCAATCAAGGAATTTGATTTCATCAAGAACGAAGATGAACCTTGTATCTATAAGAAGATTGTAGGACGAACTGTCGTGTTCCTAGTCTTGTACATGGACGACATTCTTTTGATAGGAAATGACATTCCTATGCTACAATCGGTCAAGCTATTCTTGTCACAACGGTTCTCCATGAAGGACCTGGGTGATGCCTCGTACATTCTGGGGATCAAGATCTACATAGATAGATCCAAGAGATTACTGGGACTTTCGCAGTCCAGGTTCATAGAGACCGTACTGAAGAGATTTAGTATGGAAGATTCCAAGCGCGGTAATATACCCGCATTGCATGGAATCACCCTCTCTAAGAAGATGTCTCCCAAGACTGACGAAGAAAGGGTTCGCATAAGCACTTTACCCTACGCTTCGGCGGTAGGATCTATAATGTATGCGGTGCTATGTACAAGACCAGATGTAGCTTATGCGCTGAGCGTGGTGAGCCGGTATCAGTCAAACCCAGGTGAGGACCACTGGACGGCAGTGAAGAACATTCTCAAGTACCTGAGAAGGACTAAGGAGATGTTCCTGGTTTACGATAATGGAGACCTCAGGGTCGAGTCCTTTACCGATTCAAGCTTCCAGAGTGGCAAAGATGACAGCAAGTCTGTCTCGTGTTTTGTGTTTACCCTCAACGGAGGGGCGGTGTGTTGGAGGAGTTTCAAACAGGATACCGTTGCAGACTCGACGATGGAGGCTGAATACATTGCTGCAAGTGATGCCGCAAAAGAGGCGGTCTGGATGAAGAAGTTTATTAGTGAACTTCAGGTGGTTCCGTCCATTGTTGACCCAATACCTTTGTATTGCGATAACAATGGGGCTATAGCTTTAGCGAAGGAACCAAGGTCCCATCAGAAGTCCAGACACATCTTAAGGCGGTATCACCTGATCATGGAGATCATTGATCGCCGGGAGATCGAGGTACGGAGAGTGGACACAAAAGACAACACGGCGGATCCATTCACAAAGGTCCTACCTCAAACACAGTTCGAGCGACTTTTTAAGCTATTGGGTATGCGATACGCCAGCAGCTGGCCTTAGTGCAGACGTTGGGTATGCGGTACACCAATTACTGGCCTTTAGTGCAAGTGGGAGATTGTTGGATATGTATGCCCTAGAGGCCATTATTGTATAGTACTAGTTTGTATAATACATTTTGGAGGCTTGGGATATATATATACGGGTTTACGACAGTCTTGTTCGATATAGTAGTATGCTACTTGGTTTGTTTCTATCTTAATATGTGTATATGTTTCTTTTAATATATCGCTAATACATATTGATAGAGCCCTTAGGATCTTTGCTTGACTACCGGCGTTGTGATGGCGATCACACTAGTGGGGGCTGGGTAATCTATAAGCACATCCTTATTTTGGTCTCTAGTCGTAGGAGTATTGAGACAGGGCATCGATACTCCAGAGTAGACTGGTGCATACGCTTCTCGTCCCAGCATGGGAGATGGTCTGTCCCATAGCCATCAGTACGTCGTACTGGAGATAGTATGCAGGTGCTCGTTAGGTTACGAGTACACTGGACAGGACTCGTTGGGAACTTTTGGTTGGTATTATACATATCGTCAGGTAACAGTTCCCAGGTGACATGAGTACAGCTTAGTCCGTTGACTTGACACTGTCACTTCGCCTCAAGTGTGTTCCCACTGTACTTAGATTACTACCCTACCACGTCTCTGTTGAGTCGTGCAAACAGGTAGTAGTTGGGTGCAGTCCCGAAGCACTTGGAGGCAGTGACGGTTAGACAGGATTCGTCTCTCCCGGTATTGGGAGTTGATATCGCGCTGTGTCTAGGAGAGCCATTACACATAGTCGTCCCTGGCCAGGGCAAGCGAGATTTGCTGGTAGTGTTACCAGTAGTTTCTCAAGGTGTTCTGAGCTACACTCCGAAATGACTTGTACCGCTATTAGGGGACTGACGTTTACCACCCCCTAGGCCCGACATGCGATACTCTTAGACGAACAGACCGGACTATACGGAGATTGTCACATTCAGGCTCAGTAGGAGTTCGGATGGGTTCACCTCATCAGTCTTCTTATCGGCATCTACCTGGGGACCGTTACGTACAGCTAGTACCGCTTGCGGCCTGTGGTTAAACCCACTGCCAGCGTAGTGTCGAGCCTTTAGAGTCCCACACAGAGGTTTATTCGCTTTTGGGCAAAACAGAGTGGAGGTCGCATGATTTTGCGACAGGGTTCATTCACATCCGCGCACTTGTGCACGTTTGGTGTCCAGGCAGTAATTACTAGCAGGCTTTGGTTTAAGATAGATTCTAGTATTTGTTTTGGGATTGGTTTTGTCTCATTGTATTCGTGTTCCTCGGAACACAGATGCGGGTGTGTATGCACAGTTGACAGAGGCAGAGGCAGAGGATTCTCATTAGGGTTGTTGACCGTTGACTTTTTCCAAACCCTAATGAGAATGAGAAATATGATTAATAATATTAATTAAGGATAATTGTGCCATGGTTGAGTTGAACATTTGACTTTTGTTGACTTGTTGACTTTGTTGACCGGTTGACCATTGTTGACTTGTTGACCATCATCATTTCATTTCAAAGATGCTTCTTGTTTCTTGCAAATGCATTAAAGGATGAAATGATAATGGTCATTCATAAACTAACCATCACAATTTCTTAATTATTATTATTATTATTATTATTATCATTATTCTTATTTTGGGAGCATGGTTGTAAAAAAGCTATCTCATTCTATCATACTCTTTCTCTCTCTTGAGAAAAACCTCTCCCTCTTCCTCTCTCAAAGCTTAAGTGTTCCATGTGTTGAAAATCATAAGCTTTTGAGACTAAACCATCAAAGCATCTCTCTACTCTTTCTAGGGTTCTTTGCCTAGCAAACCAAGCACTCTAGTTACCTCTTGGTTGAGGTAGGAGCTCAAGTTCGAGGCCCTCGGGTGGATCTATCTTCAGCAAAAAGAAGACGACGAGGAGGAGCCGTCTACGCAACTACAAGGAGCAAGTAAGAAGGAGAACCACAACAAGAAGAGAAGGAGTTCAAGATCTAGGTATAACCATTCTACATAGTAGCTAGAACTTTTAGTTAGTGTGTTAGTTTTTGTTTAGCAAAGATCCTTCATGGATGGTCCATGTTACCTTGTGAGAAAAATTTTATTTTTTACCTATTCCGCCTCCCTGAAAGAACCGGGGTGGGTAACGTGGACCTAACACTATGTACCAGACCCGATATAGCACACTCACTAAGTGTAGTGAGTAGGTATCAAGCTGATCCTAAAGAGAGTCACTGGACATCTGTGAAGAGCATTCTCAAGTACTTACGAAGGACTAAAGAGATGCTCTTGGTTTATGGTAACGGAGAACTCCAGGTGGAGTCCTTTACCGATTCGAGCTTCCAGAGTGATAAGGACGACTCTAAGTCGCACTCGGGATTTGTCTTTACCCTTTACGGAGGGGCGGTATGCTGGAAGAGTTCCAAGCAGGAAACCGTGGCAAACTCGACGATGGAGGCTGAATACATCGCTGCCAACGATGCTGCCAAAGAGGCTGTCTGGATCAAGAAGTTCATTACTGAACTTGGAGTGGTTCCATCCATTGAGCATCCAATACCTTTGTATTGTGATAACAATGGAGCGGTGGCTTTGGCCAAGGAACCCAGGTCCCATCAGCGATCCAGGCATATTCTGAGGCGGTATCACCTGATCCGGGAAATAGTAGATCGCCGGGAGATCGAGGTCAGGAGGGTTGACACGAAAAACAACACTGCGGATCAACTCACAAAGGCCATTCCCCAGATACAGTTTGAGAGACTCTTCAGGATGCTTGGTATGCGATACTACAGCAGCTGGCCCTAGTGCAAGTGGGAGATTGTTAGTTGTATGTATGCCCTAGAGGCCAGTATTGTACAGATGATATATATTATATTGGATGCTTAGACATATATAGAGAGGACTTTCTTGCTCGATATGATATTATGCTATCTGGTTGCTCTTTATCTTAATATGTATACTTGTCTCTTGATACTGTCTTATAGTTACGTGTTAGTAAAGCCTTTAGGATGTGTACTTGACTACCTGGACTATGATGCAGATCATACTAGTGGGGCCATGGTAGTCCATAAGTGCATCCTTTAATGTTCCTAGTCGTAGGTGTATCGAGACAGGGCATCGATATACCAGAGTAGACTAGCGTATACGCTTCTCGACCCATGAGATGGGCGATGGATGATCCCATATCCATTGGTGTTTGACATCAGAGATGGTATATGGGTGCTCAGTGGAGACTGGGTACACTGGACGGACTCGCCGAGAACTCCCAGATGGTATTATACCTCACGTCAGATGGAAGTTCTCTGGTGACACTTGTATAGGTTAGTCTGTAGACCCGAGATCGTCATAGAGTCTTGTGTGATTCCCACTGTGCTTTGATTTCCACCTTACCACGTCCAAGAGGGCGTGCAAAACGGTGGTTTTTGGGTACAGTCCCGAGTCACATGGAGGCAATGAGCGATAGGAGGGGTTTCGTCTCTCCCGGTATTGGGGGTTGATGTTGCGCTGTGCTCGATTGGCCATAACAGGGAAGTCCCTGGCCAGGGCTGATTTAGAGATTTACTAGTAAGTGTTACCAGTAGTTTCTCGATCCGTTATGAGCCTCATATCGGCACGACTTATCGGTTATTGGTGTCTGACGTTTACCACCCCTAGACTTGATATGCGACATATCAGACGAGGAGACCGGACTGTACGGGAAGTGTTACCGTCAGGCTTTTTGCAGGAGTTGGAGCGGGCTTGCTTGCTGATCTTCTGATTGCTCAATACCCGGGTAGCCGTTACGTCTAGCTAGTACCGCTGACGGCTTATGAGTGCTTGATGTGATCATCACCTACTGCCGGCGTATTAATGAGTCTTTAGAGTCCAACATAGAGGTTTTACTAGCTCAGGCAAAACGAAATAGGAGCGCATATATGATATGTGCGGGACCGAGAATAATGCGAGTATGTGATACCGTATTCTATTCTCGCGACTTTTTGTATCGGTCGGTTATATGTGATATAGCCGGCTTATCGAATCGAGGGTTGATTTGATAAAATGATACATTGGATACTGGGCACTCAGGTTACGTGTCGATGCTAGACACGGGTCGATGCTAGACACGGGTTTCATGATGTTTCGAGTGTCGATGCTGGGCACTCATGTTTTCATGATTTTGATGTGTCGCGAGGGACACCCGTTGATTTATATCTATTGGGTTACAAGGCACTGTCACAAGGGTCTATAAGGCATCAACCATGCCGAATTTAAAATTTTCAAGTGCCGAACTGTTGGAGATAGTGCCCTCAGAGTCAATTATTGGATCACAGGCACATGATTGCAATGATTGAGGGAGGACCTATCCCGGGACGACAGTCTTACTCGAGATGATAGTATGCTATCTGGTTTACCTTTATCATCGTGTACTGTTTCAGGTGACCTGACATGTCGCTATTACACGTTGATAGAGCCCCTAGGATTCTTGCTTCACTGCCAGCAGTATGATGGCGATCATATACGTGGGAGCTGGTAGTCTATAAGCACATCCTTAAAAGGTCCTTAGTCGTAGGAGTTTCGAGACAGGGCATCGATACTCCATTAGTAGACTAGTGTATACAGTCGAGACCCCGACGAGGGGCGGTGGCCGGTCTCACAAGCCACTGGTGTCAGTTGGTTCACCTAAGATGTATACAGGTGCTCATTGGGTTATGAGTACACCGGACAGGACTCGCCGGGAACCTGCTAGTTGGGCTTATACCTCACGTCAGATAGCAGTTCCCTGGTGACATGTGTACAGGTTAGTTCATCGACCTGAGGATCGTCATTTGTCTCGTGTGAGTTCCCACTGTGCTTTGATTACTACCCTACCACGGCTCAAAGGAGTCGTGCAAACAGGTTTTAGTTGGGTACAGTCCCGAGCCACATGGAGGCAGTGAGCGGATCTTCAGGGGTTCGTCTCTCCCGGTATTGGGGGTGAGGTCGCGCTGTGTCTAGGAGAGCCATTACGCAAAGCCCTCGGCCGAGGCAGGAGATTTACTGGTAGGTATTCCAGTAGTATCTCAGGGTGTTCTGGGCTACACTCCGACACGACTTGTACCGCTTTTGGGGGTCTGACTTTTACCAACCCCCTAGGCCCGACATGCGATGCTCATAGACGAACGGACCGGACTGTACGGTTATTGTCACTGACAGGCTCAGTTGGGTGTCGGGGTGAGCTTCCTCATCGACGTCCCTTTTGGTCAATAGCTGGTGGCCCGTCACGTATTGGCTTATACCTCTGACGTGCCAGTGGTTAAATCCACAGCCATAGTATTGACGAGTCTTTAGAGTCCACCACACTTACAGTTACTCAAGCTTTCGGGCGAAACGCTGTAGAAGCCGTATGGAGATATGGCAGGGTCCGATCAGATACGTGCGGTATTGCACGGATCAGGATTGGACAGTTTTGTACTAGAAGCCGTATGGATATATGGCGGGGTTCGATCAGATACGTGCGGTATTGCACGGATCAGGATCGAACGGACATTACTAGTCGGCTTTGGTTTAAGCCGGTTCTAGTTTAGTACAGTGTAGATTTTGTCTCTTTGCATTTGTATCCGGACGGAATACAGATGCGGGTGTGTATGCACAGTATTGGGGTTTTCCTGTAATTTATTACGGGACCAGTTTTCTGGAGTTGCCAGTTTGCTTTCCGTTCCGGCCGGTTTTCCTTTGTTCTTTCCCGGCCGGACTTTTCCGATGGAGGGGGTTATTTGCAATTGTGCAAATAACATTTGTGGAGGGGGTTTCTTGCATAAAGATTGATTATGATAGCATCATTATCTTTTGCTCCATCACTTGCATTTATGAGGGTATGGGTTTGATTAATGTGTGAAGCATGGTTGATATTTCTTTGTCTCTTGATGTGGTCACCCTTCATGCTCTCCTACACTCACCTCCCTTCTTGCTTGATATTACCTCCTCCACCATTCTCATTTTAGATGATAAGTTTTTTCATGAGAGGAAAAAGAAAGAGAGAAGAAGAAGAAGAGAGTTCTTCATTCTTGAGAGTTTCATCTTCTTGATCTCATTCATGCTAGAAAAATGCAAGCACCATTTTTCTTATCTCATTTTCTCCATCATCTTCAAATGGCAACAAACCCCAAATGAGACATAGCCTCTACACTACACATTCTACAGTATATCTTGAGCATGTCGAGTTGCCGGCTTCATGCCCGAGTTGCCTCGGTATTGAGGCGGGAGCCCGTAAAAGACGCAGGCGTTGTGGTGCCCTTTCCGGCGAGGAGGCGACGATATGGAGACAAGACTTTCCGCGGGAGATCGGGACGATGAAGAGAAGACCGGAGGACTCGGATCACTCGGTATACTTCTCACCCTATCTCTTGATTGCTAGCATTAGGTTAATGGTTTCGATCCGGGTTTTCTTTGTCCGCGGTAGCGCCGGTTTCCGAGTAAGAAAAAATTTTGATTCCGCAATTTGGCCTCGAGTAAGACGGCCGGGGCGCTGCCGTGGCGCAACACGAACAACCTAAAGCAAGGATCTTTGCTAGATAATTAGGATAAACAAAGTATGTAAACAACTTTACATCTAAAGGAAAGGGATTACAACTTTTGTAGTCCGCTCCTTCGCTTCATAAGCTCCGAGTAGTAGTCCCTTCGCCGTGATCCATGAACTTCTGGACTCTAGAGAGGCTCCACAAGCCGAATGATCCATGCTTGCTTGAAGTCTTCCTTTTCGAAGATGATCTACCTTGAAGAATCAATAACTCAAGCTCTCACTTCTCTAATCAAGTATTAATGAAGTGAACACCCTAATCTAAGTGGCTAGAATAGATAAGGATGATGAAGTAGGAATTTAGCTCTCTTTTTGTTTCAATTTCTCACACTTATTCATCACTAATCCAAAAGCTAGAAAGCTTTTAAGAGGAAGAAGAAGAAGAAATCTATTTGTGATGAATAATGAAATTGTTATCATGGTTACAAATCCAACCTTGGGTTAAGTATGAAGGCTTAACCCTTGTAGAGAATTAACTAGGGTAAAGGGTTTGGGTTGGGTTAAGAAATATCTACTCAAAATATCAATCCAAAATATCTAAGCATAAAAAAAAATAAAGCTTCTAGAAGCTTCATGAAAAAGCTAACCCAAATCAAACCCTAACTATATTTAATGTAACACCCTATTTCAGTTATACCATAATCTCTTTCATTATTTTCTTGTGGCTATTTCCTGTTTTAATTCGCTTTTGTGTTTTGGATGACACGTATATTATCCGTATTTTGGGAAGCGGGGCGTGACAAGGTGTTGTTGGTATCAGAGCCCAGGCTGACATCAAAGTTAGTCTTGGTTCTACCGACCTTTTAGGTTAGAATCACATGTCTAGGTTTCTTTCGGTGTGTCATGCTGCATATTCCGTTGACTCTGATTGTAGAATTCGGGCGACTGAAATAGAATTACAATATTGTACCCATGTACCGCGGCATGGTTACAATGCATCATTCTGTTTGAGTAACTTAGAGTTTTATTCTTAATTTGTTTCCACTGATTTGATTTCCTTTCACATGCCGATTTTTCGAGCCCAAACCGTGACTCTTAATACCCTCATTTGCTCCTTTGATCCTTGATTTTTCATACCCATCTATTTTCTATGATCCTTGTAATTAGTTCACGGCCTTGTATTTTCGTTCTTCAAATTTCGAGGATGAAATTTTTTATAAGGTGGGTAGAATGTAACACCCTATTTCAGTTATACCATATTCTCTTTCATTATTTTCTTGTGGCTATTTCCTGTTTTAATTCGCTTTTGTGTTTTGGCTGACACGTATATTATTCGTATTTTGGGAAGCGGGGCGTGATATTTAATCTCCACAAATCATGTTGCATTTGTAATCATAACTTGTTACAATATTATATATGACATATATAATATATTTTTGTAACAAAAGAAAATAATACAATTAGCATATATCGCATATATATCAATGTATTATCCGGTGAGAAAATGAATCAATTAAGTAAGCTTATATTAGATAATGTAATGTAATATATCACATATATAATTATACATTAAATTATCGAATCAACACTTGATTCGACAATCCGGCTATATCGCATATAACCGACTAATATAACATGTACCGATTCATCGAATCAACACTTGATCCGATGACCTGGCTATATCACATATACCCAGCCGATATCATATATCGCAAGAATAGAATACGGTATCTCATATCGTATTATTCTCGGTCCCGCACATATCACATATGTGCTCCTACTCCGTTTTTCCTGAGTCAGGAAACCTCTGTGTAGGACTCTAAAGAATCGTCTGTAGGGTTTCTAGGCACACTAATGAGGTCTCACATGGCATCAACCATACCAATTTCAAATTTTACAAGTGCCGAGAAACCCTAATACGGATCGTTAACTAGAGTTTAGGCGAAACGATAAGCTAGTTAACAACTTAACTAATAAGTGAACGGAAATACAACCTTTGTAGATCCGGTTCTCCACCTCCATTGCTCCGTGATGAAGTCCCTCCGCTATACCCATCGGATCCCGGACTCTCGCGGTTGTTTCATCGAAGAAATGATCGGTCTAGGTCGTCGACTTCGATGCCGAAGATGATCTACGTCGAGGCAACACAAGATCAAGCTCCAACTTCACCAAGTCATGAAACTTGTGAAGAAAACACCCTATACTACTTGGCAAGTGGTAGAGGATGAAGAAATAGGAAGTGGGTTCACTTTAGAATTGGATTTCTCACTCTTTTTCTCAAGTTGCCATTGATGGAAGCAAGGTTTTCTTCTTTTGTTCAAGAAGAAGAAGAAGAAGAAAAGAAAAATTATGATAAGAATAAAAAGAATTCTCTTATCATATAGCAACCATAGTTAGGTGTAGAGAATTAACTAAGGTTAGGTTTAATGGTTAGGTTTAGGATATGAAGACAAAATGGTTACTTTAGTCAAAGATGCATGAAGCGTCAAGAACCATCTAGTATGAAAGCAACCATTTAGTTTTTCTTTTCCTTTTTTTTAACCAAAATAAAATAAATAGATAAATGAATAAGTGAGTAAAGCGAAACCCTAACCATTAACATAACCATGGTTTAATTCTTTACACAAACCCAAGTTTGCATGTATCACCAAACATGATACAAACAAGTGCACAAAAGTATATCACATATACAACTTGTGTAATTCAAGTGAGAAAATCCATTTAAAGTGAACCAATACTAGTTAATGCAAAGTAATATATCAAATATATAATCATGCATTAAATCATTAAATCAACACTTGATTTAACGATCCGGTCATATCGCATATGACCGACTAATATCCGATGTATCGACTTATCGAATCAATCCTCGATTCGATAACTAGGTTATATCACATACAACCATTCGATACATTCATCGCGAGAATAGAATATGGTATCACATACACGCATTATTCTCGGTCCCGCACATATCTCATATGCGCTCCTATTTCGTTTCGCTTGAGCCAGGAAACCTCTGTGTAGGACTCTAAAGACTCGTCAATACGCCGGCAGCAGGTGATGATCATATCAAACACCCACAAGCCGCAAGCGGTCTGCTAAACGTAACGGCCACCCGGGTATTGAGCGATCAGAAGATCGACGAGCAAGCCCGCCCACACTCCTGTGAATCCAACCAGCAACACTTACCGTACAGTCCGGTCTGTTCGTCTGATATGTCGCATATCTCGCCTAGGGGTGGTCAACGTCAGACCCCAATAGCTCGATAAGTCGTGTCGATATGAGGTCTATAACAGTTCAAGAAACTACAGGTAACACTTACCAGTAAATCTCAGCAACCCTGGCCAGGGATTTCGAGTTATAGCCAATCGAACAAGGCGCAACATCAACTCCCTATACCGGGAGAGACGAATCCCCTCCTATCGCTCATTGCCTCCATGTGACTCGGGACTGTACCCAAAAACCACCATTTTGCACGCCTTCTTGGACGTGGTAAGGTGGAAATCAAAGCACAGTAGGAACCACACAAGACTCTATGACGATCTCGTGTCAACAGACTACTCTGTACCAGTGTCACCAGAGAACTGCCATCTGACGTAAGGTATAATACCATCTGGGAGTTCTCGGCGAGTCCGTCCAGTGTACCCAGTCTCCACTGAGCACTCGTATATCATCTCCGATGTCAAACACCAATGGATATGGGATCATCCATCGCCCATCTGTATGGGTCGAGAAGGTATACGCTAGTCTACTCTGGTATATCGATGCCCCGTCTCGATAAACCCACGACTAGGGACCTTGAAGGATGTACTTATGGACTACCATGTCCCCACTAGTATGATCTGCATCATAGTCCAGGTAGTCAAGTACACATCCTAAGGGCTTTACCAACATGTATCAGAGAGACAATCAGTGTACACGTTAAGGTAAAGAGCAACCAGATAGCATACTATCATGTCGAGCAAGAAAGTCCTCCCTATATACGTCCAAGCATCCACTACAATATACGTCCTATGTATAGTAATGGCCTCTAAGGCATACATATAACTAACAATCTCCCACTTGCACTAGGGCCATCTGATAGCAGTGGTTGTAGTATCTCATACTCAACCATCCCATAATAGTCTCTCTCTGGGGAACGGCCTTTGTGAGTGGATCCGCCGTGTTGTCCTCTGAGTCTACTCTCCTAACCTCGATCCCTTAGAGATCAACCATCTCCATGATCAGGTGATACTGCCTTAGAATATGTCTGGATCACTGATGGGACCGGCGTTTCTTGGCATAAGCCACAACTCCATTGTCTCACAATGGTAGGAACGTAGTTCATCTCATGAACCAATATACACCCAAACAGCCTCTTTGGTAGCATCTTAAGTAGCGATGTATCCTTCCTTTATCGTCTAGTTAGCCACGGTATCTAGCTTGGAACTCTTCCAACATACCATCCCTTTACTGAGGGTAAAGACAATGCCTGTGACTGACTTTCAGTCGTCCTCATCACTCTGGAACTTTTCCAGTGATTCTCCACTGGATCAATTGATACCATCTCACTCCAACTAGTGAGAATCCTAACATCCATTTAGATCTATCTCATAGATCCAAAACCCAGGATTTAGTAGGTATCACTTTGATCCTATATGGAGAATCTTTGTGATAAGCGGAGATTGACCGAGCGTAGCATAGGAAACTCCTTTCTTATCAAGAGTATATCATCCACGTACTCTACGAGGATCGTCACCATACTCCCAACTACCTTTTTGTTTATACAAGGTTCATCTACCATTTTGATGATGTTAAACTCTTTGACTAACTCATCAAAACAGATGTTCCAACTCCGCGATGCCTGTTTTATCACATAAAACATCTTGCACATGTTTCCGCTGCTCCCACTGTCTACGAAGCCTTCTGGCTGTGTACTTATAGACGCACTCTTCTAAAACATCACTTAGAAAAGCAGTCATGGCACCCAACCGCCAGATATCGTAGTCATGGTATGTAGCCGTGGCAAGTAGGATCTGGATGGACTTAAGCATAGTGTCCAGAAAAGGTTTCATCATGATCCACACCTGTTCAATGATGCAAACCTTTCAACAAGTCTAGCTTTGAAAGTCTCAACTTTTCCATCTACACCAAGTAATCTTCTCAAGATATACTTGCTCCTGATGGGGATTTAACCCTTCAGATAAAGCAACTAAAGTCCATACTTTGTTGGTGTATATGGATTCCATCTCAGATCGCTAAGTATCCAGCCATTCTTACAGAGTCCCTACTCTCGATGGCCTGCTTGAAACTAGTTGGATCATCATCTCATGATGCAATCCTCGCTCCCACTGTCATAGAGAAACCGAAGTAACTCTCAGGTGGGTGAGAAACCCTACTAGATCGGCGGAGAGGCTGAGGTTCGTTGGTAACTATTGAGTCCTTTGGTTCTTTCAAATCATCAGCTGCAGTTTGTATAGCTGGAACCTTTCCAGTTCTACATAACTGACCTTGCCTCGAGCTTGTCCGGATTTTGCTTTTAGACATAGCCCGGACAACCTCAAATCTTAACCAACTTAAGATATGGGATCTTCCCTTATCATATCACATATGAAATGGTAGGCAACTGATTTGATTTGAACCCTATTCAATAGGTATGCAGCTTCTCAAGTGCATAACTCCCAAAATGGAAAATAGGAAACTCGGTAGTACTCATCATAGAGCACACCATATCACATAGGGTG
This sequence comes from Agapanthus africanus, assembly GCA_030015575.1. Lineage (NCBI taxonomy): Eukaryota > Viridiplantae > Streptophyta > Magnoliopsida > Asparagales > Amaryllidaceae > Agapanthus > Agapanthus africanus. The sequence goes on along the minus strand of CM057342.1, from coordinate 387,599,228 downwards.
CTATTGCTCCGCCCCGATATACCATCGTGCTATGGTGTATACGGAGGAGTAATGCTGAGAGAGAATCTCATTCTCCTTTAGAATAGTTCAGGAATTCTATGCACAAGTATTCTCCTCCTTGATCTCATCAAAGGACACAATACTTATACCCGTATTGGTTCTCTACTTCTAACTTATATTCTGTGAATATCTCAAAAGGTTCGGACTTGTGTTTCAACAGGAACATATGACTGAATCTTGAGAGATCATCAGAGAATGTAATGAAGTACAAAGAACCGGTCTTGGCATATGTAGATAGGGGACCTTACATACATCAACATGCATCAATCCCAAGAGTTTACTAACTCTTTCTCTGTTTCCAATAAACGGAGCTATGGTCATCTTATCTTAGTGACATGACTGGCAAGTTTCATAAGATGTAAATTCAAACTGATTTAAATATGCATCTTTATGTAACTTCAGCTAGTCGGGTCACATTGATATGACCTAGTCTACAATACCTCAAGAAGGATTCGTTCATTTCTGAACTCTTCCTCTTGTGTGTGTTCCGTATACTGAGAACTGTAGTTTGATTTAGAACTTCAATGTTTTTAGATAACGTGCCTGAACCGATCAACTTTTGATATAGGAAATGTTCAAAACATTATCCAACAATACAAAATTTTATCATTTCTTTAATAATAAAGAGACTGATATAATTTTGTATATCAGGTTCGGTATCTAATAACATTCGTTCAGAATCAATGTATTGGTAATACAGGGTGACAGTGACCAACAGACTTGGCTGCAACTCTTGCCCCGTTTTCTGCCTCATGAAACTTATCACCCGTTCTCAGTTCTTTACCTATCTGTAGCCCATGTAACATATTACATATGCGGGATCCTGATCCGGTACCATATACCCAGGACGTAAAGGACACTGAGAAACAGTTCTATATAATGAACACACCCGAAGATGATGCATCAGCATGCACTTTCTTCGTTTGGGCGGCACGGGAATTCTGGTAATCCCCAATTTCCTGCTCTGTCTTATAACAATTATAAGTTGGAGCGGGACCAACGTTCCCCAGCTCAGTATAACAAGCGGGTTCGGTCAAATATCCGTATTATTATCTTGATTAAGGCGTGATATGGTCGCTACCTGGAGAGAGAGAGAAGAAAACACTCAGCATGCGCTCTTGCAAGAATAGATTGGTTATTATTTTATCTAATCAGGATGGCTCCCACTGATTTTTATCAAATCTTCCTTCAAACCCTAAAAGGAAAGACTAGCCGGGATTAATTACACACTACAAGTTTACCAATCTTTCAGTCAGGCCAGTGTCGGTACTTTGAGGGAGGTCCCCCGTGCTTTCGCACGAACCTAATTACAGTAAACCTCGTTTTTCCAGAGGCGTAACCCCGTTGACACCTTTCTAGACACCTACTTGATCGGCTAATTGTAATGTGTAAAACTCTCCCAGGAGTAAAAATTACTCGCAGTGGGTATCGGGATCAAACTATCTCATAGAAGGTATGCAATCTCATTGCAAATTTCGACACTTGAAATTCCCGATAATTTTGCCCCTAGCGTCCTATGACCTTGACGCAGGCCAACAAACCATAGTGCGCTAGTCAAGTTCAACCCGTCATTTCCTGATTTAATTAAACCCACCCGCACGACCCTTGACACAGGCCAACAAAGTCGCACGACTACCCTAATCTAATCTGCATCATATGCATAAGCAGATAAATACTAGTTAGCTACCGCACACTACGCCTTGACGCAGGCCAACAAACGTAGCACGAATACTAACTACTACTTATCTGAAATGACGGAGGGCTACGACAGGTTTTTCTGAAAACCTATTGCGTAATGAACTTGATATCGTTGTAGAATCGAATGATTTTAAAATGGAGTGTTTTTTAGGCTTTTCTAGTTTTGCTAAAGGGGTCACTCCCGGTGAAGGGATCGTCGGCCATTTCCTCGTCGAATGAGGTGCGGGATATATCATATATATCACTGTGCAAAGCAGAAACTATAGAAGCTATCAAAAGACAAACCGAGTGTGTAGCATCTGCCAGTTATTGCTAAAGGGGTCACTCCCGGTGAAGGGATCGTCGGCCCTTTCCTCATCGAATAAGGTGCAGGATATATCATATATACCGCTGTGCAAGGCAAGAACTGTAGCTACCTGTTTTATTTTAGAAATTACATTCTACAACATCTTTAGGTTTCTTTTTTTTCATTAATCACATTAATGAAGTCCTATCATTTAAGTACATAAACATCACAGATAAATACAACGTACACTTATGCCATCCGCATTCGCCTCGATGTCCCCTCGTGCACTGTTAGGTTAGGTAACTAACGGCAGAGCGGGGCAGGGCTAGCACGGGTGTAAAACATAAGTAACGTCTATATAATATATCATATATACTATATACAGTATTTATCACAGAACATCACATGATCACATCACAGATATCGCAGCAGAAAATATCATATGAAATATTGGATATATTAGGACGTCCGTGTTTTCAATACGAGCCAGTATAAAACACGGATTCCACGGTCGCGATGAATAGCCAAACCCACACCCCTAGACCCCTACGAGAGCGGCAAGCAACCCTACCAATTCTAGAGTTAGGAGACCCGGACTCGACTCCTCGAGTTGGTCTCCCACTGGACTCCAGAACCCGGTTACTTGTGCCCTCTTCCTTGGGTCTATCCTAGTGCGGAAAAGTAAAAAATATACAAACGGTGACATCTTCTGCAACCTGGAAGTGCCCCAATAAAAGAATATTACATACAAGTTTTTACATGAATGAAAATGAAAAACACTCATCTCACATAAAAACCCCAGGCTATTCAAACACGACGATCCAATATAACATATCCAGCAACACATAACATCACATGTCATCAACGTAAGTAAATATGCAACCCTTTTGTTTTCTTTTGCCATTTCTTTTTAATCCAAATTAAAAAGAAAGATAAAAGAAAGAATAAATAAAAACCCTAATCATTTACTTAACCAAGGTTTAATTCTTTACACTTAACCAAATGAGCAAGCATCATCAAACATGATACAAACATGTGCACAAAAGTATATCACATATACAACTTGCACATCAAGTGAGAAAATCCATTTAAAGTGAACCAATACTAGTTAATGCAAAGTAATATATCAAATATATAATTATACATTAAATCATTAAATCAACACTTGATTTAACGATCTGGTCATATCGCATACAACCAACTAGTATCCAATGTATCGGCTTATCGAATCAATCCTTGATTCGATATCTAGGTTATATCGCATATAACCAATCGATACATTCATTGCGAGAATGGAATACGGTATCACATACACGCATTATTCTCGGTCCTGCACATATCTCATATGCGCTCCTATTTCATTTCGCTTGAGCCAGGAAACCTCTGTGTAGGACTCTAAAGACTCGTCAATACGCCGGCAGCAGATGATGATCATATCAAGCACCCACAAGCCGCAAGCGGTCTGCAAAACATAACGGCCACCCGGGTATTGAGCGATCAGAAGATCGATGAGCTAGCCCGCTCACACTCCTGTGAATCCAACCAGTAACACTTACCGTACAGTCCGGTCTGTTCGTCTGATATGTCGCATATCAAGTCTAGGGGTGGTAAACGTCAGACCCCAATAACCGATAAGTCATGCCGATGTGAGGCTCATAACGGGTCAAGAAACTACTGGTAACACTTACCAGCAAATCTCTGATCAGCCCTGGCCAGGGACTTCCCTGTTACGGCCAATCGAGCACAGCGCAACATCAACCCCCAATACCGGGAGAGACGAAACCCCTCCTATCGCTCATTGCCTCCATGTGACTCGGGACTGTGCCCAAAGACCACCGTTTTGCACGCCCTCATGGACGTGGTAAGGTGGAGATCAAAGCACAGTGGGAATCATACAAGACTCTATGACGATCTCGGGTCTACAGACTAACCTGCACAAGTGTCACCTGAGAACTGCCATCTGACGTGAGGTATAATACCATCTGGGAGTTCTCGGCGAGTCCGTCCAGTATACCCAGTCTACACTGAGCACCCGTATACTATCTCTGATGTCAAACACCAATGGATATGGGATCATCCATCGCCCATCTCATGGGTCGAGAAGCGTATACGCTAGTCTACTCTGGTATATCGATGCCCCGTCTCGATACACCCACGACTAGGGACCTTGAAGGATGTACTTATGGACTACCATGTCCCCACTAGTATGATCTGCATCATAGTCCAGGTAGTCAAGTACACATCCTAAGGGCTTTACCAACATGTAACTATAAGACAGTTTAAAGAGACGAGTGTACATGTTAAGATAAAGAGTAACCAGATAGCATACTATCATATCGAGCAAGAAAGTCATCTCTATATATGTCCAAGCATCCAATATAATATACATCATCTGTACAATACTGGCCTCTAGGGCATACACACAACTAACACTCCGTATACCGGAAGAGACGAAACCCTTCATATCACTCATTGCCTCCATGTGACTCGGGACTGTACCCAAAATCCATCTGTTTGCACAACTCCTTTAAGCCATGGTAGGGAGAAAATCAAAGCACAGTGGGAGCCACACAAGACTCTATGACTCTCGGGTCTACAGACTAACCTGTACCAGTGTCACCAAAGAACTGCTATCTGACGATAGGTATAGTACCATCTAGGAGTTCTCGGCGAGTCCTGTTCGGTGTACCCATTCTCTAATGAGCACCTGTGTACAATCTTTGATGTCAAACACCAATGGATTTGGGATCAACCATCGCCCCCTACAAGGTCAAGAAACGTACACACTAGTCTACTCTGGAATATCGATGCCCTGTCTCGATACTCCTTCGACTAGGAACAATTAAAGGATGTGCTTGTAGACTACACAAGTCCCAGTAGTATGATCCGCATCACGGTCTTGGTAGTCAAGCAAACATTCTAAGGGCTTTATCAACATGTATATGAGAGACAGTATAATAATACCAAGTGTACATGTTAAGATAAAGAGTAACCAGATAGCATACTATCATGTCGAGCAAGAAAGTCCTCTATATATATGTCCAAGCATCCACTACAATATACATATCAATGTACAATAATGGCCTCTGGGGCATACATATCCCTAACAATCTCCCACTTGCACTGAGGCCAGTTGTTGTAGTATCCCATACACAACATCCCAAATAGTATCTCGAATTGCGTCTGAGGGAGGGCTTTCGTGAGTGGATCCGCTGTGTTATCCTCTATGTCAACTCACCTGACCTCGATCTCGCGGCGATCAACTATCTCCCGGATCAGGTGATACCGCCTAAGAATATATCTGGATCTCCGATGGGACCGGGGTTCCTTGGCCAAAGCCACAGCTCCATTGTTATCACAATACACAGGTATTCGATGCTCAATGGATGGAACCACACCAAGTTCAGCTATGAACTTCTTCATCCAGACAGCCTCTTTGGCAGCATCGTTGGCAGCGATGTATTTAGCCTTCATCATCGAGTCTGCTACGGTATCTTGCTTGGAACTCTTCCAACATACCGCCCCTCCATTGAGGGTAAAGACAAAACCCGAGACTGACTTATTGTCGTCCTTATCACTCTGGAAGCTCAAATCGGTAAAGGAATCCACCTGGAGTTCACCGTTACCATACACCAAGAACATTTCTTTAGTCCTTCTCAAGTACTTAAGAATGTTCTTCACAGCTGTCCAGTGCTTCTTCCCTGGATCTGATTGATACCTACTTACCACACTAAGTGTGTAAGCTACATCCAGTCTGGTGCATAACATCACGTACATGATAGACCCAACTACAGAAGCATAGGGTATCACCTGCATGCGAGCCCTCTCCAAATCAGTCTTAGGAGACATCTCTTTGGAGAGAGTGATTCCTGAACAAGCGGGTAAATTACCACGCTTAGAATCTTCCATATTAAACCTTATTAGTATGGTGTCAATGTATCTGGATTGGGACAATCCCAACATCTGTTTAAATCTATCTCTATAGATCTTAATCCCCAGAATATATGAGGCATCACCAAGATCTTTCATGGAGAACTTGTGTGATAAGAAAAGCTTGACCGAGTGTAGCATAGGAACATCGTTTCCTATCAAGAGTATGCCATCCACGTGTAATACGAGGAAGACAACCTTACTCTCTACAACCTTCTTGTATATATAAGGTTCATCCACGTTTTTGATGAAGTCAAACTCTTTGATAGCTTCATCGAAACAGATGTTCCAGCTCCGCGATGCTTGCTTTAATTTGTAGATTGATTTGAGCAGCTTGCACACACTTCCGCTGCCCCTACTGTCTACGAAGCCCTCTGGCTATGTCATGTACACGCTCTCTTTTAAATCACCATTTAGAAAAGCGGTCTTGACGTCCATCTGCCAGATTTTGTAGTCATGGTATGGAGCAATGGCAAGCAGGATCCTGATGGACTTAAGCATGGCAACAGGAGAAAAGGTCTCTGTAAGTCGATGTGCAACACCCCACGAGTTGCGGGGAGGCGGAAATATGAAAAACGATCTTGTTCTTGAAGCATACATCGACTAACCGAAGATCTTTGCTAAACGATAATTAACAATTACCATAGAAGTTCTAAACTACTATGTAAAGAGATTATACCTAGTGATATGTGTCCTTCATCTTTACGATCTCTTCGTCCTCCTCGGCCTCCTCCAAGTGATAGATGATCCACCCGAGAACCCTAATCCAATCTTCACCTCAAAACTTGAGGTAACTAAGTTTCTCTAATTGCTAATCAAAGGAACTTAGATCATATAGAGTTAGGTTATGGGATGTTTAGTCTTTTCTAATCCTTGTTCTCAACTCATGAGTGGTAGGATTAGAGCTTGAAGAAAGAGTGAGCTTGAGGAGAGAGAAGGTGAACTAGAATAGTAAAATGAAATTGTTTCTCACTTAATATATCAAGCATAATGAATAAATCAATAAATGAATAATAAGAGATTATTCATCATGCTTCATAAATGTATTATGAGTGATTCACTATATGAGTCATTAAGCATTTAATAATGCATTAATGACATAGTGAATCACATATTATGAGTCACAATAACATTAATGATAACGCCACCTTAACCCCTCAAGTCACCATGCTTCTAGAAGCTTCCCGGAAATTACGAGAATGCCCCTCCCATCCGTGAAAACACGGAAAAACTTTAGACTGTATAAATCCAATAACCTGATACTAGAATCTGGCTTAAACCAAAGCCGTCTAGAAAAAACTGTCCGAATGTCATACGTGCGTTTAAACACGTATTCATCCGAACCCTTATCGTAAAACCGTACGACCTCTATATTGTTTCGCCTAGAGTTGGGAAAACTCTGTGTGGGACTCTAAAGACTCGACTACTACGCTAGCAGTGGGTTTAACCACAGACCGCAAGCGGCACTAGCTGTACGTAACGGTCCCCAGGTAGATGTCGATAAGAAGGCCGATGAGGATACCCATCCGAACTCCTACTGAGCCTGTCCGTGACAATATCCGTGCAGTCCGGTCTGTTCGTCTAAGAGTATCGCATGTATGGTCTAGGGAGGTGGTAAACGTCAGACCCCTAATAACCGTACAAGTCGTGTCGGTATAGCTCTATCACCATCCGAGAATCTACTGATCAATCTATCAGTAATTCTCAATCAGCCCTGGCCAGGGACTTATGGTAATGACCAACCGATCACCGTGCGATATCAACTCCCTATACCGGGATAGACGAATCCCTAACAGTCACTCACTGCCTCCACGTGGCTCGGGACTGTGCCCAACTAAAACCTGTTTGCACGACTCCTTTGAACCGTGGTAGGGTAGTAATCAAAGCACAGTGGGAACTCACACGAGACAAATGATGACCTTAAGTCAACGGACTATCTGCATACATGTCACCTGAGAACTGCTATCTGACGTTAGGTATAAATACCATCCAGTCAGTTCTCGGCGAGTCATGTCCGGTGTACTCACACCCAGTGAGCATCTGTATACAATCTTAGGTGCACTCCACCAATGGATGCAGGACCAATCCATCGCCCCTCCTCAGGGTCTAGATATGTATACACCAGTCTACTCCGGAGTATCGATGCCCAGTCTCGATACTCCTACCACCAGGGAATCTAAGGATGTGCCTATTGACTATCCAGCTCCCACTAGTATGACTGCCATCACAACGCCAGTAGTCAGGCAAACACCCTATGGGCTTTATCAACATGTATATATATATATATGAATACTACGCAAAATATATCATATGTTAAGATAAAGACAAACCAAATAGCGTACTATCATATTAAGAAAGACTGTCATGTACATACATATCCCTAGCATCCTATACAATGAAGGCCTCTAGGGCATATATATCCAACAGTCTCATCATAATCGACACCTGGTCATTAACAAAAACCTTTTGCTACAAGTCTAGCTTTGAAGGTCTCAACCTTTTCATCTACACCAAGTTTCTTCTTAAAGATCCACTTGCTCCCGGTGGGTTTTGCCACATCAGGAGCAACTTCCAAAGTCCATACTTTGTTGGTGTACAAGGATTCCATCTCAGATCTCATAGCATCCAGCCATTTCACAGAGTCTCCACTTGTGATGGCCTACTCGACACTAGTTGGGTCATCATCTTCCATGATGCAATCCTCATTCCCACCGTCTATGAGAAAACCGTGGTATCTCTCAGGTGGGTGAGAAACCCTACTAGATCTACGGAGTGGCTGAGGTTCGTCGGGGACTATTGAATCCTCCGATTCTACCAAACTGTCAGTTATAGTTTGTGTAGCTGGAACTTCTTCCAGTTCTACCTCATTATCACTAATTTCTTTACCAAGAAATTCCTTTTCTAAAAGGGTGGCATGTTGAGCAACAAACACTTTTTGTTCCTCGGTATGGTAGAAGATATGCCCTCACGAATGTTTGGGATATCCTACAAACTTGCGCAAGAACTGACCTTGCCTCGAGCTTGTCCGGATTTTACTTTTTGACATAAGCCGGACAACCCCATATCTTAATGTAATTAAGACATGGTCTCTTTCCCTCCCATATCTCATATGGAGTGGTAGGTACTGATTTGGTTGAAACCCTATTCAATAGGTATGCGGCAGTCTCAAGCGCATAACCCCAAAAAGAAATAGGTAACTTAGCAGTACTCATCATAGAGCGCACCATATCTAATAGGGTGCGATTCCTCTGCTCCGATACACCGTTGTACTATGGTGTATACGGAGGAGTAAGCTGAGAGAGAATCTCATTCTCTTTTAAATAGGCAAGGAATTCCGTGCTCAAGTATTCTCCTCCTCGATCAGATCGAAGGATTTTAATACTTTTACCCGTCTGGTTCTCAAATCCGTACTTATATTCCTTAAATTTCTCAAAAGCTTCAGATTTGTGTTTCAATAGGAACACATGTCCGAATCTTGAGAGATCATCGATGAATGTAATAAAGTACGAGGAACCATTCCTGGCATGTGTAGACATAGGACCGCATACATCAGTATGTATCAGTCCTAAGAGTTCAATAGCTCTTTCTCCGTGTCCAGTAAACGGAGTTTTAGTCATTTTACCTTTGAGACATGACTCGCAAGTTTCATAAGATGTAAATTCGAACGGATTCAAATATCCATCTATATGTAACTTAGTTAGTCTTGTCGCATTGATATGACCTAGTATACAATGCTACAAGTAGGCTTCGTTCATTTCTGAACTCTTCCTCTTGTGTGTATTCTGTACGTTTAGAACCGTCGTTTGATTTAGAACGTATATACCATTACATAACGTACCAAACCCAATCAACATTTGATTGAGAAAAATGTTCATAACATTATCCTTTAATGTGAAATTATATCCTTCTTTAATTTGCAAAGAAACTGATATAATAGTGCACATCATTTTTGGTACGTAGTAACAGTTGTTCAGAATCAATGTATTACCAGTTGGCAACACTAGGTGATATTCTCCAACTTTTCTTTGGCTACAACAATTGCTCTATCCCATACTTTTAGAGACATATCACTCTTTCCCAGTTCTCTACCTCTCTTTAGCCCATGTACCAAATTACATAGGTGGGATCCTGATCCGGTATCTAATACCCAGGACGTAGAGCAAACTGAGAAATAGTTCTCAGTTACAAACACACCTGAAGACGATGCATCAACATGCTCTTTCTTCATTCAGGTTGCGTAGGAATCCTGATATTCCCCTATTCCTTGCTCAGACTTATGACAATCATAAGAATAAGCGGAACCAACGTTCCCTAGCTCAGTTTAATAAGCGGGTTCGATCAATACATGTATATTATTATCTTGATTAAGGCGTATCATTGGTCGCTACCTGGACAGAAAGAGAAGGAAACACTTTAGCGTGCGCTCTTGCAAGATTAGATTGGTTATTATCTTATCTAATCAGGATGGCTCCCACTGTTTTTATCAAATCTTCCTTCAAACCCTAAAAGGTAAGATTAGCCGAGATTAATTACACCCTACAAGTTCGCCAATCATTCGGTCAGGCAGGTATTTGTACTCCAAGGGAGTCTCCCCATGCTTTCACATGGAACTAATTAAATAACCCCGTTTCCACATGGGCATAACCCTGTTAACACCTTTCTTAGATACCTAATGGATCGGCTAATTGTAAGGTGGAAAACTCTCTCAGGAGTAACACTTACTCACGGTGGGTATCGGGATTCAACTATCATACAGAAGGTATGCAATCTCATTGCAAATTTCAACACATGAAATTCCCAATATCTGTTTTTACCCCTAGCAACTTATGACCTTAACAAGGTCAACAAATCATAAGCGCTAGCCAAGTTCAACCCGTCATTTCGTGATTGAATTAAACCCACCTGTACGGCCCTTAACAAGGTCAAAAAAGTCGTACGACTGCCCTAATCCAATCGCATCATATGCGGCAGATAAGCACTAATCAGCTACCGCACATTACGCCTTAACGAAGGCCAACAAACACAACACGAATACTAAATAGCACTTATCTGAAATGATGGAGGGCTACGGCTGATTTTGAAGAAAACCTTTAACGTAATGAACTTGATATCGTTGTAGAATCTAGTGATTTGAAAAGGAGTGTTTTTTGTAGCTTTTGCTAGTTTCGCTAAAGAGGTCACTCCCGGTGAAGGGATCTCGGCTCTTTCCTCATCGAATGAGGTGCTGGATATTCATCAAGGAATACCACTATGCAAAGCAAGAACTAGAGAAGCTATAAAAAAAACCGAGTGGGTTGTAGCATTTACTAGTTTTGCTAAAAAGGTCACTCCCGGTGAAGGGATCTCGGATCTTTCCTCATCGAATGATGTGCTGGATATTCGTCAAGGAATACCACTATGCAAATCAAGAACAAGAGCTACCTTTTACAAACTTTTGATTCCACAACATCTTTAGTGAATGAAACACACTACACTTAATTGCTAATCAAGTATAGGATGGTGAAGTAGGGGGTTTGTTTGCTCACTAGGATTCTCACAAACTCAAGGGTTCACAACTCATGTGAGGGATTGAGCTTGGAGGAGGAGGTGAAGAAAACGGAGAGAGCTAGAGAGCAAGAAGCTCAACTCAAGAAAAATGACTAAGTGTAGAAAATGATGTAAAGAATGGCTCTCTCTTGAAATCACTTATTCAAGCATGGAATTATTTGCAATAATAAATTGCAACCATGCTTGTATAGTGAGTCAAGAGTAATAAATAAATGATAAAGCCCATGCTTCACACCATACTCAAAATATCTCCCCATTTTTCAACCTCATTTTCTATTTTCACAAAATAGAAATCCTATGATGCTTCATATAATAGATAGATATATATATATATATATATATATATATATTCATATATATATTAATATATGTATTATGAAGAAAATAATTACTGAGCTAATAATATTAGTTAACATATAATTATATCATATTATTAAATCAACACTTGATTTAATAATCCGGTTATATCACATATAACCGACTAATATTATTTATCTGTATATCACATTATCAAATCAACACTTGATTCGACAATCCGGTTATTGTAAGTCTACGGTAGTGCCCCGGCCGTCTGTCCGAGGCCAAAATGCGGAAACGAAACTTTTTCTAAACTAGAAACCGGCACTATCGTATACATTAAATCCGGATCGAACCATTAACCTATAACTAGCAACTAGAGAAAAGTTAGAAAAGCTATATCGATCGATCTGTATCCTTCGGTCTTTAGCCACCATCCATAGCTCCTCGCGGCATTTCCGATCTCCGGTCTCCTCGTCGGAAAGGGCACCACATCTTCGAGTCTTTTAACGGGCTCCCACTTCATCCGAAGCAACTCGGGCATGAAGTTCGCTAGCCGACGTGTCCAAGGCGAAGTTGAGAATGTGTGTGACAACTTTGTCTCTTGCATCCATTGCATGGATGGAGGTTGAAGATGAAGCCATCAATGGAGTTGAGCTAGAGGAAGAAGAAGATGAGGAGCCATTTTCTTTCTTTTGTTCTATCATAAAAAATAAGAGTGTGAATCAAAAATACAAGACCAAAAACCTTTACAATGGCTGCCCTTCTCTCTCTTCCTCTCATTTCAAACCACAAATCAATCACATAATGTGACATTAGCACAAGAAAAGAGACCATGAGTCACTAATGAAGTCTATGTCACATTAAATGCACAAAATGATGATTTAAGCTCACAATTTCCATTTGTAAACATTAATCCAAATGTTTACAACAATAAAAAGATACGGCAACATCTAAAGTAAACTCGTGACGGATCACAAGGATACCCCTCACCTGTATATACATACCTGCATCCGCATTCCGACCGAATGCGAATGCGATGAGACTAAAGTAATCCAACAAATCTAATACTAGGATCCGGCTTAAACCAAAGCCCACTAGTATGATCCGCCCGATCATGATCCGTGCACTACTGCACGTATATGATCGAACCCTGCCATATATCATACGGCCTCTACAACGTTTCGCCCGAAAGTTGAGAAACTGTCTGTGGGGGACTCTAAAGACTCATCAATACTTTGGCTGTGGATTTAACCACTAGCATGTTAGAGGTACTAGCTGTACGTAACGGGCTACCAGGTATTGACCAAAAGGGAGGTCGATGAGCGAACTCATCCTGACACCCTACTGAGCCTGTCAGTAACAATATCCGTACAGTCCGGTCCGTTCGTCTATGAGCATCGCATGGCGGGCCTAGGGGGTTGGTAAAAGTCAGACCCCCAAAAGCGGTACAAGTCATGTCGGAGTGTAGCCCAGAATACCCTGAGATACTACTGGAATACCTACCAGTAAATCTCCTGCCTTGGCCAAGGAATTCGTGTAATGGCTCTCCTAGACACAGCACGATCTCACCCCCAATACCGGGAGAGACGAAACCCCTGCCGATCCGCTCACTGCCTCCATGTGGCTCGGGACTGTACCCAACTAAAACCTATTTGCACAACTCCTTTGAGCCGTGGTAGGGTAGTAATCAAAGCACGGTGGGAACTCACACGAGACAAATGACGATCTCAGGTCGATGAACTAACCTGTACACATATCACCAGGGAACTGCTATCTGACGTCAAGTATAATACCAACTAGCATGTTCCCGGCGAGTCCTGTCGGGTGTACTCATAACCCAATGAGCACCTGTATACATCTTAGGTGATCCAACTGACACCAATGGCTTGTGAGACCGGCCACCGCCCCACATCGGGTTCTCGACTGTATACACTAGTCTACTAATGGAGTATCGATGCCCAGTCTCGAAACTCCCACGACTAGGGACCACTTTAAGGATGTGCTTTAGACCCTCAGCTCCCACGTATATGATCGCTATCATACTGCTGGTAGTCAAGCAAGAATCCTAAGGGCTCTATCAATGTGTAATACTGATCTGTAAGGTCACCTAAAGCTGTACACGATGATAAAGATAAACCAGATAGCATACTATCATTTCGAGTAAGACTGTCCTACCGGCATAGGCCATCCCTCAATCATTGCAATCACGTGCCTGTGATCCAATAATTGACTCTGAGGGCACTATATCCAACAATCTCCCACTTGCACTCAAGGCTAATTATTACGATGTCGCATACTCACAGCCTGTGTGATACCGAACATCCAACACCTCTACTGATCAGTCTCATAAAGCCCATTTGCGAAACTATTGCGTTCGAGGAATAGCCTCAGTGAGTGGATCCGTCCTAATGTTTCTTTCTATGTCTCTCTTTATCTCAAGTTCGCGGAGAAAGCCATCTCCCGAAATGAGCAATACCTGTCTTAGAATATGTCTGGATATCTGATGGGACCTAGTTCATAAATGAATTCCAAATCCAAACTTCTTAGACTGTATCGTCAACCGAATTTAATCAGTATCCTGCGCCATGCCTCCCTCAGTATCCCCTTGGACCACCTGTCCAAAATACTGCCCCTCTTCAGAGGGAAAACTATAACTCTGACAGCCACTCTGTCATCCAGGTCACCTTGGAAGCCTGGAATGATAACCGTCTCCTAAAAGAGGCTGTTTGTTATCATATCCCTAGAACATCCACTTATGTTCTAAAACTGCTTCCGAATGTTTCTCCAGGATTGGATTAATATCTGCTTACTGCATCACGTGCAAAAACAATATCTGGTGTGGCACTTGACATCTCATGATTGACTCAATTGCCTAAGCAAGTGATCTGCCAATCATGCACATCCCTCTCCCCTTTAGTCTGTAAGACACCTTTAGAGAAGGTGACTCCATCACCTGCAGGTACACCTGTAAGTCCACGGTAGCGCCCCAGTCGTCTAACAGATGCCAAATGCGGAACAAAAACTTTTAACGAAACTGGCGCTATCGTGTACCGTAACCCGGATCTGCCATTAAAGCTAAACTAACAAATTGCAAGGGGGTAGAAACGTTATACCGAATGATCCGAGTCCTTCGGTCTTCAACCATCATCCCACGCTTGTTGCGGCTGCTCCGATCTCCTCGATCTCCAGTCTTGTCGTCCAGGTGGCACCACGTCGACGGATCTTTAAACGGGCTCCTGCCTCTGAACCGAGGCAGCTCGATCGTCAAGTTTGCTAAAAGAGACGACCAAGATGAAGTAGAGAATGAGTAGAACACTTTGTCTTGTTACGTCCAAGGTCACGGACGAACGGATATGGAAGTTTCCTTTTGGATCGGGTGAAATGAGAAAAAGGCTATCTATTTTTCGTGAACCCGAATCTATCATAATCTTTTGCTAGTGAACAACAACCATGATCTCAAGTGTGAGAGAGAGAGGGGAGGGGCCGGCCACTTATAGGAGGTGGGGGTGAGTGTAGGAGGAGGGAGGTGACCACAAGAACAAATATCATGTGTGAACACAAAGTGTGAACACATAGTATGAATACATTAAATGCAACCAATGAAACATAAACACCATTCAACCTAGTCACCTCTTCTAGAAACTTCTAGAACCTTCCACACTCATCTCAAGAAAAGATAAATCCGTCTTTAACCGAATGTTAAAAGACGGCTGATAGAAAACTGGAAACTGGCAACTTCCAAAAGTGATCCAGAAACGAATTTCAGGATAACCCCGTATCAGTATAAACATACCCTCATTTGTATTACGACCGAATACAAATGCAACTGAGACAAAGATATTATATCTACACAGTATAATACTGGGTTCCGGCTTAAACCAGAGCCTACCAGTATTATCTACCCGAAAAACGACACGTGCGAAAACGCACGTGCTTTTTCCGAACCTTGCCATATCACCATACGGCCTCTATAACGTTTCGCCCGAACTTGGGAAAGTGTCTGTGGGGAACTCTAATGACTCATCAACACACTGGCACTGGGTATAACCCCTAGCACGTCAGAGGTACAAGCTGCACGTAACGTTTTGCCTATGTATTGATTGGAAGGGAAGCTGACGAGCGAACTCATCTATAAACCCTACTGAGCCTGATAGTGACAATGTATATACAGTCCGGTCCATTCGTCTAAAGAGTATCGCATATCGAGTCTGGGGGGGTGGATAAAGTCAGACCCCTAATAACGCGATAAATCGTGTCGGCATGAAGCCCATCACCACCTGAGAAACTACTGATCCAAATCAGTAATTCTCCACTACCTCGGTCGAGGATTCCTAGTGATGGCCACCCGTGCACTGCGCGACATCAACCCCCAATACCGGGAGAGACGAATCCCCGACGATCCGCTCACTTGCCTCCAATGTGGCTCAGGACTGTACCCAAAAAAGACCTGTTTGCACGACTCCTTTGAGCCGTGGTAGGGTAGAAATCAAAGCACAGTGGGAACTCACACGAGACAAATGACGACCTCAGGTCGATGAACTAACCTGTATACATGTCACCAGGAAATTGCTATCTGACTATATGTATAATACCAACTAGCAGATTCCCAGCGAGTCCTGTCCGGTATACTCATAACTCAATGAGCACCTGTATACATCTTAGGTGATCCAACTGACACCAGTGGCTTGTGAGACCGGCCGCCGCCCCTCGTCGGGGTCTCGACTGTATACACTAGTCTACTCTGGAGTATCGATGCCCTGTCTCGAAAATCCCACGACTAGGGACACTTTTAAGGATGTGCTTACAGACCCCAGCTCCTACGTATATGATCGCCATCATACTGCTGGTAGTCAAGCAAGAATCCTATGGGCTCTATCATCATGCAATAGTGAACTAAAGCATGTATACGATGATAAAGACAAACCAGATAGCATACTATCATCTCGTGCAAGACTGTCATATCGGTATAGGTCATGCCTCAATCATTGCAATCACGTACCTGCGATCCAATAATTGACTTTGAGGGCACTATCTCCAACAATCTCCCACTTGCACTCAAGGCTAATTATTGCGATGTCGAATACTCACAGCCCGTGTGATACCGAACACCCAACTTCTTTACTAATCAGTTTCACAAAGCTAGTCTGTAAAACTCCTGTGTTCGAGAAATAGCCTCAGTGAGTGGATCCGCCCTGATGTTTCTTTCTATGTCTCTCTTAATCTCAAGTTCGTGGAGAAAGCCATCTCCCGAATCGAGTAATACCTGTCTTAGAATATGTCTGGATATCTGATGGGACCTAGTTCATAAATGAACTCCAAATCCAAACTTCTTAGACTGTATCGATCACTGAACCTAATCAGTATCCAGCACCATGCCTCCCACAGTATCCTCTTGGACCACCTGTCCATAATACTGTCCTTCGTCAGAGGGAAAACTATAACCCTGACAATCACTCTGTCATCCATGTCACTTTTGAAGCCTGGAATGATAACTGTCTCCCGAAGGAGGCTGCCGTCATCAAATCCGTAGAACATTCACTTATGTTCTAAAACTACTTCCTTATGTTTCTCCAGGATTGGATTAATATAAACTTATCGCATCTAGTGCAAAAACATCTGGTGTGGTACTTGACATATCATGATTGACTCAATTGCCAAGGCAAGTGATCTGCCAATCATGCACAACCCTCTCTGCTTTAGTCTATAAGACACCTTTAGAGAGGGTGACTCCATCACCTGCAGGTACACCACCATGCCAGGAGTCATCTATTCTAAAATACTATTAGAATACTATCAAAGTACCCACATTGGGAAATTACCCAAATCTAGATCTAAAGCCATAGATCTAGTAACCAGAATGTCTGATATTATATCCATGTCCTTTGTGAAGAAACAACTGTGACGACCACAGTACAACCGATCGTAGTATAGGAATTTTATTTCCTACTTTGTGTATGTCATCCAAATACCAGGACATTACACCCTACTACCTTCTTAACAGATCTATCCCCTATTCTGATGAAGTCAAACCTATGACTGTCACATCAAAATTAGATGATCTATCTCCGCTATAACTGCTCGAGTCTATAAATAGACATAAGCTACTTGCCCACTATGCTTCCGCTGCTCCCACTGACTACGATAACCTTCTGGCAGAATAATATATACGTACACTTCTAAAGCTAGTCTAGAACGACGCTATACTTATCCTTCTGCCGAGTCTCATAGTCTGGAACAACAGTAGTGTCAAGTCTGGGTAAACAAGAACCTCCCTGTCACCGTCCTTGAGGCTACCTGAGTACCTCTCGGGTGTCTGAGGTTACCCACCATATCTGCGTAGTGGCTAATGGAATGTCAAACCTGATTGAATATATAGGTCCTATTAAATTTTCCGTAATCGTTTGCGGTTCTGGAATCACTTCCAGTTCTACCATACTCCCACTACTGTTTTCTGAAAAAATCCATTTTAATAAAACTGTGGCGAGTCAAGAACAATATCACTATTGATCTTCCAGATGGTAAAAATGTCAACCCTCGTCAAAGCCAGGGTCAACCCACAAACTGTCATTACAGAAACGTGCCTTGAGTTATCCAGTGTCTGGTTTTAAGCATAAGCTGGACAACTCCCCGTATCTTAACATAGTTAAGATATGAACCATTCTATATCTAATATAGAAACAGAGGCACTAATTTAATTGGAACCAAATTCAAATCATGCAACTGTCTCCAGTGCATATCAACTTAATGGAGAAAGGCTAATCAGCATTACTCAACTTAGGAATCCATCTAATTATGAGTAACCTGAAAGAGAAACAAGTTTCTCAAAACCATTACTATCATCTGAATACCAATCACAAGAATCTACATCATCAATCGCTTTGAAGAATCCCGATACTTGTGACATCTGGTTCTCTACTTTATTCTTATACCCATAACTTCTCAAAACTTAGACATTGTATTTCTACGAAACACTTATCTAAAAACTAGAGAAGTCACAAGTAAACAGAACATAGTACGAGGACCTGTCCCTTTGTCCTGACGGACACTGGACAACATACAATACTCTGTAGAAGTCCGCTGAGTTGAATAACTCTAAATCTGTGCATCGCAGGTTGAAAACTGTACCCAGACGATTTCCTCAAATATCACCAATTACAACGAATTCCGATATAATGAGGATGATCACCTAATTCCTAATAACTTACTCCCACTCATCATCTGTAAAACTATACAGATATGAGAATGAAACCTGGTAAATACATACCCTGGAGTAAGTATCTAATCGGGAAAACAGTTTTCTTTTAACAATGCGTAGTGAAACTGAAACATTAAAATGTCTCGCAGGGATATCCTGGTATTCCTAGTAGTGCCTCTTCCATAATCCTATTCATGACTTTAACCGTATATTTCTTTGTCATCTCTCCAAATCCCTTTATTTGTCTTTAGTCGTTACCTTCTGTACACCTTCGTTAGGCTAAATGGTTTTCTTCCTTCCCTACTGTTCGGCACCAGCCTATGGTTTGGAAGAAGACTATCCAGTAAGCATAATAGGTGTACTCTCCTAATCCTAGGAGTACTCGCAACCTGAGAGAAGGTGATGATAAAAGACAATCTGAATAATACCTTATTCTATTTCTCCCGAACTGGGGAAAAAGCAAAGGTGAAATAGGAGTAGCGATGAAGTACGCGGTTTGGTCGTGAATGATAACAGTCGCAATTTTCTTTGCCCTCTTTCTAATCCCTTTATTTTGTCTTTAGTTATTACCTTCTGTACACCCTACTTAGGCCAATTGGTTTTCTTCATTCCCTACCTTTCGGCACCTGCCTATGGTTTGGAATAAGACTATCCAATAAGCGTAATAGGTGTACTCTCCAAAACTAAGGAGCCCTCGCAACCTGAGAAAAGGTGATAATAAACGACAACTGAATAAACCAATTCTATTTCTTCTGAACCTGGATCCATCCTCGAAGAAGTCCCTTCGAGTTCGTATATAACCATACGATGGATCTATCCAATGGAAGTGGATATTCATAGTAATACGGGGTGTTCTGAGAAATACAAAGGGTAAAAGAAGGAGCGGCAATGACTTATGCAACTCGGACAATCCAAAAGCCAGTATTATAAGAAGGTTCTGTCAACTTGGTCACTGAGTCGTAGTCTAGGGTCGGTCAAAGGTCGCTGCCAAAGAGAGAGAGAAAAGAAACACTCTACGTGCACTCTAACCTAGATCAGAATGGTTATCACTTTATCTAATCAGGAAACCTCCTACTGTAATCTCAAATTCTCCTCCAAACTAGAAAGAAGAATTAGTCGGGATCACCCGAAGAGTAAACCAACTCATCAGTGAGAATCGGGATCCAACTATCATCGCATGATAACTTAATGGAATCCACTCAAGTTATCACACTCCAGAAGGTATGCGCATGTCTGGTAAGTTTCCTGTATATTTGAAACTCCCGATATTGATTTTTGCCCCATTCTCTTATGATCGTGACTTTGGCCAACCCATCATAAGTCACATGCCAAGTTCTACCCGTCATTGCCCAGGTTAATTTGAACCCACCCGCACATGCCCTTGACTTCGGCCAACAAGGCAGAACGACTGTCCCAAACCAACACATCTATCTACGCAACAGATGAATACCCAGCAACTACCAAACACTATGCCTTGACTTTGGCCAAATAAACATAGCTTGAATACTACTGAATACCCAAAAGAAATGACGGAAGGCTACGGCTGGTTTTTGGCGAAAAACCTTTAACGTAATGAACTTGATCTCGTTGAAGGAACCTGCTAGCTTTTATAAAAAATATAGTGACGAAAACGTTTTGCTAAAGATGTCACTCCCGGTGAAGGGATCTCGTCTCTTTCCTCGTGGAATGAGGTGCAGGATATTCCAACTGAATACCGCGATGCAAAGCAACTTGTACTCGACTATATCGAAGTTATTACCCTGACGTAAACTTCTGCCCAAAGGGTCACTCCCGGTGAAGGGATCTCGGCCCTTGCCTCGTCGAATGAGGTGCAGGATATTCTGACTGAATATCACTATGCAAAACAAAAGGAAACATCTTTGTAATAACACCTTTTAAAATTTGTTCCAACAACATCAAATATAGGTTTGTTTTATCCTTGCATTGATAAGAATCAATACAGTCCCATCAATCAATCACACCAGAAAAGAACGAAAAAATAAAATGTACGTATATGCCATCCTCATTCGCCACTGGGTCCCGTCATCACTCGTTAGGTTACTTAACTAACGACAGAGCGGGGGCTGTACTAGCGCTGGTGTAAAACATATACAACATCTAATAGTATATATACCAATATACAATAATCGCTCCAGGCGTGATAATATGCAACATTACAGAAAAGTAATAAACATCACAGAACAATACAGATAATCTGGGATCCCCGGGTTTCACAGAGCCGCTACTGAAACCTGACGTTCCCCTGGTCGTGTGGATAGCCTGTGCAATGAAACCTAGACCCCTACGGGTGTGGCAAGTCACCCGCCAAAACCTGAAGTGAGGTAGTCCCCACAGCATAGTGAATGGAACACCCGGCACTTCACGGAATCCGGTAAATTGAGCACCCCTCCTCGGGTCAACCTGTACCCCCTACGAGTGCGGCGAATAGTCTACCAATTCTAGAGTGAGGTCCCTTTGCCTCTCAAAGCCATGAGATACTGACCCGTTGCCCTCCAGAACCCGGCTATCCGTGAACTCCTTCGCGGGATAAACCTAGTACAGAAATAAAAATATGTACAACGGGTACATCGACCTCGACCTGGTCGTGCCCCAAAAGAATATTATACAAACAGGCAGTGACGGCAGTCTACATGTTGGACGCTCGCCCCGCAATATCAAATGTACAAATAAATCCAAACTGCAGTATCATTGTACCCTGCTATCCACCACGACATATCCGCAACATCACAGCACAACACAGAACATCAACGCGAATGTCACGTTCGCAAACCCGTCTAAAAGAACTATAGCAATCAGACGCGGTTTACCGATCAAATGACATTCCCGGTCGGAGATATAATGTAAATACTGCATACTAACAAATTTAAAATTTTGATCGACAAAATATCGCCCCACGTACATCTGCTGTACAATAACAAAATCTGGGCCCAAAAAATATATACCAAAAACCCACAATTTCCAAACAAAGCCTACTGGGAAAAATTGATGCACTGTTCCCACTAAAGCGCCGCGGTTCCACGGTCAAACCTAGGGTTTGACCGCGGAACCACCGCATTCTTGTGGGATCACGTGCCCAATTTTTCTCAGTATTCTTATAAATGTCTCCTCTGTCTTTTGTGATATGCAAAATAATTTTAGGACATCATTTAAAATCGACAGAAACTGATAAGCTTGAAAATTGTGTTTTTCGAAATTCGGTTCGATCGATATTTTAAACGCGTTAGCACAAGTTAGTATAGCTTAATGGTAAGTCTCTGATACCACTGTAAGTCCACGGTAGCGCCCCGGTCGTCTAACAGACGCCAAATGCGGAACAAAAACTTTTAACGAAACTGGCGCTATCGTGTACCGTAACCCGGATCTGCCATTAAAGCTAAACTAACAAATTGCAAGGGGGTAGAAACGTTATACTGAATGATCCGAGTCCTTCAGTCTTCAACCATCATCCCACGCTTGTTGCGGCTGCTCCGATCTCTTCGATCTCCAGTCTTGTCGTCCAGGTGGCACCACGTCGACGGATCTTTAAACGGGCTCCCGCCTCTGAACCGAGGCAACTCGATCGTCAAGTTTGCTAAAAGAGACGACCAAGATGAAGTAGAGAATGAGTAGAACACTTTGTCTCGTTACGTCCAAGGTCATGGACGAACGGATATGGAAGTTGCCTTTTGGATCGGGTGAAATGAGAAAGAGGCTATCTATTTTTCGTGAACCCGAATCTATCATAATCTTTTGCTAGTGAACAACAACCATGATCTCAAGTGTGAGAGAGAGAGGGGAGGGGCCGGCCACTTATAGGAGGTGGGGGGTGAGTGTAGGAGGAGGGAGGTGACCACAAGAACAAATATCATGTGTGAACACAAAGTGTGAACACATAGTATGAATACATTAAATGCAACCAATGAAACATCAACACCATTCAACCTAGTCACCTCTTCTAGAAACTTCTAGAACCTTCCACACTCATCTCAAGAAAAGATAAATCCGTCTTTAACCGAATGTTAAAAGACGGCTGATAGAAAACTGGAAACTGGCAACTTCCAAAAGTGATCCTGAAACAAATTTCAGGATAACCTCGTATCAGTATAAACATACCCTCATTTGTATTACGACCGAATACAAATGCAACTGAGACAAAGATATTATATCTACACAGTATAATACTAGGTTCCGGCTTAAACCAGAGCCTACCAGTATTATCTGCCCGAAAAACGACACGTGCGAAAACGCACGTGCTTTTTCCGAACCTTGCCATATCACCATACGGCCTCTACAACGTTTCGTCCGAACTTGGGAAAGTGTCTGTGGGGAACTCTAATGACTCATCAACATACTGGTACTGGGTATAACCCCTAGCACGTCAGAGGTACAAGCTGCACGTAACGTTTTGCCTATGTATTGATTGGAAGGGAAGCTGACGAGCGAACTCATCTATAAACCCTACTGAACCTGATAGTGACAATGTATATACAGTCCGGTCCATTCGTCTAAAGAGTATCGCATATCGAGTCTGGGGGGTGGATAAAGTCAGACCCCTAATAACGCGATAAATCGTGTCGGCATGAAGCCCATCACCACCTGAGAAACTACTGATCCAAATCAGTAATTCTCCTCTACCTCGGCCGAGGATTCCTAGTGATGGCCACCCGTGCACTGCGCGACATCAACCCCCAATACTCGGAGAGACGAATCCCCGACGATCCGCTCACTTGCCTCCAATGTGGCTCGGGACTGTACCCAAAAAAGACCTGTTTGCACGACTCCTTTGAGCCATGGTAGGGTAGAAATCAAAGCACAGTGGGAACTCACACGAGACAAATGACGACCTCAGGTCGAGGAACTAACTTGTACACATGTCACCAGGAAATTGCTATCTGACGATATGTATAATACCAACTAGCAGATTCCCGGTGAGTCCTGTCCGGTGTACTCATAACTCAATGAGTACCTGTATATATCTTAGGTGATCCAACTGACACCAGTGGCTTGTGAGACCGGCCGCCGCCCCTCATCGGGGTCTCGACTGTATACACTAGTCTACTCTGGAGTATCGATGCCCTGTCTCGAAACTCCCACGACTAGGGACACTTTTAAGGATGTGCTTACAGACCCCAGCTCCCACGTATATGATCGCCATCATACTGCTGGTAGTCAAGCAAGAATCCTATGGGCTCTATCATCATGCAATAGTGAACTAAAGCATGTATACGATGATAAAGACAAACCAGATAGCATACTATCATCTCGAGCAAGACTGTCATATCGGTATAGGTCCTGCCTCAATCATTGCAATCACGTACCTGTGATCCAATAATTGACTTTGAGGGCACTATCTCCAACAACACCACCATGCCAGGAGTCATCCATTCTAAATACCTTTAGAATGTTGTCTAAGTACCCAAATTGGGAAACTACCCAAATCTAGATCTAAAACCATAGATCTAGTAACCAAAATGTCTGATATAATATTCAAGTCCTTTATGGAGAAACCACTGTGTGACAACCGAAGTATAACCGATCGCAGTATAGGAATTTCACTTCCTACTCTGTGTATGTCATCCAAATACTAGGACATCACACCCTACTACCTTCTTAATAGATCCATCCCCTATTCTGATGAAGTCAAACCTATGACTGTCACATCAGAAATAGATGATCTATCTCCGCTATATCTGCTTTAGTCCATAAATAGACATAAGCTACTTGTCCACTATGCTTCCGCTGCTCCTACTGACTACGACAACCCCCTGGCAGAATCATATAAGCATGCACTTCTAAAGCTAGTTTAGAACGACGCTATACTCATCCTCCTGCCGGGTCTCATAGCCGGGAACAACAGTAGTGTCAAATCTGGGTAAACAAGAACCTCCCTGTCACCGTCCTTGAGGCTACCGGAGTACCTCTCGGGTGCCAGAGGTTACCCACCATATCTGCGGAGTGGCCAATGGAATGTCAAACCAGATTGAATCTTTAGGTTCTTATCAAATTTTCAGTAATCGTTTGCGGTTCTGGAATCACTTCCAGTTCTACCATACTCCTGTTAGTGTATATGCCCTAGAGGCCATTACTGTATCATACTAGCTTGTATATTACTTGATGGAAGCTTGGGATATTCACAGTTGTATAGACAATCTTGCTCAAAATGGTAGTATGCTACTTGGTTTGTCTCTACTTCAATATGTGCATGTGTTTCTTTTTAGCATATCGCTTATATAAATATTAGTAGAGCCCTTAGGATCTTTGCTTGATTACCAGCGTTGTGATGGCGCTCACACTCGTGGGGGCTGGGTAATCCATAAGCACATCCTTATACAGGTCCCTAGTCATTGGACTATCGAGATAGGGCATCGATACTCCAGAGTAGACTAGCGTATGCGCTTCTCATTCCAGCGGGGGAGACGGTCTGTCCCACAGCCGTCAGTACGTCGTACTTGAGATAGTATGTGGGTGCTCGTTAGGTTACGTGTACACTGGACAGGACTTGTCGGGAACTGTTGGTTGGAATTATACCTATCGTCAGTTATCTGTT
Organism: Agapanthus africanus; assembly: GCA_030015575.1. Lineage (NCBI taxonomy): Eukaryota > Viridiplantae > Streptophyta > Magnoliopsida > Asparagales > Amaryllidaceae > Agapanthus > Agapanthus africanus. The sequence continues at coordinate 387,573,665 of CM057342.1, read as the reverse complement.
CCCAGGTGACATGAGTACAGCTTAGTCCGCTGACTTGACACTGTCACTTTGCCTCGAGTGTGTTCCTACTGTACTTAGATTACTACCCTACCATGGCTCAAAGGAATCGTGCAAACAGGTAGTAGTTGGGTGCAGTCCCGAAGCACTTGGAGGCAGTGACGGTTAGACAGGATTCGTCTCTCCCGGTATTGGGGGTTGACATCGCACTGTGTCTAGGAGAGCCATTACACAAGTAGTCCCTGGCCAGGGCAAGCGAGATATACTGGTAGGTTTCCAGTGTTATCTCAGGGTGTTCTGGGCTACACTCCGACACGACTTGTACCGCTATTAGGGGACTGACGTTCACCGCCCCCCTAGGCCCGCCATGCGATGTATCGGACGAACAGACCGGACTGTACGGAGATTGTCACATACAGGCTCAGTAGGAGTTCGGATGGGTTTACCTCATCGGCCTTCTTATCGACATCTACCTGGGGACCGTTACGTACAGCTAGTGCCGCTTGCGGTGTTTGGTTAAACCCACTGCCAGCGTAGTGTCGAGTCTTTAGAGTCCCACACAGAGAGTTTCCCTGCACTGAGCGAAACGTGTAGAGGCCGTATGGTTTTACGGCAGGGCTACGATCACTTACGTGCACTTGTGTGCGTATGCTGTTCGGGCAGGCAATACTAGTGGGCTTTGGTTTAAGCCAGATCCTGGTATTGCACAGATGGATTTGATTTGTCTTCTGTGCATCTGCATTCTACGGAATGCGGATGCAGGTGTGTATGCACAGTTTTGAGGAGCGATGAAGGAGGAGGTGCCCCATTAGGGTTTTGGCAGTTGGTTCGGCCAAAACCGTAATGTGGCACACTCATTAGGGATTTGACAATTCGTTTGGTCAAAACCGTTATGAGTCGGAGACATTGTTTATTAATCCTTTTAGTGATAGATTAGTGATGGCTAATTGCATTGACCATTTGACCACTTAGATCCCTCTTGACTTTGTTGACCCGTTGACCGTGTTGACCATTGACCTTCAAGAGGGATCTACACTCTTCTTTTATTTTCTTTTTAATTCTTGAGTTATGATAATGGTCAATTCAATGTGCCATCAACTCTTTCATGATAGGATTAGTAATGATGTTTCTTGTGTATTATTGCAACCATGGTTCATTTCGTTTGGCTTAATCCTTTTTCATTATTCTCTTCTCATTCTCTCTCATGAAGTGAGAAGAAAAAGAAAAGCTCCATGGTTGCAAACTTTCTCCTTCTTCTTCCTCCTCTTGATCTCTTCTTTTGATCTCATGTGTTGAGAGAAAAAGAATCCACATAGACAAACACTTCCATCTTTCTCTTCTACACAACCTAAGGCATTTAGATTAGCAATCTCTTTGCCCTAGTTGCCTTGGCTTGAGGCGAAGCTTAGTGTACAACTCTCGGGTGGATCGTCTTCGACTCAAGAAGGCCGCGGAGGTGCCCAAGGTCCGAATCGACGCTTGGAGCTTGGATGGACGAGTGGGACAGCGGGATGAAGACCCGAAGGACCGGTTCCGTGAGGTATACTTTCTACAGCATAGTAGCTAAAACCTCTAAGTGTTTACTAGTTTCTAGTTTAGTCAAGATCCCGACTTTTAGTCCATGTTGCCTTGCGCCAAATCATTGTTTTTCGCCGTTTCCGCCTCCCCGTAAGAACCGGGGTGAGCAACGTGGACTTACAGTGGTATCAGAGCCTAGCTAAACATAAACTAGTAAGTTAGCAAAGTGTTTAGAATATCGATCGGAAAAAAGTCGCAAAACACGTCCGGAAAAACCAAGTTTCTGTCGAATTTTTATACTGCTCTAAAAATTTTTTAACATACATGAAAATTCGACTCAGGGTTTTTTAAAACCACAGAAGAAAACCGGTCCACTGAACCGATCAAACCGCCGCGGTTCCGCGGCCGATTTGACTCGGTCGTGGACCGGGTTTCTTGCAGTGTTTTTATTTGGCAGTTTTGGGATTTTTAGGACATGTTTTTTCTACCCAGATTTTCCAGAAAGCAAATTGACTTTTGGGGTGATTAAAAATCCGTATTTTGATCGATATTCCGTAGACTTTGGCTAATGCATATTTTCTGTGATGTGATATATGTATTGAACGTCCGCTAATCGCTATACGTCGATTAGTGGGGGTTATACATATCTGTGATCTGTAATGTTGATGGTTTGTGTATATGAACTCGGTGGATTGTCGCGGATGAATAGCCGGGAATGGGTGTGAGATGAGAGTTTCTTTTTTTTTCTTCCATTCATTGTAAAATTTGTAAATTGATGTAATATTATTTATTTGGCCGCACAACCGGGTCGGGGTTGTAGCCGCATTGTATAATTTCTTTTTACTGTTTTTGCTCCTAGGATAAACCCAAGGTGGGGTGCACAAACTACCGGGTATCTCGAAGTGCCGAGTGGCCTACTCACGGTGTTGAGGGAGGTTGCTTCGCTTCGGGTACTTGGCGGGTAGTTTGCCGCACCCGTAGGGGTCTAGGGTGGGGTTTGGTTATTCATCGCGACCGTGTAATCCGTTTTTCGTTGCAGGCTCGAACGAATCGCGGATTCCTAGTATATCCAAAGTGTTCATCTGTGATCTGTAATGTCTATCATTGCTATATATCTATATATAATAACTATTTAGGTGTTGCTTATGTTTTGCATCCGCGCTAGTCCAACCCCCGCTCTGTCGTTAGTTAAGTAACCTAACGGGTGATGACGGGGCCCCGTGGCAAATGCGGATGGCATAAGCGTACACCATATTTTGGTTGTTTTCTGCAATGGTAGGATTAATGATGGGACGCATTAAAAGAACTAATGTAAGAAAATAAACCAAGTAAAAGTCGTTGGAACACTTTGAAAACCACTCGGTTCTTTTCAAAAACAAGCATTTTAAACGCGGAGCTTGAACCACTCCTTTTAAAAGCTATCTCGTTCCATCGACTATATCAAGTTCACTACATTCACGGTTTCGCCAAAACCATCCGTAGCCCTCCGTCGTTTCATATGAATATTCAACAGTATTCAAGCTGTGTTTGTTGGCCTTAGTCAAGGCACAGTGTTTGGTAGCTGGTGGGTATTCATATGTTGCATAGATAGAATGCGTTGGTTTGGGACAGTCGTATTGCTTTGTTGGCCATAGTCAAGGGTATATACGGGTGGGTTCAAATTAACCTGGACAACGACGGGTAGAACTTGACATGTGACTTATGATTTGTTGGCCTTAGTCAAGGTCATAAGAGCATGGGGAAAAAATCCACATCGGGAGTTTCAAAAGTACTGAAACTTGCTAGCGCTGTATACTATTTGGAGTGTGATGATTCTGGTAGGATTCCTTCGGTTTTATCACGCGATGATATTTGGATCCCGATCCTGCTGTGAGTATATGCTACTCCTCGGGAACTCTTTCACTTAACGATCAATGTTATAAACCAAGTAGGTGTCTAGAAAGGTGTTAGCGGGGCTACGCCCCCAGGGAAAAGAGGTTACTTAATTAAGGAACTTCGCGAAAGCGTTGGAAAACCTCCCTCGAAGTACCGACACTGGCATGGCTGAACGGTTAAGCAAGTATTGTACGGTGAGATTGATCCTGACTAATTCTTCCTTTATGGTTTGGGGAGGGATTCGAGAGACAGTGGGAGCCATCCTGTTTAGATAAATTAAAAACCAATCTAAACTTGCAAGAGCATCATGCTGAGTGTTTTCTTCTCTCTCTCTTAATTGCAGCGACCCAGTGACCGCACCTAGGTTACATCTAGATAATAAAACGACTGAATCTGACTGTTATGACTGGCAAAGGTCTGTCCAGATATCCATTGCCCATGACAAGCTGGGACACCTCTTGACTGATCCAACCCCTGCCGTCTTAGGTCCAGTTTCCCCTGTCATGGATATTGATATCCGTAGGACATCGGAAGAAGACTGTGCGAAAGCCAAGTGCCTCGTATTAGCCTCAGTTGATGGTTTATACCAGAGGCAGCACGAGAAGATGGACTCAGCTTCTATCTTCCTCCATAACAAAGTTTTATATGGAGAGCAATCTCGTATCGCAAGATATGAGACCTCGAACGAATTGCTTCCAGCGAGGTTGGCTATCGGGTCATCTGTAGGGGGCAACGTCCTTACAGAGACCAGCTCTTTTGAGCTCTCGGACCTAAAGACCACGTTGAAGAACGGGTCAGATGCTGACTTAGTTCAACAGTCTCTACCTACTACCCTGAAGGAAACCAGGGAAGTAGAAAGAAAGAGAAGGGCAGAAGTTTCGGGAATGGATGCAGTAAAAGAGGGATGTTCCTATTGTTACGGGAATGAACATGGACAGAAGGATTGCAGGGCTTGCAAAGCCAGTAGCCAGAATTCGAAGCATGTTGTGGCTTCGGCTTCGGGTGTGTTTGTAATAGAGAACTGTATGTCAGTTAACCCTACTTCCTGGGTATTGGATACCGGATCAGGATCTCATATCTGTAATTCGTTACAGGCTCTGAGAAACCGTAGGGTTATCAGGAAAGGTGATATGACTCTCAGGGTTGCTAACGGAATGAGCATGTATGTTGAATCCGTAGGGGAATATCATCTAGGACTGACAACTGGGAAGATATTGATTCTGCGTGACTGTTTTTATGTACCAGGTGCGACTTGTAACATCATATCTGTATCCTTACATTCTAAGGAAGGATATGATTTTACTTTTGTAAGCGATGTAGTAAACATCCACCTAAATCAAGTACTGATTAGGTCAGGTATATTAAAATACGGTATATACGTTTTGAATCAAGCTCAGGTCTTAAGTGTCCAGAACACACTTAAAAGAAAGTCTCCGGAAACAAATCAAGCTTTCTTATGGCATTGTAGACTGGGTCACATTAATGAGACACGGTTGACAAAGTTATATAAAGAAGGATACTTGGATCCGTTCGAGTACCAGTCTTGTAGCGTCTTGAAAAGTCGTTTTGGAGTTTTCCTGAAAATCGGTGAAAATTCGGTATTTTTCCGAAAACCGTCTTTTTTGTTATTTTGCAGTTTAGGACTAGTTATACTTAATTTGGATAGGTAATTGCTAGTTTTTAGTAGAAAATGAGTTAATTATGAAATTCTGGTCGTTTAAAAATTTTCCCTAATTTTTCAATTTTTTAATATTATTTTAAGCCGGTAAGAAAATACATTAAATTAGCGATAAATACAAATTTAAATGGGCTAAATTTAAGCTTTAAAATCATGTTAATTAAAATCTAGTTGTAACATAAATTTTTAGTATTTTATTTTAAGTTTTAACTAATTTTTAAGATGGAAAACGAAATTTATTGAAATTAAGCTTAAACTTGCAATTTTGGACTTGTAGGGGGTCTTTTTGCAAAAAAAATTTTGTGCACTCTCACACACACATCCTCACATCTCCTTGGCTGTCCCAAACTGCAAAAAATTCCCCCTCTCTCTTTTGTTTTAAAATTCTTTTGTTAAGGATGAATTGAATTGAATGTGTATGTTTAAAATATTGTATGTTGAAGGTATGGTGCTTTGACTTTGAGGGGGGTTGACCATGACTTTTTCCATACACCCACACCACTCCCCTCTCCCTCCTCTGGACGAAATCTGCAGCCCCTCCCCTCTTCATCATTTTTCTTTTCATCTTGTTCAAAAATTCATCAAGTTGCTCCAAAATTCAAGCTAAAACTCACAAATTAAAACCCCATTCTTCATCCCTTTTTCCTTCACCTCTCTTGCTTGGAATCATGGTGCTAGGAGGCCATAATTGAGGCAAATTTCTTCTTGCTAGATCCATAGGTTTGAGGTATAATTTCTACTCTTTTAATTTCTTATGGTTAGAATACTTTAATCTAGTTGCTTAGTGTTAATTTTAGTGTTAATCCTAATCTAGTTTTTTTTAGTTAATGATTGAAAATTAAACTAGGGTTTCTTGAAACCATGTTTTAGTCAATTAAGTCTTTTTAATTAACCTAGTTGTTTACTTAACCAATTTATATGGTTACTTTACTTAAGTGGCTTCATATTAGGCTAATCTATGTTAAAGTTGTGTGAAATTTTCATTAAGGTTGCTAATTATCAAAATCAAGAAAAGGTATGTGTATGGAATGTGGGTTTTGATGCATAGTAAAGGGGTTAATTTAATGGTAGTGGCTTTCTAATGGTTTGATTTGGATATTTGTGTGTTAATGTGTGCATTTTGTCGCTAATTGTCGATGTTTGCACCAAATTTGCAAACTTCTAGCTTACTAGGTTTTTATTTTATTATTGTGACGAATTAATTGCGGTATCTAGATTATATTTTTGGCTTATCCTATGACATTTAGGATGCGTGAGTGCGGATTTTTGAGTAATCGGGTTTTAGTTTTGCCGGGCAACCAAATCGACGATTTTTGTAGATTTTTGCGATTTTCGCGTGTGTTCCGCGCACTTTGTGCACGTTGTACCTAGCTTGTGAACGTTAGTATTTTCGTTTGGGTTTTGCGTCGTTCTTGATATGTAACCTTATGTTTGGTATTGATGTAAATTCCAGGTTTGGTCGCGGAGACGTCAGACGCGGCACGAAAGGGGAAGGCGGTGATTGGACGTGACTAGCTAGGGATTCCGGTGTGTAAATGTAACATCTACGGGGGACTATCGTTGGATGGCGCAAGCCGCCCGATAGTTTTAGTAACTTAAAAGATTCTTGTGATGTTAGTAATTAGGGGTGTAATACTTATATGATTATTTGCTGCATCCATGCCTTATATTGACATACATATGCGAACCCTTTTTATAGGACACCTGCACCATTGCCAGGGTTTTTATATGCAGCACGAGCACTATTCATGCTTACACACACGCCTTGGTAATTGCCATGCCACCACACTAGATAACCTATAATTTGAAACCTTTTACTAATTGATGCTTAAACCCGTGCTATTGCCTTTAATTCCTTAAAATGAAATCGTAGGATTGCTATTCATGTGCATGTACCTCATCATATTATTTGTTCATGCCTAGTCTATTAATCATACATCGTAGTTTAATTATTGATACCATATGCATTCATCACCATTGATATATGCACTTATGAGGATTTCTTGAGATTTTATGATATTTCTGGATTTCGGGGGAAAGCCGCAAAATTTCTAAACTTATTATATTTTTAAAATATGTAAATTGCGGTTTTCTAGTGATGTAAGTGTCGTCTACCATGAGTTTGCTGTGGTTTTCGAGATCCGTGTCGAGGAGTGGAGGAACCGTCACGGGTACATGGTGGGCCCGGTATGGTACCCCGGGGCAAGATGAATGTGGTGTTGACGTTGAGCCTGGCAGGGGACGGATTACCTACCGGTGACTTCATTGGGCACGGAGGATATCCAGAGCATACCGACCGGGGCCGCGAGAGGCTGAGATATTGATATTGAGATGGGTCAGCCGGATGGCTGAGGCCAGAGACACTATGACATGGATTTATGAGATTTGAGACAGTTTTTAGGTGTCGTTGCCGGACACAGATTATTGTCGATTCTATGAGTATTATGCTGGCATTTTAAAAAGAGTTTCAAAAACAAAAAGAGATAAAAGATTTCTTATATATACCTATTGAGACCTCAGATATTCATGTTGCATACCTACACCTGCTAGTACACTGATGTTGTATACACACCTGCTAGTGCATCCCGTCATACCTGTATTTTAGATGCTAGGATGCTTGTGTGCATGCATTCGATAGCCTGTGTAGATGTTATTTATTACTCACGAGTTGGCAACTCACCCCCGTTGTGCCATAGCCCTTTGCAGGTCCGCTCCGTCAGTGCAGTAGCGGGGGGCGCACTTGCCTCTTTTGCCTCTTTTGCCTGGACTCGAGGTTTTGCTCTTAGGTGGGTTATATCATTATTTTTGTACCACCTTGTATATTCTTTGTATCTAGTGTACTCCATCTACTGTTTCTATCAGTATTGTTGTATATTGACCTAGAGATGAGACTGTGAGATTTGTGGACTTTTTATGCTGTATTTTGGGGTCGAGCTCACTTGAGTCGACATGCTGTTTTTCTTATGCTTCCTTATGATTATTTCGCATATTGTTGCTTTATATTGCGTGGGATTTGTGACCGCCTTGTGGCGAAGAGCTAGCTCCCGCTTGGGGATGCCTTATTTGTTGGATTCATATATATTCTTATTGTACCCATTTTGGGGGCCAGTATTTACAAAGGAGACTCTACCGAATTTTTCGGAAAAATTTGTATTGTTTTTAAAAAGGGTTTTATATGACTTATTTGATAAACACGCTTTCAATTGATTGGGTTTTCTTCACTCTTTTGCTTATTTGGTTTTGGTTTCTGGGCTTTGGCTTACTTATTTTACGGACGTCTTGAGACGTTTCGTAAACTTAAGTGCCAGTCACGTTCCGTACCTTGCGGGTCGTGACAAAGTTGGTATCAGAGCAATAGGTTTTACCTTTTTGAGTGTAGGATGACCCTTGGTAGATGGAGTAAGTGACTTAAGTAGGGTAACGTAGCTGTGTATGTCCGCGGCATACTTGCGATACGGTACTCCGCCTAAGTGACTTTAGGATATACTTGCTTGAAAATTCCTTCTTCAATTCCGTGTATCCTATGATCCTATTGCACTGTTCTTACTATGCGTTTTCCTGTAACAGCCACTATGCCGCCGAAGGCTACTAGGGCACAGAGGGCTACCGCCCGAGACGAGATTCGAGCTGGCTCGTCCGAGACTAGGACTGAGCAGGGTGGTATGCCTACGCCGCAGGGACAGACCGATCCACCTTCCCCAGGCCGTATGGATAGGCTCGAGACTGGTATGGAGGAGTTGCGACAGATGATAGGGGGCATGCAGGAGCTACGTCAGATGGTAGGATCCCTAGTTGCAGCCAGTCGTACACCGAGGCCGGATGACGCACCTACTACATCACAGACGACTATGATACCTGCTCCTACTACTACCACCGTGACCATTCCGGTTTCGCTACAGGATTTCATGAGGCTGAGACCTCCAGTATTCACCGGCACTGAGGCAGCGGAGGACCCACAGACGTTCCTTGACAGTTTAGCCAGGATCTGCCGTTCGCTGAGATGTTCGGATGATCGATGGGTAGAGCTTGCGAGTTTCCGACTAGAGGGTCTCGTGCAGACATGGTGGGAGTCAGTCTTGAGAAGTCGAGCGGCAGGTCTACCGCCTATGACTTGGGTCGAGTTTACAGCGGTCTTTCTAGCTCGTTTCCTCCCAGAGAGCGTTCGTGACGCCAGAGCTCGTAGCTTCGAGGCCTTAGTCAAGACATCTGGGATGACGGTGTCTGAGTATGACATCCAGTTTACACAGTTATCCAGATATGCTCCATATTTGGTGGATACCGAGGAGAAGATGGTGAAGAGGTTTGTACAGGGACTTGATGCCCAGCTATATCTTGCCATTGGCGCCCAGCACTACGACACTTATTCAGCTGCTATGGATGCGGCATTACGGATGGAGGCACGCATATCGCAGACTTCGGCCGTTTCTGGGCCGAAGAGGATTCGCACCGATGTACCGTCTCAGAGGCAGCGCGCCAGATTCTTTCCGAGAGATAGGCCTGGCAGAGGATTTGGACGGGGACAGTTATATGGTTCTTATCCCCAGGGACAGCAGCCGTCGCCAGGGTGTTTTGGGTGCGGGAGTCCACACCATCTTGTCAGAAATTGTCCGGCGAGACGACAGGGAGCAGCGACAGTTCCGCATGTGACCCTACCACCATCACCACCACCTCCTCAGAGAGCCCTACTTCCTACCACCGGCGATGCTCCACGCCAGTTAGGTGCACACAGAGGCCGTGGACGCGGCGGTCATGTTCAGAGAGGACGAGGAGGCAGAAGCCGAGGTCGAGGTCAGCCCACTATCGGTGGAGGACAGGCCCGAGTATTTGCTTTGACACCGCAGGATGCGCAGGCATCCAATGCCGTTGTGACAGGTACTTTGCCAGTTTGCTCTTTCGACGCACGGGTATTATTTGACCCAGGTTCCACACATTCGTACGTCTCTACACACTTTGCACCGATGTTGGGCCATGAGTCGTCATCGTTAGATCATCCGCTTGTTGTTGTTACTCCGGTAGGCGAGTCGTTTGTCGCTCGTTTTGTATTTTGTTTGTGTTCCGTTCGTATCGGGGAGAGGGATTCATCGGTTGATTTGATTCTCCTCGATATGTTGGACTTTGATATGCTTCTGGGCATGGATTGGCTAGCCACTTGTTATGCTTCGGTGGACTGCCGTGAGAAGGCAGTCATATTTAGCTTTCCGGGAGAGCCAGTCCTTGTTGTTCAGGGAGACCGCAGCGTCACCCTTCCCAGCTTGATTTCGTCTCTTCGCGCTGGTCAGCTCTTGCGGAAGGGATGTCAGGGATTCTTAGCGTATATTTGTGATACTCGAGCTGCAGAGGTTCCGTTGGACCGGGTCCCGGTTGTTTGTGAGTTCCCTGATGTTTTCCCTGATGAGCTACCTGGGCTACCACCTGAGCGTGATGTTGAGTTCTGCATTGATTTGATTCCCGGATTGGGGCCTATTTCTATACCGCCTTATCGGATGGCCCCGGCAGAGCTTCGAGAGCTGAAGGATCAGTTGCAGGAATTGTTAGATAAGGGGCTTATTCGACCTAGTGTTTCTCCGTGGGGTGCTCCGGTCCTGTTTGTCAAGAAGAAGGATGGAAGTTTGCGCTTATGCATCGACTACCGCCAGCTGAACAAAGTTACCGTTCGGAACAGATATCCGTTGCCACGTATTGATGATTTGTTTGACCAGCTTCAGGGTGCGGGGTATTTTTCGAGGATCGACTTGCGATCAGGATACCATTAGCTGCGAGTTCGACAGGAGGATATACCGAGGACAGCTTTCCGCACGCGCTACGGCCACTACGAGTTTTTGGTGATGTCGTTCGGACTCACCAACGCCCCAGCAGCATTCATGGATTTGATGAACCGTACATTCAGGCCGTATCTTGACTTGTTCATCATCGTGTTTATCGACGATATCTTGGTGTACTCCCGGAGCAGAGAGGAGCACGAGCAGCACTTGCGGATTACGTTACAGACTCTGAGGGAGCACCAGCTGTTCGCAAAGTTCTCCAAGTGTGCATTCTGGCTAGACAGCGTCGGATTCTTGGGTCACGTGGTTACGAGAGAAGGCATATGTGTGGACCCGAAGAAGATTGAGGCTGTTCAGCAGTGGCCCCGACCTACATCGGTTACTGAGATCCGTAGTTTTCTAGGCCTGGCGGGCTACTACAGGCGTTTTGTTCAGGACTTCTCCCGTATAGCTGCACCTTTGACCGGTTTGACCCGGAAGGGAGTTCCTTTTGTTTGGACAGAGGAGTGCGAGCGCAGTTTTCAGCAGCTACGGACTTGTTTGACTACGGCGCCGGTATTATCTTTGCCTTCGGGATCAGGCGGATTTGTGGTCTACTGTGATGCTTCGCGAGTGGGATTAGGATGCGTATTGATGCAGCATGGCCGGGTGATCGCTTATGCTTCTCGGTAGCTGAAGAAGCATGAACAGAACTACCCCACTCATGATTTGGAGATGGCTGCAGTGGTCTTTGCACTGAAGATTTGGCGACATTACCTATACGGCGAGTCGTGTCAGATATTCACTGATCACAAGAGCTTAAAGTACATATTTCAGCAGCAAGACCTGAACCTCAGACAGCGTCGTTGGATGGAGTTAGTGAAAGACTACGACTGCGAGATCTTATATCACCCAGGCAAGGCGAATGTAGTGGCGGATGCGTTGAGTAGGAGGCCCGGGGGTAGTCTATCCTATTTGCACGCAGTGCAGAGGCAGTCGTCAGCAGATTGGCAGATGTTATGCGATAGCCGAGTTGAGTTCGAGTTCACTCAGACAGGGGGACAGCTCGCGCATGTTCGTGCACGCCCACATTTGCTTGACCGTATATATGAGACACAGCGCAGTGACGACCGTTGCTCAGAGATCATGGCACAGATGGGACAGGGCAGATTTTCCGAGTTCGTGATTGATGATCAGGGGATTTTACGATATGGATCTAGACTGTGCGTACCAGATACTGATGGATTACGGCGCGACATTCTTGAGGAGGCACACCGATCAGTGTATAGTGTCCACCCCGGTTCCACCAAGATGTACCATGATATGAGAGAGACCTACTGGTGGGACGGGATGAAGAGGGACATTGCGGAGTTCGTTTCGAGATGCTTGACTTGTCAGCAAGTCAAGGCCGAGCACCAGAGGCCGCGGGAGAGCTACAGCCGTTACCCATTCCGGAGTGGAAATGGGAGCAGATTTCGATGGATTTCGTTGTGGGTCTACCCAGGACCAGTCGGGGGTATGACTCCATCTGGGTGATCGTGGATAGATTGACGAAAGCGGCTCACTTCCTACCAGTGAAGGCCACTTTCAGCTTCGCTCAGTATGCTCAGCTCTACATTGACGAGATCGTGCGACTACATGGCATACCGACTTGTATCGTGTCAGATCGAGGCACTCAGTTTACCAGCCGACTATGGCAGAGACTTCAGGAGGCTTAGGGCACTCGTTTGAGTTTCAGCACAGCGTTTCATCCGCAGACCGATGGACAGTCAGAGCGGACCATTCAGACTCTCGAGGACATGCTCAGAGCGTGCGTTTTAGACTTCGGCGGTAGCTGGGATCGTCATTTACCTCTAGTGGAGTTCTCCTACAACAACAGCTTCCAGGATACTATTCAGATGGCACCTTTCGAGGCATTGTATGGGAGGAGATGCAGATCGCCCGTCTGTTGGACAGAGCTCAGCGAGAGCAGTATTTTGGGGCCGCAGCTTGTTGAGGAGACGACAGCGAAGATAGAGTTGATCCGAGATTGGATGAGGGCAGCTCAGAGCAGACAGAAATCCTATGCAGACAGGCGCCGTCGCAGATTAGAGTTCACAGTTGGCGATCATGTTTTTCTGAAAGTCTCTCCGATGAAGGGCGTAATGCGTTTTGGGCAAAAGAGGAAGCTTAGCCCTAGATTCGTAGGTCCCTTCGAGATTCTCGAGCGTGTCGGCGCTGTTGCGTATCGTTTGGCTCTCCCACCCAGTTTTTTAGATGTTCATCCCGTCTTCCACGTATCGATGCTACGCCGTTATCTTCATGACCCTTCCCACACGATTCAGCATCAGACAGTTCAGCTCGAGCCCGATCTTTCGTTCTTTCGTTCGCCGTGGAGCCAGTTGAGATTTTGGATCGGCAAGTGAAGAAACTTCGATCAAATGTTCTGCCGTCCGTGAAAGTTCTTTGGCGCAGCCCGAGCATCGAAGAGATCACTTGGGAGGCCGATGGAGAGATGCGGAAGAAATTCCCTCATCTCTTTACAGGTACGCGTAGTTATATTTTTAAATTCGGGGACCGAATTTCTTTAAGGGGGGAAGATTGTAGCGTCTTGAAAAGTCGTTTTGAAGTTTTCCTGAAAATCGGTGAAAATTCGGTATTTTTCCGAAAACCGTCTTTTTTGTTATTTTGCAGTTTAGGACTAGTTATACCTAATTTGGATAGGTAATTGCTAGTTTTTAGTAGAAAATGAGTTAATTATGAAATTCTGGTCGTTTAAAATTTTTCCCTAATTTTTCAATTTTTTAATATTATTTTAAGCCGGTAAGAAAATATATTAAATTAGCGATAAATACAAATTTAAATGGGCTAAATTTAAGCTTTAAAATCATGTTAATTAAAATCTAGTTGTAACATAAATTTTTAGTATTTTATTTTATGTTTTAACTAATTTTTAAGATGGAAAACGAAATTTATTGAAATTAAGCTTAAACTTGCAATTTTGGACTTGTAGGGGGTCTTTTTGCAAAAAAAATTTTGTGCACTCTCACACACACATCCTCACATCTCCTTGGATGTCCCAAACTGCAGAAAATTCCCCCTCTCTCTTTTGTTTTAAAATTCTTTTGTTAAGGATGAATTGAGTTGAATGTGTATGTTTAAAATATTGTATGTTGAAGGTATGGTGCTTTGACTTTGAGGGGGGTTGACCATGACTTTTTCCATACACCCACACCACTTCCCTCTCCCTCCTCTGGCCGAAATCTGCAGCCCCTCCCCTCTTCATCATTTTTCTTTTCATCTTGTTCAAAAATTCATCAAGTTGCTCCAAAATTCAAGCTAAAACTCACAAATTAAAACCCCATTCTTCATCCCTTTTTTCCTTCACCTCTCTTGCTTGGAATCATGGTGCTAGGAGGCCATCATTGAGGCAAATTTCTTCTTGCTAGATCCATAGGTTTGAGGTATAATTTCTACTCTTTTAATTTCTTATGGTTAGAATACTTTAATCTAGTTGCTTAGTGTTAATTTTAGTGTTAATCCTAATCTAGTTTTTTTTAGTTAATGATTGAAAATTAAACTAGGGTTTCTTGAAACCATGTTTTAGTCAATTAAGTCTTTTTAATTAACCTAGTTGTTTACTTAACCAATTTATATGGTTACTTTGCTTAAGTGGCTTCATATTAGGCTAATCTATGTTAAAGTTGTGTGAAATTTTCATTAAGGTTGCTAATTATCAAAATCAAGAAAAGGTTTGTGTATGGAATGTGGGTTTTGATGCATGGTAAAGGGGTTAATTTAATGGTACTGGCTTTCTAATGGTTTGATTTGGATATTTGTGTGTTAATGTGTGCATTTTGTCGCTAATTGTCGATGTTTGTACCAAATTTGCAAATTTCTAGCTTACTAGGTTTTTATTTTATTATTGTGACGAATTAATTGCGGTATCTAGATTATATTGTTGGCTTATCCTATGACATTTAGGATGCGTGAGTGCGGATTTTTGAGTAATCGGGTTTTAGTTTTGCCGGGCGACCAAATCGACGATTTTTGTAGATTTTTGCGATTTTCGCGTGTGTTCCGCGCACTTTGTGCACGTTGTACCTAGCTTGTGAACGTTAGTATTTTCGTTTGGTTTTTGCGTCGTTCTTGATATGTAACCTTATGTTTGGTATTGATGTAAATTCCAGGTTCGGTCGCGGAGACGTCAGACGCGGCACGAAAGGGGAAGGCGGTGATTGGACGTGACTAGCTAGGGATTCCGGTGAGTAGATGTAACATCTACGGGGGACTATCGTTGGATGGCGCAAGCCGCCCGATAGTTTTAGTAACTTAAAAGATTCTTGTGATGTTAGTAATTAGGAGTGTAATACTTATATGATTATTTGCTGCATCCATGCCTTATATTGACATACATATGCGAACCCTTTTTATAGGACACCTGCACCATTGCCAGGGTTTTTATATGCAGCACGAGCACTATTCATGCTTACACACACGCCCTGGTAATTGCCATGCCACCACACTAGATAACCTATAATTTGAAACCTTTTACTAATTGATGCTTAAACCTGTGCTATTGCCTTTAATTCCTTAAAATGAAATCGTAGGATTGCTATTCATGTGCATGTACCTCATCATATTATTTGTTCATGCCTAGTCTATTAATCATACATCGTAGCTTAATTATTGATACCATATGCATTCATCACCATTGATATATGCACTTATGAAGATTTCTTGAGATTTTATGATATTTCTGGATTTCGGGGGAAAGCCGCAAAATTTCTAAACTTATTATATTTTTAAAATATGTAAATTGCGGTTTTCTAGTGATGTAAGTGTCGTCCACCATGAGTTTGCTGTGGTTTTCGAGATCCGTGTCGAGGAGTGGAGGAACCGTCACGGGTACATGGTGGGCCCGGTATGGTACCCCGGGGCAAGATGAATGTGGTGTTGAGGTTGAGCCTGGCAGGGGACGGATTACCTACCGGTGACTTCATTGGGCACGGCGAATATCCAGAGGATACCGACCGGGGCCGCGAGAGGCTGAGATATTGATATTGAGATGGGTCAGCCGGATGGCTGAGGCCAGAGACACTATGATATGGATTTATGAGATTTGAGACAGTTTTTAGGTGTCGTTGCCGGACACAGATTATTGTCGATTCTATGAGTATTATGCTGGCATTTTAAAAAGAGTTTCAAAAACAAAAAGAGATAAAAGATTTCTTATATATACCTATTGAGACCTCAGATATTCATGTTGCATACCTACACCTGCTAGTACACTGATGTTGTATACACACCTGCTAGTGCATCCCGTCATACCTGTATTTTAGATGCTAGGATGCTTGTGTGCATGCATTCGATAGCCTGTGTAGATGTTATTTATTACTCACGAGTTGGCAACTCACCCCCGTTGTGCCATAGCCCTTTGCAGGTCCGCTCCGTCAGTGCAGTAGCGGGGGGCACACTTGCCTCTTTTGCCTCTTTTGCCTAGACTCGAGGTTTTGCTCTTAGGTGGGTTATATCATTATTTTTGTACCACCTTGTATATTCTTTGTATCTAGTGTACTCCATCTACTGTTTCTATCAGTATTGTTGTATATTGACCTAGAGATGAGACTGTGAGATTTGTGGACTTTTTATGCTGTATTTTGGGGTCGAGCTCACTTGAGTCGACATGCTGTTTTTCTTATGCTTCCTTATGATTATTTCACATATTGTTGCTTTATATTGCGTGGGATTTGTGACCGCCTTGTGGCGAAGAGCTAGCTCCCGCTTGGGGATGCCTTATTTGTTGGATTCATATATATTCTTGTTGTACCCATTTTGGGGGCCAGTATTTACAAAGGAGACTCTGCCGAATTTTTCGGAAAAATTTGTATTGTTTTTAAAAAGGGTTTTATATGACTTATTTGATAAACTCGCTTTCAATTGATTGGATTTTCTTCACTCTTTTGCTTATTTGGTTTTGGTTTCTGGGCTTTGGCTTACTTATTTTACGGACGTCTTGAGACGTTTCGTAAACTTAAGTGCCAGTCACGTTCTGTACCTTGCGGGTCGTGACAAGTCTTATGCCACTTGTGAATCTTGTCTCATGGGAAAGATGACAAAGACTCCGTTCACTGGACACGGAGAAAGAGCGAGTGAGCTCTTGGGACTCATACACAGTGATGTGTGTGGTCCAATGTCTACATATGCGTGAAGTGGTTATTCATACTTCATTACTTTCACAGATGATATCTCTAAGTATGGGCATGTCTTCTTAATGAAGCATAAATCCGAGGCCTTTGAGAAATTTCAGGAATACAAGAATGAAGTTGAAAAACAAACAGGCAAAAGTATCAAGACACTGAGATCTGATCGAGGTGGCGAATACTTGAATGCCGAGTTTCTGGGCTTCTTAAAAGAGAATGGAATTCTCTCTCAGCTTACTCCTCCATACACACCACAACACAACGGTGTATCGGAAAGGAGGAATCGAACCCTATTGGATATGGTTCGTTCCATGATGAGTAAAGCTGAGTTGCCGCGATCCTTCTGGAGTTATGCACTAGAAAAAGCTACATATCTTTTGAACCAAGTTCCTACTAAGTCAGTGCCTACCACACCATATCAGATGTGGAGTGGGAAGAAACCCAGTCTTAAACACTTTAAGACATAGGGATGTCCAGCTTTTGTAAAAAAGCAGCATGCAGACAAGCTCGAGGCACGTTCAGTACAGTGTAAGTTTGTGGGATACCCAAAGAACTCCAAGGGGTATCTTTTCTATTACGCAGAGGAACAAAAGGTTTTTGTTTCTCGTCATGCCCGCTTCTTGGAAACTGAGTTTTTGGAAAATCAGATAAGTGGGAGCGCAATAGAACTGGAAGAAATTCCAGAACCATAAGCTATTACTGAAAGCTTAGTAGAACCAGAAGGTTCGAAAGAACAGGACATCCCAGCGCCACTCCGCAGGAGTAGTAGGCAGTCTCATCCGCCCGAGAGATACTACGGTTTTCTTATTGACGGGGATAGAGAGGATTGCACTATGGATTATGGTGAACCGACTTGCTTCCAGCAAGCCATTCAGAGCGGTGACTCGGTAAAATGGCTGGATGCAATGCGGGCCGAGATGGAGTCCATGTACACCAACAAAGTTTGGACTTTGGACTTTGCTCCAGAAGGGGTAAAACCCGTAGGCTGCAAATGGATCTTCAGAAAGAAGATTGGTGTAGATGGGCAGGTTGAGACCTATAAAGCTAAACTTGTTGCAAAGGGTTTTCGTCAAAGACCTGGTTTGGACTATGACGAGACCTTTTCTCCAGTGGCTATGCTGAAATCCATTCGGATCCTTCTTGCCATTGCTGCCTTCCACGATTATGAAATCTGGTAGATGGACGTAAAGACGGCTTTCCTAAATGGAAATTTGGAAGAATGCGTCCATATGGATCAGCCGGAAGGATTCAATCAGAGTGGGAGCAGCGGTAGAGTGTGCAAGTTGCTCAAGTCATTTATAGACTTAAGCAGGCATCGCGGAGTTGGAACATCTGCTTTGATGATACTGTCAAAGAATTCGACTTTATCAAAAACCCAGATGAACCATGCATTTACAGTAAGATTGTAGGGAGAACTGTAGTATTCCTCGTCTTGTACGTGGATGACATTCTCCTAATAGGAAATGATATTCCTATGCTACAGTCAGTCAAAGGATTCTTGTCGCAGAGGTTCTCCATGAAGGACTTGGGCGATGCCAACTACATTCTGGGGATCCAGATCTATCGTGATAGATCTAAGAGGATATTGGGACTTTCACAGTCAAGGTACATCGACACCATACTGAAAAGATTCAGTATGGAAGATTCCAAGCGCGGTAATTTACCGGCTTGTCACGGGATCACCCTCTCCAAAGAGATGTCTCCCAAGACTGATTTGGAAAGGGATCGCATGTCTATTATACCCTACGCTTCTGCGGTAGGCTCTATAATGTATGCGATGTTATGTACCAGACCAGATGTAGCATACGCATTGAGCGTTGTAAGCCGGTATCAGTCGAACCCAGGGGAGAAACACTGGATAGCGGTAAAGAACATTCTCAAGTACCTGAGAAGGACTAAGGAGATGTTCTTGGTGTATGGTGGAAAAGACCTCCAGCTCGAGGCCTTTGCTGACTCCAGCTTCCAGAGTGACAAGGATGACTCCAAGTCTATGTCGGGTTATGTCTTTACCCTCAATGGAGGGGCGGTTTGCTGGAAGAGTTCCAAGCAGGAGACCGTTGCAGACTCAACTATGGAAGCAGAGTACATAGCTGCTTGCGATGCTGCAAAGGAAGCTGTCTGGATGAAGAAGTTCCTCACGGAGCTTCAGGTGGTTCCTACCATTGTTGATCCAATACCGCTGTATTGCGACAACAACGGCGCTATAGCTTTAGCGAAGGAACCCAGGTCCCATCAGAAGTCCAGGCACATTTTGAGGCGGTACCACGTGATCAGGGAGATCGTAGATTGCCGGAAGATCGAGGTGAAGAGAGTAAATACAGAGAACAACACTGCAGATCCACTCACGAAGGCCCTACCCCAGACTCAGTTCGAGCGACTGATCGAGATGATAGGTCTTCGATACGCCAGTACATGGCCTTAGTGCAAGTGGGAGATTGTTAGTGTATATGCCCTAGAGGCCATTACTGTATCATACTAGCTTGTATATTACTTGATGGAAGCTTGGGATATTCACAGTTGTATAGACAATCTTGCTCAAAATGGTAGTATGCTACTTGGTTTGTCTCTACTTCAATATGTGCATGTGTTTCTTTTTAGCATATCGCTTATATACATATTAGTAGAGCCCTTAGGATCTTTGCTTGATTACCAGCGTTGTGATGGCGCTCACACTCGTGGGGGCTGGGTAATCCATAAGCACATCCTTATACAGGTCCGTAGTCGTTGGACTATCGAGACAGGGCATCGATACTCCAGAGTAGACTAGCGTATGCGCTTCTCATCCCAGCGGGGGAGACGGTCTATCCCACAGCCGTCAGTACGTCGTACTTGAGATAGTATGCGGGTACTCGTTAGGTTACGAGTACACTGGATAGGACTCGTCGGGAACTGTTGGTTGGTATTATACCTATCGTCAGTTATCAGTTCCCAGGTGACATGAGTACAGCTTAGTCCGCTGACTTGACACTGTCACTTCGCCTCGAGTGTGTTCCCACTGTACTTAGATTACTACCCTACCACGGCTCAAAGGAGTCGTACAAACAGGTAGTAGTTGGGTGCAGTCCCGAAGCACTTGGAGGCAGTGACGGTTAGACAGGATTCGTCTCTCCCGGTATTGGGGGTTGACATCGCGCTGTGTCTAGGAGAGCCATTACACAAGTAGTCCCTGGCCAGGGCAAGCGAGATATACTGGTAGGTTTCCAGTGTTATCTCAGGGTGTTCTGGGCTACACTCCGACACGACTTGTACCGCTATTAGGGGACTGACGTTCACCGCCCCCTAGGCCCGCCATGCGATGTATCAGACGAACAGACCAGACTGTACGGAGATTGTCACATACAGGCTCAGTAGGAGTTCGGATGGGTTTACCTCATCGGCCTTCTTATCGACATCTACCTGGGGACCGTTACGTACAGCTAGTGCCGCTTGCGGTCTGTGTTTAAACCCACTGCCAGCGTAGTGTCGAGTCTTTAGAGTCCCACACAGAGAGTTTCCCTGCACTGAGCGAAACGTGTAGAGGCCGTATGGTTTTACGGCAGGGCTACGATCACTTACGTGCACTTGTGTGCGTATGCTGTTCGGGCAGGCAATACTAGTGGGCTTTGGTTTAAGCCAGATCCTGGTATTGCACAGATGGATTTGATTTGTCTTCTGTGCATCCGCATTCTACGGAATGCGGATGCAGGTGTGTATGCACAGTTTTGAGGAGCGATGAAGGAGGAGGTGCCCCATTAGGGTTTTGACAATTCGTTTGGTCAAAACCGTTATGAGTCGGAGACATTGTTTATTAATCCTTTTAGTGATAGATTAGTGATGGCTAATTGCATTGACCATTTGACCACTTAGACCCCTCTTGACTTTGTTGACCCGTTGACCGTGTTGACCCGTTGACCTTCAAGAGGGATCTACACTCTTCTTTTATTTTCTTTTTAATTCTTGAGTTATGATAATGCTCAATTCAATGTGCCATCAACTCTTTCATGATAGGATTAGTAATGATGTTTCTTGTGTATTATTGCAACCATGGTTCATTTCGTTTGGCTTAATCCTTTTCATTATTCTCTTCTCATTCTCTCTCATGAAGTGAGAAGAAAAAGAAAAGCTCCATGGTTACAAACTTTCTCCTTCTTCTTCCTCCTCTTGATCTCTTCTTTTGATCTCATGTGTTGAGAGAAAAAGAATCCACATAGACAAACACTTCCATCTTTCTCTTCTACACAACCTAAGGTATTTAGATTAGCAATCTCTTTGCCCTAGTTGCCTTGGCTTGAGGCGAAGCTTAGTGTACAACTCTCGGGTGGATCGTCTTCGACTCAAGAAGGCCGCGGAGGTGCCCAAGGTCCGGATCGACGCTTGGAGCTTGGATGGACGAGTGGGACAGCGGGATGAAGACCCGAAGGACCGGTTCCGCGAGGTATACTTTCTACAGCATAGTAGCTAAAACCTCTAAGTGTTTACTAGTTTCTAGTTTAGTCAAGATCCCGACTTTTAGTCCATGTTGCCTTGCGCCAAATCATTGTTTTTCGCCGCTTCCGCCTCCCCGTAAGAACCGGGGTGAGCAACGTGGACTTACAACTCCCACTACTGTTTTCTGAAAAAAAATCCATTTTTATTAAAACTGTGGCGAGTCAAGAACAATATCACTATTGATCTTCCAGATGGTAGAAAGTCAACCCTCGTCATAGCCCGGGTCAACCCACAAACAGCCATTACAGAAACATGCCTTGAGTTATCCAGAGTCTGGTTTTAAGCATAAGACGGACAACTCCCCGTACCTTAACATTGTTAAGATATGAACTATTCTATATCCAATATAGAAACAGAAGCACTGATTTAATTTGAACCAGATTCAAATCATGCAGCTGTCTCCAGTGCATGTCAACTAAATGGAGAGAGGCCGATCAGCATTACTCAACTTAGGAGTGCTTCCAATTATGAGTAACCTTAAAAAGAAGCAAGTTCTCTTAATCATTACTATCAACTGAATACCATACACAAGTGTCTACATCTTCGATCACCTTGAAGAATCCTGATACTTGCAACGCCTGGTTCTCTACTTTATTCTTATACCTATAACTTCTCAAAACTTAGATCTTGCATTTCTACGAAACACATGTCTAAGAACTAGAGAAGTCACAAGTAAACAGAATATAGTATGAGTACCAACTGTAAGTCTACGGTAGCGCCCCGGCCGTCTACAGACGCCAAATGCAGAACAAAAACTTTTTAACTGGCGCTATCGTATACTTTAACCCGGATCTGCCATTATTGCTAAACTAACAAACTGTAAAGAGTGTAGAAAGGTTATACTGAACGATCCGAGTCCTTCGTTCTTTAACCATCATTCCACGCTCCGTTGAGGCTGCTCTGATCTCGTCGATCTCCGATCTGCTCGTCCAGGTGGCACCACGTCAACGATTCTTTAAACGGGCTCCCGCCACTGACTCGAGGCAACTCGGTCGTCAAGTTTGCCAAAAGAGACGACCAAGATTGATGTAGAGAAAGAGTAGAAGACTTTGTCTCGCTTCGTCCAAAGCCATGGACGAACGGTTAATGAAGTTTCCAATAAGTCGGGTGATGGAATGAAATGAACTATGAAATTTCCATGCACCCCAAAAACTATCATAATCTTTTAACAACCATCAAGTGAGAGAGGGTGAGAGAGGGGGAAGGGGCCGGCCATATATAAGTGAGGAGGGAGGTGAGTGTAGGAACAAGAGAGTAACCATAAGGAAATATCTAGTGTGAACACAAGAAATATCTAGTGTGAACACAAGAAATATCTAGTGTGAACACAAAGTATGAACACAATAAATGCACCATAAATGAACAAGTGAGTCACAAGCCTTGTCACCACCTTCTAGATGCTTCTAGAATCTTCCACACTCATCCAAGAAAAGATAAATCCGTCTTTAACCGAATGTTAAAAGACGGCTGATAGAAAACTGGAAACTGGCAACTTCCAAAAGCGATCCCGAAACGAATTTCAGGATAACCCCGTAACTGTATAAATATACCCGCATTTGTATTACGACCGAATACAAATGCAACTGAGACAAAGATATTATATCTACTCAATATAATACTTGGATCCGGCTTAAACCAAAGCCCACCAGTATTATCTGCCCGAAATATGACACGTGCGTAAACGCACGTGCATTTTCCGAACCCTGCCATAAAACCATACGGCCTCTACAACGTTTCGCCCGAACTTGGGAAACTGTCTGTGGGGGACTCTAATGACTCGTCAGTACCCTGGCAGTGGGTTTAACCACAAACCGTCAGCGGCACTAGCTATGCGTAACGGCTGCCCATGGACTGACCTCAAGGGAGGCCAATGAGCGAACTCATCCGGAAACCCTACTGAGCCTAACAGTGACAATGTATATACATTCCGGTCCGTTCGTCTATGAGTATCGCATATCTGCCTAGGGGCTAGTAACGTCAGACCCTCAATAGCAGTATAAGTCGTGTCGGAGTATAGCCCAATAACACCCTGAGATACTACTGGAGTACCTACCAGTAAATCTCCTGCCACGGCCGTGGGCTTTGTGTAATGGCTCTCCTAGACACAGCACGATCTCATCCCCAATACCGGAAGAGACGAATCCCCTGCCGATCCGCTCACGTGCCTCCATATGGCTCGGGACTGTACCCAAAAACTACCTGTTTGCACGACTCCATTGAGCCGTGGTAGGGTAGAAATCAAAGCACAGTGGGAACTCACACGAGACAAATGACGACCTCAGGTCGATGAACTAACCTGTACACATGTCACCAGGGAACTGCTATCTGACGATATGTATAATACCAACTAGCAAGTTCCCGGCGAGTCCTGTCCGGTGTACTCATAACCCAATGAGCACCTGTATACATCTTAGGTGATCCAACTGACACCAGTGGCTTATGAGACTGGCCACCGCCCCTCGTCAGGGTCTCAACTGTATACACTAGTCTACTCCGGAGTATCGATGCCCTGTCTCGAAACTCCTACGACTAGGTGTAGGGTTGCTGTGCACGCGCACAAGGGTCTACGAGGCATCAACCATGCCCGATTAAAATTTTAGCCGTGCCGAACAACCCGAATACGGATCTTTAAACTAGAGATTAGGCGAAAACTAACATGTTAAACACTTTAACACTAAGTGAGAGGGATTACAACCTTTGTAGATCCGGTCCTTCACTTCATAAGCTCCGTGTTGAAGTCCCTTCGCTGCGATCATCATGCTCCGGACTCTCGAGAGGCTCCACGAAGAGAAAGGTGCAGTCTTGCTTCCGATCTTCGATACAAAGATGATCTACCTTGAAGTTTCATTAACACAAGCTAACACTCACTAAAATTGAGTGAACACTCTCATCTAAAGGGCAAGGGAAGATGAGGATGATGAAGTAGGATTTTTGCTCTCTTTATTTATCTTTTTCTCACATTTATTCATCACTTTGAAAAAACTAGTAAGCTTTTTCATGAAAGAAAAGATGAAGCAAGAAGAAGATGAATAATATGATAAGAATCCATTTGTGATGAATAAAGCAAAGAAGATAATGATGAATAATGCAACCATAGTCAAGTAACCATTGTAGAGATTGAACTAGGGTTAAAGGGTGTGGTTGGGTTAAGAAATATCATGCAAAAATATCTTTTCCAAAACAAAAAAGAAAACCTTCTAGAAACATCTAGAAAGGTTTAACCCTAATCAAACCCTAACCTTGTTTATTCTCTACTAAACATGTTGCATTAGTAATCATATCATGTTACAATATTATATATCACATATATAATATTTATCGTAACATAATAAAATAATACATTTAACATATATCGCATATATATCAATGTATTACCCGAGTGAGAAAAAGAATCTTTTAGTGAGCTAATATTAGTTAATGTAATTTAATATATCATATATATTATTATACATTAAATTATCGAATCAACACTTGATCCGACAATCCGGCTATATCGCATATAACCGACTAATATTTATCCGTACCGATTCATCGAATCAACACTTGATCCGATGACCCGGCTGATATCATATATCGCGAGAATAGAATACGGTATCTCATATCGCATTATCCTCGGTCCCGCACATATCACATATGTGCCCCTACTCCGTTTCGCCTGAGCCAAGAAACCTCTGTGTAGGACTCTAAAGAATCGTCAATACGCCGGCAGTAGGTGATGATCATATCAAACACCCACAAGCTGCAAGCGGTCAGCTAAACGTAACAGCCACCCAGGTATTGAGCGCTCAGAAGATCAACAAGAAAGCCTGTACATTCTCCTGTGAATCCAAACAGTAACACTCCCGTACAGTCCGGTCTCGTCGTCTGATATGTTGCATATCTCGCCTAGGGGTGGTAAACGTCAGACCCCAGTAGCTCGATAAGTCGTGTCGATATGAGGTCTATAACAGTTCGAGAAACTACTGATAGCACTTACCAGTAAATCTCGGCAACTCTGGCCAGGGATTTCCGGTTATAGCTAATCGAACACAGCACAACATCAACTCCCTATTCCGGGAGAGACGAATCCCCTCCTATCGCTCAATGCCTCCATGTGATTCGGGACTGTACCCAAAAGCCACAAAAAGTATTTCTATTTTGCATGATCCAATCATTGATCCCGGAATTTCTACAATAAATGAGATATGTAGCTAGTATAGTTCCCTATCTACGAGTCTGCCATTGTACTTAAACCCGAGTATCCGGGAAAAAGCAGAATATTTGATGGAATATATTATTTATTTAGAATATAATATATTATTATCGTTATTTTATCCTTATAATAAAAAAAGAAAACGAGGTTTTTTTTTCATGGACCGACCCCATCGTCTCCACCCCGTAGGAACTACGAGATCGCCCCAAGGACGCCTTCGGCATCCAGGGGTCACGGACCGACCATAGACTCTGTTCAATAAGTGAACGCATTAGCTGCCCGCTCTCCAGTTGGGCAGTAAGGGTCGGAGAAGGGCAATCACTCGTTCTTTTATACTAGTAAAGTAAAAAGTATAATAAGTCTAATTAAGTATGAATTCATCAAATAAAATATCCGAATATGTATTTCGTAATACAGAATTCATCTTTTTAGGTTAGGCCTCGGATTTTGCACGCCCTCTTGGACGTGGTATGATGGAAATCAAAGCACAGTGGGAATCACACAAGACTCTATGACGATCTCGGGTCAACAGACTACTCTGTACCAGTGTCACCGGAGAACTTCCATCTGACGTGAGGTATAATACCATCTGGGAGTTCTCGGCGAGTCCGTCCAGTGTACCCAGTCTCCACTGAGCACCCGTACACCGTACACCATCCTTGATGTCAAACACCGATGGATATGGGATCATCCATCGCCCATCATATGGGTCAAGATGCGTATACGCTAGTCTACTCTGGTATATCGATGCCCTGTCTCGATACACCCTCGACTAGGAACAGTTATAGGATGTACTCATCGACTACCGTGGCCCCACTAGTATGATCTCATCATAGTCCCAGTAGTCGAGTACATATCCTAAGGGCTTTATCAACATGTAATATAGAGACAATCAGAGTACATGTTAAGATAAAGTACAACCAGATAGCATACTATCTTGTCGAGCAAGAAAGTCCTCCCTATATATGTCCCAGCATCCACTACAATATACATCGTATGTACAGTAATGGCCTCTAGGGCATACATATAACTAACAATCTCCCACTTGCACTAGGACCATCTGTTGTGGTATCGCATACCCAACAATTAGCTGCAGTTGAAGTATCTCATACACAACCATCCCCTAAAAGTCTCTACTGGGAAAAAGGCCTTTGCGAGTGGATCCGCGCTGTCGTCCTCTGTGTCTACTCTCCTAACCTCGATCTCCCTGGAGATCAACCATCTCCATAATCAGGTGATACTGCATAAGAATTATATCTGGATTTCTGATGGGACGGGGGTTCCTTGGCATAAGCCACAACTCCATTGTCACACAATGGTAGGAACGAAGTTCATCTCATGAACTTATATATATCCAGACTGCCTCTTTGGTAGCATCCTTGGTAATGATGTATCTTGCCTTTAATCATCTAGTATGTCACGGTATCTAGCTTGGAACTCTTCCAACATACCGTCCCTCCACTGAGGGTAAAGACAATGCCTGCGACTGACATTCAGTCGTCCTTATCACCCTGGAACCTTTCCAGTGATTCTCCCCAGGATCGATTGATACCATCTCACTACAACTAGTGAGTATCCTAACATCCAATTAGATCTATCTCATAGATCCAAAACCCAGGATTTAGGAGGTATCACTTTGATCCTATATGGAGAATCCTTGTAATAAGCAGAGATTGACCGAGCGTAGCATAGGAAACTCCTTCCCTATCAAGAGTATGTCATCGACGTACTCTACGAGGATCACCATCATACTCTCTACTACCTTTTTGTATATACAGGGTTCATCTACCATTTTGATGAAGTCAAACTCTTTGACTACCACATCAAAACAGATGTTCCAACTCCGCGATGCCTGTTTTATCACATAAAACATCTTGCGCACGTTTCCGCTGCTCCCACTGTCTACGAAGCCCTCTGGCTGTGTACTTATAGACGCTCTCTTCTAAAACATCATTTAGAAAAGCAGTCATGACACCCAACCACCAGATATCGTAGTCATGGTATGTAGCCGTGGCAAGTAGGATCTGGATGGACTTAAGCATAGCTTTGAAAGTCTCAACTTTTCCATGTACACCAAGTAATCTTCTCAAGATATACTTGCTCCTGATGGAGATTTAACCCTTCAGATAAAGCAACCAAAGTCCACACTTTGTTGGTGTATAAGGATTCCATCTCAGATCGATAAGCATCCAGCCATTCTTACAGAGTCTCACTCCTGATGGCCAGCTTGAAACTAGTTGGGTCATCATCTCAGGATGCAATCCTCGCTCCCACTGTCATAGAGAAACCAAAGTATCTCTCAGGTGGGTGAGGAACCCTGCTAGATCGGCGGAGAGGCTGAAGTTCGTTGGAAACTATTGAATCCTTTGGTTCTACCAAATCATCAGCTGCAGTTTGTATAGCTGGAACCTTTCCAGTTCTACATAACAGACCTTGCCTCGAGCTTGTCCGGATTTTGCTTTTAGACATAGGCCGGACAACCCCAAATCTTAACAAGCTTAAGATATGGGCTCTTCCCTTTCCATATCACATATGAAGTGGTAGGCAACTGATTTGATTTGAACCCTATTCAATAGGTATGCAGCTTCTCAAGTGCATAACTCCCAAAAGAAAATAGGAAACTCAGTAGTACTCATCATAGAGCACACCATATTTTGGTTCTCTACTTCTAACTTATATTCTGTGAATATCTCAAAAGCTTCGGACTTATGTTTCAACAGGAACACATGTCTGAATCTTGAGAGATCATCAGAAAATGTAATGAAGTACAAAGAACTGGCCTTGGCATGTGTAGACAGGGGACCTTCATACATCAGCATGTATCAATCCCAAGAGTTCACTAACTCTTTCTCTGTTTCCAATAAACGGAGCAATGATCATCTTATCTCTGTGACATGACTGGCAAGTTTCACAAGATGTAAATTCAAACAGATTTAAATATGCATCTAAATGTAACTTAGCTAGTCGAGTCGCATTGATATGACCTAGTCTACAATGCCTCAAGAAGGATTCGTTCATTTCTGAACTCTTCCTCTTGTGTGTGTTCTGTATACTAAGAACTGTAGTTTGATTTAGAACGTCAATGCTTTTAGATAACGTGCCTGAACCGATCAACTCTTGATATAGGAAATGTTCAAAATATTATCCAACAATACAAAATTATATCCTTCTTTACTAATAAAGAGACTGATATGATTTTGTATATCAGGTTCGGTATCTAATAACATTCGTTCAGAATCAATGTATTCTGGTAATACAGGGTGATAGTGACCAACAGACTTGGATGCAACACTTGCACCAGTTTCTGTCTCATGAAACTTATCACCCGTTCTCAGTTCTATACCTATCTGTAGCCCATGTAACATATTACATATACGGGATCCTGATCCGGTATCACGTACCCAGGACGTAAAGGATACTGAGAAACAGTTCTCTGTAATGAACACACCCGAAGATAATGCATCAGCATGCACTTTCTTCGTTTGGGCGGCGCGGGAATTCTGGTAATCCCCTATTTCCTACTCTGTCTTATAACAATTATAAGTTGGAGCGGGGCCAACGTTCCCCAGCTCAGTATAATAAGCGGGTTCGGTCAAATATATCCGTATTATTATCTTGATTAAGGCGTGATATAGTCGCTACCTGGAGAGAGAGAGAAGAAAACACTCAGCGTATGCTCTTGCAAGATTAGATTGGTTATCTAATATATCTAATCAGGATGTCTCCCACTGTTTTAATCAAATCTTCCTTCAAACCCTAAAAGGAAAGACTAGCCGGGATTAATTACACGCTACAAGTTCGCCAATCTTTCAGTCAGGCCAGTGTCGGTACTTTGAGGGAGGTCCCCCGTGCTTTCGCACGAACCTAATTTAAAGTAAACCTCATTTTCCCAGAGGCGTAACCCCGTTAACAAATTTCTAGACACCTACTTGATCGACTAATTGTAATGTGTAAAACTCTCCCAGGAGTAACTCTTACTCGCAGCAGGTATCGGGATCCAACTATCTTATAGAAGGTATGCAATCTCATTGCAAATTTCAACACTTGAAATTCCCAATAATATTTTACCCCTAGCATCCTATGACCTTGACGAAAGCCAACAAACCATAGGGTACTAGTCAAGTCCAACCCGTCATTTCCCGATTGAATTAAACCCACCCGCACGACCCTTGACGAAAGCCAACAAAGTCGCACGACTACCCTAACTCAATCGCATCATATGCTAGCAGATAAGCATAAATAGCTACCACACACTACGCCTTGACGAAAGCCAACAAACGCAGCACGAATACTATGAAGTACTTATCTTAAATGACGGAGGGCTACGACAGGTTTTTAAGAAAACCTTTTGCGTAATGAACTTGATATCATTGTAGAATCGAGTGATTTGAAATGGAGTGTTTTTTAGGCTTTTCTAGTTTTGCTAAAGGGGTCACTCCCGGTGAAGAGATCGTCAGCCCTTTCCTCATCGATTAAGGTGCAGGATATATCATATATACCGCTGTGCAAAGCAAGAACTATAGAAGCAATCAAAAGACAAACCGAGTTTGTAGCATCTGCTAGTTTCACTAAAGAGGTCACTCCCGGTGAAGGGATCTCGGCTCTTTCCTTATCGAATAAGGTGCTGGATGTTCTACAAGGAACACCGCTATGCAAAGCAAGAACTAGAGCTACCAGTTTTTAAACAAGTTTCTACAACATCTTAGGTTTCTTTTATTTCATTAATCTCATTAATGAAGTCTCATTTTATTATGCTTCACAAGCATCTCTTTTGAAACGAAATCTGCAATATAACATATATCTCATATATATAAAATATAAACATTCGTCTCAGGAAGTAATATAATCTCATCACAGAACATTGCAGCAGAAGAACATATATGAAATATTGGATATACTAGGACGTCCATGTTTTCAATACGAGCCTGTATAAAACACGGATTTCGCGGTCGCGATGAATAGACAAACCCACATCCCTAGACCCCTACGAGAGCGGCAAGTAACACTGCCAATTCTAGGGTTAGGAGACCCGGTCTCGACTCCTCAAGATGGTCTCCCACTGGACCCTAGAACCCGGTTACTTGTGCTCCCCACCTTGGGTCTATCCTAATGCGGAAAAGTAAATAATATACACCAGCAACACATAATATCTCATATCATCAACGTAAGCAAGTATGCGTATCCCGATTGTCGTTGATGTATAGCAACGAAGCCGGCGATACACCACATACTACGCTTACGGTCACAGAAAAGAAAGTGTAAAACTACAACAGTTGGAATCCGCAACCTCCTTAGACATCGCATGCCTAACCAAATGAATTCCTTAGACATCGCATGCCTAACAATTATAAACCCCGCATTTTAGTCTCATTATCGAAAACTCTTTTCAATATCAAGTCGTGGAATTCAACAAGATTCCCGATATTCTGATCGAATGCTCATCGCAAACTTTAGTAGACGGCCACACCCCCAAATGCCGTCGACGAAGTGCACTAAGGCGGAACACCGCTGCCGCGAGCACCCGAACGGATGCTTTCGGCGACGGGGTTCTCCTACAGTCACTTGGTCGGGGCTATGGGGCGTAGCTGTCTATTAAGTTTACCCGGCGAGTATCCGCGTACGCTACGTGATTGCGACGGACTTTTGATCACATCAAAATTCCGTGGCAACCGATCATCTGAGACTAAACTGCTATGTTTATAACATTCAAATCAGTTATCTCATAACAATTTATGGATTCCAAATATTGTATCACATTCCAGATAAATAGACAAAGTTAAACTTTCCGATCGAATAATCAAACACCCAAGATTTCCCCAATATATCTCAACACTTGAAATCAGTTTAAAAACATTCATCACATGCCACAGTACCAATGGTCCAGCCGTAGAAGGGTCAAGCCAACGCCTCACATATGGCACGCCGTACTGCCCCAAACCCTAAGGCTCAAAAGGCAGTTTAAGACGGTCACATAATCGAGTTAAGGTTTGTTGTCTTCTAGAGGGTCCACCGCGTTACTTGCACGACTTAGAGCGTTCTTAAACACGAGAAAAAATCCAACTTTTGAAAAAATTTCCGACAGGGGAAAAAGTGAGTTATTGATATCCGTTCGAACTTTTTAACAGTTTCTAAAAATTATCCGGACAAAACTAAACAAAGTTAAAATATCCGATCGAAACAACGAGTCCCCAATACACCCCAGAAAACCCAACACTTGAGTATAATTAAAAATGCCCAGAAGAATCAGGAATTAGCTGCGGAGGTTACTGTGCAAACCCTATCCCTCAATCCTTCATTCTTGCCACGGAACCGCCGCCAATACCAGGGTTTGGCCGCGGTTCCGCGGCGCTTTGGACGATTTAGGGGGTCGGGTTTCACAGTAATTCCTAAAATACCCTGCTGAATTTTTTGGGTATTTTTAATATGAAAAAAATCACAATTTTGAAAAATTTCCAGAAACTAGGGTATATCGGGTTTTCCGGGTTCTATCGGACTTTAAACTTTGTCTAGACTTCGCCTAAAGCTCTAGCCTGGCTCTGATACCACTGTAGGGTTGCTGTGCACGCGCACAAGGGTCTACGAGGCATCAACCATGCCCGATTAAAATTTTAGCCGTGCCGAACAACCCGAATACGGATCTTTAAACTAAAGATTAGGCGAAAACTAACATGTTAAACACTTTAACACTAAGTGAGAGGGATTACAACCTTTGTAGATCCGGTCTTTCACTTCATAAGCTCCGTGTTGAAGTCCCTTCGCTGCGATCATCATGCTCCGGACTCTCGAGAGGCTCCACGAAGAGAAAGGTGCAGTCTTGCTTCCGATCTTCGATACAAAGATGATCTACCTTGAAGTTTCATTAACACAAGCTAACACTCACTAAAATTGAGTGAACACTCTCATCTAAAGGGCAAGGGAAGATGAGGATGATGAAGTAGGATTTTTGCTCTCTTTATTTATCTTTTTCTCACATTTATTCATCACTTTGAAAAAACTAGTAAGCTTTTTCATGAAAGAAAAGATGAAGCAAGAAGAAGATGAATAATATGATAAGAATCCATTTGTGATGAATAAAGCAAAGAAGATAATGATGAATAATGCAACCATGGTCAAGTAACCATTGTAGAGATTGAACTAGGGTTAAAGGGTGTGGTTGGGTTAAGAAATATCATGCAAAAATATCTTTTCCAAAACAAAAAAGAAAACCTTCTAGAAACATCTAGAAAGGTTTAACCCTAATCAAACCCTAACCTTGTTTATTCTCTACTAAACATGTTGCATTAGTAATCATATCATGTTACAATATTATATATCACATATATAATATTTATCGTAACATAATAAAATAATACATTTACCCGAGTGAGAAAAAGAATCTTTTAGTGAGCTAATATTAGTTAATGTAATTTAATATATCATATATATTATTATACATTAAATTATCGAATCAACACTTGATCCGACAATCCGGCTATATCGCATATAACCGACTAATATTTATCCGTACCGATTCATCGAATCAACACTTGATCCGATGACCCGGCTGATATCATATATCGCGAGAATAGAATACGGTATCTCATATCGCATTATCCTCGGTCCCGCACATATCACATATGTGCCCCTACTCCGTTTCGCCTGAGCCAAGAAACCTCTGTGTAGGACTCTAAAGAATCGTCAATACGCCGGCAGTAGGTGATGATCATATCAAACACCCACAAGCTGCAAGCGGTCAGCTAAACGTAACAGCCACCCAGGTATTGAGCGCTCAGAAGATCAACAAGCAAGCCTGTACATTCTCCTGTGAATCCAAACAGTAACACTCCAGTACAGTCCGGTCTCGTCGTCTGATATGTTGCACATCTCGCCTAGGGGAGGTAAACGTCAGACCCCAGTAGCTCGATAAGTCGTGTCGATATGAGGTCTATAACAGTTCGAGAAACTACTGATAACACTTACCAATAAATCTCAGCAACCCTGGCCAGGGATTTCCGGTTATAGCCAATCGAACACAGCACAACATCAACTCCCTATTCCAGGAGAGACGAATCCCCTCCTATCGCTCATTGCCTCCATGTGATTCGGGACTATACCCAAAAGCCACCTTTTTGCACGCCCTCTTAGACGTGGTATGATGGAAATCAAAGCACAGTGGAAATCACACAAGACTCTATGACGATCTCGGGTCAACAGACTACTCTGTACCAGTGTCACCGGAGAACTGCCATCTGACGTGAGGTATAATACCATCTGGGAGTTCTCGGCGAGTCCGTCCAGTGTACCCAGTCTCCACTGAGCACCCTTACACCATCCTTGATGTCAAACACCGATGGATATGGGATCATCCATCGCCCATCATATGGGTCAAGATGCGTATACGCTAGTCTACTCTGGTGTATCGATGCCCTATCTCGATACACCCTCGACTAGGAACAGTTATAGGATGTACTCGTCGACTACCGTGGCCCCACTAGTATGATCTCATCATAGTCCCAGTAGTCGAGTACATATCCTAAGGGCTTTATCAACATGTAATATAGAGACAATCAGAGTACATGTTAAGATAAAGTATAACCAGATAGCATACTATCATGTCGAGCAAGAAAGTCCTCCCTATATATGTCCCAGCATCCACTACAATATACATCGTATGTACAGTAATGGCCTC
The DNA here is from genome assembly GCA_030015575.1 of Agapanthus africanus. NCBI lineage: Eukaryota > Viridiplantae > Streptophyta > Magnoliopsida > Asparagales > Amaryllidaceae > Agapanthus > Agapanthus africanus. The sequence continues at coordinate 387,539,347 of CM057342.1, read as the reverse complement.
TAGGGCATACATATAACTAACACTAGGGACCACAATTAAGGATATGCGTATAAACCACCCAACTCTCACGTATATGACCGCCATCATACTGTTGGTAGTAAAGCAAGATCCTAAGGGCTCTATCAAAGTGTAACATGTAATCAGTCACCTGAACATGTACACGACTGATAAAGGCAAACCAGATAGTATACTATCATCTCGAGTAAGACTGTCCAACCGGTATAGGTCCTTCGCAATCATTGCAATCACGTACCTACGATCCAATAATTGACTCTGAGGGCACTATCTCCAACAATCTCCCACTTGCACTTAAGGCTAATTATTGCGATGTCGACTACTCACAGCCCGTGTGAAACCGAACATCCAACTCCTCTACTAATCAGTTTCACAAAGCCCGTTTGTAAAACTATTGTGTTCGAGAAATAGCCTCAGTGAGTGGATCCGCCCAGATGTTTCTTTCTATATCTCTCTTAATCTCAAGTTCGCGGAGAAAGCCATCTCCCGAATCGAGCAATACCTGTCTTAGAATATGTCTGGATATCTGATGGGACCTAGTTCATAAATGAACTCCAAATCCAAACTTCTTAGACTATATCGATCACTGAACCTAATCAGTATCCTGCACCAGGCCTCCCACAGTATCCTCTTGGACCACCTGTCCATAATACTGTCCCTCGTCAGAGGGAAAACTATAACTCTGACAATCACTCTGTCATCATGTCACCTTTGAAGCCTGGAATGATAATCGTCTCCCGAAGGAGGCTGCCGTCATCAAATCCGTAGAACATGTATTTATGTTCTAAAACTGCTTCGTTATGTTTCTCTAGGATTGGATTAATACAAACTTATTGCATCTAGTGCAAAAACAACATCTGGTGTGGTACTTGACATCTCATGATTGACTCAATTTCCTAAGCAAGTGATCTGCCAATCATGCACATCCCTCTCCCCTTTAGTCTGTAAGACTCCTTTAGAGAGGATGACTCCATCACCTGCAGGTACACCACCATGCCAGGAGTCATCTATTCTAAAAACCATTAGAATACTGTCAAAGTACCCACATTGGGAAACTACCCAAATCCAGGTCTAAAACCATAGATCTAGAAACCAGAATGTCTGATATTATATCCATATCCTGTCTGGAGAAACAACTGTGTGACGACCACAGTACAACCGATCATAGTATAGGAATTTTACTTCTACTCTGTGTATGTCATCCAAATACCATGACATCACACCCTACTACCTTCTTAACAGATCCATCCCCTTATTCTGATGAAGTTAAACCCATGACTGTCACATCAAAATTAGATGATCTATCTCCGCTATAACTGCTCTAGTCTATAAATAGACATAAGCTACTTGCCCACTAAACTTCCGCTGCTTCCACTGACCACAACAACCCTCCTACCGGGTCTCATAGCCTGGAACAACAGTAGTGTCAAGTCTGGGTAGATAAGAACCTCCCTGTCACCGTCCTTGAGGCTACCGGAGTACCTCTCGGGTGTCTGAGGTTACCCACCATATCTGCGGAGTGGCTATTGGAATGTCAAACCTGATTGAATATATAGGTCCTATTAAATTTTCCGTAATCATTCGCAGTTCTGGAATCACTTCCAGTTCTACCATACTCCCACTACTGTTTTCTGAAAAAGATCTATTTTACTAAAACTGTGGCGAGTCAAGAACAATATCACTATTGATCTTCCAAATGGTAGAATATCAACCCTCGTCATAGCCAGGGTCAACCCACAAACAGCCATTACAGAAACGTGCCCTGAGTTATCCAGAGTCTGGTTTTAAGCATAAGCTGGACAACTCCCCGTTCCTTAACATCTTTTAAGGTACGAACTATTCTATATCCAATATAGAAACTTTGGCACTTTATTTAATTGGAACCAGATTCAAATCATGCAGCTGTCTCCAGTGCATATAAACTTAATGAAAAGAGGCTAATCAGCATTACTCAACTTAGGAATCCATCCAATTATGAGTAACCCGAAAGAGAAACAAGTTTCTCAAAACTATCACTATCATCTGAATACCAATCACAAGAATATACATCTTCGATCTCTTTGAAGAATCCCGATACTTGTGACACCTGGTTCTCTACTTTATTCTTATACCCACAACTTCTCAAAACTTAGACCTTGTATTTCTACGAAACACTTGTCTAAAAATTAGAGAAGTCATAAGTAAACAGAATATAGTACGAGGACCCACCCCTTTATCCTGATGGACACTTGGACAACATACAATACTCTGTATAAGTCCACTGAGTTGAATAACTCAAAACCTGTGCGTCGTAGGTGGAAAACTGTACCCTGGCGATTTCCTCAAATATCACCAATTACAACGAATTCCGATATATTGAGGATAATTACCTAATTCCCAATAACTTACTCCCACTCATCATCTGTAAAACCATACAGATATGAGAATGAAACCTGGTAAATACATACCCTTGGAATAAGTATCTAATCGGGAAAACAGTTTTCTTTAACAATGCACTGAAACATGAAAATGTTTCGTAGGGGTATCCTGGTATTCATAGCAATGCCTCTTCCATAATCCAATTCATGACTCTAACCGTATATTTCTTTGCCATCTCTCCAAATCCCTTTATTTGTCTTTAGTCATTACCTTCTGTACACCATCGTTAGGCTAAATGGTTTTCTTCCTTCCATACCGTTCGGCACCAGCCTATGGTTTGGAAGAAGACTATCCAGTAAGCATAATAGGTGTATTCTCCTAAACCAAGGAGTACTCACATCTTGAGAGAAGGTGATGATAAAAGACAACTGAATAATACTTTATTCTAGCAAAGGCGAAATAGGAGTGGCGATGAAGTGCGCGGTTTGGTCGTGAATGATAGCAGTCGCAATTTACTTTGCCCTCTTTCTAATCCATTTATTTTGTCTTTACATATTACCTTCTGCACACCCTACTTAGGCTAATTGGTTTTCTTCATTCCCTACCTTTCGGCACCTGCCTATGGTTTGGAATAAGACTATCCAATAAGCGTAATAGGTGTACTCTCCTAAACCAAGGAGCCCTCGCAACCTGAGAGAAGGTGATAATAAAAGACAACTGAATAATACCTATTCTATTTCTCCTGAACCTTGATACATCCTCGAAGAAATCCCTCCGAGTTCGTATATAACCATACGATGGATCTATCCAATGGAAGTGGATGTCCGTAGTAATACGGGGTGTTTTGAGAAATTCAAAGGGTAAAATAAGGAGTGGCAATGACTTATGCAACTCAGACAATCCAAACGCCAGTATTTTAAGAAGGTTCGGTCAACTTGGTCACTGAGTCATAGTCTAGGGTCGGTCAAAGGTCGCTGCCAAAGAGAGAGAAAAAAGAAACACTCTGCGTGCACTATAACCTAGATCAGAATGGTTATCACTTTATCTAATCCGGAAACCTCCCACTATCCTGTCAAATTCTTCTCCAAACCTGAAAGAAGAATCAATCGGGATCACCCGAAGAGTAAACCAACTCATCAGTGGGAATCAGGATCCAACTCTCATCGCATGATAACGTGACGGAATCCACTCACGTTATCACACTCCAGAAGGTATGCGCATACTTGGCAAGTTTCAGTTTGTTTAGAAACTCCCGATATGATTTTTGCCCCATGCTCTTATGACCTTGGCTTTGGTCAAAATGTCATAAGTCACATGCCAAGTTCTACCCGTCACTATCTTGTCAATTTGAACCCACCCGCACATGCCCCTGACTTTGGCCAATCGACAGAACGACTGTCCCAAACCAACTCATCTATCTATGCAACAAATGAATACCCAGCAGCTACCAAACACTATGCCTTAACTTTGGCTAAAATGCATAGCTTGAATACTACTGAATATCCAAAAGAAATGACGGAGGGCTACGGCTGGTTTTTGGCGAAAAACCTTTAACGTAACGAACTTGATATCGCTGAAGGAACCTGATAGCTTTTTAAAATATAGTGGCGAAAACATTTTGCTAAAGAGGTCACTCCCGGTGAAGGGATCTCGGCTCTTTCCTCGTGGAATGAGGTGCAGAATATTCCAACCAAATACCACGGTGCAAAGCAACTTGTAATCGACTATAGTGAAGTTATTACCCTGACGCAAACTTCTGCCCAAGGGGTCATTCCCGGTGAAGGGATATAGGCCCTTGCCTCGTCGAATGAGGTGCAGGATATTCACACCGAATACCGCTATGCAAAACAAAAGGAAACGTCTTTGCAATAACACTTTTTAAATTTGTTCCAACAACTCCAAACAGGTTTGTTTTCCTCTGCATTGATCAGAATCAATGCAGTCCCATCAATTAATCACACCAGAAAAGAACGAAAATAAAATGTACGTATATGCCATCCGCATTCGTCACTGGGTCCCGTCATCACCCGTTAGGTTACTTAACTAACGACAGAGCGGGGACTGGACTAGTGCGGGTGTAAAACATATACAACATCTAATAGTATATATACCAATATACAATAATCGCTCCAGGCGTGATAATATGCAACATTACAGAAAAGTAATAAGCATCACAGAATAATACAGATAATCTGGGATCCCCGGGTTTCACAGAGCCGCTGCTGAAACCCGACGTTCCCCTGGTCGTGTGGATAGCCTGTGCAATGAAACCTAGACCCCTACGGGTGCGGCAAGTTACCCGCCAAAACCTGAAGCAAGGCAGCCCCCTACAGCAAAGTGAATGGACCACCCTGCACTTCACGGAATCCGGTAACTTGAGCACCCCTCCTTGGGTCAACCTGTACCCCCTACGAGTGCGGCGAATAGTCTGCCAATTCTAGAGTGAGGCCCCTCTGCCTCTCAAAGCCATGAGATGCGGACCCGTTGCCCTCCAGAACCCGGCTATCCGTGCACTCCGTCATGGGGTAAAATCTAGTACAGAAATGAAAAATATGTACAATGGGTACATCGACCTCGACCCGGTCGCGCCCCAAAAGAATATTATACAACAGGCAGTGACGGCAGTCCACAAGTTGGACGCTCGCCCCGCAATATCAAATGTACAAATAAATCCAAACTGCACTACCATTGCACACTGCTATCCACCACGACAAATCCGCAATATCACAGCACAACACAGAACATCAACGCGAATGTCAAGTTCACAAACCCGTCTAAAAGAACTATAGCAATCAGACGCGGTTTACCGATCAAATGACATTCCCGGTCGAAGATATAATGTAAGCACTGTAAACTAACATGTTTAAATTTCGATCGACTAAATATCGCGAAGTGGGCCCCACGAACATCTGTACAGTAACAAAATCTGGGCCCAAAAGATATATACCAAAAACCTCAAATTCCAACAGAGAAGCTACTGTACAAATTTAGGTCAATGATTCGACATAACGGCCGTGGATGCGCGGTCAAACCCTAGGTTTGACCGCGATTCCGCGGCGCTACTGTTGAGTCACGTGCTCAAATTTGCACCACGTGCTTAGAAAACCCTGCACAGATTTCTGTGATATATAAAATAATTTTAGGAACCCTTTTAAAATCGACAGAAACTGTGAACTTGAATTTTGCGGTTTTCGATATCCGGTTCGATCGATATTTTAAACGCGTTAGCACAAGTTAGTAAAGCAAAATGGTGAGGCTCTGATACCACTGTAAGTCTACGGTAGCGCCCCGGCCGTCTACAGACGCCAAATGCGGAACAAAAACTTTTAAACTGGCGCTATCGTATACTTTAACCCGGATCTGCCATTATTGCTAAACTAACAAACTGTAAAGAGTGTAGAAAGGTTATACCGAACGATCCGAGTCCTTCATTCTTTAACCATCATCCCACGCTCCGTTGCGGCTGCTCCGATCTCGTCGATCTCCGATCTGCTCGTCCAGGTGGCACTACGTAAACGATTCTTTAAACGGGCTCCCGCCTCTGACTCGAGGCAACTCGGTCGTCAAGTTTGCCAAAGAGACGACCAAGATTGATGTAGAGAATGAGTAGAAGACTTTGTCTCGATTCGTCCAAAGCCATGGACGAACGGTTAATGAAGTTGCCAATAAGTCGGGTGATGGAATGAAATGAGCTATGAAATTTCCATACACCCCAAAAACTATCATAATCTTTTAACAACCATCAAGTGAGAGAGAGTGAGAGAGGGAGAAGGGACCAGCCATATATAAGTGAGGAGGGAGGTGAGTGTAGGAACAAGAGAGTAACCATAAGGAAATATCTAGTGTGAACACAAGAAATATCTAGTGTGAACACAAGAAATATCTAGTGTGAACACAAAGTATGAACACAATAAATGCACCATAAATGAACAAGTGAGTCACAAGCCTTGTCACCACCTTCTAGATGCTTCTAGAATCTTCCAAACTCATCCAAGAAAAGATAAATCCGTCTTTAACCGAATGTTAAAAGACGGCTGATAGAAAACTGGAAACTGGCAACTTCCAAAAGCGATCCCGAAACGAATTTCAGGATAACCCCGTAACTGTATAAATATACCCGCATTTGTATTACGACCGAATACAAATGCAACTGAGACAAAGATATTATATCTACTCAATATAATACTTGGATCCGGCTTAAACCAAAGCCCACCAGTATTATCTGCCCGAAATATGACACGTGCGTAAACGCACGTGCATTTTCCGAACCCTGCCATAAAACCATACGGCCTCTACAACGTTTCGCCCGAACTTGGGAAACTGTCTGTGGGGGACTCTAATGACTCGTCAGTACCCTGGCAGTGGGTTTAACCACAAACCGTCAGCGGCACTAGCTATGCGTAACGGCTGCCCATGGACTGACCTCAAGGGAGGCCGATGAGCGAACTCATCCGGAAACCCTACTGAGCTTAACAGTGACAATGTATATACAGCCCGGTCCGTTCGTCTATGAGTATCGCATATCTGCCTAGGGGGCTAGTAACGTCATACCCCCAATAGCAGTATAAGTCGTGTCGGAGTGTAGCCCAATAACACCCTGAGATACTACTGGAGTACCTAGCAGTAAATCTCCTGCCACGGCCGTGGGCTTTGTGTAATGGCTCTCCTAGACACAGCACGATCTCACCCCCAATACCGGGAGAGACGAATCCCCTGCCGATCCGCTCACGTGCCTCCATATGGCTCGGGACTATACCCAAAAACTACCTGTTTGCACGACTGTAGCGTCTTGAAAAGTTGTTTTGGTGTTTTCCTAAAATTCGGTGAAAATTCGGTATTTTTCCGAAAACCGTCTTTCTCGATATTTTGCAGTTTAGGGCTAATTATACCTTAAATGGATAGGTAATTACTTGTTTTTAGTAGCTAATGAGTTAATTATGAAATTTTGGTCATTTAAAAAATTTTCCCTATTTTTCAATTTTTTAATATTATTTTAAGCCGGTAAGAAAATACATTAAATAAGCGATAAATACAAATTTTTCCGGGCTAATTTTAATCTCTAAAATTATGATAATTATAATCTAGTGATAACATGAATTTTTAGTAATTTATTTTGATTTTTAACAAATTTTTATGTTATGAAACGAATTTATTGAATTTTGAGCTAAAACTTGCAATTTTTGAGTTGTAGGGGGCCTTTTTGCATAAAATTTCTTTTGTAAAACCCCTCTCTCTTTTTCCTCAGCCCTAGGACAGCCCCACCTTGTATGGGACCAGAAAATTCTGATCTCTTTTCTTTAGTTGCTTTCTTGAGTGATTTAAGGGGTTTTTTGGATTTATTTTAATTAAAATGAATAAAGTAAGGTGCATTTGACTTTGTGGACTTGACCCATGACCTTCCCCACTTGCCCACACCCTCCCCCATTCCTCCTCTGGCCGAAAATCCTGCACACCCTCTTCTTCCTCTCTTTTCTTTTCATTTTCTTCAATTTCTTCAAGAAAATACATCAAAATCCATGATTTAATTCAAAAATCCAAACAAAATCCTTAAGCTATCATTATCCTTAGCCATTCTTGCTTGGATCTTGGTGTTGAGGCCATCATTTGGAGCAAAATTTTCTTGCTTGATCCATAGATCAAGAGGTATAATTTCTATCATGTTAAATTCTTTTGTTTAAGTTCTTATGTTAGATGGTTTAGTGTTAATTTAGTGTAGTTTAATCTAGTTTCTTAGGTTTTGCTTGAAAATTTTAGCTAGGGTTTTGAAGCCATAATACTTAATTAGATTGTTTTATAGTTAATCTAGTGGTTAATTAACTAATCCATATAGTTATCTTGTTGATGTAGTTTTCAATTATGCTAATTTGATTAAATTTAGAAGTGTGAAATTGCTTTTTAGGATTTTCAAGAGAGGGTTTTTGTATGGAATTGGTTTGTGAAGCTTGATTAGTGAGTGGATTAAGTTTTAGAAAGCATTATTTAATTGATTAAACCTAACTTGTTATCTAGTATTTTGCTAACCTAACCTAAGAGGTTAATTTTCTTAAGTGGGCTTTGTTGTGTTAATTTAAAGTTTCAAGTGAGGAAATTGATTGGATTTTGCTAAGTTATAAATTCAAGAATGGTTGTTTATGGAAAATAGGATTGGAATCATTGTTGTTGTGTTATAATTAGTGTTTGTAGATTGCTTGTAGTATGGTTGGGCGATTGTGCTAGATTGTAGTCGTTTTGTCGCAAATCGGCAATTGTTGCACCGATTTTTGGAATGTATATGCTTACTAGATTTTTATATAAATTATGTGATGGATTAATTTTGATATCTTGATGATTGTAATGGCTTGTCCTGCGACTTTTAGGATGCGTGAGTGCGGTTTTTGGGTAGTCGGGTTTTAGTTTTGCCGGGCGACCAAATCGGCGTTTTTCGGCAGTTTTTGCGATTTTCGCGTGTGTCCGCGCACCTTGTGCACGTTGTACCTAGCTAGCGAACTTTAGTAGTTTCGTTGGGGTTTTGCGTCGTTCTTGATATGTAACCTTATATTTGGTACTGATGTAAATTCCAGGTTCGGTCGCGGAAACGTCAGACGCGGCGCGAAAGGGAAAGGCGGTGATTGGACACAGCTAGCCAGGGATTCCGGTGAGTAGATTTAACATCTACGGGGGACGATCGTTTGGATGGCGCAAGTCGCCCGATAGATTTAGTAAACTGGAAAATAGTAAATTGGATAATCACTTGTGACATTAGAATAATAATACTGGCATGATAATTGCTGCAATTAGATCAATATGTTATATCCATATACGCAAACTCAATTGTAGGACACATGCACCATTACCAGGTTTTTATATGCAGCACGAGCACTATTCATGTTTACACACACACCCTGGTAATTGCCATGCCACCACACTAGATAACCTTTAATTTAAACCTTTTACTAATTGATACTTAAATTGTGCTATTTCCTTAAAATGAAACCGTAGGATTGCTATTCATGTGCATGTACTTCATCATATTCATTGTTCATGCTTAATACATTAATCACACATCGCAACTTGATTATTGATATCATACGCATTCATTATCATTGATATATGCACTTATGAGGATTTCTTGAGATTTTATGATATTGCTGGATTTCGGGGGAAAGCCGCAAAATTTCCAAACTTATGATATTTTTAAAACATGTAAATTGCGGTTTTCTAGTGATGTAAGTGTCGTCCACCATGAGTTTGCTGTGGTTTTTGGAGACCCGTTTCGAGGAGTTGGATGAACCGTTTCGGGTACATGGTGGGCCCGGTAGGGTACCCGGGGCAAGAAGCTCGTGGTGTTGACGATGAGCCTGGCAGGGGACGGATTACCTACCGGTGACTTCATTGGGCACGGCGGATATCCAGAGGATACCGACCGGGGCCGCGAGAGGATGAGATATTGATACTGAGATGGGTCAGCCGGATGGCTGAGGCCAGAGACACTATGACATGGATTTATGATATTTGAGACAGCTTTTGGGTGTCGCTGCTGGACACCGATTTTCGTCGATTCATTGACATTATGCTGGCATTCTAAAAGAGTTTTAAAAAAAACAAAAAGAGAATAAATATTTCTTATATATACATATTGAGACCTCAGATATTCATGTTGCATACATATTAGCACACTGATATGATATACACACCTGCTAGTGCATCCAGTCATACCTGTATTTTAGATGCTAGGATGCTTGTGTGCATGCATACGATAGCCTTTGCAGATGTTATTTATTATTCACGAGTTGGCAACTCACCCCCGTTGTGCCACAGTCTTTTGCAGGTCCGCTCCGTCAGTTCAGTAGCGGCGGGCGCACTTGTTCTTTTGCCTGTTTTGCTTGGGCTCGAGATTTGCTCATAGGTGGGTTATGTTATTATTTTGTACCACCTTGTATATTCTGGTATCTAGTGTACTCCATCTACTGTTTCTACCAGATTTATTGTATATTGACCTAGAGATGAGACTGTGAGGTTCGTGGATTTTATGCTGTATTTTGGGGTCGAGCTCACTTGAGCCGACATGCTGCTTTTCTCATGCTTTATTATGATTATTATGCTTACTGTCATTTACATTGCGTGGGATTTGTGACCGCCTTATGGCGAAGAGCTAGCTCCCGCTTGGGGATGCCCTATTTTGTTGGTTTTACATATATTCTTGTTGTACCCATTTTTGGGGGCCAGTATTTACAAAGGAAACTCTGCCGAAATTTTCGGAAAAATTTTGTATTGTTTTTAAAAAAAGGGTTTTACATGACTTATTTGATAAACTTGCTTTCAAATGTTTGGGTTTTCTTCACTCTTTTGCTTAATTGGTTTTGTTTTTCTGGGCTTTGGCTTACTTATTTTACGGACGCCTTTAGACGTTTCGTAAACTTAAGTGCCAGTCACGTTCCGTACCCTGCGGGTCGTGACAACGACTCCTTTGAGCCGTGGTAGGGTAGAAATCAAAGCACAGTGGGAACTCACACGAGACAAATGACGACCTCAGGTCGATGAACTAACCTGTACACATGTCACCAGGGAACTGCTATCTGACGATATGTATAATACTAACTAGCAGGTTCCCGACGAGTCCTGTCCGGTGTACTCATAACCCAATGAGCACCTGTATACATCTTAGGTGATCCAACTGACACCAGTGGCTTGTGAGCCCGGCCACCGCCCCTCGTCGGGGTCTCGACTGTATACACTAGTCTACTCCGGAGTATCGATGCCCTGTCTCGAAACTCCCACGACTAGGGACCACAATTAAGGATATGCGTATAAACCACCCAACTCTCACGTATATGATCGCCATCATACTGTCGGTAGTAAATTAAGATCCTAAGGGCTCTATCAAAGTGTAACATGTAATCAGTCACCTGAACATGTACACGACTGATAAAGGCAAACCAGATAGCATACTATCATCTCGAGTAAGACTGTCCAACCGGTATAGGTCCTCCGCAATCATTGCAATCACGTACCTACGATCCAATAATTGACTCTGAGGGCACTATCTCCAACACCAACCCCTCTGTCCTCATGGACACTGGAAAACATACAATACTCTGTATAAGTCCCCTGAGTCTAATAACTCATTCCCCGTGTGTCGTAGGTTGAAAACTGTACTTATGGTTAAGAAGAATTACACCGCTGTTTAATGCTCCTTACCTAACCATCCACTGATATAGGTAAATGTCATGGACATAATTTCAAAAAGTTATATCTCACTTTATAAAAATAAACGTACAGATATATCAATTTGAAATTGGTGCATAACAACGGATTCAAAACCAAATATTTGACGTCCGGCAAACAACCCAGGCGATCTCCTCAAATATCACCAATTACAACGAATCCCGATATAATGAAGATGATCACCCAATTTCCAATAACTTACTCCCACTCATCATCTGTAAAACCATACAGATGTGAGAATCAAACATGGTAAATACATACCCTGGAGCAAGGACTAATTGGGAAATCAGTTTTCTTTTAACAATACACAGTGAAACTGAAACATGTAAATGTTTCGAAGGGGTATCCGGGTATTCCTAGTAATGCCTCTTCCATTATCAGATTCACAACTGTAACCATATATTTCTTTTCCATCTCTCCAAATCCCTTTATATGTCTTTAGTCATTACCTTCTGTACACTCCCTTAGGCTAAATGGTTTTCTTCCTTCCCTACCTTTCGGCACCAGCCTATGGTTTGGAAGAAGACTATCCAATAAGCGTAATAGGTGTACTGTCCTAATCCTAGGAGCACTCGCAACCCGAGAGAAGGTAAAGATAAAAGACAACTGAATAAACCTTATTACTATTTCTCCTGAACCAGAATCCATCCACGAACTGGAACAAGTTCCTTCGAGTTCGTATATAACCATACGGTGGAGTATCCAAAAAACTGTGGATCTTCGTAGTGATACGGAGTGTCCTGGAGAAATACAAAGGTGAAGTAGGAGTGGCGATGAAATACTTGGTTTGGTCGTGAATAGTAGTCGCAGTTTACTTTTCCCTCTTTCTAATCCCTTTATTTGTCTTTACTTAATACCTTCTGTACACCTTTTAGGCTAAATGGTTTTCTTCATTCCCTACCGTTCGGCACCTGCCTATGGTTTGGAAGAAGACTATCCAATAAGCGTAATAGGTGTACCGTCGTAATCCAAGGAGCACTCGCAACCTGAGAGAAGGTAAAAGGAAAAGACAATTGAATAGTCCAATTCATTTTCTCCAGAACCAGAAACCATCCTCGAATCTGGAACAAGTTCCTTCGAGTTCGTATATAACCATACGATGGTTTTATCCAATGGAAGTGGATGTTCGTAGTAATACGGGGTGTTCTGGAGAAAAGGGTAAAAGTAGGAGTGGCAATGAGGTATGCAACTCAGACAATCCAAAAGCCAGTGTTTTAAGAAAGTTCGGTTAACTTGGTCACTGAGTCATAGTCTAGGGTCGGGCCATGGTCGCTGCCAAAGAGAAAGAGAAAAGAAACACTCAGCGTGCACTCTAACCTAGATCAGAATGGTTATCAATTTATCTAATCAGGAAACCTCCCACTGTAACCTCAAATTCTCCTCCAAACCTGAAAGAAGAATTAGTCGGGTTCACCCGAGGAGTAAACCAACTCATCAATGGGAATCGGGATCCAACTATCATCGCATGATAACGTGATGGAATCCACTCAAGTTATCACACTCCAGAAGGTATGTGCATATCTGGCAAGTTTCAGTTTCTTTAGAAACTCCTGATGTGATTTTTACCCCATGCTCTTATGACCTTGGCTTTGGCCAACAAATCATAAGTCACATGTCAAGTTCTACCCGTCATTATCCAGGTTAATTTGAACCCACCTGTACCTACCCTTGACTTTGTCCAATAAAGCAGTACGACTGTCCCAAACCAACGCATCTATCTATGCAACAGAAAAGTAACAAATGGGAGAGCACTGCAGAAAATTCGGTGGACTGTTGCTACAGTGGTGCGACGGAACCGCAGCCAAAACAAGGGTAATGCAGCGGTTCCGCGGCGCTATAGTGACATCATGCTACGAAATTTCTGCAGTGGTCTAAGAAATGCCTGCCTGATTTTCTGCAATACTCAAAATAATTTTTTGACGATAAAAAAAATTCGACAGAAACTTCAGAATTGGAAATGCGGTTTTGGAAAATTCCGTTCGATCGAAATTCTAAACATGTTAGAGCAAGCTAGTGAAGGTTAATGGCGTGGCTCTGATACCATGTAAGTCTACGGTAGCGCCCCGGCCGTCTGTCCGAGGCCAAAATGCGGAAACGAAAACTTTTTCTAAACTAGAAACCGGCGCTATCGTATACTTTAAATTCAGATCGAACCATTAACCAATAACTAGCAACTAGAGAAAAGTTAGAAAAGCTATACCGATCGATCCGTGTCCTTCGGTATTTAGCCACCATCCCTAGCTCCTCGCGGCATTTCCGATCTCCGGTCTCCTCGTCGGAAAGGGCACCAGATCTTCGAGTCTTTTTACGGGCTCCCGCTTCATCCAAAGCAACTCGGGCACGAAGTTCGCTAGCCGACGTGTCCAAGGCGAAGTAGAGAATGTGTGTGACAACTTTGTCTCTTGCATCCATTGCATGGATGGAGGTTGAAGATGAAGCCATCAATGGAGTTTGTGTGCTAGAGGAAGAAGAAGATGAGGAGCCATTTTCTTTCTTTTGTTCTATCATAAAAAATGAGAGTGTGAATCAAAAATACAAGACCAAAAACCTTTACAATGGCTGCTCTTCTCTCTCTTCCTCTCATTTCAAACCACAAATCAATCACATAATGTGACATTAGCACAAGAAAAGAGACCACGAGTCACTAATGAAGTCTATGTCACATTAAATGCACAAAATGATGATTTAAGCTCACAATTTCCATTTGTAAACATTAATCCAAATGTTTACAACAATAAAAAGATACAGCAACATCTAAACTAAACTCATGACGGATTACAAGGATACCCCTCACCTGTATATACATACCTGCATCCGCATTCCGACCGAATGCGAATGCGATGAGACTAAAGTAATCCAACAAAGCTAATACTAGGATCCGGCTTAAACCAAAGCTCACTAGTATGATCCGCCCGATCATGATCCGTGCACTACTGCACGTATATGATCAAACCCTGCCATATATCATACGGCCTCTACAACGTTTCGCCCGAAAGTTGAGAAACTGTCTGCGGGGGACTCTAAAGACTCGTCAATACTTTGGCTGTGGATTTAACCACTAGCACGTCAGAGGTACTAGCCGTACGTAACGGGCTACCAGGTATTGACCAAAAGGGAGGTCGATGAGCGAACTCATCCTGACACCCTACTGAGCCTGTCAGTGACAATATCCGTATAGTCCGGTCCGTTCGTCTATGAGCATCGCATGGCGGGCCTAGGGGGTTGGTAAAAGTCAGACCCCCAAAAGCGGTACAAGTCGTGTCAGAGTGTAGCCCAGAACACCCTGAGATCTACTGGAATACCTACCAGTAAATCTCCTGCCTTGGCCAAGGACTTCGTGTAATGGCTCTCCTAGACACAGCGCGATCTCACCCCCAATACAGGGAGAGACGAAACCCCTGCCGATCCGCTCACTACCTCCATGTGGCTCGGGACTGTACCCAACTAAAACCTGTTTGCACAACTCCTTTGAGCCGTGGTAGGGTAGTAATCAAAGCACAGTGGGAACTCACACGAGACAAATGACGATCTCAGGTCGATGAACTAATCTGTACACATGTCACCAGGGAACTGCTATCTGACGTCAAGTATAATACCAACTAGCATGTTCCCGGCGAGTCCTGTCCGGTGTACTCATAACCCAATGAGCACCTGTATACATCTTAGGTGATCCAACTGACACCAATGGCTTGTGAGACCGGCCACCATCCCTCGTCGGGGTCTCGACTGTATACACTAGTCTACTAATGGAGTATCGATGCCCAGTCTCGAAACTCCCACGACTAGGGACCACTTTAAGGATGTGCTTATAGACCCCAGCTCCCATGTATATGATCGCCATCATACTGATGGTAGTCAAGCAAGAATCCTAAGGGCTCTATCAATGTGTAATAGTGATCTGTAAGGTCACCTAAAGCTGTACACGATGATAAAGATAAACCAGATAGCATACTATCATTTCGAGTAAGACCGTCCTACCGGCATAGGTCATCCCTCAATCATTGCAATCACATGCCTGTGATCCAATAATTGACTCTGAGGGCACTATATCCAACAGTTATATCACATATAACCTAACTGATAACGAATAACCGCCAGATTAGAATACGGTATCACATACACGTATTTAATTAGGCCCCCGCATATATCAACATATATGCCCTACTTCGTTTCGCTTAAACCAGGAAACTTCTATGTGGGACTCTAAAGACTCATCAATACGCTAGCAGTAGGTGATAATCACATCAGTCACCCACAAGCCGTCAGCGGTACTAGCTGGACGTAACGGCTACCCAGGTATTGAGCGAATAGAAAATTAACAAGCAAGCTTGTCCAAACTCCCATGAAGCCTATAAGTAACACTTACCGTACAGTCTGGTCTCTTCGTCTGATATGTCGCATATCGAGTCTGGGGGTGGAATCTTCAGACCCCAATAACTTGATAAGTCATGCCGATGTGTGGCCTATAACGGTACGAGAAACCACTAATAACTCTTACCAGTAAATCTCATCAACAGCCCTGGCCAGGAACTTTCTATTATAGCCAATCGAGCATAGCGCAACATCAACTGTCTATACCGGGAGAGACGAAACCCCTCCTATTGCTCATTGCCTCCATGTGATTCGGGACTGTACCCAAAATCCACTTGTTTGGACGCCTCCTTTGAGCCATGGTAGGGAGGAAATCAAAGCACGGTGAGAACCACACAAGACTCTATGACGATCTCGGGTCTACAGGCTAACCTGTACCAGTGTCACCAGAGAACTGCTATCTGACGATAGGTATAGTACCATCTAGAAGTTCTCGGCGAGTCATGTTCGTGTAAGTCCATGTCACGCACCCCACGAACTTGCGGGGAGGCGGAATATATGAAAAACGATTATCAAAGCTTCGTAACACGGACTTGAGCGCATGAATTGTATCTAAACCGTTACTAGCAAACTACGAGAGGTTTAACTACTCGGATTTGAAGTTATACCTCATGTTACTTGTCCTTCGGGTCTTCATCGTTGTCCTCCACTCCTCGTAGGCTCCTTGGAACATCGGCACCTCAACGGCCTCCTCGAGTCAAAGACGATCCACCCGAAAGCTCCTACGCCAAGCTTGATCTCTAACTTGAGATAACTAGGTTGCTCAAAGTGCTAATCTAAGCTACCTAGGGGATATAGAGTGAGGTTATGGATGTATTAGTCTAGCTAACCCTTGATCTCAACACATGAGAGGTTGGGGTTAGGGTTTCAAGAATGAGAGAGCTTGAGGAGAGAGAAGGTGATAATAATAATCATATTGAAAAATTAACTCATTTGAATATATATCAACCATAACAATTTATCAAATATATAATATACATGATTAATCATCATGGTTGATGCATTCACCTTGTGTGATTCATCTCATGAGTCATTAGCTCAATAAATGAAGCATTAACTCCATGGATGAATCACACAAATGAGTCATTAAGCAATAAATGCTTATGCCACCTTAACCCCCAAGTCACCATGCACCTAGAAGCTTCCTGGAAAATTACAAGAACGCCCCTCCAATCCGTGAAAACACGGAAAAACTTTAGACTGTATAAATCCAATAACCTGATACTAGAATCTGGCTTAAACCAAAGCCGGCTAGTAAAAACTGTCCGAACGCCGTACGTGCGAAAATACACGTATGCGTCCGAACCCTTGTCGTAAAACCATACGACCTCTATATCGTTTCGCCTGGAATAGGGAAACCCTCTGTGTGGGACTCTAAAGACTCTACACTACGCTGGCAGTGGGTTTAACCATAGACCGCAAGCGGCACTAGCTGTACGTAACGGTCCCCAGGTAGATGTCGATAAGAAGGCCGATGAGGAAACCCATCCGAACTCCTACTGAGCCTGATGTGACAATCTCCATACAGTCCGGTCTGTTCGTCTAAGACTATCGCATATCGAGCCTAGGGGGCGGCAAGCGTCATTCCCCTAATAGCGGTATAAGTCGTGTCGGAGCGTAGCCCATTACACCCTGAGAAACTACTGGAATCTACCAGTAAATCTCGCTTGCCCTGGCCAGGGACTTTGCGTAATGGCTCTCTGACACAGCGCGATATCAACTCCCAATACCGGGAGAAACGAATCCTGTCTAACCGCCACTGCCTCCAAGTGCTCGGGACTGCACCCAACTGCTACCTGTTTGCACGACTCCTTTGAGCCGTGGTAGGGTAGCAATCTAAGAACAGTGGGACACACTCGAGACGAAGTAGCAGTGTCAAGTCTGCGGACTATGCTGTACTCATGTCACCTGGGAACTGTTAACTGACGACGGGTATAATACCAACCAATCAGTTCCCCTGCGAGTCCTGTCCGGTGTACCCGTAACCTAACGAGCACCTGTATACTATCTCCAGTACGACGTACCGACGGCTGTGGGACAGACCATCTCCCCAACTGGGATGAGAAGCGTACACACTTAGTCTACTCCGGAATATCGATGCCCTGTCTCGATAATCCTACGACTAGGGACAAGTATAGGTTGTTGCTTATAGACTACCCAGCCCCTACTAGTGTGACTGCCATCACAATGCTGGTAATCAAGTAAAGATCCTATGGGCTCTACTAATATGTATAAGTGATACGTTATAAGAAACATATGCACATATTAAAGTAGACACAAACCAAGTAGCATACTACCATTTTTAGCAAGACTTTATATACAACTGCGAATATCCCAAGCTTCCATTAAGTAATATACATTCAAGTATGATACAATAATGGCCCCTAGGGCATATACACTAACAATCTCCCACTTGCACTAGGGCCATGAGCTGGCATATCGTAGACCTATCATCTCGAATAGCCTCTCGAACTGCGTCTGAGGAAGGGCCTTTATGAATGGATCAGCAATGTTATTCTCTGTCTCTACTCTTTTCCCTGATCAGGTGGTACCGCTTTAAGATGTGTCTGGACTTCTGATGGGACCTGGGTTCCTTCGCTAAAGCTATAGCGCCGTTGTTTTCACAATACAGAGGTATTGGATCAACAATGGTAGGAACCACCTGAAGTTCTGTGAGGAACTTCTTCATCCAGACAGCTTCTTTTGCGGCATTGCAAGCAGCTATGTACTCCTCTTCTATCGTTGAGTCAGCAACGGTCTCCTGTTTGGAACTCTTCCAACAGACCGTCCCTCCATTGAGGGTAAAGACATAACCCGACATGGACTTAGAGTCATCTTTGTCACTCTGGAAGTCGGAGTCGGCAAAGGCCTCAATCTGGAGTTCTTTTCCGCCATATACCAAGAACATATCTTTAGTCCTCCTCAGGTACTTGAGAATGTTCTTTACTGCTATCCAGTGATTCTCCCCTGGGTTTGCCTGATACCGGCTTACAATGCTCAATGCGTATGCTACATCTGGTCTGGTACATAACATCGCATACATTATAGACCCTACTGCTGAAGCGTAGGATATAATCGACATGCGATCCCTTTCCAAATCAGTCTTGGGAGACATCTCTTTGGAGAGGGTGATTCCATGACAAGCCGGTAGGTTACCGCACTTAGAATCTTCCATACTGAATCTCTTCACTATGGTGTCTATGTACCTGGACTGCGAAAGTCCCAACATCCTTTTTGATCTATCACGATAGATCCGGATCCCCAGAATGAAGGTGGCATCACCCAGGTCTTTCATGGAGAATTTATGTGACAAGAATCTTTTGACTGACTGTAACATAGGAATATCATTTCCTATTAGGAGAATGTCATCCACGTACAAGACGAGGAATACTACAGCTCTCCCTACAATCTTACTGTATATGCATGGTTCATCTGGATTTTTGATAAAGTCAAATTCTTTGACAGCATCATCAAAACAGATGTTCCAACTCCGCGAGGCTTGCTTTAGTCCATAAATAGATTTAAGCAGCTTGCATACTTTACCGCTGCTCCCACTCTGAATGAAACCCTATGGCTGATCCATATAGACGCTCTCTTCCAAATTACCATTTAGAAAGGCCGTCTTTACGTCCATCTGCCAGATTTCATAATCGTGGAAGGCAGCAATAGCAAGAAGGACCCGAATGGATTTAAGCATAGCCACTGGAGAAAAGGTTTCGTCATAGTCCAAACCAGGTCTTTGACGGAAACCCTTTGCAACAAGTCTAGCCTTATAGGTTTCAACCTGTCTATCTACACCAATCATCTTTTTGAAGATCCATTTGCATCCTACGGGTTTTACCCCATCTGGAGCAATGTCCAAAGTCCATACTTTGTTAGTGTACATGGACTCCATTTCAGTCCGCATTGCATCCAGCCATTTTACTGAGTCACCGCTCTGAATGGCTTGTTGGAAGCTAGTAGGCTCATCATAGTCAATAGTGCAATCCTCTCTATCCCCGTCTATGAGAAAACCGTAGTATCTCTCGGGCGGATGAGACTGCCTACTACTCCTGCGGAGTGGCGTCGGGATGTCCTGTTCTTCTTGAACTTCTGGTTCTACCATACTTTCAGTAACAGTTTATGGTTCTGGAATTTCTTCCAGTTCTATTTCGCTCCCATTTATTCCTTTTTCTAAAAACTGATGTTCTAGAAAATGGGCATTACGAGAAACAAAAACCTTTTGTTCCTCTGCGTAATAGAATAGATACCCCCTGGAGTTCTTTGGATATCCCACAAACTTACACTGTACTGATCGTGCCTCGAGCTTGTCCGCATGCTGCTTTTTAACAAAAGCTGGACATCCCCAAATCTTCAGATACTGAAGATAGGGTTTCTTCCCACTCCACATCTGATATGGTGTGGTAGGCACAGTCTTGGTAGGAACTATGTTCAAAAAATATGCAGCTGATTCTAGTGCATATCCCCAGAATGATCGCGGTAACTCAGCCTTACTCATCATGGAACGAACCATATCCAATAGGGTTCGATTCCTCCTTTCTAATACACCGTTGTGTTGTGGTGTGTATGGAGGAGTAAGCTGAGAGAGAATACCATTCTCTTTTAAGTAACCTAGGAACTCAGCACTCAAGTATTCACTACCTCACGCATGTGTAGACATAGGACCGCACACGTCACTGTGTACGAGTCCCAAGAGCTCACTTGCTCTTACTCCGTGTCCAGTAAACGGAGTTTTTGTCATCTTTCCTATGAGACAAGATTCACAAGTAGTATAAGATTAATATTCGAACGGATTCAAATATCCTTCTTTATGTAACTTAGTCAACCTTCTCTCATTGATGTGACCTAGTCTACAATGCCATAAGAAAGCCTGATTTAATTCCGGAGATTTTCTTTTAAGTGTGTTCTGGACATTGAAAACCTGAGCTTGACTTAATACGTATATACCGTTATCTAAAGTACCGGACCCAATCAAAACTTGATTTAGGTGGATGTGAACTACATCGCTTACGAATGTAAAATCATATCCCTCTCTTGAAAGTGAGGACACTGATATGATATTGCAAGTCATAGTAGGTACATACAGACAGTTACGTAGAATCAATATCTGCCCACTTGTCAAACCTAGGAGATATTCTCCCACGGATTCAGCGTCCACGCTCATTCTGTTTGCAACTCTGAGAGACAAATCACCTATCTTCATAACTCTACGGTTTCTTAAAGCATGTAATGAATTACAGATATGAGATCCTGCTCTGGTATCAAGTACCCAGGAAGTAGAGTTAATTGACAAACAGTTCTCAATTACAAACACACTTGAGGCTGAAGCCACAACATGCTTCGTATCCTGGCTACTGGCTTTTAAAGCCCTGCAATCTTTCTGCCAATGCCCAATCCCATAACAATAGGAACGTCCCTCTTTTACTACATTCAGTCCCGAAACTTTTGCCCTTTTCTTTCCTTCTACTTCCCTGGTTTCCTTCGGGTTTCTTTCAGGGTAGAAGGTAGAGACTGTAGAATCAGGTCAGTATCTGACCCGTTCTCCGACGTGGACTTCAGGTCCGTGAGCTCATCAATATAGCTAGTCATTGTAAGGACATTGTCCCCTACAGATGACCCGTCAGCTAACCTCGCTTGAATTAATTCGTTCGAGGTTTCATATCTTGTGATATGAGATTGCTCTCCATATAAATCTTTGTTATGGAGAAAGATGGAAACTAAGTCCGTCGCAATCACGTAGCGTACGCGGATACTCGCCGGGTCAACTTAATAGACAGCCTCAGTTCATTGCCCCGACCAAGTGACTGTAGGAGAACCCCGTCGCCGAAAGCATCCGTTCGGGTGCTCGCGGTAGCGGTGTTCCGCCTTGGTGCACTTCGTCGACGGCGTTAGGGGTGCGGCCGCCTACTGAAGTTTGCGACGAGTATTCGATCAAGATGTCGAGAATCTTGTTGAATTACCTGACTTGATATTGAAAAGTGTTTTCGATTTTGAGACTAAAATGCGGGGGTTATAATTGTTAGGCATGCGATGTCTAAGGAATTCATTTGGTCAGGCATGCGATGTCTGAGGTGGTTGCGGATTCCAACTGTTGTAGTTTTACACTTTCTTTTCTGTGACCGTAAGTGTAATATGTGATATCGCCGGTTTCGTTGCTATATGTCAACGACAATTGGGATGCGCATATTTACTTACGTTGATGACATGTGATGTTATGTGTTGCTGGATATGTTATATTGGATCGTCGTGTTTGAATAGCCGGGGGTTTTTATGTGAGATGAGTGTTTTTCATTATCATTCATGTAAAAACTTGTATGTAATATTCTTTTATTGGGGCACTTCCAGGTTGCGGAAGTTGTCACCTTTTGTATATTATTTACTTTTCCGCACTAGGATAGACCCAAGGAGGAGGGCACAAGTAACCGGGTTCTGGAGTCCAGTGGGAGACCAACTCGAGGAGTCGAGTCCGGGTCTCCTAACTCTAGAATTGGTAGGGTTTCTTGCCGCTCTCGTAGGGGTCTAGGGGTGTGGGTTTGGCTATTCATCACGACCGTGGAATCCGTGTTTTATACTGGCTCGTATTGAAAACACGGACGTCCTAGTATATCCAATATTTCATATGATTCTTCTGCTGCGATATCTATGATGTGATCATGTGATGTTCTTTGATAGATACTGTATATAGTATATATGATATATTATATAGGCGTTACTTATGTTTTACACCCGCGCTAGCCCTGCCCCGCTCTGTCGTTAGTTACCTAACCTAACGGTGCACGAGGGGACATCGAGGCGAATGCGGATGGCATAAGTGTACGTCGTATTTATCTGTGATGTTTAGGTACTTAAATGATGGGACTTCATTAATGTGATTAATGAAATAAAAGAAACCTAAGATGTTGTAGAATCGAATTTCAAAATTAAAACAGGTAGCTACAGTTCTTGCTTTGCACAGAGGTATATGTGATGTATCCTGCACCTTATTCGATGAGGAAAGGACCGAGATCCCTTCACCGGGAGTGACTCCTTTAGCAATAACTGGCAGATGCTACACACTCGGTTTGTCTTTTGATTGCTTTTACGTGTTTTTGCTTTACACAGTGATATATATGATATATCCCGCACCTCATTCGATGAGGAAAGGACCGACGATCCCTTCACCGGGAGTGACTCCTTTAGCAAAACTAGAAAAGCCTCAAAAGCACTCCATTTTTAAAATCATTTGATTCTACAACGATATCAAGTTCATTACGCAATAGGTTTTCAGAAAAACCTGTCGTAGCCCTCCGTCATTTCAGATAAATGGTAATTAGTATTCGTGCTACGTTTGTTGGCCTGCGTCAAGGCGTAGTGTGCGGTAGCTAACTAGTATTTATCTGCTTATGCATATGATGCAGATTGGATTAGGGTAGTCGTGCGACTTTGTTGGCCTGCGTCAAGGGTCGTGCGGGTGGGTTTAATTCAATCAGGAAATGACGGGTTGAACTTGACTAGCGCACTATGGTTTGTTGGCCTGCGTCAAGGTCATAAGACGCTAGGGGCAAAATTATCGGGAATTTCAAGTGTTGAAATTTGCAATGAGATTGCATACCTTCTATGAGATAGTTGGATCCCGATACCCGCTGCGAGTAAGTGTTACTCCTGGGAGAGTTTTATACATTACAATTAGTCGATCAAGTAGGTGTCTAGAAAGGTGTCAACGGGGTTACGCCTCTGGGAAAACGAGGTTTACATTAATTAGGTCCGTGCGAAAGCACGGGGCACCTCCCTCAAAGTACCGACACTAGCCTGGCTGAAAGATTGGCGAACTTGTAGTGTGTAATTAATCCCGGCTAGTCTTTCCTTTTAGGGTTTGAAGGAAGATTTGATAAAAAGCAGTGGGAGCCATCCTGATTAGATAAAATAATAACCAATCTATTCTTGCAAGAGCGCACGCTGAGTGTTTTCTTCTCTCTCTCTCCAGGTAGCGACCATATCACGCCTTAATCAAGATAATAATACGGATTATTGACCGAACCCGCTTGTTATACTGAGCTGGGGAACGTTGGTCCCGCTCCAACTTATAATTGTTATAAGACAGAGCAGGAAATTAGGGAATACCAGATTTCCCGTGCCGCCCAAACGAAGAGAGTGCATGCTGATGCATCATCTTCGGGTGTGTTCATTACAGAGAACTGTTTCTCAGTATCCTTTACGTCCTGGGTATGTGATACCAGATCAGGATCCCAGATATGTAATCTGTTACATAGGGCTACAGAAAGGTAGAGAACTGAGAACGGGTGATAAGTTTCATGAGGCAGAAAACGGGGCAAGTGTTGCAGCCAAGTCTGTTGGTCACTGTCACCCTGTATTACCAATACATTGATTCTGAACGAATGTTATTAGATACCGAACCTGATATACAAAATCATATCAGTCTCTTTATTAGTAAAGAAATGATAAAATTTTGTATTGTTGGATAATGTTTTGAACATTTCCTATATCAAAAGTTGATCGGTTCAGGCACGTTATCTAAAAGCATTAATGTTCTAAATCAAACTACAGTTCTTAGTATACGGAACACACACAAGAGGAAAAGTTCAGAAATGAATGAATCCTTCTTGAGGCATTGTAGACTAGGTCGTGTCAATGCGACCCGACTAGCTGAAGTTGCATGTAGATGCATATTTAAATGAGTTTGAATTTACATCTTGTGAAACTTGCCAGTCATGTCACAGAGATAACATGACCACAGCTCTGTTTATTGGAAACAGAGAAAGAGTTAGTGAACTCTTGGGATGATACATGTTGATGTATGTAGGTCCCCTGTCTACACATGCCAAGACTGGTTCTTTGTACTTCGTTACATTCTCTGATAATCTCTCAAGATTCAGACATATGTTCCTGTTGAAACACAAGTCCGAACCTTTTGAGATATTCACAGAATATAAGTTAGAAGTAGAGAACCAATACGGGTATAAGTATTATGTCCTTTAATGAGATTAAGGAGGAGAATACTTGAGCACCGAAATCCTGGACTATTCTAAAGGAGAATGAGATTCTCTCTCAGCATTACTCCTCCGAATACACCATAGCACGATGGTATATCGGGACGGAGCAATCACACCCTATATGATAAGGTGTGCTCTATGATGAGTACTACTGAGTTACCTATGTCCTTATGGGAGTTGTGCACTTGAGAAGCTGCATACCTATTGAATAGGGTTCAAATCAAATCAGTTGCCTACCACTTCATATTTGATATGATAAGGGAAGAGCCCATCTCTTAAGTTAGTTAAGATTTGGGGTTGTCCGGCCTATGTCTGAAAGCAAAATCCGGACAAGCTCGAGGCAATGTAAGTTATGTAGAACTGGAAAGGTTCCAACTATACAAACTGCAGCTGATGATTTGGTAGAACCGAAGGATTCAATAGTTACCAACGAATCTCAGCCTCTCCGCCGATCTAGTAGGGTTCCTCACCCACCTGAGAGATACTTCGGTTCCTCTATGACAGTGGGAGCGAGGATTGCATCATGATATGATGACCCAACTAGTTTCGAGCTGGCCATCAAGAGTGGGACTCTGTAAGAATGGCTGGATGCTTAGTGATCTGAGATGGAATCCTTATACACCAACAAAGTATGGACTTTGGTTACAATATCTGAAGGGTTAAATCCCTATCAGGAGCAAGTATATCTTGAGAAGATTACTTGGTGTACATGGAAAGGTTGAGACTTTCAAAGCTAGACTTGTTAAAGGTTTACATCATTGACCAGGTATGGATCATGATGAAACTTTTTCTAAGGATCTATGCTTAAGTCCATCCAGATCCTACTTACCACGGCTACATACCATGACTACGATATCTGGTGGTTGGGTGTCATGACTGCTTTTCTAAATGATGTTTTAGAAGAGTGCGTCTATAAGTACACAGCCAGAGGGCCTCGTAGACAGTGGGAGCAGCGGAAACGTGTGCAAGATGTTTTATAGGATAAAGCAGGCATCGCGGAGTTGGAACATCTGTTTTGATGGATTAGTCAAAGAGTTTGACATCATCAAAATGGTAGATGAACCTAGTATATACAAAAAGGTAGTAGGGAGTATGGTGATGATCCTCGTAGAGTACGTGGATAACATACTCTTGATAGGGAAGGAGTCTCCTATGCTACGCTCGGTCAATCTCCGCTTATCACAATGATTCTCCATAAAGGATCAAAGTGATACCTCCTAAATCCAGGGTTTGGATCTATGAGATAGATCTAATTGGATGTTAGGATTCTCACTAGTTGTAGTAAGATGGTATCAATCGATCCTGGGGAGAATCACTGGAAGGGTTCCAGGGTGATAAAGACGACTGAATGAAAGTTCCAAGCTAGATACCGTGGCATACTAGACGATAAAGGCTTGATACATCGCTATTTAAGATGCTACCAAAGAGGCTGTTTGGGTATATATTGGTTCATAAGATGAACCATGTTCCTCCCATTGTGTGACAATGGAGTTGTGGCTTGTGCCAAGGAACGTCCGTCCCATCAGTGATCCAGACATATTCTAAGGCAGTATCACCTGATCATGGAGATGGTTGATCTCCAGGGAGATCGAGGTTAGGAGAGTAGACTCAGAGGACAACACAGCGGATCCACTCACAAAGGCCTGTTCCCAGAGAGAGACTTTATGAGATGGTTGAGTATGAGATACTACAACCACTGCTACAGATGGCCCTAGTGCAAGTGGGAGATTGTTAGTTATATGTATGCCCTAGAGGCCATTACTGTACATTGGATGTATATTGTAGTGGATGCTGGGACATATATGGGGAAGACTTTCTTGCTCGACATGATAGTATGCTATCTGGTTACTCTTTACCTTAACGTGTACACTAATTATCTCTCTGCTACATGTTGGTAAAGCCCTTAGGATCTGTACTTGACTACCTGGACTATGATGCGGATCATACTAGTGGGGACATGGTAGTCCATAAGTACATCCTTCAAAGTCCCTAGTCATGGGTGTATCGAGACGGGGCATCGATATACCAGAGTAGACTAGCGTGTACCTTCTCGACCCATACAGATGGGCGATGGATGATCCCATATCCATTGGTGTTTGACATCAGAGGAGATATACGGGTGCTCAGTAGAGACTGGGTACACTGGACGGACTCGCCGAGAACTCCCAGATGGTATTATACCTCACGTCAGATGGCAGTTCTCTGGTGACACTGGTACAGAGTAGTCTGTTGACCCGAGATCGTCATAGAGTCTTGTGTGGTTCCCACTGTGCTTTGATTTCCATCTTACCACGTCCAAGAGGGCGTGCAAAACGGTGGTTTTTGGGTACAGTCCCGAGTCACATGGAGGCAATGAGCGATAGGAGGGGATTCGTCTCTCCCGGTATAGGGGGTTGATGTTGCGCTGTGTTCGATTGGCTATAACCGGAAATCCCTGGCCAGGGTTGCTGAGATTTACTGGTAAGTGTTACCAGTAGTTTCTCGAATGTTATAGACCTCATATCGACACGACTTATCGAGCTATTGGGGTCTGACGTTTACCACCCCTAGGCGAGATATCCGACATATCAGACGATCAGACCGGACTGTGCGGTAGTGTTACTGGTTGGATTCACAGGAGTGTGAGCGGGCTTGCTCGTCGATCTTCTGATCGCTCAATACCCGGGTGGCCGTTACGTTTAGCAGACCGCTTGCGGCTTGTGGATGTTTGATATGATCATCACCTGCTGCCGGCGTATTGACGAGTCTTTAGAGTCCTACACAGAGGTTTCCTGGCTCAAGCGAAACGAAATAGGAGCGCATATGAGATATGTGCGGGACCGAGAATAATGCGTGTATGTGATACCGTATTCCATTCTCGCGATGAATGTATCGAAAGGTTGTATGCGATATAACCTAGTTATCGAATCAAGGGTTGGTTCGATAAGCCGATACATAGAATACTAGTCGGTTATATGCGATATGACCGGATCGTTAAATCAAGTGTTGATTTAATGATTTAATGCATAATTATATATTTGATATATTACTTTGCATTAACTAGTATTGGTTCACTTTAAGATGGATTTTCTCACTCGGATGTGCGCATTGCATATGCGATATGATTTTGTGCACTTGCTTGTATCATGGTTGATGATGCATGCCTTTTGGTTAAGTGTAAAGAATTAAACCTTGGTTAATGAAATGGTTAGGGTTTACTTTTTACTTATTCATCTTATTCATTTATTTATCTATTTATTCTTTTTGGAAAATGATTTGCATAAAGAATAAATGGTGGCTTTCTTTGGATGGATTGTGAAGCTTCATGAAACTTTGACTAAGTCACCATTTTGTCTTGATGCTTAACCCTAACCCTTCAATCTAACCATGATTTATTCTCTACACTAAACCATGGTTGGTTAATGATAAGTATTCATATTTATTTCTTTTTACAAAATAAACTTATCATAACTTTTATCATCTTCTTCTTCTTCACTTCAAGAAGAAAGCTTGCCTCATCAATGGTGATTGATGAATTAGAGTGAGAAATCCAATTCTAAAGTCTACCCACTTCCTATTTCTTCATCCTCTACCTCTTGCCAAGTAGTAGAGTGTGTTTCCTTCACAAGTTTTCAAGGCTTGGTGAAGTTGGAGCTTGATCTAGCGATGCTTCGACGTAGATCATCTTCGGCATGGACATCGACGACCTAGCTCGCCTATTCTCCGATGAAGCCGACGCTAGAGCCCGGAATTTGTTTGGACAGCGAGAGGCCTTCATTACGGAGCTATGGAGGTGGAGAACCGGATCTACAAAGGTTGTATTTCCGTATTCTCTTAGTAAAGTAGTTTACTAGTTGCTTATTCGCCTAGAATTCTAGTTAACGATCCGCATTAGGGTTTCTCGGCACCGTTTAAATTTGAAATTGGCATGGTTGATGCCTTGTGAGACCTCATTAGGGTGCCTAGGAACCCTACAGGGTCTATCCTAGGAGCAAAAAACAGTAAAAAGAAATAATACAACGGTGGCTACAACCGCAACCTGGATGTGCCCCGCAAAAGAATATTACATCATATTACATTTACATCGAATGAATGAATATTAAACCCATCTCAAATCTCGGCTAATCATCACAACACTCCAATCAAGTCCATATACACAAACAGTAAACATTACAGAAATGTGCAACCCCCTGCCAACCGACATACTAGCAGTTAGGGGAGGTTTACGAACACATTAAACATTACAGATAAAAACCCAATTAGCAAATATCTTAGAACATCGATCGACAACCATTTTCCGTGTCTACCCCAATAGCAAGCCAGTACTGAAGTAACCTGGGTAGAAGCAGAACATACAGGAAACCAAAACTCCAAAAAATATGAATAACAGAGAAAATCCGAGTCAACTCGGCGTTGACTCGGCGGCGGATCCACGGCCAAAAGCACCTTCTTGCCGTGGATCTGTGGCCGTCCTGCCAAGTTAGGGGCTCATATTTTCCCAGTATTCTTATATTTCCCTGCTGTGAATTTTAAGGCATATCAAATAATTTTTTAAACATGTTTAAAATTAACAGAAACTGTAAGGGGGTTAGGGTTTTGTTTTCGTGTTTTCCGTCGATCGAACTTCTAATTAGTTGCAAACAAGCTAGTAATGGTTTAGTTGGCTCTGATACCACTGTAAGTCCATGTCACGCACCCCACGAACTTGCGAGGAGGCGGAATATATGAAAAACGATTATCAAAGCTTCGTAACACGGACTTGAGCGCATGAATCGTATCTAAACCGTTACTAGCAAACTACGAGAGGTTTATGTTAGTTGTATGTATGCCCTAGAGGCCAGTATTGTACAGATGATGTATATTATATTGGATGCTTGGACATATATAGAGATGACTTTCTTGCTCGATATGATAGTATGCTATCTGGTTGCTCTTTATCTTAACATGTACACTTGTCTCTTTAAACTGTCTTATAGTTACATGTTGATAAAGCCCTTAGGATGTGTACTTGACTACCTGGACTATGATGCAGATCATACTAGTGGGGACATGGTAGTCTATAAGTACATCTTTCAAGGTCCCTAGTCGTGGGTGTATCGAGACAGGGCATCGATATACCAGTGTAGACTAGCGTATACGCTTCTCGACCCATGAGATGGGCGATGGATGATCCCATATCCATTGGTGTTTGACATCAGAGATGGTATACGGGTGCTCAGTGGAGACTGGGTACATTGGACGGACTCGCCGAGAACTCCCAGATGGTATTATACCTCACGTCAAATGGCAGTTCTCAGGTGACACTTATACAGGTTAGTCTGTAGACCCGAGATCGTCATGGAGTCTTGTGTGATTCCCACTGTACTTTGATCTCCACCTTACCACGTCTATGAGGGCGTGCAAAACGGTGGTCTTTGGGTACATTCCCGAGTCACATGGAGGCAATGAGCGATAGGAGGGGTTTCGTCTCTCCCGGTATTGGGGGTTGATGTTGCGCTGTGCTCGATTGGCCGTAACAGGGAAGTCCCTGGCCAAGGCTGATCATAGATTTGCTGGTAAGTGTTACCAGTAGTTTCTCGACCCGTTATGAGCCTCACATCGGCACGACTTATCGGTTATTGGGGTCTGACGTTTACCACCCCTAGACTTGATATGCGACATATCAGACGAACAGACCGGACTGTACGGTAAGTGTTACTGGTTGGATTCACAGGAGTGTGAGTGGGCTTGCTCGTCGATCTTCTGATCGCTCAATACCTGGGTGGCCGTTACGTTTAGCAGACCGCTTGCGGCTTGTGGGTGCTTGATATGATCATCATCTGCTACCGGCGTATTGACGAGTCTTTAGAGTCCTACACAGAGGTTTCCTGGCTCAAGCGAAACGAAATAGGAGCGCATATGAGATATGTGCGGGAGCGAGAATAATGCGTGTATGTGATACCGTATTTCATTCTCGCGATGGATGTATCGATTGGTTATATGCGATATAACCTAGATATCGAATCAAGGATTGATTCGATAAGCCGATACATAGGATACTAGTCGGTTATATGCGATATGACCGGATCGTTAAATCAAGTGTTGATTTAATGATTTAATGTATAATTATATATTTGATATATTGCTTTGCATTAACTAGTATTGGTTCATTTTAAAAGGATTTTCTCACTTGATGCACATTGTATATGTGATATATTTTTGTGCACTTGTTTGTATCATGTTTGATGATACTTGCTCACTTGGGTTTGTGTAAAGATTAAACCATGGTTATATGAATGGTTAGGGTTTTGATTATTTACTTAGTTATTTATTTATTTATTCATTTTGGATATTATTGAGAATGGTGGCTTATTTTGTTTCTATGTTGAAGCTTCTTGAAGCTTTGACAAAGTCCACCATCCTTATCTCATCCTTAACCCTAACCATTCTAACTAACCTTAGTTTAATCTCTATACTTGACCATGGTTAGTATATGATAAGTATTCATATTAGTTTCTTTTTTAAATAAGAAACTTATCATATTCTTTCTTCTTCTCCTTCTTCTTCTTCAAGAAAAACCTTGTCTTCAACAATGGCATCTTGAGCAAAAGTGTGAGAAATCCAATTCTAAAGTGAACCCACCTCCTATTTCTTCACCCTCTACCTCTTGCCAAGTTGTTTTGGGTGTTTTCTTCACAAGTTTCACAACTTGGTGAAGTCGGAGCTTGAACTTGTGAAACCTCGACGTAGATCATCTTCGGCACGAAGCCGACGACCTAGTCCGCCTAATTCTCCGATGAAGCCGACGTTTGAGTTCGGGATTCGAGATGGACAGCGAGAGGACGCCTACGTGGAGCTAAGGAAGTGGAGAACCAGATTTACAAAGGTTGTACCCTCTCTCCTTTAGTTAAGATGTTAACTAGTTTCGTTTATCGCCTAAACTTCTAGTCAACGATCCGTATTAGGGTTTCTCGGCACCCATAAAATTTGAAATTGGCATGGTTGATGCCTTGTGAGACCTCTAGTGTGTGCCTAGGAACCCTACAGTGGTATCAGAGCCTAGCTAGAGCCTTAGGCGAAGTCTAGACGACGTTTGAAACCCGAATACACATCGAAACCCTAACACATCATGCTCTCTGGACTTTTTCTAAAAACTGGGATTTTTCTAGATTAAAAATGCTTAAAAAATTCAGCAGGGAATTCTAAGAATTACGGTGCAAATTTTTTTCAATGAACAGTACATTGCGCGGCGGAACCGCGGCAGAAGCATGGCTTCTGCGGCGGTTCCGCGGCCTGATGATGACGTCAGCCCTCCTCCTTTGCACAGTAATTCGTCATTTCAGCAGCTGAGTTTTATGGGTATTTTTAAAAATTATTCAAGAGTTGAATTTTCTGGGGTGTTTTAGAGCTTCGATGTTTCGATTGGATTATCAAATTTCGTCTTTGTGTATTTCCGGATGACTTTAGAATATGTTAAAAAGTTCGACCGGATATAAATACCCAACTTTTCCCCTGCCGGAAAATATCCAAGTGTTGGATTTTTATGTGGTTTAAGGACGTTCTGAGTAGTGCAAGTAACGCGATGGTCCCTCTAGAAGACAACAAACCTTAACTCGATTATGTGACCGTCTTGAACTGCCCTTTGAACCTTCGGGTTTGGGGCAGTACGGCGTGCCACATGTGAGGCGTTGGCTTGACCCTTCTACGGCTGGACCGTTGGTACTGAGGCATGAAGTGAATGTCTTTGAACCTATTTCATGTGTTGAACGGTTTCGGAAAAACTTGGGTATTCGAATGTTCGATCGGAAAGTTTAATATATTCTATTTATCCGGAATGGGATACAATAATTGGAATTCACAAACAGTTATGAGATAACTGAATGAATGTTATAAATATAGCGGTTTAGTTTCACTTGATATTGAAAAGAGTTTTCGATAATGAGACTAAAATGCGGGGTTTATAACTGTTAGGCATGTGATGTCTAAGTATTTCATTTGATTAGGCATGTGATGTCTAAAGAGGTTGCGGATTCCAACTGTTGTAGTTTTACACTTTCTTTTCTGTGACCGTAAGTGTAATATGTGATATCGCCGGTTTCGTTGCTATATGTCAACGACAATTGGGATGCGCATATTTACTTACGTTGATGACATGTGATGTTATGTGTTGCTGGATATGTTATATTGGATCGTCGTGTTTGAATAGCCGGGGGTTTTATGTGAGATGAGTGTTTTTCATTTTCATTCATGTAAAAACTTGTATGTAATATTCTTTTATTGGGGCACTTCCAGGTTGCGGAAGCTGTCACCCTTTGTATATTATTTACTTTTCTGCACTAGGATAGACCCAAGGAGGGGAGCACAAGTAACCGGGTTCTAGGGTTCAGTGGGAGACCAACTCGAGGAGTCGAGTCCGGGTCTTCTAACCCTAGAATTGGTAGGGTTGCTTGCTGCTCTCGTAGAGGTCTAGGGGTATGGGATTGGCTATTCATCACGACCGTGGAATCCGTGTTTTATACTGGCTCGTATTAAAAACACGGACGTCCTAGTATATCCAATGTTTCATATGTTTCTTCTGCTGCGATATCTGTGATGTGATCATGTGATGTTCTGTGATAGATACAGTATATAGTATATATGATATATTATATAGACGTTACTTATGTTTTGCACCCGCACTAGCCCTGCCCTGCTCTGTCGTTAGTTACCTAACCTAACGGTGCACGAGGGGACATCGAGGCGAATGCGGACGGCATAAGTGTACGTCGTATTTATCTGTGATGTTTAGGTATTTAAATGATGGGACTTCATTAATGTGATTAATGAAAGAAAAGAAACCTAAGATGTTGTAGAATCAAATTTTAAATAAAACAGGTAGCTACAGTTCTTGCTTTGCATAGCGGTATATATGATATACCCTGCACCTTATTCGATGAGGAAAGGACCGAGATCCCTTCACCAGGAGTGACGCCTTTAGCAATAACTGGCAGATGCTACACACTCGGTTTGACTTTTGATTGCTTCTATAGTTTCTGCTTTGCACAGTGATATATATGATATATCCCGCACCTCATTCGACGAGGAAAGGACCGACGATCCCTTCACCGGGAGTGACTCCTTTAGCAAAACTAGAAAAGCCTCAAAATCACTTCATTTCAAAACTTCATTTGATTCTACAACGATATCAAGTTCATTACGCTCATGGTTTTTTCTGAAAGAACCCGCGTAGCCCTCCGTCATTTCAGATAGATATTATTTAGTATTCGTGCTATGTTTGTTGACTTAGTCAAGGCATAGTGTATGGTAGCTAAATTATGTTTATCTGTAACAACATGAGATGTGATTGGATTAGAGCATTCGCACGGCCTTGTTGACTCAGTCAAGGGTCGTATGGGTGGGTTTAATTCAATCGGGAAATGTACGGGTTGAACTTGACTTGCAATTTATGGTTTGTTGACTTAGTCAAGGTCATAGATCGCTAGGGGCAAAATATTATCGGGAATTTCAAGTGTTGAAATTTGCAATGAGATTGCATACCTTCTATGAGATAGTTGGATCCCGATACCCACTGCGAGTAAGAGTTACTCCTGGGAGAGTTTTACACACTACAATTAGCCGATCAAGTAGGTGTCTAGAAAGGTATCAACGGGGTTACGCCTCTGGGAAAACGAGGTTTACATTAATTAGGTTCGTGCGAAAGCACGGGGGACCTCCCTCAAAGTACCGACACTGGCCTGGCTGAAAGATTGGCGAACTTGTAGTGTGTAATTAATCCCGGCTAGTCTTTCCTTTTAGGGTTTGAAGGAAGATTTGATAAAAAGCAGTGGGAGCCATCCTGATTAGATAAGATAATAACCAATCTGATCTTGCAAGAGCATACGTTAAAGTGTTTTCTTCTCTCTCTCTCTTCAGGTAGCGACCATTTCATGCCCTAATGAAGATAATAATATGGATGTATTGACCGAACCCGCATGTTATACTGTGCAGGGGAACGTTGGACCCGTTCTATCTTATAAATGTTATAAGACTGAACAGGAAACAGAAGAATATCTAGATTCTCAAGCCGCCCAAACGGAGAACATGCATTATGATGCACCTTCTTCGGGTGTGTTTGTTATTGAGAACTGTTTCTCAATTCACCCTACGTCCTGGGTATTAGATACCGGATCAGGGTCCCATATATGTAAGCAGTTACATGGGCTACGAAAAGGTAGAGAACTGGGAAAAGGTGATCATTCCGTTCAAGTAGGGAATGGGGCAAATGTTGCAGCCAAAGCAGTTGGCATATATCACCTGGTATTACCAAATGGTAATACACTTGTCCTGAATGAGTGCTATTATATACCGAACATGATGTGCAACATTATATCAGTTTCTTTATTAAGTAAAGAAGGATATAATTTTGTAGTAAAGGATAATGTTATGAACATATTCCTAG
Organism: Agapanthus africanus; assembly: GCA_030015575.1. Classification (NCBI taxonomy): domain Eukaryota; kingdom Viridiplantae; phylum Streptophyta; class Magnoliopsida; order Asparagales; family Amaryllidaceae; genus Agapanthus; species Agapanthus africanus. Next base: position 387,504,013 of record CM057342.1, on the reverse strand, counting down.
ATCAAAAGTTGATTGCATCAGGCTCGCTACATAATGGCATATTCATTCTCAATCAAAATACAGTCTTCAATATACAAAACACACACAAGAGGAAAAGCTCAGAAATGAACGAATCCTTCTTGTAGCACTGTAGACTTGGCCATATCAATGAGACACGACTGGCTAAGTTGCATAAGAATGGATATTTGAATTCATTCGAATTATCATCTTATGACACTTGCCATTCATGTCTCAAAGGAAAAATGACTAAAACTCCGTTTACAGGACACGGAGAAAGAGTTACTGAACTCTTGGGACTGGTGCATAGTGATGTATGCGGTCCTATGTCTACACACGCCAGAAATGGTTCTTCCTACTTCATTACATTCACTGACGATCTCTCTAGATACGGGCATGTGTTCCTGTTGAAACACAAGTCTGAAGCTTTTGAGAAATTCAAAGAATATAAGCACGAGGTAGAGAACCAAACGGGCAAAAGTATTAAGATTCTTCGATCTGATCGAGGAGGTGAATACTTAAGCAGTGAATTCCTGGATTATCTAAAAGAGAATGGGATTCTCTCTCAGCTTACTCCTCCTTATACACCACAGCACAACAGTGTATCGGAGCGAAGGAATCGCACCCTATTAGATAGGTGCGTTCAATGATGAGCAATGCTGAGTTACATGTTTCCTTTTGGGGGTATGCGCTTGAGACAGCCATATACCTATTGAATCTGGTTCCGTCTAAATCTGTACCTACCACACCATATGAGATATGGAGTGGGAAGAGACCATATTTTAAACGAATTAAGATATGGGGTTGTCCGGCCTATGTCAAAAAGCAAAATCCGGACAAACTCGAGGCACGATCGGTCCTTTGCAAGTTTGTGGGATATCCTAATAATTCTCAAGGATATTTTTTCTACCAAGCTGAGGAACAAAGAGTGTTTGTTGCTCAACATGCCACCTTTTTGGAAAGGGAATTTCTTGCAAAAGAAATTAATGGCAAAGAGGTAGAGCTGGAAGAGGTTCCAGCACCACAAACTGCAACTAATGATTTAGTAGAACCAAAGGATTCAGTAGTGCCCGACGTACCCCAGCCTCTCCGCCGATCTAGTAGGGTTTCTCGACCACCTGAGAGATACTATGGTTTTCTCATTGATGGTGGCAGTGAGGATTGCATCATAGAGGATGATGACCCAACTAGCTTCGAGCAGGCCATCACGAGTGGGGACTCGGTGAAATGGCTGGATGCTATGCGGTCCGAGATGGAATCCATGTACACCAACAAAGTATGGACTTTGGAAGTTGCTCCTGAAGGGGTAAAACCCATTGGGAGCAAGTGGATCTTCAAGAAGAAACTTGGTGTAGATGGGAAAGTGGAGACTTTCAAAGCTAGACTTATAGCAAAAGGTTTTCGTTAAAGACCAGTAGTGGACTATGACAAAACCTTTTCTCCAGTGGCTATGCTTAAATCCATCCGAATCATGCTTGCCATCGCTGCATATCATGACTACGAAATCTGGCAAATGGATGTTAAGACCTCCTTTCTAAATGGTGATTTAGAAGAGTGCGTGTACATGACTCAGCCAGAGGGCTTCGTAGACAGTGGGAGCAGCGGAAAGATGTGCAAGCTGCTTAAATCCATTTATGGATTAAAGCAAGCATCGCGGAGTTGGAACATCTGCTTTGACGTCGTTATCAAAGAGTTTGATTTCGTCAAAAACCCAGATGAACCTTGTATTTACAAGAAGGTGGCAGAGAGTAAGGTTGTCTTCCTCGTATTGTACGTGGACGACATACTCTTGATAGGAAATGATATTCCTATGCTGCAATCGGTCAAGCTCTTCTTATCACAAAGATTCTCAATGAAAGATCTTGGTGATGCCTCCTGCATATTGGGGATCAGGATCTATAGAGATAGATCCAAACGGATACTGGGATTGTCCCAATCAAGGTACATTGACACCATACTAAAGAGGTTTAGTATGGAAGAATCCAAGCATGGGAACTTGCCCACGATCTCTGGAGTCACTCTCTCCAAAGAGATGTCTCCCAAGACTGATTTGGAGAGAGCTCGCATGCAAGGGATACCCTATGCTTCGGCTGTAGGCTCTATCATGTATGCGATGCTATGTACCAGACCCGATATAGCATACTCACTAAGTGTAGTGAGCAGGTATCAAGCTGATCCTGGAGAGAGTCACTGGACAGCTGTGAAGAGCATTCCCAAGTACTTGCGAAGGACTAAAGAGATGCTCTTGGTGTATGGTAACGGAGAACTCCAAGTGGAGTCCTTTACCGATTCGAGCTTCCAGAGTGATAAGGACGACTCTAAGTCGCAGTCGGGCTTTGTCTTTACCCTTTACGGAGGGGCGGTTAGCTGGAAGAGTTCCAAGCAGGAAACCGTGGCAGACTCGACGATGGAGGCTGAATACATCGCTGCCAACGATGCTGCCAAAGAGGCTGTCTGGATCAAGAAGTTCATTACTGAACTTGGAGTGGTTCCATCCATTGAGCATCCAATACCTTTGTATTGCGATAACAATGGAGCGGTGGCTTTGGCCAAGGAACCCAGGTCCCATCAGCGATCCAGGCATATTCTGAGGCGGTATCACCTGATCCGGGAGATAGTTGATCGCCGGGAGATCGAGGTCAGGAGGGTTGACACGAAGAACAACACGGCGGATCCACTCACGAAGGCCATTCCCCAGATACAGTTTGAGAGACTCTTCGGGATGCTCGGTATGCGATACTACAGCAGCTGGCCCTAGTGCAAGTGGGAGATTGTTAGTTGTATGTATGCCCTAGAGGCCAGTATTGTACAGATGATGTATATTATATTGGATGCTTGGACATATATAGAGATGACTTTCTTGCTCGATATGATAGTATGCTATCTGGTTGCTCTTTATCTTAACATGTACACTTGTCTCTTTAAACTGTCTTATAGTTACATGTTGATAAAGCCCTTAGGATGTGTACTTGACTACCTGGACTATGATGCAGATCATACTAGTGGGGACATGGTAGTCTATAAGTACATCTTTCAAGGTCCCTAGTCATGGGTGTATCGAGACAGGGCATCGATATACCAGTGTAGACTAGCGTATACGCTTCTCGACCCATGAGATGGGCGATGGATGATCCCATATCCATTGGTGTTTGACATCAGAGATGGTATACGGGTGCTCAGTGGAGACTGGGTACACTGGACGGACTCGCCGAGAACTCCCAGATGGTATTATACCTCACGTCAGATGGCAGTTCTCAGGTGACACTTGTACAGGTTAGTCTGTAGACCCGAGATCATCATGGAGTCTTGTGTGATTCCCACTGTACTTTGATCTCCACCTTACCACGTCCATGAGGGCGTGCAAAACGGTGGTCTTTGGGTACAGTCCCGAGTCACATGGAGGCAATAAGCGATAGGAGGGGTTTCGTCTCTCCCGGTATTGCGGGTTGATGTTGCGCTGTGCTCGATTGGCCGTAAGAGGGAAGTCCCTGGCCAGGGCTGATCAGAGATTTGCTGGTAAGTGTTACCAGTAGTTTCTCGACCCGTTATGAGCCTCACATCGGCACGACTTATCGGTTATTGGGGTCTGACGTTTACCACCCCTAGACTTGATATGCGACATATCAGACGAACAGACCGGACTGTACGGTAAGTGTTACTGGTTGGATTCACAGGAGTGTGAGCGGGCTTGCTCGTCGATCTTCTGATCGCTCAATACCCGGGTGGCCGTTACGTTTAGCAGACCGCTTGCGGCTTGTGGGTGCTTGATATGATCATCATCTGCTACCGGCGTATTGACGAGTCTTTAGAGTCCTACACAGAGGTTTCCTGGCTCAACCGAAACGAAATAGGAGCGCATATGAGATATGTGCGGGAGCGAGAATAATGCGTGTATGTGATACCGTATTTCATTCTCGCGATGGATGTATCGATTGGTTATATGCGATATAACCTAGATATCGAATCAAGGATTGATTCGATAAGCCGATACATAGGATACTAGTCGGTTATATGCGATATGACCGGATCGTTAAATCAAGTGTTGATTTAATGATTTAATGTATAATTATATATTTGATATATTGCTTTGCATTAACTAGTATTGGTTCATTTTAAAAGGATTTTCTCACTTGATGCACATTGTATATGTGATATATTTTTGTGCACTTGTTTGTATCATGTTTGATGATACTTGCTCACTTGGGTTTGTGTAAAGATTAAACCATGGTTATATGAATGGTTAGGGTTTTGATTATTTACTTAGTTATTTATTTATTTATTCATTTTGGATATTATTGAGAATGGTGGCTTATTTTGTTTCTATGTTGAAGCTTCTTGAAGCTTTGACAAAGTCCACCATCCTTATCTCATCCTTAACCCTAACCATTCTAACTAACCTTAGTTTAATCTCTACACTTGACCATGGTTAGTATATGATAAGTATTCATATTAGTTTCTTTTTTAAATAAGAAACTTATCATATTCTTTCTTCTTCTCCTTCTTCTTCTTCAAGAAAAACCTTGTCTTCAACAATGGCATCTTGAGCAAAAGTGTGAGAAATCCAATTCTAAAGTGAACCCACCTCCTATTTCTTCACCCTCTACCTCTTGCCAAGTTGTTTTGGGTGTTTTCTTCACAAGTTTCACAACTTGGTGAAGTCGAAGCTTGAACTTGTGAAACCTCGACGTAGATCATCTTCGGCACGAAGCCGACGACCTAGTCCGCCCAATTCTCCGATGAAGCCGACGTTTGAGTTCAGGATTCGAGATGGACAGCGAGAGGACGCCTACGTGGAGTTAAGGAAGTGGAGAACCGGATCTACAAAGGTTGTACCCTCTCTCCTTTAGTTAAGATGTTAACTAGTTTCGTTTATCGCCTAAACTTCTAGTCAACGATCCGTATTAGGGTTTCTCGGCACCCATAAAATTTGAAATTGGCATGGTTGATGCCTTGTGAGACCTCTAGTGTGTGCCTAGGAACCCTACAGTTTAACTACTCGGATTCGAAGTTATACCTCACGTTACTTGTCCTTCGGGTCTTCATCGTTGTCCTCCACTCTTCGTAGGCTCCTTGGAACATCGGCACCTCAACGGCCTCCTCGAGTCAAAGACGATCCACCTGAGAGCTCCTACGCCAAGCTTGATCTCTAACTTGAGATAACTAGGTTGCTCAAAGTGCTAATCTAAGCTACCTAGGGGATATAGAGTGAGGTTATGAATGTATTAGTCTAGCTAACTCTTGATCTCAACACATGAGAGGTTAGGGTTAGGATTTCAAGAATGAGAGAGCTTGAGGAGAGAGAAGGTGATAATAATAATCATATTGAAAAATTAACTCATTTGAATATATATCAACCATAACAATTTATCAAATATATAATATACATGATTAATCATCATGGTTGATGCATTCACCTTGTGTGATTCATCTCATGAGTCATTAGCTCAATAAATAAAGCATTAACTCCATGGATGAATCACACAAATGAGTCATTAAGCAATAAATGCTTATGCCACCTTAACCCCCAAGTCACCATGCACCTAGAAGCTTCCCGGAAAATTACGAGAACGCCCCTCCAATCCGTGAAAACACGGAAAAACTTTAGACTGTATAAATCCAATAACCTGATACTAGAATCTGGCTTAAACCAAAGCCGGCTAGTAAAAACTGTCCGAACGCTGTACGTGCAAAAACACACGTATGCGTCCGAACCCTTGTCGTAAAACCATACGACCTCTATATCGTTTCGCCTGGAACAGGGAAACCCTCTGTGTGGGACTCTAAAGACTCTACACTACGCTGACAGTGGGTTTAACCACAGACCGCAAGCGGCACTAGCTGTACGTAACGGTCCCCAGGTAGATGTCGATAAGAAGGCCGATGAGGAAACCCATCCGAACTCCTACTGAGCCTGATGTGACAATCTCCGTACAGTCCGGTCCGTTCGTCTAAGACTATCGCATATCGAGCCTAGTGGCGGCAAGCGTCAGTCCCCTAATAGCGGTATAAGTCATGTCGGAGCGTAGCCCATTACACCCTGAGAAACTACTGGAACCTACCAGTAAATCTCGCTTGCCCTGGCCAGGGACTTTGCGTAATGGCTCTCTGACACAACGCGATATCAACTCCCAATACCGGGAGAGACGAATCCTGTCTAACCGCCACTGCCTCCAAGTGCTCGGGACTGCACCCAACTGCTACCTGTTTGCACGACTCCTTTGAGCCGTGGTAGGGTAGCAATCTAAGAACAGTGGGACACACTCGAGGCGAAGTAGCAGTGTCAAGTCTGCGGACTATGCTGTACTCATGTCACCTGGGAACTGTTAATTGACGACGGGTATAATACCAACCAATCAGTTCCCTTGCGAGTCCTGTCCGGTGTACCCGTAACCTAACGAGCACCTGTATACTATCTCCAGTACGACGTACTGACGGCTGTAGGACAGACCATCTCCCCAACTAGGATGAGAAGCGTACACACTTAGTCTACTCCGGAATATCGATGCCCTGTCTCGATAATTCTATGACTAGGGACAAGTATAGGATGTTTCTTATTGACTACCCAGCCCCCACTAGTGTGACTGCCATCACAACGCTGGTAATCAAGCAAAGATCCTATGGGCTCTACTAATATGTATAAGTGATACGTTACAAGAAACATATGCACATATTAAAGTAGACACAAACCAAGTAGCATACTACCATTTTTAGCAAGACTGTATATACAACTGTGAATATCCCAAGCTTCCATTAAGTAATATACATACAAGTATGATACAATAATGGCCCCTAGGGCATATACACTAACAGTTCGGTGTACCCATTCTTTAATGAGCACCTGTGTACAATCTTTGATGCCAAACACCAATGGATATGGGATCAACCATCGCCCCATACAGGGTCAAGAAACGTACACACTAGTCTACTCTGGAATATCGATGCCCTGTCTCGATACTCCCTAGATTAAGAACTGTTAAAGGATGTGCTTGTAGACTACACAAGTCCCAGTAGTATGATCTGCATCATAGTCCTGGTAGTCAAGCCAACATCCTAAGGGCTTTATCAACATGTATATGAGAGACGGTATAATAATACCAAGTGTACATGTTAAGATAAAGAGTAACCAGATAGCATACTATCATGTCAACCAAGAAAGTCCTCTATATATATGTCCAAGCATCCACTATAATATACATATCAATGTACAATAATGGCCTTTAGGGCATACATATCCCTAACAATATTTTATTCATTTGCTTGCACTATTGAAGCATGGTTCATTTGATTTATTGGAGTTTATTCCATGCTTCACTAATGAGAGGTATTTGTTAAGCCATTCTACACTTGCATTCTTTAGGTGGTTTATTCTCTTTACTTGAGCTCTTTTTTTTGCTCTCTAGCCCTCTTCATCTTCCTCCTCATCTCCTCCAAGCTCAATCCCTCACATGTGTTGTGAAACCTTGAACTTGTGAGAACCCTAGTGAGCAAACAAAACCCCTACTTCACCATCCTAAACTTGATTAGCAATTAAGTGTAGTGTGTTTCCTTCACTAAAGAGTTTAGTGAAGAGGTAGCTTGGATTAGCGGAACTTCGGATGGATCATCTTTGGCATGAAGATCGCAAAAGAAGCTCGATCCAACTTCAAGTGGAGCCTAGTCGAGTCGCGTGGACTACTACACGGAGCTTTTAAAGAGAATGACATGGTCTACAAAGGTTGTTGCTTTCTTTCTATTAGCTATTTTTTGATGATATCATGCTAAAACACTAATCATCTAGTTAAGATTCTAGATAAGTGTGGCTTAGCACCCCAAATTTTTAAAAATAGCATGCTAGATGCTTGTCAAAACCTAGTGGTGGTGTTAGGGTATACTTTTATGGTATCAGAGCCAAGCTAGAAGATTATAGGATGTTATTAGAATCACGAAACAGAAACAACTTCGAAACTGAAATCCAAAACCCCAAGTTTCTGTCGATTTTAAAAGGTCTCTAAATTTTTTTAAACAAGTGCAAAATGTTACATATGATGTAATAAGAACACTAGAGAAAAACGAGCACCAAATTCGAACTTTTGCCCGGCGGGATTTGTTAGTGTATATGCCCTAGAGGCCATTACTGTATCATACTAGTATATATATTACTTGATGGAAGCTTGGGATATTCACAGTTGTATAGACAATCTTGCTCGAAATGGTAGTATGCTACTTGGTTTGTCTCTGCTTTTATGTGTACATGTGTTTCTTTTATTATATCACTTATACGCATTAGTGGAGCCCTTAGGATCTTTGCTTGATTACCAGCGTTGTGATGGCGCTCACACTCGTGGGGGCTGGGTAATCCATAAGCACATCCTTATACAGGTCCCTAGTCGTAGGACTATCGAGACAGGGCATCGATACTCCGGAGTAGACTAGCGTATGCGCTTCTCATCCCAGCGTGGGAGACGGTCTATCCCACAGCCGTCAGTACGTCGTACTTGAGATAGTATGCGGGTGCTCGTTAGGTTACGAGTACACTGGACAGGACTCGTCGGGAACTGTTGGTTGGTATTATACCTATCGTCAGTTATCAGTTCCCAGGTGACATGAGTACAGCTTAGTCCGCTGACTTGACATTATCACTTCGCCTCGAGTGTGTTCCCACTGTACTTTGATTACTACCCTACCACGGCTCAAAGGAGTCGTGCAAACAGGTAGTAGTTGGGTGCAGTCCCGAAGCACTTGGAGGCAGTGACGGTTAGACAGGATTCGTCTCTCCCGGTATTGGGGGTTGACATCGCGCTGTGTCCAGGAGAACCATTACACAAGTAGTCCCTGGCCAGGGCAAGCGAGATATACTGGTAGGTTTCCAGTGTTATCTCAGGGTGTTCTGGGCTACACTCCGACACGACTTGTACCGCTATTAGGGGACTGACGTTTATCGCCCCTCTAGGCCCGCCATGCGATGTATCAGACGAGCAGACCGGACTGTACGGAGACTGTCACATTCAGGCTCAGTAGGAGTTCAGATGGGTTCACCTCGTCAGTCTTCTTATCGGCATCTACTTGGGGACCGTTACGTACAGCTAGTGCCGCTTGCGGTCTGTGGTTAAACCCACTGCCAGCGTAGTGTCAAGTCTTTAGAGTCCCACACAGAGGGTTATTCGCCTTTAGGCAAAATGAGTAGAGGTCGCATGGTTTTGCGACAGGGTTCGTTCACATCCACGCACTTGTGCACGTTTGCTGTCCGGACAGCTTATACTAGCGGGCTTTGGTTTAAGACGGATCCTAGTATATGATTTGGGATTGGTTTTATCTCATTGTATTCATGTTCCTCGGATCACGGATACGGGTGTGTATGCACAGTTGACTGAGACAGAGGGAGAGGACTTTGATTAGGGTTAATGACCATTGTCATTTTCTTAACCCTAATGCTTATGTGTGTATCATGAATAATTGATATTAGTTAAATATAATTGTGCATGGTGAGGGTTGTTGACCATTTGACCATTCTTGACTTGTTGACTTAGGTTGACATGTTGACCATCATCATTCCATATAAAAGATGCTCTTTGATCCTTGCAATTTGCATTTAATGTGAAATGATAATGGTCAAGTCTTGATTAACCATGACAATTATTTTGCTAATTATCTATTTTCATAATTCACCCATATATGAGAGAATGGTTCATTATTTCTCCTCATTCTATCATATAGATTCTCTCTCCTCCTCTTCCTCTCTCTCTAGCTCTCCCCTCTCATGAGTTGAGAAACACTTGAGCTTAAGATAAACCATTCTAAGATACTCTCTACTCTCTTCTAAGGTTCTAGGATTAGCACTTCTAGCATCTTAGTTACTTCTAGCTTGAAGTTGAAGCCAAAGGTTGAGGCTCTCGGGTGGATCCTTCTTCGACTAGAGAAGGCGACAAGAAGATCACATCTTTCACTCCAAAGGAGCAAGGAGAGAAGGACATAAAGCCCTAGGTATAACCTTTCTTCCATGTAGCTAAAACTAGTTAGCTTTGTAGTTAGTTTTTGTTTAGCAAAGATCCTCCTTTTGATAGTCCATGTTGCCTAGTTCGATAAAAATACGATTTTTATACCGTTTCCGCCTCCCCGCAAGCACCGGGGTGGGCAACGTGGACTTACAGTGGTATCAGAGCCTAACTAAACATAAACTAGCTAGGTAGTAAAGTGTATAGAAGTTCGATCGGTAAAAATCGCAAAACTAAAATTTCAAAACCCTAAGTTTCTGTTGATTTTTTTCTGCTCTAAAAATAATAAATCATACTTCAAAAATCGGCTCAGGGTTTTGTTAAGAAACACACCAAACACGATCCAGTGAACCGTTCAACTCACCGCGGTTCCGCGGCAAGAACATGCTTCTTGCCGCGGATCCGCGGCCGAGTTGACTCGGTCGTGGACCGGGTTTGGTGCAGTGTTCTTCTGTCAGGGTTTTGGGATTTTTAAGATATTTTATTTCTGCCCAGATTTTCCAGAATAGAAATTTGTATTTGGGGTGGCTATAAATCCGTATTTTTGATCGAACTTCACTATACTTTGACTATTGGGTTATATCTGTGATGTTTATATGTATTTAACGTCTGCTAATCGCTATACATCGATTAGTAGGGGTTATACATATCTGTGATCTGTAATGCTTATTGGTTTGTGTATATGAACTCGGTGGATTGTCGCGGATGAATAGCCAGGGTGGATGTGAGATGAGAGTTTCTTTTTTCTTTCATTCATGTAATATGTAAATTGATGTAATATTATTTATTTGGCCGCACAACCGGGTCGGGGTTGTAGCCGACATTGTATAATTTCTTTTTACTGTTTTTGCTCCTAGGATAGACCCATGGTGGGGTGCACAAACTACCGGGTATCTCGAAGTACCGAGTGGCCTACTCACGTCGTTGAGGGAGGTTGCTTCGCTTCGGATACTTGGCGGGTAGTTTGCCGCACCCGTAGGGGTCTTGGGTGGCGTATTGGCTATTCATCGCGACCGTGCAATCCGCTTTTCGTTGCAGGCTCGAACGAATCGCGGATTCCTAGTATATCCAAAGTGTTCATCTGTGATCTGGATTGACTATCATTGCTATATATCTATATATGATAACTATTTAGGTGTTGCTTATGTTTTGCATCCGCGCTAGTCCAGCCCCCGCTCTGTCGTTAGTTAAGTAACCTAACGGGTGATGACGGGGCCCCCGTGGCGAATGCGGATGGCATAAGCGTACACCATATTTTGGTTGTTTTCTGCAATGGTAGGATTAAAAGATGGGACGCATTAAGATTAATGTTAGAAAATAAACCAAGTAGAAGTCGATTGGAACACTTTGAAAACCACTCGGTTCTTTTCAAAACTAAACTTTTAAATGCGGAGCTTGAACCACTCCTTTTAAAAGCTATCTCGTTCCATCAATTATATCAAGTTCACTACGTTCACGGTTTCGCCAAAACCATTCTTAGCCCTCCGTCATTCCACATGAATGGTCAAAAAGTATTCAAGCTATGTATGTTGGCCAAAGTCAAGGCATAGTGATTGGTAGCTATTGGGCATTCATGTGCAGCATAGGTAGATGCGTTGGCTTGGGACAGTCGTGCTACCATTTTGGCCAAAGTCAAGGGTAGGTACGGGTGGGTCCAAATTAACCAGGAGAATGACGGGTAGAACTTGACATGTGACTTATGATATTTTGGCCAAAGTCAAGGTCATAAGAGTATGGGGCAAAAATCCACATCGGGAGTTTCATAAGTACTGAAACTTGCTAGCGCTGCATACCATTTGGAGTGTGATGATTCTGGTAGGATTCCTTCAGTTTTATCACGCGATGATATTTGGATCCCGATCCTACTGTGAGTATATGCTACTCTTCGGGAAATTTCTCACTTAACGATCAATGCTATAAACCTAGTAGGTGTCTAGAAAGGTGTTAGCGGGGCTACGCCCCCAGGGAAAAGAGGTTACTTAATTAAGGAACTTCGCGAAAGCGTTGGAAAACCTCCCTCGAAGTACCGACACTGGCCTGGCTGAACGGTTAAGCAAGTATTGTACGGTGAGTTTGATCCCGACTAATTCTTCCTTTATGGTTTGAGGAGGGATTCGAGAGACAGTGGGAGCCATCCTGTTTAGACAAACTAAAAACCACTCTAAACTTGCAAGAGCATCATGCTAAAGTGTTTCTTTTCTCTCTCCTAATTGCAGTGACCATTCAACATGACCGGACTTAAGTTATTACTAGATAAAAACATACTGACAGGGCCAAACTACAAAGATTGGCTCAGGAATGTTAAGATGGCAATCACTTACGACAAGTTGGGGTATATCCTTACCACCAAAGCTCCCCCTGTCCCAGGTCCCACCTCCAGCGTCGCGGATATAGAAATCCATAAGACATGGGAGATCGATTGCGCGAAGGCCAAATGCCTCGTGCTTGCCTCGATGGACAACGAACATCAGAGGAGGCACGAGAATATGGACCTAGAGTCCATATTTCTTCATACAAAAGAACTGTATGGAGAGCAGTCTCGTATCGCCAGATACGAAGTGTCGAAGAAGTTGTTTTCGGCAAGGTTGGCCGTCGGATCATCGGTAGCAGAACACGTGCTTAAGATGATTGGCTATATAGAGGAGCTCGCGGACCTTGGGACCACGTTGGAGAATGAACTTTACACTGACTTGATTCTCCAGTCCTTTCCTTCCACTTACGCCTAGTTTGTCCTAAACTTCAACATGCAAGGAAAGGAGGTAGAACTTTCCGAACTTCTGAACATGTTGAGGAGTGCTGAGGGCACCCTACAGAAAGGTAGGGAGACATCCACTTTATTTGTAGGAGGATCTTCCTCTTCTAGGTCCAGGACGAAAGCCAAGAGAAAGAAGAAGAAAGCCCCCGCCAAACCAAGGGGCGGTGTCAGTAAAGTGGATACGAAGGGAAAGGGAAAGGCAACAAAGGCAGCGGGAAAGCTGGTGGGAAAGGAAGAATGCTTCTACTGTCATAAAAGTGGACACTGGAAACAGGATTGCAAGGCTTGGAAGGCCAGAACCCAGGATCTGAAGCGAGTTGCGGCTTCAGCTTCAGGTGTGTATGTTATTGAAAACTGTCCATCAATAAACTCTACTTCCTGGGTATTGGATACCGGATCAGGATCTCATATCTGTAATTCTTTGCAGGCATTGAGAAAGCGTAGGGTTTTGAAGGCAGGTGATATGACCCTCAGAGTTGCAAACGGAGCTAGCATGGATGCTGAAGCCGTAGGGGACTATCACCTGGGATTGTCAGATGGACACTTTTTGGTTTTGCGTAGTTGTTATTTTGTACCAAATGCAACTTGTAATATCATTTCTGTATCTTTATTGTCTAAAGAAGGTTATGAATTTGCATTTGTAAGTAATGTTGTGAACATTCACCTTAATCAAGTTTTGATTGGGTCGGGTACATTAAACAACGGTATATACGTATTAAACCAACCACAGATTTTCAATGTCCAGAATACACACAAAAGAAAGTCTCCAGAAATCAATAAAACTTTCTTATGGCATTGTAGACTGGGTCACATCAATGAGAGAAGGTTGACTAAGTTACATACAGAAGGATATTTGGATCCGTTCGAATATCAATCATATGCAACTTGTCAATCCTGTCTCAAAGGAAAGATGACAAAGACTCCGTTCACTGGACACGGAGTAAGAGCGAGCGAGCTCTTGGGACTCGTACACAGCGACGTGTGCGGTCCAATGTCTACACATGCACAAAACGGCTATTCTTACTTCATTACTTTTACGGATGACTTTTCAAGGTACGGTTATGTCTTCTTAATGAAACATAAATCCGAGGCCTTTGAAAAATTCCAGGAATACAAGAATGAAGTAGAAAAACAAACAGGCAAAAGTATCAAGGCACTAAGATCTGATCGAGGTGGTGAATACTTGAGTGCCGAGTTCCTGGATTACTTAAAAGAGAATGGAATTCTCTCTCAGCTTACTCCTCCATACACTCCGCAACATAACGGTGTATCGGAGAGACAGAACCGAACCCTATTGGATATGGTACGGTCCATGATGAGTAACGCTGAGTTACCGCGATCGTTCTGGGGATATGCGCTAGAATCAGCTGCATACCTTTTGAACCGAGTTCCAACTAAGACTGTGCCTACTACACCATATCAGATGTGGTATGGGAAGAGACCCTATCTTAATCACATTAAGACATGGGGATGTCCAGCTTTTGTCAAAAAGCAGCATGCGGACAAGCTCGAGGCACGCTCAGTACAGTGCAAGTTTGTGGGATATCCAAAGAACTCCAAGGGATATTTCTTCTATTGCGAAGAGGAACAAAAGGTTTTTGTTTCTCGCCATGCCCACTTTCTAGAACACCAGTTCTTGGAAAAGGAAATTAGTGGGAGCGCAATAGAACTGGAAGAAATTCCAGAACCACGAGCTATTACTGAAAGCTTAGTAGAACCAGAGGGTTCGAAAGATCAGGATATTCCCACGCCACTCCGCAGGAGTAGTAGGCAGTCTCATCCGCCCGAGAGATACTACGATTTTCTCATAGACGGGGATAGAGAGGATTGCATCATAGATTGTGATGAGCCTACTAGCTTCCAGCAAGCCATTCAGAGCGTTGACTCGGTAAAATGGCTGGATGCAATGCGGACCGAAATGGAGTCCATGTACACCAACAAAGTATGGACGTTGGACATTAAGCCAGATGGGGTAAAACCCATAGGATGCAAGTGGATCTTCAAAAGGAAGATTGGTGTAGATGGACAGGTTGAGACCTATAAAGCTAGACTGGTTGCAAAGGGTTTTCGCCAGCGACCTGGTTTGGACTATCACGAAACCTTTTCTCCAGTGGCTATGCTGAAATCCATTCGGATCCTTCTTGCCATTGCTGCCTTCCACGATTATGAGATTTGGCAGATGGACGTAAAGACCGCTTTTCTAAATGGAAATTTAGAGGAGTGTGTCTATATGGACCAGCCATAAGGTTTCATTCAGAGTGGGAGCAGTGGAAAGGTGTGCATGTTGCTTAAGTCCATTTATGGACTAAAGCAGGCATCGCGGAGCTGGAACATCTATTTTGATGAGACGGTCAAGGAATTTGGCTTTATCAAAAATCCAGATGAACCATGCATCTATTGTAGATTTGTAGCGAGAACTGTAGTATTCCTCGTTTTATACGTGGATGACATTCTCTTAATAGGAAATGACATTTCTATGCTACAATCTGTCAAAGGGTTCTTGTCACACAGGTTCTCCATGAAAGACCTGGGTGATGCCTCATACATTCTGGGGATCCGAATCTACCGTGACAGATCCAAGAGGATTTTAGGACTCTCACAGTCCAGGTACATCGACACCATACTGAAAAGATTCAGTATGGAAGATTCCAAGCGCGGTAATCTACCGGCTTGTCACGGGATCACCCTCTCCAAAGAGATGTCTCCCAAGACTGATTTGGAGAGGGATCGCATGTCTATTATACCCTACGCTTCTGCGGTAGGCTCTATAATATATGCGATGTTGTGTACCAGACCAGATGTGGCTTATGCACTGAGTGTGGTAAGCAGGTATCAGTCAAACCTGGGGAGAAACATTGGATAGCGGTAAAGAACATTCTCAAGTACCTGAGAAGGACTAAGGAGATGTTCTTGGTGTATGGCGGAAAAGACCTCCAGATTGAGGCCTTTGCTGACTCCAGCTTCCAGAGTGACAAGGATGATTCCAAGTCCATGTCGGGTTTTGTCTTTACCCTCAATGGAGGGGCGGTGTGTTGGAAGAGCTCCAAACAGGAAATCGTTGCTGACTCGACTATGGAAGCGGAATACATCGCTGCATCTGATGCCGCAAAAGAAGCCATCTGGATGAGGAAGTTCTTGAAAGAACTTCAGGTGGTTCCGTCCATTGTTGATCCAATACCTCTGTATTGCGACAACAACGGGGCTATAGCTTTTAGCGAAGGAACCTAGGTCCCATCAGAAATCCAGACACATCTTGAGGCGGTATCACCTGATCAGGTAGATCGTGGATCGCCAGGAGATCGAAGTTCGGAGGTTACTTCAGAAGATAACACTGCAGATCCATTCACGAAGGCCTTACCCCAGACTCAGTTCGAGCGGCTGATCGAGATGATAGGTCTTCGATACGCCGGTATATGGCCTTAGTGCAAGTGGGAGATTGTTAGTGTATATGCCCTAGAGGCCATTACTGTATCATACTAGTATGTATATTACTTGATGGAAGCTTGGGATATTCACAGTTGTATAGACAATCTTGCTCGAAATGGTAGTATGCTACTTGGTTTGTCTCTGCTTTAATGTGTACATGTGTTTCTTTTATTATATCACCTATACGCATTAGTGGAGCCCTTAGGATCGTTGCTTGATTACCAGCGTTGTGATGGCTCTCACACTTGTGGGGGTTGGGTAATCCATAAGCACATCCTTATACAGGTCCCTAGTCGTAGGACTATCGAGACAGGGCATCGATACTCCGGAGTAGACTAGCGTATGCGCTTCTCATCCCAGCGTGGGAGACGGTCTGTCCCACAGCCGTCAGTACGTCGTACTTGAGATAGTATGTGGGTGCTCGTTAGGTTACGAGTATACTGGACAGGACTCGTCGGGAACTGTTGGTTGGTATTATACCTATCGTCAGTTATCAGTTCCCAGGTGACATGAGTACAGCTTAGTCCGCTGACTTGACACTGTCACTTCGTCTCGAGTGTGTTCCCACTGTACTTTGATTACTACCCTACCACGGCTCAAAGGAGTCGTGCAAACAGGTAGTAGTTGGGTGCAGTCCCGAAGCACTTGGAGGCAGTGACGGTTAGACAGGATTCGTCTCTCCCGGTATTGGGGGTTGACATCGCGCTGTGTCCAGGAGAGCCATTACACAAGTAGTCCCTGGCAAGGGCAAGCGAGATATACTGGTAGGTTTCCAGTGTTATCTCAGGGTGTTCTGGGCTACACTCCGACACGACTTGTACCGCTATTAGGGGACTGACGTTTACCGCCCCCCTAGGCCCGCCATGCGATGTATCAGACGAACAGACCGGACTGTACGGAGACTGTCACATTCAGGCTCAGTAGGAGTTCAGATGGGTTCACCTCGTCAGTCTTCTTATCGGCATCTACCTGGGGACTGTTACGTACAGCTAGTGCCGCTTGCGGTCTGTGGTTAAACCCACTGCCAGCGTAGTGTCGAGTCTTTAGAGTCCCACACAGAGGGTTATTCGCCTTTAGGCAAAATGAGTAGAGGTGGCATGGTTTTGCGACAGGGTTCGTTCACATCCGCGCACTTGTGCACGTTTGCTGTCCGGACAGCTTATACTAGTGGGCTTTGGTTTAAGCCGGATCCTAGTATATGATTTGGGATTGGTTTTATCTCATTGTATTCATGTTCCTTGGATCACGGATACGGGTGCGTATGCACAGTTGACTGAGACAGAGGAAGAGGACTTTGATTAGGGTTAATGACCATTGTCATTTTCTTAACCCTAATGCTTATGTGTGTATCATGAATAATTGATATTAGTTAAATATAATTGTGAATGGTTAGGGTTGTTGACCATTTGACCATTCTTGACTTGTTGACTTAGGTTGACATGTTGACCATCATCATTCCATATAAAAGATGCTCTTTGATCCTTGCAATTTGCATTTAATGTGAAATGATAATGGTCAAGTCTTGATTAACCATGACAATTATTTTGCTAATTATCTATTTTCATAATTCACCCATATATGAGAGAATGGTTCATTATTTCTCCTCATTCTATCATATAGATTCTCTCTCCTCCTCTTCCTCTCTCTCTAGCTCTCCCCTCTCATGAGTTGAGAAACACTTGAGCATGAGATAAACCATTCTAAGATACTCTCTTCTAAGGTTCTAGGTTTAGCACTTCTAGCATCTTAGTTACTTCTAGCTTGAAGTTGAAGCCAAAGGTTGAGGCTCTCGGGTGGATCCTTCTTCGACTAGAGAAGGCGACAAGAAGATCACATCTTTCACTCCAAAGGAGCAAGGAGAGAAGGACATAAAGCCCTAGGTATAACTTTCTTCCATGTAGCTAAAACTAGTTAGCTTTGTAGTTAGTTTTTGTTTAGCAAAGATCCTCCTTTTGATAGTCCATGTTGCCTAGTTCGATAAAAATCCGATTTTTATACCGTTTCCGCCTCCCCGCAAGCACCGGGGTGGGCAACGTGGACTTACAGGATTGCCAATATGGCCGGCCTGGCCAGTCCCCCTTCATTGTTTTGGCCTCGATTTTGTTTGGTGTTCTGATGTGATGGTTTTGGGGTTTCAGGTCATGTTTGATTAGCCCAGTTTACATATGATGTTAACTTTTCAATTAGGGTTATTCGGAGTGTTTCGTAGTCGTGATTTTAACGTCGTTTCGGGTTTAAGTTTGATATGTGATACAATACTTGGAATCCGCAGTTAATTAGTTTTGTGAAAACTAGTTTGTAATTGTAAATCTTGCAATTTAGTCTCTATTGATTGATTGCCACGGAGTTTTGATTCTGATCAAAACTCCATCGCAATCTCATATAGTACGCGGATATTCGCCGAATAACATTACTAGATAGCCACGCTCTATTTCCCCGACCAAGTGACTGTAATAGAACCCCATTGCCAAAAGCATCCACTCGGGTGCTCGCGGCCACGGTGTTCCGCCTAAGTGCACTTTGTCGACGGCATCGGGGGTGCGGCCATCTACTAAAGTTTCCGACGAGTATTCGATCAAGTAGTCGGGAATCTTGTTGAATTACCCGACTAAATTATTGAAAAGTGTTTTTGATTTGAGACTAAAATGTAAGGTTTATAGGTTAGGTATGAAATCCGGAATATGAGATATTCCGGGTTTATGATGTCTAAGGTATTATGCGGATTCTAAGCATTATAGTTTTTCATTTCTTTTCTGCAACCGTAAGTGTAATATGTGGGGTATCCCCAATCTCGTTGCTATATGTTAACGGCATTCGTGATACGCATATTTACTTATGTTGATGACATGTGATGTTATGTGTTGCTGTGATATGATATATTGGATCGTCGTGATTGAATAGCCGAGGGTTTTTACGTGAGATGAGAGTTTTTCATTTTCATTCATGTAAAAATTATATGTAATATTCTTTTATTGGGACATTTCCGGGTTGAGGATGATGTCACCAGTATATTATTTACTTTTCCGTATTAGGATAGACCGAAGGCGGGGAGCACAAGTAACCGGGTTCTAGAGTCCAGTGGGAGACCATCTCGAGGAGTCGAGACCGGGTCTCCTAACTCAAGAATTAGCAGGGTTGCTTGTCGCTCTCGTAGGGGTCTAGGGATGTGGGTTTGGCTATTCATCACGACCGTGGAATCCGTGTTTTTTATTATTGGCTTGATTTAAAACACGGACCTCCTAATATATCCAATATTTCATATGTTGACTTCTGCTGCTTGGTTCTGTGAAGTGATCATATAACTGCGTGAGACGAATGCTATATATATATGATATATATAATAAACGTTGCTTATATTTTGCACCTGCACTAGTCCAGCCTCCGCTCTGCCGTTAGTTAAGTAACCTAATGGTGCATGATGAGGCCCCGTGGCGAATGCGGATGGCATAAGCATACGTTCTATTTTCATTTCTTTTCTGTGGTGTTTAGAGAAACATAAATTATGGGACTTCATTAATGAGATTAATGGAAAGAAAAGAAACCTAAAAATGTTGTAGAATCAAAATTTTCAAAAAGGTAGCTCTAGTTCTTGCTTTGCATAGCGGTATTCCTTGATGAATATCCAGCACCTGATTCGATGAGGGAAGAGCCAAGATCCCTTCACCGGGAGTGACCTCTTTAGCAAAACTAGCAAATGCTACAACTCGCTTGGTTTAGTTTAGATAGCTACTCTAATTCTTGCTTTGCATAGTAGTATTCCATGATGAATATCCAGCACCTCATTCGATAAAGAAAGAGCCGACATCCCTTCACCGGGAGTGACCTCTTTAGCAAAACTAGCGAATGCTACCACTCACTCGGTTTGTTTTTGAAAAATACTCGATTTTAAAAGCGGAGCTTAAACCACTCCTTTTCAAAATCACTAGATTCTACAACGATATCAAGTTCATTACGTTAAAGGTTTTCTTCAAAACCAGTCATAGCCCTCCGTCATTTTAGATAAGTGTTATTTAGTATTCGTGCTGCGTTTGTTGACCATAGCCAAGGCGCAGTGTTCGGTAGCTGATTAGTGCTTATCTTCCGCATGTGATGCGATTGGATTAGGGTAGTCGTACGGCTTTGTTGATCTTAGCCAAGGGTCGTACGGGTGGGTTTAATTCAATCACGAAATGATGGGTCAAACTTGGCTAGCGCTTATGATTTATTGACCATAACCAAGGTCATAAGTCGCTAGGGGTAAAAACAGATATTGGGAATTTTAAGTGTTGAAATTTGCAATGAGATTGCATACCTTCTATGAGATAGTTGGATCCCAATACCCACTGTGAGTAAGTGTTACTCTTGAAAGAGTTTTCCACTTTATAATTAGCCGATCCAGTAGGTGTCTAAGAAAAGTGTTAACGGGGTAATGCCCCTGCGGAAACGAGGTTATTTAATTAGTTCCATACGAAAGCATGGGGAGACTCTCTCGGAGTACCAATACCTGCCTGGCTGACCGATTGCCGAACTTGTAGGGTGTAATTAATCCCGGCTAATCTTACCTTTTATGGTTTGAAGGAAGATTTGATAAAAACAGTGGGAGCCATCCGAATTAGATAAGATAATAACCAATCTAATCTTACAAAGAGCGCACGCTAATGCGTTTCCTTCTCACTCTCTCCAGGTAGCGACCAATGACACGCCTTAATCAAGATAATAATATGAATGTATTGACCAAACCCGCTTATTATACTGAGCGGGGGAACGTTGGATCCGATTTTTCTTATGATTGTTATAAGTTTGAGCAAGGAATAGGGGAATATCAGGATTCCCACGCAACCCGATCGAAGAAAAAGCATGTTGATGCATTGTCTTCGGGTCTGTTCGTAACCGAGAATTGTTTCTCAGTTTACTCTACGTCCTGGGTATTGGATACCGGATCAGGATCCCACGTATGTAATTTGTTACATGGTCTAAAGAGAGGTAGAGAACTGGGAAAGGGTGATATGTTTCTAAAAGTAGGGAATGGAGCAATTGTTGCAGCCAAAGCAGTTGGCGAATATCACCTTGTATTACCAAATGGTAATACACTGATTCTGAATGACTGTTATTACGTACCAAATATGATGTGCAATATCATATCAGTTTCTTTGTTGCATAAAGAAGGATATAACTTTGCATTAGAGGATAATGTTATGAACATTTTCAAAAATCAAATGTTGATTGGGTTTGGTACGTTAAGTAACGGTATATACGTTCTAAATCAGACTACAGTTCTGAACATATAGAACACACACAGGAGGAAAAGTTTAGAAATGAACAAAGCCTTTTTGTGGCACTGTAGACTAGGTCATATCAATGCGACAAAGCTAGCTAAGTTGCATAAAGATGGATATTTGAATCAGTTCGAATTTACATCTTATGAAACTTGCGGGTCATGTATCAAAGGGAAGATGACCAAAACTCCGTTTACTGGAGACGGAGAAAGAGCTACTGAACTCTTAGAACTGATACATAGTGATGTATGCGGTCCTATGTCTACACATGCCAGGAATAGTTCCTCATACTTCATTACATTCACCGATGATCTCTCAAGATTCGGACATGTGTTCTTGTTGAAACACAAATCTGAAGCTTTTGAGAAATTTAAGAAATATAAGAACGAAGTAGAGAACCAGACGGGTAAAGGTATTAAAATCCTTCGATATGATTAGGGAGGAGAATACTTGAGCACAGAATTTCGAGACTACCTAAAAGAGAATGGGATTCTCTCTCAACTTACTCCTCCGTATACACCACAGCACAACGGAGTACTGGGGTAGAGGATCGCACCCTATTGGATATGGTGTGCTCTATGATGAGTACTGCTGAGTTACTTATTTCTTTTTGGGGTCATGCACTTGAGACGGCTACAGACCTATTAAATACGGTTCCCACCAAATCCGTGCCTACCACTCCATATGAGATATGGAAAGGAAAGAGACCATGCCTTAATTATGTTAAGATATGGGGTTGTCCGGCTTATGTGAAAACACAAAATCCGGACAAGCTCGAGGCAAGATCAGTTCTGTGCAAGTTTGTAGGATATCCCAAACATTTGCGAGGGTATATCTTCTACCACACCGAGAAACAAAAGGTGTTTGTTTCTCGACATGCCGCCTTTTTAGAAAAGGAATTTCTTGTGAAAGAAATTAGTGGTAAAGAGGTAGAACTGGAAGAAGTTCCAGCAACACAAACTATAACTGACGATTTGGTAGAACCGGAGGATCCAATAGTACCCAACAAACCCTAGTCACTCCGTAGATCTAATAGGGTTCCTTACCCACCTAAGAGATACTACGGTTTTCTCGTAGACGGTGGGAGCGAGGATTGCATCATGGAAGATGATGACCCAACTAGTTTCGAGCAGGCCATCACAAGTGGGGACTCTGTGAAATAACTGGATGCTATACGATCTGAGATGGAATCCATGTACACCAACAAAGTATGGACTTTGGAAGTTGCTCCTGAAGGGGTAAAACCCATAGGACGTAAGTGGATCTTTAAGAAGAAAATTGATGTAGATGGAAAAGTTGAAACTTTCAAAACCAGACTTGTAGTAAAAGTTTTCATCAACCAACCGAGTGTCGGCTATGATGAAACCTTTTCTCCTGTCGCTATACTTAAGTCTATCAGGATCCTACTTGCCATTGCTGCATACCATGACTACAAAATCTGGCAGATGGACGTCAAGACCACTTTTCTAAATGGTGATTTAGAAGAAAGCATGTACATGACACTGTTGGGGTAAAAATTTGCACCCCGGTTGACCGAGTCAAAGTCGAGGTCAACCCCCAAGCTAGGTGGGCCCATGCCCAGGTCGAGTCCGAACATGAAGCGGCCGGCCCTCCCCCATGCCAAAATATAAATCATGTAATAAATAATTTTTATGTAACTTTTTATGCATGAATGTAAACAAAATGGGCATAAAGCCAAATTTTTGTAAGCCCATGGCTTATGTGCAAAAAGAAATGGCACATGAGCCATGGGATAGGCAAAAAGCCATTTTGTAAAGCCCAAGGGGCTATATGTAAATATGTAAGCCTATATAAGGCAACATGATGATGAATAAAGATATACTTTTTTCATTCTCTCAAAAATCCTAGGGTTTGTACATCTTTCCCTTTTCTGAAGGCTTCAAACCTTCTTCTTTCTTTTGAATTAAATCAAGAGTTTTACTCTTCTTTTTCCAAAACTAAGTAGCTTTTCACCACAAAACCCACAAAGGGGAACTTGGATCTACTA
Organism: Agapanthus africanus; assembly: GCA_030015575.1. NCBI lineage: Eukaryota > Viridiplantae > Streptophyta > Magnoliopsida > Asparagales > Amaryllidaceae > Agapanthus > Agapanthus africanus. The sequence continues at coordinate 387,480,601 of CM057342.1, read as the reverse complement.
TTAGATCTCAAAAAGAAGAGATTTTTAGATCTCACATCTCTTGATCTTCAAGATCCAGCCAACAGAGAAGAAAGAAGAAGAACCCCTTTCATCAACCAAAACATTTTAGGAGTTTAACTCCACTCTAAACCCTATTTCTGGGACTAAAAGCCCCTTTTTCTCGCCAGCGCCCTGCGCTCCAGCGCAAAGCGCCCACGTGCCGACACGTGGCGCGCTTGCGCTCCAGCGCCCGGCGCTCCAGCGCAAAGCGCCCATGTGGCGCGCTTGCGCCCAAGCGCCCAGCGCTTAAGCGCAAAGCGCCTACGTGGCGCGCTTGTGCCTAAGCGCACAGTACCTAAGCGCACAGCGCTCGAAGCGCTGGCCCCACGCATCCTTTGGATGCCTTTCCCCCACTTTTTATATATATACATATATATATATATACATATGTATACATATGTACACACGCATTCCCCAACACTGTTCCCCTCAAAAAAAATTTGGGCCGGGGCGCTGTCCCGCACCCCGCCAGGGGGCTGCTAGCCCTCTTGACCCCCAGCCCGCTATCCGGATAGCGGGACCCCCGTAAAAACTCTGCGTGGCTCCCGATATATCCAAAACCACTTTTCAAAACACAACACACGCACGCTGCACATTGAGTTCTCATGATCAGTTTAACTCGTTAATCGGAGGTTCCCTCGCCCCAAAGGCGAGGGGTAATTAACGGCAGCTTAGTCCGCGGCTGTCGGAGATTCGGATCCCCACAATCATTAAACCCCGGTCTACCCTAGGCAGGGGAATCTGTAATGCGCCTGACAAGCGCGCGCGTATTCCCATCTCAATGGGGTGACGAAAAACACCCTACAGAATCTGGCACGCCCGGTGGGACAAATCTCTCCTCCCATATTTCGGGTTAAACGTTCATGCAAACTCAATCAATGTACATATCTGTATTTATACTAAAATAATGCTCTTTCATTCAGGTCTTCAAGCAATCACTTTTCAACAATGTCTCCAAAGATGAACCCAGCTCTCAGCACGGCTCCCGTCTCCTACACGATGAAGATAGACTCCAGGACGGTCCTTTCGGCCAGTCTCGGACTACAATGGGAAGAGCCACTGCTACCATTTGGCTCTATTATGTTCGTGCCAGCTAACGCCATCCCAGCTCCTCAAGCCCCGGTGACAGACAAACCGGTCTCAAAAGGCAGGAGACCAAATGTGGTGATCTCGAGGGCGCCCCAACCCAAACGCAAGTCGGTGTCTGAACGACTTTCCTTGGCCCCAGCTGGGGGCAAGGTCATCAACACTGGCAAAGCAACAAGGCATCTCGGGCAAGCTCCAGCGGCGCCCCTGACAACTACTCGATTGGGTGTCCTCTCAAGCCTCCCCATCATTCGGCCTATGGAGGCTTCCCGAAGAGCAAAAGCCTGCCAAGCACTCAAGGCAGAGAAACTGAGGCAGAAGCGGCTCAGATACAGAGCCAACAAAAGGGCTAGGGCTCTGGCCATGTTAAAATTTATAAGCCCGGACCGCTCCGCGAAATCAGCCGCCAGAGATAAAGAGATGGCTGGGTATGTGGTCCGCACTATCTACATGGTCGGACATGAAGAAACGAACCCTCCTCTTCTTCACAGCCATGGTGATGATATGGTTGACGCTACCCAGCATCGGCTCGATCTAAATGATGAAGTGCCTGCTCAGGCCGATAAGCCAGAGGAGCCCGTGGTTCTTGCGGAATTGTGCTCAGGCAATAAAGATGACCCGGCTGTCATAACCGGAACTACAGAACAAGCATTATTCCGATGGCTTCAGAGGCAGCTTCAGGAAAGGGATGAGAAGTTAGCCAGGGTACAGTCCAAGGTCGACGAGTTGGCAAACGTTGCGGCAGATCTCGTGACCCAAGTCGCCCGATTGCAATTACAGCATAATCAAGTTTTGGTTCATAAGCCAGGGATTGATACCCGGGGGCAGCCAACCGATATCCCTTTCAACCTAAGAGCGGAGCGCCTTCGCGAAAAACGGCCGCAATCAGCCTCCAGTCCCTCCGATACATACGCCGAGGGGAAATTGCCTCTGAAAGAGAAGCTGGAAAAGGTCTATTCCTTCAAAAGGGAAAAAGTCCACAAGATATTCAGGGACGCCCTAAGAAACGGTCTACAACTGCCAGAATCAAAGTGACCGAAAGAAGCGAATATGACCGACGACCCAGAATATTGCCCCTATCACAGGGTGATAGGTCATGCCATTGAGGGCTGCTTCGTCTTCAAAGATTGGGTTGAAAGGCAATACAAGACGGGAGAGATAGAACTGTCTAAAGGCGTGTTGACGAACAGTCAAGCTACGACCGCCGATTCCATACAAATGGAGACCGAAGCCTTTCGGGAACCCAATCCTCCCAGACATGTGCCACTATCTGAAAAGGGCGAACCAAAGACTGATCGGCCTCAAGAACCAGCATCAGTAAGGGCACCTACTCTAATGGAGAGAAAGAAGAAGGTGTACTCCTTCAGGAGGGATGAGGTCCGCAATATATTCGAGGAAGCCTTAAACAACGGTCTACAATTGCCTATTCCTAAAAGGCCACATGAAATGAATATGACCAGCAATCCCGTATACTGCCCATACCATAGAGTGGTAAGTCATACCATTGAAGACTGCAGTGTTTTCAAAGATTGGGCAGAGGACCAATACAAGCTTGGAAAAACCTCACAATCATCGGATGTATCGGCAAGCCACAGAGCTAGGTCATCAACACAGCTCCGCCAAGATCGAAGTTCAAGGAGCTGGGATAAGCAACAATGACCATCACGTCGTTAAACTGGGAACAATTGACCACTATGTCATTAAACTGGGAACAATCGACCTCTAAGTCGTTAAACTGGGAATGTAAAAAAAATGTAAAAAAATAAAAAAAATGTGTAAATAAAAGAAAAATAAAGAAAAACCAAAATGATGGGGCAACTCGCAATAAAAATCAGCGAGTAAAAATGAAAATGAAAATAAAGCCGAAATGATGGGGCAACCGCGAATAAATAGCCGAAATGATAGGGCAATCGATCTTCGCGATAAGAAAAGCTGAAATAATAGAGCAATCGTGGTAAAAAAACAACAAAAACAAAAACAAAAGAAAAAAAAACAACGGCGAATGATGAGTCGCTCCTGGTACCATATTCCAGTGCAACGATGCACACGCCAACCAAAATCCAATTTCCCAAAATTCTTCCAGCCCTACGGCCAGTCCCCAAATTGACTACCGTATACAATCCACGGGCTCAAATAATTCTCATCATACCCATATCTCACCGCAATCACCAGTTACGCGGCTGGTCTCCGCCTTTGGAATTATACTCCATTGAGAAGACCCACTCACGTGTCCTCACGATACATAAGGAGAACAAACCTTTGTGGGATCCTTACGACTCACGAAGGAAAAACACACTCGGGAGTCCCCACGACTCCTAAGGAGAAAATACACCTATGGGATCCTTACGACCTGTAGGGAGAAAATGCTTTTATGGGACCCTCACGGCCCATAAAATTGAAAAGCCTTAGGTGATAGGGATCTAAACCTGCCTCCTAAGCCATCGCTCCCCAACCCCCAAGTGGCGAATGATGAGTCGCTCTTGGTACCATATTCCAGTGCAGCGATGCAGACGCCAAACAAATTCCAAACCCCAATCCCCAAACGGCGAATGATGAGTCGCTCCTGATACCATATTCCAGTGCAGCGATACAGATGGCGGCTAAAATCCAAATCCCTAAACGGCGGATGATGAGTCGCTCCTGGTATCATATTCCAGTACAGCGATGCAGACGCCGTCCAAAACTTAAATTCTCAATGGAGAATGATGAGTCGCTCCTGGTACCATATTCCAGTGCAGCGATGCAGACGCCAACCAAATTCCAAATCCCATACCCCAATGGCGAATATGAGTCACTCCCGGTACCATATTCCAGTGCAGCGATGCAGACGCCTACAAAGCCCCGAAATTTTTCCGGCCCTACGGTCTGGATCATACATCCTGCAAAACCGTACACAATCCACGGGCGTAAAACAATCCCAATCTCTCCCAAGTCCTACTGGTGAGACCACATTCAAAATCCCACCAAAAATAAAATAAAATAAAAAAATGGTATGTCCACAAGCAAAATAGGCACGGATGAAAACCCGAAAGGGCTCCGTGAGTAAAAACAGCAGGGCTGCCGGCGAGTTTGTGAAAACCCGAAAGGGCGCAAACTCGTAAAAATAAGAGATGAAATGCACTCGCAAAGTCCTCTCGACTTTGTGGGGAGAAAATTCCCGCGTGAGATCCTTACGACTCACAAAGGAGCAACACACTTAGGAGTACCCATGACTCCTAAGGAGAAAATACACCTACGAGATCCTTTCGACTCGTAGGGAGAAAATGCTTTTGTGGGACCCATACGGCCCATAAAATTGAAAAGCCTTAGGTGATAGGGGTCTAAACCTGTCTCCTAAGCCACCAATTCCCAAATCTTCCCGGGGCAAATGATGAGTTGCTCCTGGCATTATTCCAGTGCAGCAATGCAGATGCCGAAAAAAAAACTAATTCCCAAATCCTCCCGGGGCAAATGATGAATTGCTCCTGGCATTATTCCAGTGCAGCAATGCAGATGCCAACAAAAACCAATCCCAAAATCCTCTCAAAGACAGATGATGATTCGCTCCTGGTACCATATTCTAGTGTAGAGATGCTGATATCAACCCAAATCACAATCAACAAGTCAACTTCAACTCCGACACCGCAGAAAGCGGAGCAAGTCAAAATCCAATCTCGACACCGCAAGAAGCGGAGCAAGTCAAGATCAACCCTGACGCTGCAAGAAGCAGAGCAAGTCAAATCGACCGTCTACGTCGCAAAAAGGGCAGTGCAGGCTCCCCACAAATCGGGAACCCAAATCGCTCCGGATCGGAGCGTCGACCGTCTACGTCGCAAAAAGGGCAGTGCAGGCTCCCCACAAATCGGGAACCCAAATCGCTCCGGATCGGAGCGTCGACCGTCTACGTCGCAAAAAGGGCAGTACAGGCTCCCCACAAATCGGGAACCCAAATCGCTCCGGATCGGAGCGTCCACCGTCCATGTCGCAAAACAGGCAGTACAGGCTTCTCACAAATCGGGAACCAAATCGCTCCGGATCGGAGCGTGGACCGTCCATGTCGCAAAACGGGCAGTGCAGGCTTCCCACAAATCGGGAACCAAATCGCTCCGGATCAGAGCGTCGACCGTCCATGTCGTAAAAAGGGCAGTGCAGGCTTCCCACAAATCGGGAACCAAATCGTTCCGGATCGGAGCGTCGACCGTCCATGTCGCAAAAAGGGCAGTGCATGCTTCCTACAAAGCAGGAACCAAATCACTCCGGGCCAGGGAAAAGTCTACCGCGGACACTCCGTCTCGGAGACGCGTCAAGCGTCGACCGTCCATGTCGCAAAAAGGGCAGTACGGGATTCCCACAAATCGGGAACCAAATCGCTCCGGATCAGAGTGTCGACCGTCCATGTCGCGAAAAGGGCAGTGCAGGCTTCTCACAAATCGGGAACCAAATCGTTCCGGATCAGAGCGTCGACCGTCCATGTCGCAAAAAGGACAGTGCATGCTTCCTACAAAGCAGGAACCAGATCACTCCGGGCCAGGGAAACGTCTACCACGGACACTCCGTCTCGGTGACGCATCAAGCGCCGACCGTCCATGTCGCAAAACGGGCAGTGCAGGCTCCCCGCAAATTGGGAACCCAAATCGCTCCGGATCAGAGCGTCGACCGTCTACGTCGCAAAAAGGGCAGTGCAGGCTCCCCACAAATCGGGAACCCAAATCGCTCCGGATCAGAGCGTCGACCGTCCATGTTGTAAAAAGGGCAGTGCAGGCTTCCCACAAATCGGGAACCAAATCGCTCCGGATCAGAGCGTCGACCGTCCATGTCGCAAAAAGGGCAGTGCATGCTACCTACAAAGCAGGAACCGGATCACTCTGGGCCAGGGAAACGTCTACCATGGACACTCCGTCTCGGAGATGCATCAAGCGCCGACTGTCCATGTCGCAAACGGGCAGTGCAGGCTCCCTACAAATTGGGAACCCAAATCGCTCCGGATCAGAGCGTCGACCGTCTACGTCGCAAAAAGGGCAGTGTAGGCTCCCCACAAATCGGGAACCCAAATCGCTCCGGATCAGAGCGTCGACCGTCTATGTCGCAAAAAGGGCAGTGCAGACTTCCCACAAATCGAGAACCCAAATCGCTCCGGATCAGAGTGTCGACCGTCCATGTCGTAAAAAGGGCAGTGCAGGCTTCCTACAAATCGGGAACCAAATTGCTCCGGGCCAGGGAAACGTCTACCACGGACACTCCGTCTCGGAGACGCGCCAAGCGTCGACCGTCCATGTCGTAAAAAGGGCAGTGCATCCCAAAAAGTGGAAACCAAAGCAAGTCGCCTCCACGCAAAAGAAGATCCATCAATTTCATGCACACGACCCACATATGTTGTGTGCATTTATTGATGGGGGGCAATTTGTTGGGGTAAAAATTTGCACCCCGGTTGACCGAGTCAAAGTCGAGGTCGACCCCCAAGCTAGGTGGGCCCAAGCCCAGGCCAAACGGGCCCATGCCCAGGTAGAGTCTGAACATGAAGCGGCCGGCCCTCCCCCATGCAAAATATAAATCATGTAATAAATAATTTTTATGTAATTTTTTATGCATGAATGTAAACAAAATGGGCATAAAGCCAAATTTTTGTAAGCCCATGGCTTATGTGCAAAAAGAAATGGCACATGAGCCATGGGATAGGCAAAAAGCCATTTTGTAAAGCCCAAGGGGCTATATGTAAATATGTAAGCCTATATAAGACAACATGATGATGAATAAAGATATACTTTTTTCATTCTCTCAAAAAACCTAGGGTTTGTACATCTTTCCCTTTTCTGATGGCTTCAAGCCTTCTTCTTTCTTTTGAATTAAATCAAGAGTTTTACTCTTCCTTTTCCAAAACTAAATAGCTTTTCACCACAAAACCCACAAAGGGGAACTTGGATCTACTATTAGATCTTAAAAAGAAGAGATTTTTAGATCTCACATCTCTTGATCTTCAAGATCCAGCCAACAGAGGAGGAGGAGGAAGAACCCCTTTCATCAACCAAAACATTTTAGGAGTTTAACTCCACTCTAAACCCTATTTCTGGGACTAAAAGCCCCTTTTTCTCGCCAGCGCCCTGCGCTCAAGCGCAAAGCGCCCACGTGGCGCGCTTGCGCCCAAGCGCCCAGCGCTCAAGCGTAAAGTGCCTACGTAGCGCGCTTGCGCCTAAACGCACAGTACCTAAGCGCACAGCGCTCGAGGCGCTGGCCCTACGCATCCTTTGGATGCCTTTTCCCCCACTTTTTATATATATACATATATATATATATATATACATATGTATACATATGTACACACACATTCCCCAACGCTGTTCCCCTCAAAAAAAATTTGGGTCGGGGCGCTGCCCCACACCCCGCAAGGGGGCTGCTAGCCCTCTTGACCCCCAGCCTGCTATCTGGGTAGCGGGACCCCCGTAAAAACTCTGCGTGGCTTCCGATATATCCAAAACCCCTTTTCAAAACAAAACACACGCACGCTGCACATTGAGTTCTCATGATCAGTTTAACCCGTTAATCGGAGGTTCCCTCGCCCCAAAGGCGAGGGGTAATTAACGGCAGCTTAGTCCGCGGCTGCCGGAGATTCGGATCCCCGCAATCATTAAACCCCGCCCTACCCTAGGCAGGGGGAATCTGTAATACGCCTGACAAGCGCGCGCGTATTCCCATCTCAATGGGGTGACGAAAAACACCCTACAGACACAGCCAGAGGGCTTCGTAGACAGTGGGAGCAGCGGAAAGGTGTGCAAGCTGCTTAAATCCATCTACGGATTAAAATAGGCATCATGGAGATGGAACATCTGTTTTGATGAAGCTATCAAAGAGTTTAACTTCATCAAAAATATAGATGAATCTTGTATATACAAAAAGGTTGTAGAGAGTAAGGTTGTCTTCCTCGTATTGTACGTGGATGACATACTCTTGATAGGAAACGATGTTCATATGCTACACTCGGTCAAGCTCTTCTTATCACAAAAGTTCTCCATGAAAGCTCTAGGTGATGCCTTCTACATCCTGGGGATAAAGATCTATAGAGATAGATCCAAACGGATGTTGGGATTGTCCCAATCCAGGTACATAGACACCATACTAAAGATATTTAGTATGGAAGATTCCAAGCGGGGTAATTTACCCGCTTGTTCAGGAATCACTCTCTCCAAAGAGATGTCTCCCAAGACTGGTTTGGAAAGGGCTCGCATGCAAGGGATACCCTATGCTTCGGCAGTCAGGTCTATCATGTATGCAATGTTATGTACCAGATCGGATGTAGCTTACTCACTAGGTGTAGTGAGTAGATATCAATCAGATCCTGGGGAGAAATATTGGATGGCTGTGAAGAACATTCTTAAGTACTTGAGAAGGACTAAAGAGATGTTCTTGATGTATGGTAACGGTGAACTCCAGGTGGAGTCCTTTACCGATTCGAGCTTCCAGAGTGATAAGGATGACAGTAAGTCGGTCTCAGGTTTTGTCTTCACCCTCAATGGAAGGGCGGTATGTTGGAAGAATTCCAAGCAAGATACCGTAGCAGACTCGACGATGGAGGGTGAATACATCGCTGCCAACGATGCTGCCAAAGAGGCTGTCTGGATGAAGAAGTTCATTGCTGAACTTGGTATGGTTCCATCGATTGAGCATCCAATACCTGTGTATTGTGACAACAATGGAGCAGTGGTTTTGGCCAAGGAACCCCGGTCCCATCAGAGATCTAGACATATTCTTAGACGGCATCACCTGATCCGGAAGATAGTAGATCGACGGGAGATCAAGGTCAGGAGAGTTGACACGAAGGACAACGTAGCGGATCTCACGAAGGCCCTCCCCCAGATGCAGTTTGAGAGATTTTTTGGGATGTTGGGTATGAGATACTACAACAATTGGCCTTAGTGCAAGTGGGAGATTGTTAGAAATATGTATGCCCTAGAGGCCATTATTGTATGATATAGTGGATGCTTGGACATTGTCTGGTTGCTCTTTATCTTAATATGTACACTTGTATTTTTATACTGTCTCTCTGATACATGTTGATAAAGCCCTTAGAATATTTGCTTGACTACCAAAACTATGATGCGGATCATACTACTGGGACTTATGTAGTCTACAAGCACATCCTTTAATTTTTCCTAGTCGAGGGAGTATCGAGACAGGGCATCGAAATTCTAGAGTAGACTAGTGTGTACGTTTTTTAATCCTGTAAGTGGCGATAGTTGATCCCAAATCCATTAGTGTTTTATATCAAAGATTGTATACAGGTGCTCATTAGAGAATGGGTATACCGAACAGGACTCGCCGAGAACTCCTAAATGGTACCATACCTATCGTCAGATAGTAGTTCTCTGGTGACACTGGTACAGGTTAGTCTGTAGACCCAAGATCGTCATAGAGCCTTGTGTGGCTCCTACTGTACCACGATTTCCTCCCAACCACGGCGCACAGGAGTCATGCAAACAGGTGGATTTTGGGTACAGTCTCGAGTCACATGGAGGCAGTGAGCGATAGGAGGGGTTTCGTCTCACCCGGTATTGGGAGTTGATATTGCGCTATACTCGATTGGTTATAACAGTAAGTCCCTAGCCAAGGCTGGTGAGATTTACCGGTAAGAGTTATCAGTAGTTTCTTGAACCGTTATGAGCCATACATCGGCATGACTTATCAAGTTACTAGGGTCTGACGATTCCACCCCTAGACTCGATATGCGACATATCAGACAAAGTAACCGGACTGTATGGTAAGTGTTACTTATAGGCTTCATAAGATTTTGTACAAGCTTGCTTGTTGATCTTCTAATCGCTCAATACCTGGGTAGCCGTTACGTCCAGCTAGTACCACTGACGGCTTATGGATGACTGATGTGATCATCATCTACTGCTGGCGTATTGACGAGTCTTTAGAGTCCCATATAGAGGTTTCGTAGTTCAAGCGAACGAAATAGAGCACATATGTTGATATGTGCGGGGGGCCTGATTAAATACGAGTATGTGATACCGTATTCTAATCTGGCGGTTATTTATTATCAGTTAGGTTATATGTGATATAACCGGATTATCGAATCAAGTGTTGATTTGATAATGTGATATACAGATAAATGATATTAGTCGGTTATATGTGATATAATCGGATTATTAAATTAAGTGTTGATTTAATAATATGATATATATTTCTATTTGATATAATTATATATTTACTAATATTATTAGCTCACTAATTATTTTCTTAATAATATATATATATATATATATGAAGCATGACATGGTTGGATTTTCTATTTTATGAAAATAGAAATGAGGTGGAAAATGAGGAGATGTTTGAGTTATGGGTGAAGCATGGCTTTGATGATATTTTATTCATTTGCTTGCACTATTGAAGCATGGTTCATTCGATTTATTGGAGTTTATTCCATGCTTCAATAATGAGAGGTATTTGTTAAGCCATACTACACTTGCATTCTTGAGGTGGTTCATTCTCTTTACTTGAGCTCTTTTTTTTTGCTCTCTTCATCTTCCTCCTCACCTCCTCCAAGTTCAATCCCTCATATGTGTTGTGAAATCTTGAGCTTGTGAGAACCCTAGCGAGCAAACAAAACCCATATTTTACCCTCCTATACTTGATTAGCAATTAAGTAAAGTGTATTTCCTTCACTAAAGAGTTTAGTGAAGAGGTAGCTTGGATTAGCAGAGATTCGGGTTTATCTTCGGCACGAAAATCGCAAAGGAAGCTCGATCCAACTTCAAATGGAGCCTAGTGGAGTCGCGTGGACTACTACACGGAGCTTTTGAAGAAAAGGTCATGGTCTACAAAGATTGTTGCCTCCTTCCTCTTAGCTAGTTTTGATGATATCATGCCAAAATCCTAATCATCTAGTTAAAATTCTAGATAAGTGTAGCTTAGCACCCCAAATTTTTAATAATAGCATGATAGATGCTTATCAAAACCCAGTGGTGGTGCCAGGGTATACTTTCAGTGTATCATCGTCATCGGATACTTCAATGGCGGTATATTCATGCTCCGTCGGTGTAACATTTTGAAAAATCGTTTAGGTGAAATTTCCGATAATCGGTAAAATAATTGGTGTTTCCGTAAAAACCAAGATATATTTATTTTCAACATAGAATTAAATATACCTATTCTAGCTATGTAATTGCTAGTATTTGGTATTTAATGGGTCACTTATAAAATTTCCAGTTTACTAAATATTTTCCATAATTAATTATTTTAAATATTATTTTAAGCTTTCACTAATATATTTAATTAGTGATAATTACAAATTAGAATGGGTTAATACAAGTTTAGTGCACTTTGACACATCTAAACACATATTGTAACATGTTCTTTCAAAGAAAAATATTTGGATGGTTCTAGTTATTTGTATAGAAAAGATAAAGGGAATTTGAAATAAAATAAAATAAAATGGAAAAGATTGATGTAGGATGCAATAATGAGTTTTGAAGGGGTTTTCTTGACATGGAAATTTCTACAAACACCCACACACACCCCATTTCCTACCTTGGCTGAATCCAAGCTGCCCCAATCTCCCCCATTCCCCACTTCAAAAGTCAAGAGAAAAGAAAAGGAAAAGAAAATTTAAAAGAAAGGAATAAGAAAAGAGGTATGGGTTTGTGTTGACTTGGGACTTTCTTTACTTGGTATTTTTCCTCACCTCACTCTCTCTCCTCCCCCTCAAAAATCTGGCCGAGCCTTTCCCCATGGCAGCCCTCCATTTCTTCACCTCAATTCCTCTTCAAAAATTCATCAAAATTGCTTCAAAAATCTCACAAACTCCAAATCCAATCTTTACCCATTTTCCCTTGGCTACTCTAGTATGGATCTTGGAGTATAGAAGCAAGTTTGGGAGGCTAAATTGCAAGCTAGATCCCTTGTTTGTGAGGTATAAATCCTAACCAAATTGTTTAATTGTTGCTATAATACTTCAATATAAGCTAATTAGATGCTTAATTAGGTTTTAATTTCAAACTTGGAAATTCAAGAATAGAGTTTGAATTCAAGTTAGGGTTTTGAGTATTTGGATTATGGTTGTGTGATGTATTTAACATCTTAAGACATGTAAAAGCTAAACTACTTGCTAGTTTGCTAATTGTTATTTTAAAATTGTTCTAATTAAGATATTTAGCAAACTAGGTTTTTAGGATTAATGTAATGAGATGAAATTAAAATTTAGTTATGGTTGGTGTGACTTAATTAAGATATTTAGTGAGCATTTTGGCCACTAGATTTGTTAAAACATCAAGTTTTGATTAAAAATGGAAATTGATGCTTACTGGGTTTCTTGAAATAAATCGATTTGATCAGTTTTAAGGTTTTGATGATTTGCACCCTATTTCATATAATAATTAGTGTGTTGTGAATGCGCGATTAGTATGATTGGGTTTTTGATTTGGCAGTTGCCATGTATTGCGACCCTAGTTGTGGTTTGTGGCGTTGTCGTGGCGCGTTTCGTGCACCAAGTGTATGTGCGTCGAATTAATGCGCGTGGTTGACTTGTATTGTTTGTGTCCGCGACTATTTATATTATTCTCTTATTTTCTTGTGTACGTTGCTAGGATCGGGTGCAGAAGCGTCGGACGTGGCGCGGAAATGACAGAGCGGAAATCGGATCGGATTAGCCGAGACGTCCAGCTGAGTAGATATAAATCTATGGGGGAAGTCGGGTGGATGGAGTATACCACCCCCGCAATTTCGTAGGATATGACACGTTATAACATATATTTATACATATGTGTTTTATGAGATGTGTATACTTAGCAAAAAATGTTTTAGGTGATCTTGGGTTGGATTTAGTGTAGTTGGATGAACGCGTTTTTAGTTTAGTTTCTATAGTTGCGAAACCCTAGGGTAAAAGTAGATACACACACACATGCACACACGTGATATGTTATTGGTGTATATATTTATATGTATATATATATATGTGTGTGTGTGTGTGTGTGTGGATGTGTTGATATAGATATATATATATATATATATATATATATATATATGTATGTATGTACGTATACACGGATGATGATGATAGAATATTGTACTGGGAGATGAGTCGATATGATCGGGCATGATGCCGTGAGATCGGTTATGTGTTTTGGGTCGTGTTATGAGATACGACATGATATATTAGCAGATTGATGGACGATGTGTTTTCATACACACGCGGATGAATGTTTGATGATATTGGTATATTCTAGATTTAGAGCAGTGCCCCTAATTCAGGATATGATAATAGTGTTACCAGATAAATAATGAGCTATATGTGATATTTAACCCGTACCCCGATTTGGGATGTCGTACGATAGATTTTACAGTACGAGGCATTGATATGATGATTGATCCGCACTCTTAATTCGAGGATGTCGTATTATATATTTCACCGTACATGATGCTATTGAGGCGGGATCGCCGACTACTAGATATATCGACTCGGACTTTAGGTGGTTTCCCTTACCCTTTCGATTAGTCCTGTAGTTATCAGGTAGATGTTAGACTGGGCTCGAGTCATACTTATTTTCAAACTACCGAATCGTGAGTATTTTAAAGACAGGCTGAGGGATACTGCGGATATTTTAAAGGACATACATTTTTCTTAAAAACACCGTAGCCCCTATTTTCTAAAAACCACGATTTGTGCTATTTCAAATGCCAAAATGGTATGACTCGTATATATATAAATGTATATTCTTATATGTTGCGGTTACTATATCTTTTCCATATATATTCATGTTGTTCTTATCGCATTGTATGCTTATACTTGTGATTTCCTTGTTATTATGAACCCATGCTGTCAGGACACCAGCACCATTACCGATGATGTGTATGATCTACGTACACTTGCTTGCCGGCTCACACACATCATCATCGGTAATTTCCATGTCACGTACACTCTAGAAAATATTACTTCATGGATATAACTGCTTGTAGATAGTTCCGATATCTAATTACTAAGCTAGTTTAGATATTTCATTCTTTGCTTCAATACCATGCATGTATATGTATTCATTTGTCATGCGATATCGTGGAGCTTTATGCCGATATTCACTGTTCAATGACTCGTGATTTTGAGATTTCGGATCTTTGATGAGATTTCTGGATTTGGAAAACCGCATGTGAATGTTTATAAACTTAGGAAACCGCATGTGAATGTTTATAAACTTATGATTTGTTTTAAAGAGAAAGATGCGGTTTTCCTTGATATAATGTTTTCTCGATTTTGAGATAGTTACGGGTCGATCTTGTTCATGCGGAGCCCGAGATAGTGAGATATTGAGATATTGAGATTTGATGATATGGGCCGATCCTGATCATGCGGAGCCCATGGGCCGATCCTGTTCATGCAGAGCCCGAGATGTTGAGATATTGAGATTGAGATGGTTATGGGCCGATCCTGTTCATGCGGAGCCCGAGATATCGAGATATTGGGATATATATATTTTGTGTCGATGCTTGACACGGATTCTCTGTTGATTTCATTGATAATATTTCGGTTTTTATACAAAAAATCTCACTGAGATATGAAAACAGTTTTCCCATTTAAAATGAATTCTGTTTCATTCATAATGCATTCGTACATTATATATATGATATGTTGCTACCTGAGGCACTGACACAAGCACTTGGTATTACACTTATGTTTAGTTGTTTACCTCGCCATTTTTAGCTGCTTCAGGTTATATATATATATATATATATTATGAGGATATTATGGTATGACCTAGGAGAGAGTCATACATGCAATTTCTTCTCGGTGATATTTTCTACTCATGAGTTGGCAACTCGCCCCCGTTGTGCCACAGTTTCTTGCAGGTTTGGCCGTACAGGTTTCATTGCGGCTTGCTGGCACACTGCTTCCTTCCGGATGATTGCTTTGGTAGGTGGGTTCACTTGCATCGTGACCACCGTTGTATTTTATTTATTTCAGTTGTAGCTAGTAAATTCCATCAACCAGACTTGTATTAATTTATAGACTTAGATGACCAGTATGTATATTATTTCGGCCTTAGAGTCGCGCGCTATATTATTATAGTTTTCTCTGGTTTTCTTGAGGATGTTGGTTTTCTTGCTGAGTTTTGATTCTCACCCTTCGGCGTTGTATATTATATTGCATTGCATGGTTGTGTCCGCCAATTGGCGAAAAGCTAGCTCCCGCTTGGGGATGCCGTTATTCATTATTATGTATTTCACGTGTTGTACCCGTTTGGGGGCCAGTATTTACAAAGGAGACTCTGCCGAAATTTTCGGGAAAATATAATGTTGCTTTTAAATGTTTAATGCTATTTATTGTGTTAAAACTACTTGCTTAAAACAAGTTTTCCTTCTCTCTTTTTAAATGGTTTAGATTTCTATGCTTTTGGCTTACTTGAATTAGGTGGGGTCCTATAGACTTCACATGATTCAAATGCCAGTCACGTGCCATTTTGGGTCGTGACAGTCGGCCATTTGCATATTAAGGAGATATTGAATTCTAACGAATTGATTTTGGTAGTTTTATACACTACTTGGCATAGCTCGTTGTATGTGCTAGACTTCTTGGCTCTAGTAATCTTAGTTTTTCCTCCGACGTATTCAGGAATATTATTTTTTCCAATCGATAATTGACCACTGAAATAGCAAACTAGATGGATATAATTATCTGTCATTTTGCCACCAGCCAGAAAAATTGACGCATGTTTTCAGGGTTCTCATCAAACAACTTACTTATTTATCTTCACATTTATACTTACCTAATTACATAAATTTACAATAAAATATATATTTCTAGCATCTAACAACTTGCAAGAACTTGTATCCTACTCATGATTCGTCAGAAGTAAAATCGAGGAAAACTCCTAATATGTACCCAATTTTTTTGAATTGCTTTCCCAATACAAAATTTTAACCAAATATTTTGATGAATTATTTTTAAATAAAATTAGGGTTTTGCTAATCTTCTAGATACTCACGGTGGTGGTGACGATGGCGAGGACGAGTGATTGTTCGCCAGTAAATTTTCAGCTAAATCTGCACGAGTGATAGAATGCGAGATCGAGAAATGACATAAAGAGAAGCGATCGAGAGAGAGTGAGTGAGAGAGAGTGAGTGAGACAAAGAGATGAGAGAGAGAGAGAGAGGAAGGGTGGGAGATGAGAGAGATTGCCGGGAAGTCAGGGGGGGGGGGGAAGAGAGGTCGAGAGAGCATAGAGAGAAAGATCGAGAGCGAGAGAGAGTACCTGAGTGAGAGAGTGAGTGAACCAAAGAGAGATGAGAGAGATGATAGTGAAGAATGAGGAAAATAAATAGATCGTGTCTATTTAATTAAGCGAATGGGACGGATTTTGAAAGTGCGCACCGTTGTTTCTCACAAAAATATATGGGGGCACTTTGAAAGTGCGTCTGTTGATAAAATTAATTGGTACTTGAATATTTAATGGGCACAGTTTCAAACCGCGCTCCTTAATTTTTATTTATTTACACCAGCGCCGGCACATGGCATCTACGTGGCGCTTAGGTGACAGAAAATGACATCTTTTTATAATATGTTTTGAAAGTGCTTTTGTTTTAAAAAATATTATTTAAATATGATTTAATATAAAAAATTATCCTATATAAAAAAGAAAAATGTAAAAAAAATTGTGACTTTGGTAAACCTTTTTGGCAAACCAGATACTAGCCCTATTTAGCCTTTCAGGCGCATGTTAATTGGAAAACGAAAAAATTGCTTGAATTTCGCTGGAAAAAAAAGAGCGGGCGAGCGAGAGCAAGGGCTTGAAGAATGCGAGATATTTCTAAAGCCTTTTGCTTTCTAATTTTAGTTATTTATCTCACCATTTCTTCTCATAATGGAGACAAAAGTTACCATAAAAGCAAATCCATGTCGTTCATGAAGACGAGGAAGAAGAAGAAGAAGAAAGGTGGGTTCCTCATCAATCTATTCCATTCTCATTTTATTGTCATTCATTTTAATTTAATCTCTTGTTTCTTTGTTGCTACAAGGTTTGGAGACAGCCACAGCCTTGTGCTTTTGGGGCTGATTCTAGGGTTGCATATTATTTACCATTTCAGAGCCATTGATTAGGTACATACTAAAGCAATTTTATTAATTTTTCCCTAATAGAAGATAAAGCATTTAGGTTGAATTTATATTGATTTTTTTTTGATTTCTTGATAGAGCTTTTTGTTCAACGTTTAGATTAAGATTAACCATATGGTTTACTTATGATTAATTATTAAAGCTGTCACTTTTGGCATTGATGTAGGCTTAGGCTGTTAGCTTGCAAATCCTAGGTCTCTAAAACCCTTGACACAATCAGATAAAGAAACTTTTGAAATGAGATCGAGAGTATCTAGAGAACTTGCATGCCGATTGCATTCATTTTGTGGATATTTGCTCTCTTCTTTGTTCATTCAAATCATGATTTGATATCGTGATATTCATCTCCAAACTGCGATATCTGGTTGTTCTCTGCTTTGTGATTTTAAATAAGATTTATAGAGCTCAAGATTTTTAATGTTTCATTCACAGATGATAGATATATAGACGTCGTTAATATCTATTTGCAAAGTCTAGGTTTCTACAACAATTTGATACTTGAATGTTTTATGCTGTAATGAAGATTAGTATTCAAAAAACTTGAGCTTGATAAATTTTCTTGTTGCTTGTACCATCTCCATATTTACCACATCCCTACTATTGTCCTAGATAGGTTTAAGCAAATAAATTTTAGAAAAGAACCATGTTAAATCGACACATTCAATCAGGATGTGTAAGGCCATGGTTTGGAAACTTGGCCGTTTCCAATCCAAATCCAACAGAGTTGGATTAGATCAGATTTTGAATTTCCCCTCTACAACTCGGGTCGACAAGCTTTTCAAGGGATCACAGAGATTTTAGATGCATCGTCCATAAGTCAGCCTGAATCGGCCTGAGTTGGCCGATCCTAGCCGATTCCTTCCGATCCTTGACTATAAAATCAATTATTATCATCGGAGAGAAGTGTTAGTTACAATTTGTAGGTTCAGTCTTTGTCGGCTGTGAGATCTTGGACGATTTCTCTTGGCGGCAAGAACTTGTAAAGAGAACATATTTAATTTTGTTGGGGGTGGCTGCTTGATTTGGGGCAGAGAATGAGAAATAAAGGTTAGGATTTTATTTTAAGTTGGAATGCATGCATGCATGAGAAAATAGAGTATAAACAAACACAGTGGGAAATTTTCTGTATTGGTGGTTGTAAAAGCCAACCATCCGTAGTTTTTTTTCGATGATTGGCATTGACCATCTTGATCACCATGTCCTTATATATGTGTACAACAATTTTTATGTGAATTAGATATCGCGTTTGCTCTTGAATCGGATGAATGGTCAAAGAGTATCCAAAGATATGAAAATTGGTCTATCCATAGCTTATGACATGGATATTTATATGGCTGATGCTGATCGTCCAAAAAGTTTATGGATGTTGACTTTTCTAGCCGCTCATGTAGAAATTTTTTAACCGTGCCATTTTATACTCCACTTCATGTGTGTGTGTACATACACATACATACACATATGCGTGTTTGTGAAATTTATAACTTTTTGTTTGTTTATAGTTATGGTTGATTTAAGATAGTTGTGGTTATGATTGATTTGAGTTTGATAAGATTTTTTTGGATGCGATCCTTCGGGAATCGAATTGATGACTTCTCACTTTGGAGAGGAAAGTTATACCAACTGTGCTAGGCTTATATATAAGTTTTGCTTTGGTTTGGATTTGTATGGATTGTGGTTGGTTTGGATTTACAGGATAGGGAGTCATATATAGAAATTTATTTTTCTTATAAACTTTAATATATAAATGTAAAATAGAAAACACAACCATAACTTTTTACCATTTTAATTCATGGTTGAGAAGGTAATTATCTATTACAAAAAGGGGAAAAATTGAATAATTTTTTGAGAAATTACATATTAAGGAAAGAAAACGATTTGATTAAATATTGGGAATTTTCTTGGATTTCATATATAGGTTAGAAAAAAATTAGAAATACTAATTGTTTAGTTATAATCATGTTATGTATAAGCATACTTGATTACAAAAAATAGCAAAAAAATATGTTTTAAGTTTTTAACGTACTTAATTTGACTTAATTAGCCAAGTATGAAATTTTAAAGCTGATGCTTTCTAAGTCAAATTATCAGAAAAACAATCATATATCAAAAGATTTTTCAAAAGTAAGTTTAGCAATTACATGGTATATTTAAACTAATTAGTTATATTAATTAATTTGTTATAAAACTTGATATGTATAATCATATTTGATGGGATTTTGAAGACCTCTCTAAATCAAATATGGGCAAAACTACCATACTCTCAATGATTCCCAAATAGTGTACATTAAACATCTTCCTAAATAAGTGGTATTTTATAAGATCTATTAAAATAAGGGATAAAGGGTATAAAAATACCTTTAACCATCATGATTTTTGTGATAAATACATCAAACTATCACCCCCGATTGCAATAATATACTTTGACGTTATTGAACATTTGCAATGGATATTGTAATGGATGCTTGGACATATATAGGGAGGAATTTCTTGCTCGACATAATAGTATGCTATCTGGTTGTACTTTATCTTAACATGTACTCTGATTGTCTCTATGTTACATGTTGATAAAGCCCTTAGGATATGTACTCGACTACTGGGACTATGATGAGATCATACTAGTGGGGCCACGGTAGTCGACGAGTACATCCTATAACTGTTCCTAGTCGAGGGTGTATCGAGACATGACATCGATGCACCATAGTAGACTAGCGTATACGCATCTTGACCCATATGATGGGCGATGGATGATCTCATATCCATCGGTGTTTGACATCAAGGATGGTGTACGGGTGCTCAGTGGAGACTGGGTATACTGGACGGACTCGCCGAGAACTCCCATATGGTATTATACCTCACGTCAGATGGCAGTTCTCCGGTGACACTGGTACAGAGTAGTCTGTTGACCCGAGATCGTCATAGAGTCTTGTGTGATTCCCACTGTGCTTTGATTTCCATCATACCACGTCCAAGAGGGCGTGCAAAAAGGTGGCTTTTGGGTACAGTCCCGAATCACATGGAGGCAATGAGTGATATGAGGGGATTCGTCTCTCCCGGTATAGGGAGTTGATGTTGCGCTGTGTTCGATTGGCTATAACCGGAAATCCCTGGCCAGGGTTGCTGAGATTTACTGGTAAGTGTTATCAGTAGTTTCTCGAACTGTTATAGACCTCATATCGACACGACTTATCGAGCTACTGGGGTCTGACGTTTACCATCCCTAGGCGAGATATGCGACATATCAGACGACGAGACCGGACTGTACGGGAGTGTTACTGATTGGATTCACAGGAGAATGTACAGGTTTGCTTGTTGATCTTCTGATCGCTCAATATCCGGGCGGCCGTTACGTTTAGCAGACCGCTTGCGGCTTGTGGGTGTTTGATATGATCATCACCTACTGCCGGCGTATTGACGAGTCTTTAGAGTCCTACACAGGGGTGTCCTGGCTCAAGCGAAACGGAGTTGGAGCACATATGTGATATGTGCGGGACCAAGATTAATATGATATGAGATACCGTATTCTATTCTCGCGATTCGTGACATTGATCGGTTGTATGCGATATAGCCGGGTTATCGGATCAAGTGTTGATTCGATAAGTTGTTACACATGATATTAGTCGGTTATAGCCGGGTTATTAAATCAAGAGTTGATTTAATAATTTAATGTATAATTATATATTTGATATATTACATTACATTAACTAGTATTAGCTCACTTATGATTTATTTTCTCACTAGATTGTGCATAAGTGTATATGTGATATATATTTGTGTACATATGATTGTGTCATGCTTGATGATACATCAAAGATGGGTGTATGAGACTTATACCAAGATTAGGGTAAAGATTAGGGTTTTGTTTATATCTTAAGAATAACAAAAGAGAAAGACTTTGTCAAAGTTCTCAAGCTTTCATGAAGCTTGTGGAAACATTGACAAAGTCAACTCTTTTGTCATTCTTAAGGATATTTAGTTAACCCAACCCTTAACCATATAGCTTGGTCAATTCTCTACATGAGTTAAGCATGATAGCTTAACTCACCATGGTTACATAATTGAGAAGGATTAATTCATATGATGATATTATTTCTTCTTCTTCTTCTTCATCAAGCTCCATGAAAAGCTTACTAGCTCTAATGGTGCCATGAGAAAAAGTGTGAGAAAATCAATTCTAAAGTGAGCCCACTTTCTACTTCTTCATCCTCTACCACTTGCCATGTAGTAGAGTGTTCTCTTTACAAAGTTCTTGACCTAGTGAAGGAATAGCTTGAGTTAGTGTCTTCCCGACGTAAATCATCTTCGGCCTCGAAGTCATCGAAGCAAGCACGTTCGTTCTTCTTGTGGAGCTTCTCTAGAGTCCGGAGTTTACGATCGCAGCGAAGGGGACATCTACACGGAGCTATTGAAGTGAAGGACCGCATCTATAAAGGTTGTAATCCCTCTCACTTAGTGTTAAACTGTTTAACATATTTGTTTTCGTCTAAATCCTGGTTTAAAGATCCGGCTTTGGGTTGTTCGGCACGGCTAAATTTTTAATCGGGTATGGTTGATGCCTCGTAGAACCATGTGAGCGTGCCTAGCAAACCTACAGCCGACCCACCCAAGGGGGAGCCGACCCATGCTCCCCCCAATGCGAGGGAGACGACCCCTTTAACGGGAGCTGACCTCCGCTTCCCCAAAAGGGGACCCGACCTCCTCATAAAGGGGAGGGGGCCGACCACAGACCCAGGTTTCCCTTTGAGGGGACACTCCGACCTCTTTCTTAAAAAAATAAATAAATAAACAAAAAATAAAATATAAATAAACAAAAAGAAAAATGAAATGAACAAACATGCATCATTTCTTTTCAAGCACACACATTTCACATTGAGTTCGTATGATCTCAAGACCCGTTAATTGGAGGTTTACTCGCCTCAAAGCGGAGGGTAATTAACGACAAATTTATCCGCGGCTGTCAGAGATTAGAATCTTCACAATCAATAAAATCCCGTCTATCCTAGACGGGGGAAATCTGTACACGCCCGACAAGCGAGCGCATCTATCCCAATGGGTGATGAAAAACACTCTACAGATTCTGACACGCCCGGTGTGACTAGTCTCTCCTTCCATATTTCGGGTCAAACGATCATGTGAACTCATTCAACATATACATTGTTGTTTGTAATATCATGCTCTTTCATGCAACAATCAACTTTCAACAATTAACGGTCAACAACAATCAAAATCGCTCAACGATGTCTCAGCAAACAAGCTCAGCTTCCAACGCGACTGCCGTTGCATACACACACAAGAAAACTGCCAAAGTGACTCTTTCGTCAAGTCTCATGTAGCAGTGGACATAACCTCCAGATCAGTTCGGGTCCATTATATTCTCTTCGGTCTCTACCAACGCTCCTATCGTAGAGGCGCCATCAAATCGAATAGCCAAACTGGCTTCAAAAGGATAAATGTCGAATGTCATAATTGCAAGGGTGCCCGAGCTAAAGCATAAGTTTGTGCTTGATCGGCTTTTTGTCTCTTCATATGGGAGCAAAACCGCCAAATCGAAAGGGGCAATAAGACATCTTGAGCAAGCCAGGGCAATGCCAGTGGCAACTGCATGTGTGAGCGTCTTCTCCAGGCTCTCTTTCGGTCGGAACACGACGACCGCCAAGGAGGGAGATGCCTGCCAATCCGTTATAGCGAAAAAGCTAAAGCAGAAGCGGCTCAAGTATAGAGCTAGTAAAACGGCAACGGGTTTTATTCGATTAGAGTTCATAGGTTTCTAAAAGCATGGCTATCCTGCGACAAAAGTTGAACCAGTCGTAAAAATCATCAATTCTAATGAACCCTTAAGCTTGGTGTAGAAAAATGCTACGATTGCAAAGAGCAAGAAGATGACAATTCAAAGAATTTGGCAAAGAGACGAGTCTAAGCCCCAAAATCAAAAGCATGGCACGACCTCATTAAGGTAAACCAAGCTCTACTCGCCGAGCAAAATCAAAAGAAAGAACTCAAGCAGAGAGAACCAACTGTATCCAAAACTCCGATCAGACAACTGCTCTCTCAGTCGTTTGTCCTTCTTTGAAAGGAGCGGACCACGGCTATGGTCCAAAAGCCTCGCAAATATCGTTACCGATGACGAGGCAATGGACGGATACACAATCCATACAGTCTACACGGTGGGATTCGGAAGAACAAGTCCTTTTAGGTTTCACAATCATGATAAAGATGTTGCTGTCCAATCCCAGCTTGGTTCGGATGATGTTGAAGCCTCTGCTCAAGCGGTTAAGTAAAAAGAACTTACGATTCCTGAAGGCCCCGATGGCAATAATAGCCTACCCTTTCTTCCTCAAAACACGGCTCGGACCTCGTTCCAAGACCTTCAGAAGCAACTACATGTCGGAGAAGCAACTTCAGAAGCAACTACATTCCAGGCATGTTTTGAGTCGGCTCGAAAAGAATGTGAGCCATCTCAACAAGGGTTTGAGCCGGCTCAACACAGTCATGAGCCGTCTCAAGTAAACAGAGAAGAACTGAATATTCTGAAGGACTTATGAGACGGCCTAAAAACATATATGAGCCGGTTCAAAGAAACAGAGAAGAAATGACTATTCTGAAAGACTTATGAGCCGGCTCAAACATATATGAGCCGCCTCAATCTGATATATCTGATATTCAAAAATAGTTTGACTTTTAAATTACTTGACACATACGAGATATGACCTAAGAATTAAGAAAAGAGAAAATGCATAGTTTTAAATTTTGGAAGCACATTCTCCGAGTCGTTTAAAGTCTTCATCTCTACTATTGATAATCCATGCCTTTTTAGATCCTTTTTTGACGTCGCCAATCGTTTTAGATCTTTTAAACACTGAAATCATAAATCTTAATCACAAGCATCGTCAGTGTGTAAAAATGATTAAATAGTGTTTTATCTAATATCAAAACTAAAGTAGGTTTTATCCAACAAGGTCAACAAAAAGATCCATCAATTTTATGCACATGACACATACATATCATATGCATTTATTGATGGGGTCATTTTGTTGGGGTCGAAATTTACACCCCAATGCCGAAATTAAAAATCAAAAATTAAAAGTCAGATTCAAAAGTCAAAATCAAAGTCAGAAAGTAAAAGTCAACGCTCAGACAAGTGGACTCAAGTTCAATCAACCCGGGCCCATGCCCAAAATCGTCTCAAGCCCAAGCGAAACCGGCCGGCTATCAAAAAAGAAGAAAGAAATTTTTTAAAAATAAATTTTGTATGTAAATAAGTGCAAAAATGTAATACAAATAGGGAAAAAAGCCAAAATTATGTAAGGCCCATGGCTTATGTACAAAAAGATGTGCATATGCGCATAAGATGCAAAAAACAATTATGTAAAACCCAAGGGGGCAAAGTGCAAAATATAATGGGTATTTAAATCCAACGATATGATGAAATGTTAAGTTTTTTCCATTCTCACAAAATACTAGGGTTTTCCCAACCTCAACTCCTCAAGAATCTAGATTACTCTTTTTGTCAAAATAGAGAGAAGGTTGAGAATGACCCTACAAAAGGGAAATCCATTGGGCTTCTCCCTTGGGGAAATCCTCGGGATATGGATTTTGATCCATGTTCCCTTTTTCGAACGCGGATTTCATCCAAACGCGGGAAAACATAGATTTCGTTCTATATTTCTCCCAAATAAATAAAAAATGACAAAATTTAGCGATTACGCGACCGAAATTTTGTCAAAATTCGCACTTAGCTTTTTTAGAAAACTGAATTTAAAGATACTAAACAAATAAAAAACATAATAAAATATGGACGAAGCCGGTGGATGTGCTCGATCAGGGAGCCCCAAAACTCCTTCGTGCACCCTAAAAGGGGCACACGGATCCGGGCCTCCCCCTAAGGGGGGAGCCGGCCCCGCCCTAGTGGAGCCGACCCTGGCTGCCTTAAGTGGAACTGGTCCCTTAAGGAGCCGGCCTCGATTCCTCCCAAAGGGTTGGGAGCCGACCCCGGCTTCCCCAAAGGAGAAGGGGCTGATCCGGGCCCCTTGTTTCTCCTCTGCGGGGGCATCCTGACTTTTTTGTTAAAAAATAAATAAATAAACAAAATAAAATATAAATAAACAAAAAGAAAATGAAATGAACAAATATGCATCCTTTCTTTTTAAGCACACATTTCATATTGAGTTTACATGATCGCAAGACCTGTTAATCGGAGGTTGTCTCGCCTCAAAGCGGGAGGTAATTAATGGCAGCTTTGTCTGCAGCTGCCGGAGAATAGAATTCGCATAATCAATATACCCCCACCTACTCGAGGCGGATGAATCTGTACATGCCTGACAAACGAGCGCATCCATCCCATTGGGCGACGAAAAACACTCCACAGTGGGTCTTGAATTAATGAATAGTGGATCTTGCAACTTGTTTCTTTCTTCTCTACTCTAAGTCGGCTTTGCTCAGGCTCGCTGAGATTGGAAATGGGATCGTGGAAATTGTGTTTGGATGCAAGATCCTCATCTTCGATTTAGGGCTAAGAGATGCTAGCTTGGTGATCCTCGTCTTTGATTTAGGTCCTCGTCTTTGATTTAGGGCTAGAAGATGCTAGGTTGATGGCCCTCTTTTTCGATCTAAGGTCAAAGGATGCTAGCTTGATGATGCTCATCTTCAATTTAGGGTAAGGTATACGATTTTGGGAAAAGCGGGAATTTTAATTTTTTCAAAGAATCTTAGGGTAATTAGGGATAAAGGTTAATGAGAGCTCTTGCAATTAGCTTAAGGGCATTGTAGTCAACATGTAACGCATGCTAACATCGTAGGGTAGTTAAATGCCAAAAGAATAGTTTAGGGATTTATCTCTAATTAACATAGTTTAAGGTAGTTATCGCAAAAAGTTGAAAAGCTGAATGTATTTTTATGTGGTTTTGAATAATGTGTATTAAATTCTGTATTTATGTTTCGAATACTTATAATAAATTTTAATTAGGGTTATGCTAAGATACTTCTGAATACTTTTACTTTTTAAGAAATGAAATAATTTTTACAATTGCTTAACCACAACCGATACAAACACTCCAACTTGATCAGAAACCGTAGATACAAAACACTCCAATATGCGATTCTGATCCGAAAATTGATGGTCTGATACATATCTCGAAACTTCAAAACTTGATTGAGACAGACTTTTCTTTAGATATCGGGCAGCCAAGAGAGAAATAATCTAGAAAATGAGTGTTACTGATATGGGAATGTCAAGATGAATGAGCGTCAAGAATGCTAAAATGCATAGCAAGACAATTGTTGACTGTTGAGATCAAGTGTCTCGCATCATATCAAGTATATAAGTGACTGACATGACGGGCTTCGTCTCTCATCAAATGTAGATAAAGATGGAAAAGTGGTTAAATAACTTTGCACATAATGCTAAGTAGGGGTTTTCCTTTTTGATTGTTGTGCGTTCAAGTCTAATAGGAGTTCTCCAGCATGCTAAGTGAGCTAAGTGTTGTAATAAAGTGGTACAAGTTTGATGGAATAGGACTTATTTGTTGATTAATAATGCTTCAAGACATTTGTCACAAATTGCGTATGCGTTAAGGTAGAAATTTTGATTTCATCTAGGTACTACAATTCAAGGTGCTGTGGGAAGTGATGCAAGATTAAACTTATGCGCTAATAAATTCAACTAATAAAGTGCTACATCAATTCAATGCAAGCAAGCAACAACAAGCCTTTATTCTAAATGTTTGGGGTTGGCTACCTGCATCATTTTTGTCCATTCTGCTCCGTTTTATCCTCATTTCACCTAGAAGTCAACATATCTTTTCTATCTACACACATCCATATTTTTGTAGGCTTACTCTAGTTATCATTGGCCTATTAGCTAGAATTATGTCACTCTTTATAGTTGGAACACTTGGTTGATGTCTTTTGCTTATGCCTATATCATTGCTTAATTAACTTCTTACAGATGGATTAAATTCTTAACATTTCTTAAAATATTTCCACTCATCCATTTCAATATTATTTCAGCTACATTTATTTTTGGGACATGACGTTTCTTAAGTGCCCAATATTTTGATCCATAAAGCAACTTTTGACTTATAGCAGCCCTATATGTTTTTCTCTTCATTTTAATTCTCAAAAAGCACTTCGCCACTTAAACATCCAACTATTCATTTTGACCCCTCTAGCAATAGTCATGATGAATGATTCGTCTTAACTTTTTAGGTATGAAATCGTCAATCTTAAGTGTTTCTTGCCTATCAATTTGCATCTCGTGCTCAGTTATTTACACAATTTTAGAACAATAGCATTCAATGTAGTTGAATTATACTTTCAATTATAGCTGAATTCTCAGTTACTATTTTATTTACAAAGTCAAAATAATACATAATTAATCATTTCCATATATTAATCATTTCATATATTTAATATCTCAATATTATGCAAATTAGTATACGAGTAGTTTGAAACATGATATTCTTGAAGTGTTTAGTAGTTGATGCTACTTGTTTCTGATTTTTCTTCTGTAGAGGTGTATTTGGACTTGGGTGATCTGTCAATATGGCTGAAAGCGAGGTTGCAGCTTTAAAAGAAGCTCTTTACAACCAACATATTATTATGAAAAAGCTTTACACTGAGCTTGAGGAGGAAAGAGAAGCATCAGCGACCGCAGCAAGTGAAGCTCTAGCCATGATTCTTCGACTCCAAAGGGAAAAGGCTGAAGAGAAGATGGAATTCTGCCAATACAGGAGAATGACGGAAGAGAAAACTCACCATGCTGAGGAGTGCTTGACATTTCTTGAAGAAGTTGTTCAGCAAGATGAAATGGAGATAACATCCCTCAGGTATAATCTCGAGGGTTATAAGCAGAAACTAGCGAGGAATGGTGGAATTGCACAAATGAGTAATGCCCATATGGACAAGACAACCACTCACAGTTTTATTAGAAGGAACATCTCTTTACCTTCTCTTCTTCAGATGGACCAGTTATGTTCTGAAATGGATATCAATAAAGAGGGCAGTCCTTTATTTTCTAGAAATCAGTCAATCTTGAGGAAAGTAGATGAAAAATACAAGGAAGGTGAAATGCCAGACTTCTTTGATGAATCCACAATTCAATGCCATAGTCCTGTTTGGAAACAAGCTAAGGTAGTAAACCAAAAGTTTAAAGAGTTGATGCAGGGTTCAAGTATAGAAACTAGCGAACCCCTTTCAATTGACTCC
Source organism: Agapanthus africanus (assembly GCA_030015575.1). NCBI lineage: Eukaryota > Viridiplantae > Streptophyta > Magnoliopsida > Asparagales > Amaryllidaceae > Agapanthus > Agapanthus africanus. Next base: position 387,452,205 of record CM057342.1, on the reverse strand, counting down.
AGGAGTTCAGACCAAGAGGCTGGATCTTGTTCGTGGTATTCAATAGCGGGTGATGGCTTTTCTTGTGATTCAACAACAGAAGGCGCTCATACGAAGTCCTATGATAAAACTATTTCATGTTTACCTTCCGAACATAGTACTTCTTGTCTGGAAGCTGAATCGAATGAAAACACACCAATCATTGCAGATGTACATGACATTTTTGAAATCGTAGAGAGCCACACTGATCATAATCTTAACATACCTTATAAGGAAGCGTTGGTAGAGTCGGTGCGTAATCTAATGCAACAAGAATCTGCAGACTGGTTGAAAGAGGTGTTGATAAACACGACCAAGTTGTCTACTTCAAAAGGGAGTTTCTTGCAGAACACGAGCAAGTTGTCTACACCATGCAAGGGCCCCGCTTTCAGTTATAAATGGACCCTTGGTGACCCTAAAGTTGAAATTGGTGCATCACAGGTGGATTTTGAACAGCTGAAACTTCTGCTGAAACAACTAGAGGAAGAAAGAATGGTGATGCAAGAAGATACTGAAAGAAGCAAAGAACATGTGATGCTGTTGAGGAATATCTTCAAGCAACTCAATACAATAGAAGTACATATGAAAAGGTCAGAATCCAAGAGGAATTCTGAACAAGATGACTACAAAATAGTTTCTCTGATGGAGGTAAGGATTGGCTACTTTTCAAATCTTAGATTTAAAATATTACTTTTAATATGTTTTATCATTCATTTTTCAATTCCAAGAAGAATACTGCCCCATCCATTATTTATAATAACCGTCCAAAAATCTTTTTATCTTGTACATGCACCACATGTGCCAGGAATCTAGTGTCTCGGGAAAATATATCTGAAAGAGAACAAAGCACTGTATATCTTGAAACAAAGCACTTTATCATATCCTTGACATTTTCCCTTCCCTTTATTGCATTATTTTCCCCCTTGTTCTTTTCTAGTACTCCTTTCGATATCTAGAACCAGGAAAACATTTATTTCAATGCTCCATATTCTACTTAGATAAAGCACAGCTATATGTTTCATTATTATCTATTTTTATGTTCTTTTGATTTCGTTTATTTCATCAACAGGCAGTCCTATCCTTTTCAATATAGTCATTCCCTGCTGGTAAATCTCAGCAAACAGTACCTCTTCTCGCAATTGACTTCAGTTTTCTAAATAAAGATATCGTGGCAAGGCTCAAGTACTTCCTAATAGCGGCAGTGAAGTATAAAATCTGTGCCTTATATACTTCTTTTTTGTTAACAATGTATACTGTGATTGCTATTATCAAAAAGAAAAAACAACGTACACCGTGATTGGACCACATGAATATAAGAGTCTGTATGTATATGTCCGAAAAGCTTCAAATCTTACGAGGTTCATCTGCTTATGATTTTAAGAGAAGGATCTATAATTTTTGCGATTTTCCTTTCTCTTTTCATCATGTTTGTTCTTAATTACATGTGATAAAATTGAAAACTTAAATGTAAGGCTGACTACTATATAATCAATTATGTAGCCTCCCGGACATTAGTTCATAATAAAACTATTTCATAAAATCTTATTTAGCACATGTTAGGACGGACACACAAAGTAGAACGAAACGATAAAGTGAAGTATAAATCGGAATGAAACAGAAAACACAGATTTAAGGGCCAAATCAACCTACATCCTCTGCAAAGGAAAACCAATTAACTATAACCTCAGAAATTGTGGATTACAATGATAGTTGAGGGACTTTCAAGCCCCAATCTCAAATACACCCCAAATCTTACCAAAAGGCTGCCTTTTCTCTCCACAAAATTCCACACCAATACCCTATACTATACATGAGATACATAGTCTTCAGATGCTTGTGCCTCCAGTAAGGTCCGAACTACTGGGGCTCCTCCCGTGCACCCGTGAGATGTAGGTTCAGGCAAGGCTGATGCCTAAGGGGCCGAGTCCTCAGCCCAGGACTGATAATTCTTCAGTTCTCCCTACAGGCTCGACCTAGCTTTACTAGCTTGAAATAGAATGCATTCAAAAAATAAGGCTCGATCAATAAGGCTCGACAAAGTAGATTAGATACTGGTTACTAAATTCAAAGCACATGTGATAGATCTCCACATTGCCTTGAATGTTTCACAAACACCTCACAAAAATGCTTGGCTACTATATATTCTCCATAAAATCCCTAAGGGCTCGATTAAGTGCAATAAACACCAATTAAGTCGAAGCGATCTTTGAACTTAACAATCGGAAGAGACTTTGTTAACATATTGGCAGGATTGGTAGCAATAATAAACTTCTGAACAACAATCTCCTTTTTCAATAATTTTTCCTAAACAAACCAGTGTTGAACATCAATGTGCCTCATCCTTTGATGATACATCTAGTCCTTTGTCAAGTGAATAGTTTGAATATACAATAAACAATAGCAATATCTTGGTATATACTAACTAAGCTATAAAACAAACCTCTCAACTAGGTGACCTCTCTCATGGCCTCGGTCATTGCCGTATACTCAAATCTTTGTGGTAGATAAAGCCACTATAAACTGCAAACAAAGATTTCCAGCTAACAACACAACTTCCCAAGGCGAAACACTGAACTAATGATTGATCGTCACCTACCAAGATCATTAATAGAGTCAGAATTATAACAACAAATTATATTGTTGTTGTTTCGACCAAACTCCAAATCAACTAGAGAAGTACCCTTCAAGTATCTAATAATCTATTTCACTACTGCCATTGGCCTCTACCAGGAAATGCCATATATCTACCTACAACATTGGCTACATGAGAACTATCTCGATAGGTACATACCATATTACCATGGGTTATATAATGCTCTCCCAACTACACTGGAGTAAGGAACACTCGATAAATAATATATCTCCTTATCTATTTGTGCTGACAAAGCAGTCGAAAGCTTGAAGCGAGCAACCAATAGAGTACTAACAGGATTTGCATCGTGCCAAAACACTAAATCTTTCTCAACGCACTAACTTTGATATAAGTCTAATTTCCCTACCTTTCGATCACGATGTATCTCCATGCCAATGATCATCTTTGCTGCTCTTAAATCTATTATCTCAAATTTACTTTTTAATTGTGTCTTCAATTGGTTCTATTAAAACGATTTGCAACCTTGTTTTGTTGTGGTGCATTGATGACTGTGCTATGCCAATCAATTCCTTCTCGAAAAAATTATTTAAGTTTTCTCCACAAAATTCCAAACTATTGTCGATTCTAAGTCTCTTAATATTTTATTCTCTGCTTTGCAATTAGTGTTGTTTGCTTAAAGGACGTGAACTTCATCGCTTTTGTGCTTTAATAAGTAGACCTAATTTTTCTTAAAGTCTTTGATGAGGATGAGCATATAACATGAACTTCCTCCCTTAAAACTGACCTATGACGGTGCCCAAAGATCTGAATGAATAAAATCCAGAATACCTTAGTTCAATGCACCATTTTATTAAAGCTAACTCTTTTCCGCTTCCCAAGGATGCAATACTCCAACATTCCAACTTGTCTATACTATGGACACCGAATATACCATGCTTGTGCAGCTCAGTCATTTCTCTCTAACTCATATGCCCAAGTCTCATGTCTGGTAATATCTTAATCTGTCATTGATGATGAAACAACAACAATGGTAGCGATCACATTTCGCAACACACCCAAACTTTTAATTTTGCAACTTTCAGCGGTAGCAGTTGCTCACACCCAAACAACAACGGTAGCCGTCGCTCAATAACTTGCTTGGCGGCCTGACCTAGGGCTTTCTCATATTCCATCAGAGGCTCACATGACCTCATGCCATCTTTTATATGCTTTATTTATATGTGCTTTATAGATGCTATGTATCAAAATAGGGTTTTACTGACTTAAGCATCAGAGGGGGTCCCCTGGGTTCAAACCCGGGGGTCCTTGGTTTTCTAGGTTTCCAGACTCAAAAGGTTTGCTGCCTTGCTCAACGACGTACCAAAATTCTGTTGGTGTTGTCAGGTAAGCCATATTTTGTGCAGCATCAGGAACCATTAGCAAAGTTATGTTAATTTGAATGTATTTTCGCACCCTGACCTTGTTAGACACGCTTTATTAAATGCAAGCCTTTTCATTTTGATGCGTTTAAATATGCTCTTAAAGTGTCCTTTAGAATTTGTTTTATATTAAGATAAAAGAGTTGTTTTCATTTGTCTATTTTCACTTTTTGTATTATGAGAAGGGGAGTAAAGAGAGGGATAAGATTAGATAGGGGAGAAAAAAAGTGTGATTGGGAAAAAAACGTGGGAAATTAAGTGGGCCTAAATTGAAATATTTCTTTGTATGTATCTGGGAGAGTTGATTTTTTGATGATGGAGGTGGGTGACGAGGCATAAAATTTGAGTTGTTGAGCGAATCATAGATGCCATTTCCATATTTAGAAGCAAATGCTTACAATCATCTTGCTGAACTGTGTATATATATCAGCAGAGGATAGCTACCATGAGCAGTCCCTACTTGATTAGGCTTCAGAGAATCTTCACATTAAGCTCTAGTAGAATAAGAATTATTCCATCAACTCATCTAAAATCGAATGTTTTAGTCATGCGCATTAAACTGGGCCATGTATTTTGAGGTCAGAGTATAGTTGAATTAACCTGGATTTGACCTGATCACATTGCACTACCAATCAGTTTAAAGAAAGTGAGTAAATATGTTGGTTAATAAGTGTCCTAATTTTAGAATTTTGTTACTTTGGTTTGAATCTAGTGGACTAATAAGAAAATGCACCTTACCTCATTCGTTCTAAATAAGGGCTTGTAAATATCTGGTTGTGGAAAGATGTATGTTTTCTTGCTCGTTTTGGTCCCAAAAGAGAGTGACTGAAAAAGTGCCATGGCTTGTTAAATAGGAGGCTAGAAAAAGTGCCATAAACCGGTACCATAACCTATGCCTTCCATCTTAATTAGCATCAAATTTTGTGATGAGTAAATTACAAACCAAAGAGGGTTTGCTATAATCGTAAATGATTGGTCAACAATCTCTTAGATCAAAGAAAAGATCTTATAGAAAAGGGGAAAAACCGAACACATTTCAAATAATGGTAGAAGTGGCTAAAAGTTTATGATTTTTAACTTTTAGCCCCCTAAATAGTGCAAATTACTTCCCCCTCCCCCTACACACACACAAACAAAAAAAAGCTTGTATATACTTTTTACCCCATCCTCATAACTAGTAAGGCACTCTTAATGGTACCCTAACTCCACAAAACATCTCTATGGGAATATTCGTTAGCTATGTGAGGAAGTCAGCGGCAATGTATCAGGTCTCACATAAAAAATTCCCTAAGGGGCTGTTTGATTGCAAGATTATGAAATTTGGATTCCAAAATAGTACGGTTGAAAATTTCTGGATTTGGTAATTTGTTGTTTGGTTGGTATTGGATTCCTTGTATTGGATTTGTAGATCCTTGTAATCTTTGTTTGGTTGGTGAAAAGAAAGTGAGATTTGGATTTGAGAATTTTATAGAGAGATAGATAGAGAGAGGATTATTAAATAAATAAAGTATCCGGGTCCCATCTAAAAGTACAATGAATAGTGCTAAATCCTTGCAAATTCTCTAAATGTTTTAGGATTCAAGAATCCTTGTTTTGTAGTGGGCCCCCATAAAAAAAAAGGAATTCTAGAAATCCAAATCCCAGAACCAAACACAAAATTATGGAATCCTCTCAAATTTTTGGATTCCACAATCCAAATCTTTCATAATCCTACAACCAAACAGGCCCTAAGCCCTCTTTTTCATCAAACACCCCTGATTTCTTTTCCAAATCAAAACCAGATTTTAGGGTTCCGCTGCATCTCGGCCATGAAGTCAAGGGCTTCTTCTACATCTTTCTCTAGCCATTAGGAAGTTGAATGCCGTTGTGGTCTTCGTTGCTTGATTCGAGTGAGTGACAAAACTAAATACTACGGAGAGATTTTTTGGTTGCCTTAGACACAAGGGTCCAGATGAAGAGGGACACCACTTCCTTTTGTGGTAGGACCTTTCCAAGTACTTCGAAGCTAAGAACGAAGGTCATGGTTTGACATATCCAGCCTTTTCCACTGAAAAAAACCTACAGCTTATTTTGGTAGTTGAGAAGTCCAGAGTATAAATTTAGTTTAGATTTATAGATCCTATCATGCAGCCTAAAAAATTCATGAAGGTCATTGGACACCACAATTCTGCAAGATCATGCCAATGTTACCAACTGAGATGATTAACTGATATATAGGCAATGCTTACAGGTCGTTTTAATTATTATGACTGCTTCTGCATATAACTTGGAACAACAAACAAGAGGTAGAAGTGATATGAGTTTCTTAATACCTTTTAAAAGAATTCTTGAGGATACCAACTAAACCCCATAAATCTAATCTTGAAATATTTATTCTAATCGTCTCCAACAGTAGAAGATGACATCCCCAATGAAGAAGTGAATGTTGCGGTCGTGTCACCTGCTAGATACCTTTTCATGCTGTCCAAGTCACCGACAGCATCGAGCATTGAAGGCCTTGTTGATGGGCTCTCCTGTGTGCAGAGGAGACCAAGCTCAATCAGCTCTGTGATGACAACCTGCCACATTCTTCTGACTTCAGGGCTTTGATCCCTTGTGGCACTTGTCATGGAGGTATCAATCACCTTCTCTGCTCTCCCATGGAAATGGCTTTTCACCCACGTGTGCAGGCTCAGACCTCCTTCAAACATCTCATCAGTGGGTCTCTTCCCTGTTACTACTTCGAGGACAAGAACTCCGAAGCTGTACACATCTCCCCTTGTTGATGGGTTTGAGCCATATCCGTACTCTGCACAGATAAAAAAGCAGACCTATTCAGTAACCAATTCTTCTGGTATGTACTCCTTTACATCCATTTTCCTTATTATTTATCCTTCCATAATTTACTTTGAACGACACAGTATCGTGTAACAAAATGTTTCTGCACAAAAATACCCATTTAGAGTGATATATGCTGTTTGTGCGTGTGTAGTGCATTTGCTTGAATGCCGATTTCATGTTTGTGTGCGTACTGGCATGCGGGTGTGCTTGTGTGTGTGCGCATGCGTGCGCACGCACGTGTCCATGGTGTTTATAATTTAGGATTAATTCCCCAAAAAACTCAAACCTTTTAGCTAAATTATGAGAAACCCCCAAAAACTTTCAAAATTAAGAGAAACAACCATGGTACAATTTTTTTTGAGTTATTTGGCAGTTTCGTGCAATTTATTATTGATATGGCACCTTATTTCTTGGAGTTTTTCCGTAGTTTTTGAAAGTTTTGTGGTAGTTTCTTGTGTATTTTAAAAGTTTTTGGGGGTTTCTCATAGTTTAGCTAAAGGGTTTGTGGGTATTTTGGAAATAATCCTATAATTTATTATAAAAATCCTTCCTTTTTATTTCTTGGTAGTTTAATGTTTTGATGTAGTTGTATACTGCAATTCAATTAAATTTCTGAAAGCCTTGTGAGCAAACAATGCTGAAAATCAATAATCCTTTCGAAAGAGATCAAAATATGAAAATTCTGATATACCACTGTTTAACACCATCAGAATGAAAAGAAATGTACCTGGTGCAATGTAACCGATAGATCCACAAAGCATGTTTGCAGTAGAACTCCCCACATTGTCAGCCCCAACTGTATTCCCACCTCCAACAGTCATCACCAACCTTGCTATCCCGAAATCCGAGACTAAAGCAGTCAATTCATCATTCAAAAGAACATTGCTCGGCTTCAGATCACAATGTATGACCTTCACAGGAGAGTCATGATGCAAGTAGGCCATACCCTCAGCTACATCACTCAATATACTCACCCTCTGAACCAAGCTCAGACGGCTAGAACCATCATAGAGTTGGCTATCTAGACTACCATTGGCCATGAAAGGAAGGACCAAAGCCTTAAAATCTGGTAGACTACATGCTGTTATGATCCTCATGAGGTTTCGATGCCTTATCCTCTTTAGAACCTGGCACTCTCTAGTGAAACTCCTAGTTGAGTTACCTGTTTGAAATTGTAACACTTTGATAGCAACAATGGTACCATCTCTTAGAACTCCTCTATACACTCGGCCATAGCCACCGGACCCTACTAGCCTATCATCCCTGAAATCCTCAGTTGCCTCTATGAGTTCTTGGTATGTAATCCGAGGATAGCTTGACCTCAAAACCGGCGATGAGCTACCAAACTTATCATTTGGTTCCATGAAAGTTCTTAATTTTATCCTTCTGAGCCCAATCATGCAACATATGGTTACAAGAAAAGCTACGACCGATGCAACGACACATACCATTATTAAGAATTTGCGGGAATGCAACCATTTCTTACTGTGAGGACATCTATCTCCAGAGACTGACCCACATAGGCGTGGATTGTGAAGAAAAGAAAGATTGGTGAATGATGAAAAAATTCCTGTAGTCGGTATCATGCCGCTGAAGTCATTGTATGATAGATTCAATGCAGTCATGCTGATGCAGTTGTTAAGGCTAAGAGGGATTTCACCAGATAAAATATTGTAAGAAACATCGAGGATCTCAAGATCTCGTAGGTTGCCAAGTGAATCCGGAAGCTTTCCATGAAGAGAGTTGTGAGAAAGATTTATCAGCTTCACCTCTTTACATTCTGATATTTCAGGGAGGATTACACCAGTGAGGTTGTTAGAAGAAAGAACGATCGCTTCAAGATGATACATCTTGCTAAGACCTATAGGCAAAGGCCCTTGTAGCAAATTGTTAGAAAGATTCAAGAATATATATGCCATGCCTGATATTTTGTCAGGTATTCTTCCTTGTAGCTTATTATGTGACAGGTCCAGCTTGTTCAGATTCTCACAGCTCCCAAGCTCAGCAGGTACTTCTCCGGATAGCTGGTTTTTGTGAAGATACAGCTCACTTAATCGACTGAGATCTCCAAGACTCTTGGGGATTTTGCCAGAGAGTATATTATTGGACAAATCAAGAAGACCAATCGAGCTTATATTTCCAATCACCCTAGGAATTTCTCCGCTCAAGTAGTTACCTGACAAGATCAATCTCTCTAGTACCAAAAGTTGGCCTATTTCATCTGGGATCGTTCCATTTAAAAGATTGGTTGAAAAGTTGAGCAGTGTTACATTCCAAAGGTTTCCAATGTCAGAAGGTATTGGGCCAAATATTTTGTTATCATCTAGGTTTATGATGGATAGATGAGTCATGTTTCGACCAATTCTATGAGGCAAATGCCCACCTAGTCCCATTCCTGCCATTTCAAGCTCCCTCAGCTTGGTCAAGTTGGAAAGGGAATGAAAGAATGGCCGGAGATTAGTGTTATTGTCATGGCTATATAGATTGGTATAAGACAGATGAAGAACTTCGAGGTGTGTCCACTTCTTGACCAATTCAGACGGCAACTCGCCCGAAATATGATTATTCTCAATGTCCAGCTCCTCTAAGGAAGAATTCGAAAGCCACATCGGGATATTTCCTCTCAAATGATTCGAATAGATATTTAAGATGAACAAATAAGGCAGATTAATTCCCATGTCAGATGGGATCTCACCTAAGATGCTATTGTTGGAGAGGTCCACAACACCCAAGTAACTGCAGTTACGAAAGATAGAAGTCGGAATCGCACCTGACAAAGAGTTACTTCCAAGGTCGAGGTATCCAAGGGAGTTGAGAAGCGAAATAGAGTCCGGAATAGGACCCCCAAGATTGTTAAAAGAGAGTATAAGGATGCTTAGGTTATGGGAGTGCGAAAGTTTTTCTGGAATATGGCCTGTAAGTTGATTGCTAGACAAATCTAATACCATCAGGGACTTGAGAAGCGAAAGAGATTCCGGAATTGGGCCTTCAAGATTGTTTGATGACAAGTCGAGGACAATGAGGTGCCGGAGTGTTGATAATTCTAATGGAATGTGGCCCGTCAGCAAATTTACCGACAAGTCGAGAACTCGAAGAGCCGTGAGGTTGGCTAGGAAAGGAGAGAGCATGGCTTGAATCGACATTTGGGTGAGCTGTAGACGAGCAACATGAAGCTCCCATCGGTTGCATTGGACGCCGGTGAAGTTGCAAAGGTGAGTGGACTCGTTCCAGTTCGATAGAGAGGGAGGCGGGGAAGGTGTCATGGTTGACTTGAAGGCCAAGAGGCTAGCCTTCTCTTCTTGGAGCATATTTCGGTGGCGAAGCTTGAGTAGGAGATCCTGTGATGATGAGACCATGTAGTGGTGTAGTAGCAGTAGGAGGAAAACGGCAGTTTGCTTCACCACCATTAAAGGGATCATTGTTTTTTAATGTGAAAATTTCAATAGGGTATATGCCAAGCCTAGTTATATCTAGGCCTATACAGAAGGTGTTCCATCACTTGTCATGATATATTGGTGCAAATGTCATCAGTTTGCATTTATCCATTTACAGTGAATATGAAAGATTATGATAGATCATAGCCATTCATCTCTGACTAAAGTTGGATAACGCTGGCAACTAATCAAAACTGAAAAACCGATCATACCACACTAATGTTAACCTCTTTTTTTCCGTTTGTTTAAAACAAAAAAAATTCTCTGTAAATGTTTGCTTTTATTTCCATCATTGCGATGTTCTTCCATGATCTTGGGGAGCCCTTTAGAATCCTGACGACGTCAAGTTTTGCAATTTGCTAGCATTCTCTATCTTAAGGGTTTTCTCTGATAGGGTGAAACCAAGCGGATTACTTGTACTTTGACTTAATTGTAACTTGTGCCGACCTCTTTGAGGCTTGTTAACTTTTTTCTCTTCTTTCACTTGTTAAACCTTTTCTGACATTGATCAAAAGGTATGCAGTAAATCTGTGATGAGCTACTATCTCTACAAGGTAATCCTGCATAAAAGCCGAAGATTAAGGGAAATTTTTTGATCAACATAACATGAGGATAGGGCCAAAATTGTCTAATGGAGTTGCAAGGGATTGTTGAATGTGTTTGAGAGAAGGTTATTCAATGATTAGATTATGAACCTTATTTTGCACTTATTGCTGCAGGTTAGTGGATGCTCAACTCAGGTTTTGATATCATTGTGTTGAGTGGACAACAAATGGAGGACAAACTATTGAAAGGGATTGATAAGAAAAGATGGATTCTTGGAAAAATAGTGCTTCCAGCAAATTTTGTGGGAGAAATGGCAAGCCTGTAGGAGTGGAGACACAATCATCTAATCCTTACTGCTCACTTGGTGATTTATCTCATTATTACTTTGCAGAAAATTTCACATTATTAATGATCACAATGGTTCCTTGCATATCATTTACAATTTTTACATCCTGACTCAGTTTGGTTTTAAATTTATAGCTTTGTTTTGACCTTCAGCGCTAAAATATGAAAATGGCTAGTAGTTGTTAACCTTGAAAATGGCAGATAGAAATTATAGTAAGATGGATTTTATTTTTGTTTCTGTTATGATGTAGTAGGGATATCTTTGTAATTTGTATTTGCTATTCTAGTATATATAAATGAGGTGATGGGTTAGGGCTACTAACCATCATAATTATTCCCAAATTCCTTTTGATATGTTATCAGAACCGTAACCATCACCAATCATGCGCTTCATCGCCGCACCGGCATCATCCATCACCGCCATCGCCATCGTCTTCGATTGCTTTCGTTGTCATTGATGAAGTTCTTAGCGCCCTTGCCGTAAACCCGCGGCCTTTGCGGAATGAAACACTTTAAATTTTAAAAAAAATGGCGTTTGAAACTTAAACCCTAGAATCTATACAAACACTAAACTAGCTAATTAGAAGGTTTTATACTACTCGGTTGAAATAACAACCTTTGTTGTCGTGTCCTTCTTCTTCAAATCCTCTTCTTTAGCTCCTCGGAACTCCGAGTTCGAGCTTGTAGGTTGGTCTTTCTTGGTCCTAGATGATCCATCCGAGGGAACCTTGTTCAATCATTAGGTTTTCCAAGTGAAGCAACTAACATCTTATATTTGCTAAGTATGAAGTGTTAGGGATGTAGCGTAGTGTTCTAGTATTTTTCTATATCTATCTCATTTTGATTCTCAACTCATGAGCGGGCAAGTGAGATGATGAAGGAGGAAGCTCAAGAGAAGAGAGAGAAAGAAAATGGTGGGAATGAAAATCCTTGGTGAGAGAAAATAGCAAGCCATGGTTTTGTTAAAACGTTTTCCAAATAGAAAAATAGCAACCATACTTGAAAAGTGTGGACAAATGCAATAAATAAATACCATAGCCATTCTTTTCACCACCCTTTCTTTACATCTCATCCCTCCATCTCATTTTCAATTTCCATAAATAGAAATTCTCACAAATGAAATGTCCTCCTAGAATGTATCTTTGTATACATACAAAAATACGTCCCAACAAATACATGCCAGTATTCGTATAAATACGAATACCTAAGAGATAGAGAAAATACAATGAACATAATATTAGAATATACATATCGAAATAAAGAAAGAAATATATATATATATATATATATATATATATATACATACATATATATATATATATATATATATATATATATATATATATATGTCAAATTATTAAATCAATACTTGATTTAATAATTCGGCTTAATCCTAAGCTGGCCGGTATCATCATTCATCTGATTAAAGTCCGTGTAGCCAGTACATGTATTTAATCGGAACCCTACACGTATCAAAATACGACCACTACATCATTTCGCATGAACCAAACAAACTCTCTGTGTGAGACTCTAAACACTCGACAGTACGCTGGCAGTGAGTTTCTAGATAAATTCATAACCACTGTTAGGAATATGTATGCCATAGAGGCTATTATTGTATATTATAGTGGATGCTTGGATATATATATATATATATATATATATATATATATATATATATATATGACTTTCTTGTTCGACATAATAGTATGCTATCTGATTGCATTTTATCTTAACATGTACATTTGTATTGTTATACTGTCTCTCTGTTACATGTTGATAAAGCCCTTAGGATGTAGGCTTGACTATCAGGACTATGATGCGGATCATACTAGTGGGGCTTGTGTAGTCCATAAACACATCCTTTAACAGTTCCTAGTCGAGAGAGTATCGAGACATGGCATCGATATTCCAGAGTGGACTAGTGTGTACGTTTCTTGACCCTGTATGGGACGATGGTTGATCCCATAACCATTGATGTTTGACATCAAAGATTGTACACAGGTGCTCATTAGAGAATGAGTACACCGAACAGGACTCGCCGAGAACTCCTAGATGGTACCATACCTATCGTCAGATAGCAGTTCTCTGGTGACACTTGTACATGTCAGTCTGTAGACCCGAGATCGTCATAATGTCTTGTGTGGTTCCTACCGTGCTTTGATTTCCTCCCTACCACGGCTCAAAGGAGTCGTGCAAACATGTGGATTTTGGGTACAGTCCCGAGTCACATGGAAGCAGCGAGCGATAGGAGTGGTTCGTCTCTCCCGGTATAGGGAGTTGATGTTGCGCTATGCTCGATTGGCTATAACAGGAAGTCCCTGGCCAGGGCTGATGAAATTTACTGGCAAGTGTTATCAGTAGCTTCTCGAACGGTTATAGGCCACACATCGGCATGACTTATCAAGTTACTGGTGTCTGACGATTCCAACCTTTGACTCGATATGCGACACATCAAACGAAGAGACCAGACTGTATGGTAAGTGTTGCTTATATGCTTTGCGGGAGTTGGACAAGCTTGCTTGTTGATCTTCTATTCGATCAATACCTGGGTAGCCGTTACGTCCAGCTAGTACCGCTGACGGCTTATGGGTGACTGATGTGATCATTACCTATTGCTGGCGTATTGACGAGTCTTTAGAGTCCTACACAGATGTTTCCTACCTCAAGCGAAACGAAGTAGGGCATATATGGTGATATGTGCGGGAGCTTGATTAAATACGAGTATGTGATACCGTATTCTAATCTCGCGATATTTGATATCGGTTAGGTTATATGAGATATAACCGGATCATTGAATCAAGTGTTGATTCAATGATTTATTATATGTATATATATTTAATATTGGCCGGTTATATATGATATGACTGGATTATTGAATCAAGTGTTGACTTGATATTGAATATTGAATATTGTCGGTTATATGTGATATAACCGGATTATTGAATCAAGTGTTGATTTGATAATATGATATACATATAAATATGATATTAGTCGGTTATATATGATATAACCGGATTATTGAATCAAGTGTTGATTTAATAATTTGATATATATTTATATATGATATATTTATATATTAACTAATATTTATGCTCACTTAATGATTTTCTTCTCTTGATATATAATTGTGTGTGTGTGTGTGTATATATAAAATTGTATTTTGTATCATGGTTGATGATACATTGAACATGGGTGTATGAGACTCACACAAGGGTTATGATATTTGTGATGATTTATTTTAAAGAGGAAAATAAAATTGAGGGAAAATGAGTCATGGCTTGAATACTTGTAGAAGTATTGAGAAGCCATGACTCATCTTCTCAATTTGTTTTACTCTTAGATATTTTCTCATCACAACCTTATCTTGACTCCATGGTTCATTCTCTCATTCTCACTTGAGATATTTTACCCATCCAAGTTCATCTTCTTCCTTTCTAGTCTTTTTCTTTAGTTGTAAAAATAGAGAAAAGGATTTCTAAATTGAGCAAAATTCCTACTTCATCAACCTACACTCATCTAGCCCATTAGTTTAGCTTGTTAGCTTCACTAATACTTGATCAGTGAAGCATTAGCTTGAGTTAGAGAGACTTCAAGGTGGATCATGTTCGGCTTCGAAGATCACGTAGCAAGCTCGATCCTTTCTTCATGTGGAGCCAAGAAGTGTTCTAGGGACCACTACTGGGAGCTTAGGGACTACTACTTGGAGCTATTGAAGTGAAGGACCTGGTCTACAAAGGTTGTAACCCTCTTCATTTGGTTTAGAAAGCGTATTCTTGCTGACCAAACCTTAATTCTCCAGTTCGATTCTTGTTTAGTATAGCTTAGACCTCTAGATTTTTTAAAATTGCATACTTGATGCATGTGGAAACCTAGTAGAGGTGCTAAGACACACTTTCATGGTATCAAAGCCAAGCTAGAGCATTACATGATGTATGTAGAATTACGAAACCGAAACGACTCCGAAAACCGTAAACTAAAACCTAAGTTTCTGTAAATTTTTAAAAGGTCTCTGAATTTTTTTAAACAGGTACAGAATGTTATGAAACTAGAACACCAGAGAAATTCGAGGCCCAAACTCAAAAAATTGGCCGGCCAGAACATGAAAAAAACCGTCCTGGTCGGTTTTGTGTATGAGTTTGAACATGTATTTTCTTAGGTGTTCTGGTTGTTAGTTATATGTATGCCCTAGAGGCCATTACTATACATGAGATGTATATTGTAGTGGATGCTTGGACATATATAGGGAGGACTTTCTTGCTCGACATGATAGTATGCTATCTGGTTACTCTTTACCTTAACGTGTACACTGATTGTCTCTCTGTTACATGTTGGTAAAGCCCTTAGAATGTGTACTTGACTACCTGGACTATGATGCAGATCATACTAGTGGGGACATGGTAGTCCATAAGTACATCCTTCAAGGTCCCTAGTCGTGGGTGTATCGAGACGGGGCATCGATATACCAGTGTAGACTAGCATATGCCTTCTCGACCCATATAGATGGGCGATGGATGATCCTATATCTATTGGTGTTTGACATCAGAGATGATATACGGGTGCTCAGTGGAGACTGGGTACACTGGACGGACTCGCCGAGAACTCATAGATGGTATTATACCTTACGTCAGATGGCAGTTCTCTGGTGACATCGGTACAAGTTAGTCTGTAGACCCGAGATCGTCATAGAGTCTTGTGTGATTCCCACCGTGCTTTGATTTCCACCTTACCACGTCCAATAGGGCGTGTAAAACGGTGGTTTTTGGGTACAATCCCGAGTCACATGGAGGCAATGAGCGATAGGAGGGGTTTCGTCTCTCCCGGTATTGGGGGTTGATGTTGCGCTATGCTCGATTGGCCATAACAGGGAAGTCCCTGGCCAGGGCTGGTTTGGAGATTTACTGGTAAGTGTTACCAGTAGTTTCTCGACCCGTTATGAGCCTCATATCGGCATGACTTATCGGTTATTGGGGTCTGACGTTTACCACCCCTAGACTTGATATGCGACATATCAGACGAGGAGACCGGACTGTACGGTAGTGTCACTGTCAGGCTTTTTGCAGGAGTTGGAGTGGGCTTGCTGATCTTCTGATCGCTCAATACCCGGGTAGCCGTTACGTCCAGCTAGTACCGCTGACGGCTTGTGGGTGCTTGATATGATCATCACCTACTGCCGACGTATTGACGAGTCTTTAGAGTCCTACATAGAGGTTTTACTGGCTCAGGCAAAACGAAATAGGAGCGCATATGTGATATGTGCAGGACCGAGAATAATGCGTGTATGTGATACCGTATTCTATTCTCGCGACTATTGTATCGGCCGGTTATATGTGATATAGCCGGGTTATCGAATCAAGTGTTGATTCGATAAGTTGGTACATTTTGTGTTAGTCGGTTATATGTGATATAACCGGATTATTAAGTCAAGTGTTGATTTAATAATTTAGTGTATAATTGTATATGTGATATACTAATTTACATTAACTAACATTGGTTCACTTAAGCATTTGTTTTTCTCATTTGTGCACAACTTAATATATATGTGATATATATTAATTTGTGTTCTTTTTGTATCATGGTTGTTGATACACACTACATGGGTGTATGAGACATACACCATTATAATTATATTGGTGGGGTTTTAATATACAAAGCAAATACAAAATTAGTGGATAATTGTTCAAGTGCATGAAGCTTCATGAAGCTTGTGAGTGCATTGACCAAAGTCCACTAGTTTTGTTTTACTTAGGATTTTTATAAAGCTAACCACTATAATTAGCCATGGTTATGTCTCTACATGAGTTAGTATATGATACCCACTCACCCATGGTTAGCTAACTCTCTCTTGATTAGTTTTCATTCTCATTTTGAGCTCATCTTCTTCCTCCTTCAATTTCTTTCTAGGGTTTGATAAAGAGAGAGAATGATAGTGAGAAAAGAAATTCTAAAGTGTACCCATTTCTTATTTCATCATCCTCTACTAGACTAGCACTTTAGTTTAGGGTGTTTGCTTCACTAATTCTCTAGTTAGTGAAGTAGAAGCTTGAGTTCGTATTCCCTCGACGTAGATCATCTTCGGCCTCGAAGACTTCAAGCAAAACCGTTGCCCTCTTCTCATGGAGCCGTCCGAGAGTCCGGGAGCACGATGATCGCAGCGAAGGGACTACTACAAGGAGCTTAAGAAGTGAAGGACCGATCTACAAAGGTTGTATTTCGTATTCACTTAGAGATAATTGTTATTTACTAGCATGTGTTACCCTAATTATCTAGCAAAGATCTTGCTTAGAGTTATTCGGCACGGCTAAATTTTTAATCGGGCATGGTTGATACCTTGTAGAACCTTCTTAGAGTGCCTAGTAACCCTACAGTGGTATCAGAGCCTAGCTAGAACATTAGGCGACATGTATACGAAGTTAAAACTCCGAACGAACTCCGAATCGACGAAATAACCCCTTATCTGGACATTTTTTTAAAACTGTGATTTTTCTGAATTAAAAATACCTAAAAAATTTAGCAGGTGATTTTAGGAATTATTGTGCAAAAAGACACTATAACGCGTACGGATCGCCGCGGAACCGCGGCGGTAGCCTTCTTGTGCCGCGGATCCGCGGCCGTACAGTGAGATTAGGTCATGTTTTTTGTACAGTAATACCCTTATCTGTTAGTACTATTTTCTGGGTATTTTTAAAATGACTCAAGTGTTGAGTGTTCTGGGGATTATTTTGTACTCGTTGATTCGATCGGAAAATTTAATTTCGTTCTTTTTCCGGATAATTTAGAAAGTATTAAAAAGTTCGAACGGATATCAATAACTCACTTTTCCCCGCCCCGGAAAATTTCCAAGTGTTGGATTTTTCCGTTGTTTAAGAACGTCTAAATCGTGCAAGTTACGCAATAGACCCTCTAGAAGACAACAAACCTTAACTCGATTATGTGACCGTCTTGAACTGCCTTTTGAATCTTAAGGTTTGGGGCAGTACGACGTTGCCACATGTGAGGCGTTGGCTTGACCCTTCTACGGCTGGACCATTGGTACTGTGGCATGTGATGGATGTTTTTAAACTCCCCTCAAGTGTTGAGAACTATTTGGGAAAACTTGGGTGTTTGATTATTCGATCGGAAAGTTTAACATTGTCTATTTATCTGGAATGTGATACAATATTTGGAATCCACAAGTAGTTATGAGATAACTAATTTGAATGTTATAAACATAGCAGTTCAGTCTCAAATGATCGGTTGCCACGGAATTTTGATGCGATCAAAAGTCCATCGCAATCACGTAGCGTACGCGGATACTCATCGGGTAAACTTAATAGACAGCCATGCCCCATAGCCCCGACCAAGTGACTGTAGGAGAATCTCGTCGCCAAAAGCATCCGTTCGGGTGCTCGCGGCAGCGGTGTTCCGCCTTAGTGCACTTCGTCGACGGCATCCGGGGATGCGGCCGTCTACTATAGTTTGCGACGAGCATTCGATCAGGATGTCGGGAATCTTGTTGAATTGCTCGACTAGATATTGAAAAGTGTTTTCGATATAGAGACTGAAATGCGGGGTTTATAATTGTTAGGCATGCGATGTCTAAGGAGGTTGCGGATTCCAACTGTTGTAGTTTTACACTTTCTTTTCTGCGACCGTAAGTGTAATATGTGTTATCGCCGGTTTCGTTGCTATATGTCAACGACAATTGGGATGCGCATATTTACTTACGTTGATGACATGTGATGTTATGTGTTGCTGGATATGTTATATTGGATCGTCGCGTTTTTGAATAGCCGGGGGTTTTATGTGAGATGATGGTTTTTATTTTCATTCATGTAAAATTAAATGTATGTAATATTCTTTTATTGGGGCACTTCCGGGATGAGGATGATGTCACCATTGTATATTATTTACTTTTCCGCATTAGGTAGACCCAAGGAGGGGAGCACAAGTAACCGGGTTCTAGGGTCCACTGGGAGACCAACTCGAGGAGTCGAGTCCGGGTCTCCTAACTCTAGAATTGGTAGGGTTGCTTGCCGCTCTCGTAGGGGTCTAAGGATGTGGGTTTGGCTATTCATCGCGACCGTGGAATCCGTGTTTTATAGAGGCTCAAAATAAAACACGGACGTCCTAGTATATCCAATGTTTCATATGTTTCTTCTGCTGCGATATCTGTGATGTGATCATTTGATATGTTGTGATAAATACTGTATATAGTATATATGATATATTATATAGACGTTACTTATGTTTTACATCCGCGCTAGCCCTGCCCCGCTCTGCCGTTAGTCACCTAACCTAACGGTGCACGAGGGGACATTGAGGCGAATGCGGATGGCATAAGTGTACGCCGTATTTATCTGTGATGTTTAGGTGTTTAAATGATGGGACTTCATTAATATGATTAATGAAAGAAAAGAAATCTAAAATATGTTGTGGAATCGAATTTTCAAAAACAGGTAGCTACAGTTCTTGCTTTGCATCGCGGTGTTCCTTATAGAACATCCTGCACCTTATTCGATAAGGAAAGGGCCGAGATCCTTTCACCGGGAGTGACCCTTTTAGCAATGACTGGCAGATGCTACACCCCTCGGTTTGTCTTTTGATTGCTTTTTTAGTTCTTGCTTTGCACAGTGATATATATGATATATCCTGCACCTTATTCCATAAGGAAAGAGCCGAGATCACTTCACCGGGAGTGGCCTCTTTAGCGAAACTAGTAAAAGCCTCAAAAACACTCCATTTTAAAATCATTTGATTCTACAACGATATCAAGTTCATTACGCAATAGGTTTTCAGAAAAACCTGTCGTAGCCCTCCGTCATTTCAGATAAGTCCTGCTTAGTATTCGTGCTGTGTTTGTTGACCTTGTCAAGGCGCAGTGTGCGGTAGCTGACCAGTATTTATCTGCTTATGTATATGATGCAGATTGGATTAGGGTAGTCATACGGTCTTGTTGACCTTGTCAAGGGTCGTGCGGGTGGGTTTAATTCAATCAAGAAATGACGGGTTGAACTTGACTTACGGTCTATGGTTTGTTGACCTTGTCAAGGTCATAGATCGTTCGGGGCAAAATTATCGGGAATTTCAAGTGTTGAAATTTGCAATGAGATTGCATACCTTCTATGAGATAGTTGGATCCCGATACCCACTGCGAGTAATTGTTACTCCTGGGAGAGTTTTACACATTACAATTAGCTGATCAAGTAGGTGTCTAGAAAGGTGTCAACGGGGTTACGCCCATGGGGAAACGAGGTTTACTTTAATTAGGTCCGTGCGAAAGCACGGGGAACCTCCCTCAAAGTACCGACACTAGCCTGGCTGAAAGATTGGCGAAATTGTAGGGTGTAATTAATCCCGGCTAGTCTTTTCTTTTAGGGTTTGAAGGAAGATTTGATAAAAACAGTGGGAGCCATTCTGATTAGATAAAATAATAACCAATCTGATCTTGCTAGAGCGCACGCAGAGTGTTTTCTTCTCTCTCTCTCTCCAGGTAGCGACCATATCACGCCTTAATCAAGATAATAATATAGATGTATTGACCGAACCCGCTTGTTATACTGAGCTAGGGGTACGTTGGTCCCGCTCCAACTTATAAATGTTATAAGACAGAGCAGGAAATAGGGGATTACCAGAATTCCCGTGCCGCCCAAACGAAGTAAGTGCATGTTGATGCATCTTCTTCGGGTGTGTTCATTACAGAGAACTGTTTCTCAGTATCCTTTACGTCCTGGGTATGAGATACCGGATCAGGGTCCCGCATATGTAATCTGTTACATGGGCTACAGATAGGTAGAGAACTGAGAACGGGTGATAAGTTTCATGAGATAGAAAAAGGTGCAAGTGTTGCAGCCAAGTCTGTTGGTCACTATCACCATGTATTACCAGAATACATTGATTCTGAACGAATGCTATTAGATTCCGAACCTGATATACAACATCATATCAGTCTCTTTATTAAAGAAAGGATATAATTTTGTATTGTTGGATAATGTTTTGAACATTTCCTATATCAAGAGTTGATCGGTTCAGGCACGTTATCTAAAAGCATTAACGTTCTAAATCAAACTACAGTTCTTAGTATACAGAACACACACAAGAGGAAGAGTTCAGAAATGAACGAATCCTTCTTGAGGCATTGTAGACTAGGTCATATCAATGCGACCCGACTAGCTAAGTTACATAAGATGCATATTTAAATTAGTTTGAATTTACATCTTGTAAAACTTGCCAGTCATGTCACAGAGATAAGATGACCATAGCTCTGTTTATAGGAAACAGAGAAAGAGTTAGTGAACTCTTGGGATGATACATGTTGATGTATGAAGGTCCCCTGTCTACACATGCCAAGACCGGTTCTTTGTACTTCATTACATTCTCTGATGATCTCTCAAGATTCAAATCTATGTTCTTGTTGAAACACAAGTCCGAAGCTTTTGAGATATTCACAGAATATAAGTTAGAAGTAGAGAACCAAAACGGGTATAAGTATTATGTCCTTTGATGTGATCAGGGAGGAGAATACTTGAGCATGGGATTCCTGGACTATTCTAAAGGAGAATGAGATTCTCTCTCAGCATTACTCCTCCGTATACACCACAACACGTCGGTGTATCGGGGCGGAGCGACCACACCCTATTTGATATAGTGCGCTCTATGATGAGTACTACTGAGTTTCCTATTTCCTTATAGGGAGTTATGCACTTGTGAAGTTGCATACCTATTGAATGGCGTTCCAACCAAATCAGTTGCCTACCACTTCATATGAGATATGGAAAGGGAAGAGCCCATATCTTAAGTTAGTTAAGATTTGGGGTTGTCCAGCATATGTCTAAAAGCATAATCCGGACAAGCTCGAGGCAAGGTAAGTTCTGTGGAAGTTTGTTGGATATCCCAAGCATTCGCAAAGGAATATCTTCTACCGCACCGAGGAACAAAAGATGTTTTGTTTCTCAGCATGCCACCTTTTTAGGAAAAGGAATTTATTTTGGAAACAAATTTGTGGTCATGAGATAGAACTGGAAGGAGTTCTAGCTATACAAACTACAGCTGACGATTTGGTAGAACCGGAGGATTCAATAGCTCCCAACGAACCTCAGCCTCTCCGCCGATCTGGTAGGGTTCCTCACCCACCTGAGAGATACTTTGGTTTCTCTATGACAGTGGGAGCGGGGAATGCATCATGAGATGATGACCCAACTAGTTTCGAGCTGGCCATCAGGAGTAGGACTCTGTAAGAATGGCTGGATGCTTAGCTATCTGAGATGGAATCCTTATACACCAACAAAGTATGGATTTTGGTTGCTTTATCTGAAGGGTTAAATCCCCATCAGGAGCAAGTATATCTTGAGAAGATTACTTGGTGTACATGGAAAAGTTGAGACTTTCAAAGCTAGACTTGTTAAAGGTTTGCATCATTTGACCAGGTATGGATTATGATGAAACCTTTTCTAAGTAGCTATGTTTAAGTCCATCCAGATTATACTTGCTACGGCTACATACCATGACTACGATATCTGGCGGTTGGGTGTCATGACTGCTTTTCTAAATGATGTTTTAGAAGAGAGAGTCTATAAGTACACAGTCAGAGGACTTCGTAGACAGTGGGAGCAGCGGAAACGTGTCCAAGATGTTTTATGTGATAAAGCAGGCATCGCGGAGTTGGAACATCTGTTTTGTGAGTTAGTCAAAGAGTTTGACATCATCAAAATAGTAGATGAACCTTGTATATACAAAAAGGTAGTAGAGAGTATGGTGGAGATCCTCGTAGAGTACGTGGATGACATACTTTTGATAGGGAAGGAGTTTCCTATGCTACGCTCGGTCAATCTCCGCTTATCACAAGGATTCTCCATATAGGATCAAAGTGATGCCTCCTAAATCCTGAGTTTTGATCTATGAGATAGATGTAATTGGATGTTAGGATTCTCACTAGTTGTAGTGAGATGGTATCAATCGATCCTGGGGAGAATCACTGGAAGGGTTCCAGGATGATAAGGACGACTGAATGTCAGTCACATGCATTGTTTTTACCATCAGTAAAGGGACGGTATGTTGGAAGAGTTCCAAGATAGATACCGTGGCATACTAGACGATAAAGGCTGGATACATCGCTACCAAAGATACTACCACAGAGGCAGTCTGGATGTATATTCGTTCATGAGATGAACTTCGTTCCTACCATTGTGTGACAATGGAGTTGTGGCTTATGCCTAGGAACGCCCGTCCCATCAGTGATCCAGACATATTCTAAGGCAGTATCATCTGATCATGGAGATGGTTAATCTCCAAGGGATCGAGGTCAGGAGAGTAGACTCAGAGGACAACACGGCGGATCCACTCACAAAGGCCTTTTCCCAGAGAGAGACTATTATGGGATGGTTGAGTATGAGATACTACAATCACTGTTATCAGATGACCCTAGTGCAAGTGGGAGATTGTTAGTTATATGTATGCCCTAGAGGCCATTACTATACATGAGATGTATATTGTAGTGGATGCTTAGACATATATAGGGAGGACTTTCTTGCTTGACATGATAGTATGCTATCTGGTTACTCTTTACCTTAACGTGTACACCGATTGTCTCTCTGTTACATGTTGGTAAAGCCCTTAGGATGTGTACTTGACTACCTGGACTATGATGCAGATCATACTAGTGCGGACATGGTAGTCCATAAGTACATCCTTCAAGGTCCCTAGTCGTGGGTGTATCGAGACGGGGCATCGATATACCAGTGTAGACTAGCGTATGCCTTCTCGACCCATACAGATGGGCGATGGATGATCCCATATCCATTGGTGTTTGACATCAGAGATGATATACGGGTGCTCAGTGGAGACTGGGTACACTGGACGGACTCACCGAGAACTCCCAGATGGTATTATACCTTACGTCAGATGGCAGTTCTCTGGTGACATCGGTACAAGTTAGTCTGTAGACCCGAGATCGTCATAGAGTCTTGTGTGATTCCCACTGTGCTTTGATTTCCACCTTACCACGTCCAAGAGGGCGTGCAAAACGGTGGTTTTTGGGTACAATCCCGAGTCACATGGAGGCAATGAGCGATAGGAGGGGTTTCGTCTGTAGGTTTGCTAGGCACGCGCACAAGGTTCTACGAGGCATCAAGCATGCCCGATTAAAATTTTAGCCGTGCCGAACAACCCGAAGCCGGATCTTTAAACTAGAGTTTAGACGAAAACGAACATGTTAAACACTTTAACACTAAGTGAGAGGGATTACAACCTTTGTAGATTCGGTCCTTCACTTCTTAAGCTCCGTGTTGAGGTCCCTTCGCTGCGATCATCGTGTTCCGGACTCTCGAGAGGGTTCACGAAGAGAATGATGCAATCTTTGCTTCCGATCTTCGATACTAAGATGATCTACCTTGAAGTTTCATTAACACAAGCCAACACCCATGAAATGATGTGAACACCCTCATCTAAATGGCAAGGATAGATGAGGATGATGAAGTAGGATTTTTACTCTCATTTGTTTTCTATTTCTCACTCATTTTCATCACAAAGATCAAAGCTAGAAAGCTTTGCAAGCAAAGAAGAAGAAGGAAGAAGATGATGAAAATTCAATAAATCCTTTTGTGATGAATATTAAAAAGTTGTCATAATCATTTATGCAACCATGGTTGTAGTAACCAATGTAGAGAGTTTACTAGGGTTAGGGTTTGGGTTGGGTTAAAGGGTGAGTCACAAAGAAATATCTATCATAATATCTTAGCAAATGACAAAGTAAAACCTTCTAGAAACATCTAGAAGTGTTAACCCTAATCCAAACCCTAATCATCTATAAACTCCACTAATTATGTTGCATTAATAATTATAACATGTTATAATATTATATATCACATATATAATATTTATTGTAACAAAATAAAATAATACATTTAACATATATCGCATATATATCAATGTATTACCCGAGTGAGAAAAAGAATCTTTTAGTGAGGTAATATTAGTTAATGTAATTTAATATATCATATATATTATTTTACATTAAATTATCGAATCAACACTTGATCCGACAATCCGGCTATATCGCATATAACCGACTAATATTTATCCGTACCGATTCATCGAATCAACACTTGATCCGATGACCCGGCTGATATCAATTGTCGCGAGAATATAATACGGTATCTCATATCGCATTATCCTCGGTCCCGCACATATCACATAAGTGCCCCTACTCCATTTTTCCTGAGCCAAGAAACCTCTGTGTAGGACTCTAAAGAATCGTCAATACGCCGGCAGTAGGTGATGATCATATCAAACACCCACAAGCTGCAAGCGGTCAGCTAAACGTAACAGCTACCCAGGTATTGAGCGCTCAGAAGATTAACAAGCAAGCCTGTACATTCTCTTGTGAATCCAAACAGTAACACTCCCGTACAGTCCGGTCACGTCGTCTGATATGTCGCATATCTCGCCTAGGGGTGGTAAACGTCAGACCCCAGTAGCTCGATAAGTCGTGTCGATATGAGGTCTATAACAGTTCGAGAAACTACTGATAACACTTACCAGTAAATCTCAGCAACCCTGGCCAGAGATTTCCGGTTATAGCCAATCGAACACAGCACAATATCAACTCCCTATACCGGGAGAGACGAATCCCCTCCTATCGCTCATTGCCTCCATGTGATTCGGGACTGTACCCAAAAGCCACCTTTTTGCACGCCCTCTTGGACGTGGTATGATGGAAATCAAAGCACAGTGGGAATCACACAAGACTCTATGACGATCTCGGGTCAACAGACTACTCTGTACCAGTGTCACCGGAGAACTGCCATCTGACGTGAGGTATAATACCATCTGGGAGTTCTCGGCGAGTCCGTCCAGTGTACCCAGTCTCCACTGAGCTCCCGTACACCATCCTTGATGTCAAACACCGATGGATATGGGATCATCCATCGCCCATCATATGGGTCAAGATGCGTATACGCTAGTCTACTCTGGTGTATCGATGCCCTGTCTCGATACACCCTCGACTAGGAACAGTTATAGGATGTACTCGTCGACTACCGTGGCCCCACTAGTATGATCTCATCATAGTCCCAGTAGTCGAGTACATATCCTAAGGGCTTTATCAACATGTAATACAGAGACAATCAGAGTACATGTTAAGATAAAGAACAACCAGATAGCATACTATCATGTCGAGCAAGAAAGTCCTCCCTATATATGTCCTAGCATCCGCTACAATATACATCGTATGTACAGTAATGGCCTCTAGGGCATACATATAACTAACATCGTCTCTCCCAGTATTGGGGGTTGATGTTGCGCTATGCTCGATTGGCCATAACAGGGAAGTCCCTGACCAGGGCTGGTTTGGAGATTTACTGGTAAGTGTTACCAGTAGTTTCTCGACCCGTTATGAGCCTCATATCGGCATGACTTATCGGTTATTGGGGTCTGACGTTTACCACCCCTAGACTTGATGTAAGTCCACGATAGCGCCCCGGCCGTCTAACAGACGCCAAATGCGGAACAAAAACTTTTAACGAAACTGGCGCTATCGTGTACCGTAACCCGGATCTGCCATTAAAGCTAAACTAACAGACTACAAAGGGGTAGAAACGTTATACCGAATGATCCGAGTCCTTCGGTCTTTAACCATCATCCCACGCTTTGTTGCGGCTGCTCCGATCTTCTCGATCTCCAATCTTGTCGTCCAGGTGGCACCACGTCGACGGATCTTTAAACGGGCTCCCGCCTCTGAACCGAGGCAACTCGATCGTCAAGTTTGCTAAAAGAGACGACCAAGATGAAGTAGAGAATGAGTAGAACACTTTGTCTCGTTACGTCCAAGGTCACGGACGAACGGTTATGGAAGTTGCCTTTTGGATCGGGTGAAATGAGAAAGAGGCTATCTAATTTTCTTGAACCCGAATCTATCATAATCCTTTTCTAGTGAACAACAACCATGATCATGAGGGGGGGGGAGGCCGGTCACTTTAAAGAGGAGGGGGTGAGTGTAGGAGCAAGGGGGAGGTGACCACAAGAACAAAGCTTATCATGATACCAAGTATGAACACAATTAAAGCAAGTGATGAATCATTAAGCTTAGTCATCAAAACATTAATGGAACAATTAATCCAACCATGAGTCACTAATCCTAGTCATCATCTAGAAACTTCTAGATGCACGACTCATCTCATGACTCACCCTCCAGAAGAAAAGATAAATCCGTATTTAACCGAATGTTAAAATACGGCTGATAGAAAACTGGAAACTGGCAACTTCCAAAAGTGATCCTGAAACGAATTTCAGGATAACCCCGTATCAGTATAAACATACCCGCATTTGTATTACGACCGAATACAAATGCAACAGAGACAAAGATATTATATATAAACAGTATAATACTGGGTTCCGGCTTAAACCAAAGCCTACCAGCATTATCTGTCCGAAAAACGACACGTGCGAAAACACACGTGCTTTTTCCGAACCTTGCCATATCACCATACGGCCTCTACAACGTTTCGCCCGAACTTGGGAAAGTGTCTGTGGGGGACTCTAATGACTCATCAACACACTGGCACTGGGTATAACCCCTAGCACGTCAGAGGTACAAGCTGCACGTAACGTTTTGCCTATGTATTGATTGGAAGGGAAGCTGACGAGCGAACTCATCTATAAACCCTACTGAGCCTGACAGTGACAATGTATATACAGTCCGGTCCATTCGTCTAAAGAGTATCGCATATCTAGTCTAGGTGGGTGGATAAAGTCAGACCCCTAATAACGCGATAAATCGTGTCGGCATGAAGCCCATCACCACCTGAGAAATTACTGATCCCAATCAGTAATTTTCCACTACCTCGGCCGAGGATTCCTAGTGATGGCCACCCGTGCACTGCGCGACATCAACCCCAAATACCGGGAGAGAAGAATCCCCGACGATCCGCTCACTTGCCTCCAATGTGGCTCGGGACTGTACCCAAAAAAGACCTGTTTGCACGACTCTTTTGAGCCGTGGTAGGGTAGAAATCAAAGCATAGTGGGAACTCACACGAGACAAATGACGACCTCAGGTCGATGAACTAACCTGTACACATGTCACCAGGGAATTGCTATCTGACGCTAGGTATAATACCATCTAGCAGATTCCCGGCGAGTCCTGTCCGGTGTACTTATAACTCAATGAGCACCTGTATACATCTTAGGTGATCCAACTGACACCAGTGGCTTGTGAGACCGGCCACCGCCCCTCGTCGGGGTCTCGACTGTATATACTAGTCTACTCTGGAGTATCGATGCCTTGTCTCGAAACTCCCACGACTAGGGACACTTTTAAGGATGTGCTTACAGACCCCAGCTCCCACGTATATGATCGCCATCATACTGCTGGTAGTCAAGCAAGAATCCTATGGGCTCTATCATCATGCAATAGTGAACTAAAGCATATATACGATGATAAAGACAAACCAGATAGCATACTATCATCTCGAGTAAGACTGTCATATCGGTATAGGTCCTGCCTCAATCATTGCAATCACGTATCTGCGATCCAATAATTGACTTTAAGGGCACTATCTCCAACAATCTCCCACTTGAACTCAAGGCTAATTATTGCGATGTCGCATACTCACAGCCCGTGTGATACCGAACATCCAACTCTTCTACTAATCAGTTTCACAAAGCTAGTTTGTAAAACTCTTGTGTTCGAGAAATAGCCTTAGTGAGTGGATCCGCCCTGATGTTTCTTTCCATGTCTCTCTCAATCTCAAGTTCTCGGAGAAAGCCATCTCCCGAATTGAGCAATACTGTCTTAGAATATGTCTGGATATCTGATGGGACCTATTTCATAAATGAACTCCAAATCCAAACTTCTTAGACCGTTTCGATAACTGAACCTAATCAGTATCCAGTACCATACCTCCCACAGTATCCTCTTGGACCACCTGTCCATAATACTGTCCCTCGTCAGTGGGAAAATTATAACTCTGACAATCACTCTGTCATCGATGTCACCTTGGAAGCCTGGAATGATAACCGTCTCCCGAAGGAGGCTGCCGTCATCAAATCTGTAGAACAAGCACTTATGTTCTAAAATTGCTTCCTTATGTTTCTTCAGGATTGGATTAATATAAACTTATCGCAACTAGTGCAAAAACATCTGGTGTGGTACTTGACATTTCATGATTGACTCAATTGCCTAAGCAAGTGATCTGCCAATCATGCACATCCCTCTCTCCTTTAGTCTGTAAGACACCTTTAGAGAGGGTGACTCTATCACCTGCAGGTACACCACCATGCCAGGAGTCATCTATTCTAAAATACTATTAGAATATTGTCAAAGTACCCATATTGGGAAACTACCCAAATCTAGATCTAAAACCATAGATCTAGTAACCAGAATGTCTGATATTACATCCATATCCTTTCTGGAGAAACAACTGTGTGACGACCAAAGTATAGGAATATTACTTCCTACTCTGTGTATGTCATCCAAATACCAAGACATCACACCCTACTATCTTCTTAACAGATCCATCCCCTATTCTGATGAAGTCAAACCTATGACTGTCACATCAAAATTAGATGATCTTATCTCCGCTATATCTGCTCAAGTCTATAAATAGACATAAGCTTCTTGCCCACTATGCTTCCGCTGCTCCCACTGACTATGACAATCCTCTGGCAGAATAATATCTATGTACACTTCTAAAGCTTGTTTAGAACGACGTTATACTTATTCTCTTGCCGGGTCTCATAGTCTGGAACAACAGTAGTGTCAAGTCTGGGTATACAAGAACCTCCCTGTCACCGTCCTTGAGGCTACCGGAGTACCTCTCGGGTGTCTGAGGTTACCCACCATATCTGCGGAGTGGCTATTGGAATGTCAAACCTGATTGAATATATATGTTCTATTAAATCTTCCGTAATCATTTGCGGTTCTGGAATCACTTCCAGTTCTACCATACTCCCACTATATCTGTTTTCTGAAAAAGTCTATTTTAATAAAACTGTGGCGAGTCAAGAACAATATCACTATTGATCTTCCAGATGGTAGAAATGTCAACCCTCGTCAAAGCCAGGGTCAATCCACAAACTGCCATTACAGAAACGTGCCTTGAGTTATCCAGTGTCTGGTTTTAAGCATAAGTTGGACAACTCCCCGTATCTTAACAACGTTAAGATATGAACCATTCTATATCCAATATAGAAATAGAGGCACTAATTTAATTGGAACCAGATTCAAATCATGCAGCTGTCTCCAGTGCATGACAACTTAATGGAAAAAGGCTAATCATCATTACTCAACTTAGGAATCCATCCAATTATGAGTTAACCTGAAAGAGAAACAAGTTTTTCAAAACCATTACTATCATCTGAATATCAATCACATGAATCTACATCTTCAATCTCTTTGAAGAATCCCGATACTTGTGATACCCGGTTCTCTACTTTATTCTTATACCCACAACTTCTCAAAACTTAGACTTTGTATTTCTACGAAACATTTGTCTAAAAACTAGAGAAGTCACAAGTAAACAGAACATAGTACGAGGACCTACCCCTTTGTCCCGACGGACACTGGACAACATACAATACTCTGTATAAGTCCGCTGAGTTTGAATAACTCAAAACTTGTGCATCGTAGGTTGAAAACTGTACCTAGGTGATTTCCTCAAATATCACCAATTACAACGAATTCTGATATAATGAGGATGATCTCCTAATTCCCAATAACTTACTCCCACTCATCATCTGTAAAACTGTACAGATATGAGAATGAAACCTGGTAAATACATACCCTGGAGTAAGTATGTAATCGGGAAATCAGTTTACAATTAACAATGCACAGTGAAACTGAAACATGAAAATGTTTCGTAGGGGTATTCTGGTATTCTTAGTAATGCCTCTTCCATAATCCAATTCATGACTATAACCGTATATCTCTTTGTCATCTTTCCAAATCCTTTTATTTGTCTTTATTCATTACCTTCTGTACACCAACGTTAGGCTAAATGGTTTTCTTCCTTCCCTACCGTTCGGCACCAGCCTATGGTTTGGAAGAAGACTATCCAACAAGCATAATAGGTGTACCCTCCTAATCCTAGGAGTACTCGCAACACGAAAGAAGTTGATGATAAAAGACAATCTGAATAATACCTTATTCTATTTCTCCCGAATTAGGGAAAAAGCAAAGGCGAAATATGTTAGTGTATATGCCCTAGAGGCCATTACTGTATCATACTAGTTTGTATATTACTTGATGGAAGCTTGGGATATTCACAGTTGTATATACAATCTTGCTCGAAATGGTAGTATGCTACTTGGTTTGTCTCTGCTTTAATATGTGCATGTGTTTCTTTTAGCATATCGCTGATATACATATTAGTAGAGCCCTTAGGATCTTTGCTTGATTACCAGCGTTGTGATGGCGCTCACACTCGTGGGAGCTGGGTGATCTATAAGCACATCCTTATACAGGTCCCTAGTTGTTGGACTATCGAGACAGGGCATCGATACTCCGGAGTAGACTAGCGTATGCGCTTCTCATCCCAGCGTGGGAGACGGTCTGTCCCACAGCCGTCAGTACGTCGTACTTGAGATAGTATGCGGGTGCTCGTTAGATTACGAGTACACTGGACAG
Organism: Agapanthus africanus; assembly: GCA_030015575.1. NCBI lineage: Eukaryota > Viridiplantae > Streptophyta > Magnoliopsida > Asparagales > Amaryllidaceae > Agapanthus > Agapanthus africanus. The sequence continues at coordinate 387,420,432 of CM057342.1, read as the reverse complement.
GACTCGTCGGGAACTGTTGGTTGGTATTATACCTATCGTCAGTTATCAGTTCCCAGGTGACATGAGTACAGCTTAGTCCGCTGACTTGACACTGTCACTTCGCCTCGAGTGTGTTCCCACTGCACTTTGATTGCTACCCTACCACGGCTCAAAGGAGTCGTGCAAACAGGTAGTTTTTGGGTGCAGTCCCGAAGCACTTGGAGGCAGTGACGGTTAGACAGGATTCGTCTCTCCCGGTATTGGGGGTTGACATCGCGCTGTGTCCAGGAGAGCCATTACACGAGTAGTCCCTGGCCAGGGCAAGCGAGATATACTGGTAGGTTTCCAGTGTTATCTCAGGGTGTTCTGGGCTACACCCCGACACGACTTGTACCGCTATTAGGGGACTGACGTTCACCGCCCCCTAGGCCCGCCATGCGATGTATCAGACGAACAGACTGGACTGTACGGAGATTGTCACATACAGGCTCAGTAGGAGTTCGGATGGGGTTCACCTCGTCAGTCTTCTTATCGACATCTACCAGGGGACCGTTACGTACAGCTAGTGCCGCTTGCAGTCTGTGGTTAAACCCATTGCCAGCGTAGTGTCGAGTCTTTAGAGTTCCACACAGAGAGCTATTCGCCTTTAGGCAAAATGAGTAGAGGTCGCATGGTTTTGCGACAGGGTTCGTTCACATTCGCGCACTTGTGCACGTTTGCTGTCCGGACAGTTTATACTAGCGGGCTTTGGTTTAAGCCGGATCCTAGTATATGATTTGGGATTGGTTTTTCTCATTGTATTCGTGTTCCTCGGATCACGAATGCGGGTGCGTATGCACGGTTGCTTGAGATTGAGGAAGAGGACTTTGATTAGGGTTAATGACTATTGTCATTTTATTAACCCTAATGCTTTTGTATGTATTATTGTTAATTGATATTAGTTTAATAATTGTGCATGGTTATGGTTGTTGACCATTTGACCCACCTTGACTTGTTGACCTTGTTGACACTTTGACCATCATCATTTCATTTGGAAGATACTCTTTGATCCTTGCAATTTGCATTAAAAATGAAATGATAATGGTCATGTCTTGATTTAGCCATGACAATTATTTCACTAATTATCTAATTACAATAATTCGCATATATGAGAGAATGCTTCATATTATTCTCTCATTCTATGATATCCTTTCTCTCTCTTGTTCTTCCTCTCCCTCAAGCTCTTTCCCTCTCATGTGTTGAGAAACACTTAAGCTTGAGAAAAACCCTCTCTTAATCATCTTTACTCTCATCTAGGGTTCAAGGACTAGCACTTCTTGCACCCTAGTTACTTCTAGCTTGGAGTTGAAGCCAAAGGTTGAGGCTTTCGGGTGGATCTTTCTTCGACGTGAGAAGACGACCAAGGTGACCTCCTTCCACCACTCCAAGGAGCAAGGAGAGAAGGACATAAAGCCCAAGGTATAACCTTTCTAGCACTTAGCTAGTTACTAGTTAGCTTTAGCAAGTTTTTGTTTAGCAAAGATCCTTCTAGCTATAGTCCATGTTGCCTAAGCTCATAAAAATCCGATTTTTATTCCGTTCTCCGCCTCCCCGCAAGTACCGGGGTGGGCAACTTGGACTTACAAAATAGGAGTAGCGATGAAGTACGCGGTTTGGTCGTGAATGATAACAGTCGCAATTTACTTTGCCCTCTTTCTAATCCCTTTTATTTTGTCTTTACTTATTACCTTCTGTACACCCTATTTAGGCTAATTGGTTTTCTTCATTCCCGACCTTTCGGCACCTGCCTATGGTTTGGAATAAGACTATCCAATAAACGTAATAGGTGTACTCTCCTAAACTATGGAGCCCTCACAACCTGAAAGAAGGTGATAATAAACGACAACTGAATAAACCAATTCTATTTCTCCTGAACCTGGATCCATCCTCGAAGAAGTCCCTTCGAGTTCGTATATAACCATACGATGGATCTATCCAATGGAAGTGGATATCCGTAGTAATACGGGGTGTTCTGAGAAATGCAAAGGGAAAAAGAAGGAGCGGCAATGACATATGCAACTCGGACAATCCGTAAGCCAGTATTTTAAGAAGGTTCGGTCAACTTGGTCACTGAGTCATAGTCTAGGGTCGGTCAAAGGTCGCTGTCAAAGAGAGAGAGAAAAAAAAGAAACACTCTGCGTGCACTCTAATTTAGATCAGAATGGTTATCACTTTATCTAATCAGGAAACCTCCCACTGTTATCTCAAATTCTCCTCCAAACCTAAAGAAGAATTAGTCGGGATCACCCGAAGAGTAAACTAACTCATCAGTGAGAATCGGGATCCAACTATCATCGCATGATAACTTGATGGAAGCCACTCAAGTTATCACACTCCAGAAGGTATGCGCATGCCCGGCAAGTTTCCTGTATATTTGAAACTCCCGATATGATTTTTGCCCCATGCTCTTATGATCGTGACTTTGGCCAGCCCATCATAAGTCACATGCCAAGTTCTACCCGTCATTGTCCAGGTTAATTTGAACCCACCCGCACATGCCCTTGACTTTGGCCAACAAGGCAGAACGACTGTCCCAAACCAACGCATCTATCTACGCAACAGATGAATACCCAGCAACTACCAAACACTATGCCTTGACTTTGGCCAAACAAACATAGCTTGAATACTACTGAATACCCAAAAGAAATGACGGAGGGCTACGGCTGGTTTTTGGCGAAAAACCTTTAACGTAATGAACTTGATCTCGTTGAAGGAACCTGATAGCTTTTTATAAAAATATAGTGGCGAAAACGTTTTGCTAAAGAGGTCATTCCCGGTGAAGGGATCTCGGCTCTTTCCTCGTGGAATGAGGTGCAGGATATTCCAACTGAATACCACGATGCAAAGCAATTTGTAATCGACTATATTGAAGTTATCACCATGACGTAAACTTCTGCCCAAGGGGTCACTCCCGGTGAAGGGATATCAGCCCTTGTCTCGTCGAATGAGGTGCAGGATATTCCAACTGAATACCACGATGCAAAACAAAAGGAAACATCTTTGTAATAACACTTTTAAAATTTGTTCCAACAACATCAAATATAGGTTTGTTTTATCCTTGTATTGATAAGAATCAATGCAGTCCCATCAATCAATCACACCAGAAAAGAACGAAAATATAATGTATGTATATGCCATCCGCATTCGCCATCGGGTCCCGTCATCACCCGTTAGGTTACTTAACTAACGACAGAGCGGGGGCTGGACTAGCGCGGGTGTTAAACATATACAACATCTAATAGTATATACCAATATACAATAATCGCTCCAGGCGTGATGATATGTAACATTACAGAAAAGTAATAAGCATCACAGAACAATACAGATAATCTGGGATCCCCGAGTTTCACAGAGCCGCTGCTGAAACCCGACGTTCCTCTGGTCGTGTGGATAGCCTGTGCAATGAAACCTAGACCCCTACGGGTGCGGCAAGTTACCCGCCAAAACCTGAAGCGAGGTAGTCCCCACAGCATAGTGAATGGAACACCCGGCACTTCACGGAATCCGGTAAATTAAGCACCCCACCTTGGGTCAACCTGTACCCCCTACGAGTGCGGCGAATAGTCTGCCAATTCTAGAGTGAGGTCCCTCTGCCTCTCAATGCCATGAGATACGGACCCGTTGCCCTCCAGAACCCGGCTATCCGTGCACTCCTTCGCGGGATAAACCTAGTACAGAAATAAAAATATGTACAACAGGTACATCAACCTCGACCCGGTCGTGTCCCAAAAGAATATTATACAAACAGGCAGTGACGGCAGTCCACATGTTGGACGCTCGCCCCGCAATATCAAATGTACAAATAAATTCAAACTGCACTATCATTGCACCCTGCTATCCACCACGACATATCCGCAACATCACAGCACAACACAGAACATTAACGCGAATGTCATGTTCGCAAACCCGTCTAAAAGAACTATAGCAATCAGACGCGGTTTACCGATCAAATGACATTCCCGGTCGGAGATATAAATTAAGTACTGTAAACTAACAAGTTTAAAATTTCGATTGACTAAATTTCACGAAGTGGGCCCCACGTACATCTGGTGTACAGTAACAAAATTTGGTCCCAAAAAACATATACCAAAAACCACATTTTTCCATGGTAAACTCACTGGAAAAATTTGGGGCACAGTTCCCACAAAAGCGCGGCGGAACAGCGGCCAAACCCTGGTTTGGACCGTGGTTCCGCGGCCGTTCTGTGGGATCAAGTGACCAAATTTCACCAGTTTGCTTAGAAAACCCTGCACAACTTTCTGTGATATATAGAATTATTTTTAGAACTCTTTAAAAATCGACAGAAACTAGTGGCCTAAAAAATGTAGTTTTGCGAAATCCGTTCGATCAATCTTTTAAACGTGTTAGCGCAAGTTAGTATAGCTTAATGGTGAGTCTCTGATACCACTGTAAGTCCACGGTAGCTCCCCGGCCGTCTAACAGACGCCAAATGCGGAACAAAAACTTTTAACGAAACTGGCGCTATCGTGTACCGTAACCCGGATCTGCCATTAAAGCTAAACTAACAGACTACAAAGGGGTAGAAACGTTATACCGAATGATCCGAGTCCTTTGGCCTTTAACCATCATCCCACGCTTTGTTGCGGCTGCTCCGATCTCCTCGATCTCCAATCTTGTCGTCCAGGTGGCACCACGTCGACGGATCTTTAAACGGGCTCCCGCCTCTGAACCGAGGCAACTCGATCGTCAAGTTTGCTAAAAGAGACGACCAAGATAAAGTAGAGAATGAGTAGAACACTTTGTCTCGTTACGTCCAAGGTCACGAACGAACGGTTATGGAAGTTGCCTTTTGGATCGGGTGAAATGAGAAAAAGGTTATCTAATTTTCATGAACCCGAATCTATCATAATCCTTTTCTAGTGAACAACAACCATGATCATGAGAGGGGGGGCGGCCACTTTAAAGAGGAGGGGATGAGTGTAGGAGCATGGGGGAGGTGACCACAAGAACAAAGCTTATCATGACACCAAGTATGAACACAATTAAAGCAAGTGATGAATCATTAAGCTTAGTCACCAAAACATTAATGGAACAATTAATGCAATCATGAGTCACTAATCCTAGTCATCATCTAGAAACTTCTAGATGCACGACTCATCTCATGACTCACCCTCCAGAAGAAAAGATAAATCCGTATTTAACCGAATGTTAAAATACGGCTGATAGAAAACTGGAAACTGGCAACTTCCAAAAGTGATCCTGAAACGAATTTCAGGATAATCCCGTATCAGTATAAACATACCCGCATTTGTATTACGACCGAATATAAATGCAACTGAGACAGATATTATATCTACACAGTATAATACTGGGTTCCGGCTTAAACCAAAGCCTACCAGCATTATCTGTCCGAAAAACGACACGTGCGAAAACGACACGTGCGAAAACGCACGTGCTTTTTCCGAACCTTGCCATATCACCATACGGCCTCTACAACGTTTCGCCCGAACTTGGGAAAGTGTCTGTGGGGGACTCTAATGACTCATCAACATACTGGCACTGGGTATAACCCCTAGCACGTCAGAGGTACAAGCTGCACGTAACGTTTTGCCTATGTATTGATTGGAAGGGAAGCTGACGAGCGAACTCATCTATAAACCCTACTGAACCTGACAGTGACAATGTATATACAGTCCGGTCCATTCGTCTAAAGAGTATCGCATATCGAGTCTAGGGGGGTGGATAAAGTCAGACCCCTAATAACGCGATAAATCGTGTCGGCATGAAGCCCATCACCACCTGAGAAATTACTGATCCCAATCAGTAATTTTCCACTACCTCGGCCGAGGATTCCTAGTGATGGCCACCCGTGCACTGCGCGATATCAACCCCCAAATACCGGGAGAGACGAATCCCCGACAATCCGCTCACTTGCCTCCAATGTGGCTCGGGACTGTACCCAAAAAAGACCTGTTTGCACGACTCCTTTGAGCCGTGGTAGGGTAGAAATCAAAGCACAGTGGGAACTCACACGAGACAAATGACGACCTCAGGTCGATGAACTAACCTGTACACATGTCACCAGGGAATTGCTATCTGACGCTAAGTATAATACCATCTAGCAGATTCCCGGCGAGTCCTGTCCGGTGTACTCATAACTCAATGAGCACCTGTATACATCTTAGGTGATCCAACTGACACCAGTGGCTTGTGAGACCGGCCACCGCCCCTCGTCGGGGTCTCGACTGTATACACTAGTCTACTCTGGAGTATCGATGCCTTGTCTCGAAACTCCCACGACTAGGGACACTTTTACGGATGTGCTTACAGACCCCAGCTCCCACGTATATGATCGCCATCATACTGCTGGTAGTCAAGCAAGAATCCTATGGGCTCTATCATCATGCAATAGTGAACTAAAGCATATATACGATGATAAAGACAAACCAGATAGCATACTATCATCTCGAGTAAGACTGTCATATCGGTATAGGTCCTGCCTCAATCATTGCAATCACGTACCTGCGATCCAATAATTGACTTTGAGGGCACTATCTCCAATACTTGATATGCGACATATCAGACGAGGAGACCGGACTGTACGGTAGTGTCACTGTCAGGCTTTTTCCAGGAGTTGGAGCGGGCTTGCTTGCTGATCTTCTGATCGCTCAATACCCGGGTAGCCGTTACGTTCAGCTAGTACCGCTGACTGCTTGTGGGTGCTTGATATGATCATCACCTACTGCCGACGTATTGACGAGTCTTTAGAGTCCTACATAGAGGTTTTACTGGCTCAGGCAAAACGAAATAGGAGCGCATATGTGATATGTGCGGGACCGAGAATAATGCGTGTATGTGATACCGTATTCTATTCTCGCGACTATTGTATCGGCCAGTTATATGTGATATAGTCGGGTTATCGAATCAAGTGTTGATTCGATAAGTTGGTATATTTTGTGTTAGTCGGTTATATGTGATATAACCGGATTATTAAGTCAATTGTTGATTTAATAATTTAGTGTATAATTGTATATGTGATTTACTAATTTACATTAACTAACATTGGTTCACTTAAGCATTTGTTTTTCTCACTTGTGCACAACTTAATATATATGTGATATATATTAATTTGTGTTTTTTTTGTATCATGGTTGTTGATACACACTACATGCGTGTATGAGACATACACCATTATAATTATATTGGTGGGGTTTTAATATACAAAGTAAATACAAAATTAGTGGATAATTGTTCAAGTGCATGAAGCTTCATGAAGCTTGTGAGTGCATTGACCAAAGTCCACTAGTTTTGTTTTACTTAGGATTTTTATAAACCTAACCACTATAATTAGCCATGGTTATGTCTCTACATGAGTTAGTATATGATACCCACTCATCCATGGTTAGCTAACTCTCTCTTGATTAGTTTTCATTCTCATTTTGAGCTCATCTTCTTCCTCCTTCAATTTCTTTCTAGGGTTTGATAAAGAGAGAGAATGATAGTGAGAAAAGAAATTCTAAAGTGTACCTATTTCCTATTTCATCATCCTCTACTAGACTAGCACTTTAGTTTAGGATGTTTGCTTCACTAATTCTCTAGTTAGTGAAGTAGAAGCTTGAGTTCGTATTCCCTCGAAGTAGATCATCTTCGGCCTCGAAGACTTCAAGCAAAACCGTTGCCCTCTTCTCATGGAGCCGTCCGAGAGTCCGGGAGCACGATGATCGCAGCGAAGGGACTACTACAAGGAGCTTAAGAAGTGAAGGACCGATCTACAAAGGTTGTATTTCGTATTCACTTAGAGATAATTGTTATTTACTAGCATGTGTTACCCTAATTATCTAGCAAAGATCTTGTTTAGAGTTATTCGGCACGGCTAAATTTTTAATCGGGCATGGTTGATGCCTTGCAGAACCTTCTTAGAGTGCCTAGTAACCCTACACTGGTAGCTTGGGTTTAGGGTTTCAGGTTATGTTTGTTTTGCCCAAATTGCATGTGATGTTATCTTTTGTATTGGGGAAATTCGGAGTGTTTCGAAGTCGCAATTGAACATTGTTTCGGGTTTAAGTTTGATATGTGATACAATATTTGGAATCCACATTAAATTAGTTTTGTGAAAACTAGTTTGTAATTTGTAAATCTAGCGTTTTAGTCTCTAGTCATCGATTGCCACGGAGTTTCGATTCGGATCAAAACTCCGTCGCAATCGCGTATAGTATGCGATCACTCGCTGGATAACACTACTAGATAGCCATGCCCCATAGCGACTATAGGAGAATCCCGTTGCCAAAAGCATCCATTCAGGTGTTCGCGGCTATGGTGTTCCGCCCAAGTGCACTTCGTTGACGGCATCGGGGGTGCGGCAATCTACTAAAGTTCCCGATGAGCATTCGATCATTTTTTCGGGAATCTTGTTGAATTATTGAATAGTGTTTTCAATTCGAGACTTATATGCAAGGTTTATAGAGGTTAGGTATGAAATCCGGAGTATGTGATATTCCGGGTTTATGATGTCTAAGGTATATGCAGATTCTAATTATTGTAGTTTTCATTTCTTTTTTGCGACCGTAAGTGTATTATGTGGTGTATCCCCGATCTCGTTGCTAATGTCAACGACATTCGGAATACGCATATTTACTTACGTTGATGACATGTGATGTTATGTGTTGCTTCTGATATGTTATATTGGATCGTCGTGTTTGAATAGACGGGGTTTTTACGTGAGATGAGAGTTTTTCTATTTTCATTCATGTAAATTTTGTATGTAATATTCTTTTATTAGGACACTTCCGGGTTGAGGATGATGTCACCATTGATGTATATTATTTACTTTTCCGCATTAGGATAAACCCAAGGCGGAGAGCACAAGTAACCGGGTTCTAGAGTCCAGTGGAAGACCATCTCGAGGAGTCGAGATCGGGTCTCCTAACTCTAGAATTGGCAGGGTTGCTTGTCGCTATCGTAGGGGTCTAGGGATGTGGGTTTCGCTATTCATCACGACCGTGGACTCCGTGTTTTTCATTAGTGGCTTAATTTAAAACACGGATCTCCTAATATATCCTATATTTCATATGTTTGTTTCTGCTGCTTGTGTTCTGTGATGCGATCATATAACTGCGTGAGACGAATGCTATATATATATGATATATAATAAATGTTGCTTATGTTTTTCACCTGCGTTGGTCCTGCCCCGGCTCTGCCGTTACTTGAGTAACCTAACGGTGCATGACGGGGCCCCGTGGCGAATGCGGATGGCATAAGAGTACTATCTATTTTCGTTTCTTCTGTGATGTTTAGGAAATATAAATGATGGGACGTCATTAATGAGATTAATGAAAAGAAAAAAACCTAAAAGATGTAGAATCAAATTTTTTAAAAAGGTAGCTCTAGTTATTTCTTTGCATAGCGATATTCCATTATGAATATCCATCACCTCATTCGATGATGAAAAAGCCTAGATCCCTTTACCAGGAATGACCTCTGTTCCCTTATAAAAAGAAGAAGAAGAAGATGAGAGAAAGAAAGGGGGAAACTACCTACTAAACAAGTCTCACGTGTTAAACACGTGAGCGCCTATATGCAAAGCATATAGGCGCTGTAATCAAACTACAAATAGGTTAAACAAAGCCCCACGTGTTAAACACGTGAGCGCCTATATGCTTTCTATATGCAAAGCGTATAGGCGCTGCAATCAAACAACAGATAGGCTAAATAAAGCCTCACGTGTTAAACACGTGAGCTCCTATATGCAAATCATATAGGTGCTGCAATCAAACAACAGATAGGCTAAACAAAGCCTCACGTGTTAAACACGTGAGTGCTTATATGCAAAGCATATAGGCGCTGCAATCAAACAACAGATAGGCTAAACAAACCCTCACATGCTAAACACGTGAGGAGACCTCTTTACGTAGAATTAAATTCTACTTAATGAACCGTTGGATCCAACGGTGATTAAACATAGAAGTAAATTCAATTGAGAAGAATATTTTCTGTTAAATAGAGAGTTAATGGATCAAAAATCCAAAATATTTTCTATATCTTTCTAAATAGAGAAAGATTATACTCTATTGAACTGAGCACCCTTGGATTAAAAATCCAATGGTGATTAAAATGCCACCGCTCGATAGAATTTTATTCTATATATGGGAGAATATCCCCAATCTTGTTAAAAACAAGAACAATATCTTCTATGAAAAAACAAGTCATTGGATCAAAAATCCAACGGTGGGTAAAAGTCCCCAAATCAATTCTGAGACCAATAAAATCAACAGGAATCTCTCAATGAGAGATTTTCTGAGAATTAAACAAACTTCTCTCCACTATATAAAGAGCCAGAGAGTTCCGGTCTCAAGGGGAAAAAAAGAAGAAAAAGGAAGGAAAAAGAAGAGGCAAAAAAGTAGAGACAGGAAAAAGAGAATTTAATTCTCAGCGAAGACTTGTTTCGTCAAGAACATACTAGGTAAAAGGAAGAAAAAATGCAGAGATTGTTCTATCTCTTTTTTGCCTCTCTAAGGGCTTAACCCTTCATACAAGAACGTAGTTTTTCCTTTGGTTGATATCTGCAGAAGCAGATCTCCCCACAAGTTGAGAATTTAATTCTCATCGGAGAGATTCTGTAATGCAGATTCAAAACCCCGGGGGAAAAGATTGAGTTCAAAGAGTTTAACTCTTACAAAAAAACCATATGGGAATTTAATTCCTCTGAAAACTAGGGTTTAACCCTATAAAAAGAATTTAATTCTTGCAAAGAATAAGAGGAGAACTTGATTCCTCATCCCTTAGACGATGATAATGTTAGTGATATATGCCCTAGAGGCCATTATTGTATCATACTGGTTTGTATATTGCTTAATGGAAGCTTGGGATATTTACAGTTGTATTAACAGTCTTGTTCAAAATGGTAGTATGCTACCTGGTTTGTTTCTACCTCAATATGTGCATGTGTTTTTTTAGCATATCGCTTATACATATTGGTAGAGCCCTTAGGATCTTTGCTTGATTACCAGCGTTGTGATGGCAGTCACACTAGTGGGGGCTGGGTAGTCTATAAGCACATCCTTATATTGGTCCATAGTCGTAGGATTATCGAGACGGGGCATCGATACTCCAGAGTAGACTAGTGTATATGCTTCTCATCCCAGCAGGGGAGATGGTCTGTCCCACAGCCATTAGTACGTCGTACTGGAGATAGTATGCAGGTGCTCATTGGGTTATGAGTACACTGGACAGGACTTGTCGGTGACTGCTGGTGGGTATTATATCTATCGTCGGGTAGCAGTTCCCAGGTGACATGAGTACAGCTTAGTCCGTCGACTTGACACTGCTACTTCGCCTCGAGTGTGTTCTCACTGTTTTTTGATTACTACCTTACCACGGCTCAAAGGAGTCGTGCAAACAAGTAGTAGTTGGGTGCAGTCTCGAAGTACTTGGAGGCAGTGGCGGTTAGATAGGATTTGTCTCTCCCGGGGGTTGATATCGCGCTGTGTTCGGAAAGCCATTACACAAAGTCCCTGGCCAGGGCAAGCGAGATTTACTGGTAGGTACTCCAGTAGTTTCTCAGGGTGTTTTGGGCTACACTCTGACATGACTTATTGCACTATTAGGAGTCTGACGTTTACCATCCCCCTAGGCCCGATATGCGATACTCTTAGACGAACAGACCGGACTGTACGGAGATTGTCACAGATAGGCTTAGTAGGAGTTCAGATGAGTTTGCTCATCGGCTTTCTTATCGACAGATACCTGGGTAGCCGTTACGTGCAGCTAGTACCGCTGATGTGCTTGTGGTTAAATCCACTGCCAGCGTAGTGTCGAGTCTTTAGAGTCCCACACAGAGCGTTTCCCTGCATCGGGCAAAAGATGTAGAGGCCGTATGGTTTTACGGCAGGGGTACGATCACGTATGTGTATTTGTGCACGTATGATGTTCGGGCGGATAATACTAGTGGGCTTTGGTTTAAACCGGATCTTAGTATTATATTGATATATTATTTTCGTCTCATTGTATTCGTATTCTTCGGAATACGGATGCAGGTATGTATATACGGATGAAGGGCATTCTCGTAATTTCATCGGGAAAGCTTCTAGAAGGAGACACCTCATTAGGGTTTTATTTTATTTTTGAATTAAAACTTAAATGAGGTGGAGGAAATGAGGTGGAGATATTTTGATGGATGAAGCACGACTCATTGTCTTGACAAAATAGATATTTTGAAGCATGGTTGATATTTTGTGAGATATTTATCTCATAGAATATTATATGCTTCATTATTCTAGAGTTGAGCCATGCTTATTATTTCCAAGCTCATTTCTTCACTAGCTTTTCTTCAAGCATCTTCTTCTTCCTCTAAACCCTAAACCACTCATGTGTTGAGAATTCTAGGGTTCCAAGTTACAAACTAATCCATCTTCACTCTCTACATCATCTAGGCCATCTAGTTTAGCGAACTAGGTGCCCTAGTTATCTCGGATTTGAGGTTGGAGCTCGGACTATAGACTCTCGGGTGGATCGTCTTTGACTCGAGGAGGCCGACGAGGAAGCATCGATTCGTTACGATCCTCGGAGCTTATGATGACGAGGAGGACAACAAAGAAGACCCGAATGACTTGTATCGTGAGGTATAAACTTCTTTCCGAGTAGTTAACCTCTTTACAAGTTTAGCTAGTTAGGGTTTAGTATCGATCCTTGAGTTCAAGTCGATGTTGCGAGCTTTGAAAATCGTTTTTTTAAATATTCCGCCTCCCCGCGAACCCGCGGGGTGCGCGACATCGACTTACAGATAATAATCGGAGACCTTCCAAACCCAAAGCCTAATGACTAGAAATGTCATTAATAAGAGATCAAAATCTCCAAGAACACAGAAAGATAGCCTGGTGATTCGTTAGTGTTTTAACACTATAACGAGACCTTACTTGTTTTCCACGTGAGTGTTTCTAATGAACAAAAAGAAGCGGTTGACGAAAACTTCGATGACGTAAGGATTATTGTGCAAAACCGCCGGGTTCTCGCGCCAGCAGAAATATCTTCAGAGGATTCAATGGAGCCATCTGAAGGAAAAGAAACGACCAAACAAGCAGTCTTCCAAATAGAGAGCGAAGAAAAGGTCAAGGATTGGTGGGAAGTCTTCATAGACTACTTCAAATCCCATCGAACGTCCGAAAACGCATCATCAAGACATTAGCTCATGAAACGGGCTCCGTCTTTTGCTTTCGTCAATAATACTCTATACAAGAGGTCGTTTGACTGTCTGTGGCTAAGGTGCTTGAGGCCAGAAGAAGCAAAGAGGGTCGTCCAAGAAACTCACGACGGACTCTGCGGTTCTCATCAAGCCGGGCCAAAGATAAAGCTGAAGATCAAAAGAATATGTTAGTATTGGTCCACAATGATTCGGGATTGTCTCGAATATGCGAAGCAGTGTCACTTGTGCCAGATTCACGGGGTTTCATTCACCAACATCCAAATCCGCTACACCCAACGGTAGATAGTTGGCCGTTCGAAATGTGGGGAACCGATATAATTGGTCCCATTGAACCAGCATCATCCAAAAGACACCGGTTTATACTGGCAACGACCGGCTACTTTTCTAAGTGGGCGGAAGCAGTACCACTGAGGGAGGTGAAGACGGAGAATATTCTCCATTTCTTCAAGACACATGTCATCTACCGGTTCGGTACTCCGCGATGGATAATCTCGGATAATAGGCCAGCCTATAGGAGCCACAAAATCAGTCGTTTCGCAGAACAACACAAATTAGACTGGAGATACTCTTCCGTCTATAATCCCCGAGCTAATGGTCTAGCTGAAGCTTTCAACAGGACCTTGACCAAGATTACAAAGAAAACGGTGTTCAGAAGCAAAAAAGACTGGCACGAAAAACTGCACGAAGCTCTCTGGGCGTACCGGACGACATTCAAGACAGCCACGAATACAACCCCATACGTGTTGGTATTCGGCACGGAAGCAGTCTTCCCCCTGGAAATAGAACTCCTTTCTCTCCGAGTAGCGGTTCAATACGGACTAACAGATGAAGAAAACGCTCATCTCCGGCTTGAGGAGCTCGACGCCCTCGATGAAACCCGCCTTATAGCGTAGCAAAATCTAGAAGCTTATAAGATAGGGATGATTTGGTCCTACTAAAAATTGACCAGGCTGAGAATATTCCGCCAAGGCGAACTCGTGCTAGTCGTCAAAAGACCTATGATTTCCAATCGTGCAAAACGGGGGAAATTCGAGCCGAACTATGAGGGCCCATACATCATAGACAAGGTCTACCAAGGTGGGGCCTATTTGCTCATGGATATGCATGGCGAAAGACCTCTCCGGCCAATAAACGGCCAATTCCTCAAGAAATATCATGCTTGACGAGTCATGACTTAGGTCAATGATAGATGACGACGCTCGTGTCCGCTCGCTATCTTTCTGAGTCAAAACTCTAAGTGGTATTCGGAAAAACTTCGCTTCAAACATAGCGCCATGGACCGCAATGTCCTTAAACTAAAGCTTTACCTAAAAAATGGTGATAATGGACCGAGATGTCCCTAAACTAACAATGGACCGAGATGTCCCCAAACTAACAATGGATCAGAACGTCCTTAATGTAGGGTTCCTAGGCACACCCAAGAGGTCTCACAAGGCATCAACCATGCCACTTTCAAAGATTACGGTTGCCGAGAAACCCTAATACGGATCGTTAACTAGATTTTAGGCGAAACAAAGCAACTAGTTTACAACTAAACTAAAAGAACGGAAATACAACCTTTGTAGATCCGGTGCTCCACCTCCATAGCTCCAGGATGAAGTCCTCTCCGCTGTCCAAATCGAACCATGACTCTAGCATCGGCTTCAACGGAGAAAAAGCGGGCTAGGTCATCGACGACGATGCCGAAGATGATCTACGTCGAGGCATCACTAGATCAAGCTCCACCTTCACCAAGCCATGAAAACTTGTGAAGGAAACACACTCTACTACTTGGCAAGAGGTAGAGGATGAAGAAATAGGAAGTGGGTTCACTTTAGAATTGGATTTCTCACTCATTTTCAAGAGTTGCCATTGATGGAGGAAGATTTCTTCTTCAAGAAGAAGAAGAAGAAGAAGAAGATGAAGATATTATGATATGTTGATTCCAAAAAGAAATTAAAATGAATACTTATCATAAGTAAACCATGGTCAAGTGTAGAGAATGAACTAAGGTTAAATGGAGTGGTTAGGGTTAAGCATGAGACAAAATGGTCACTTTGGTCAAAGCTTCATGAAGCTTCAACATCCATCCAAAGAAAGCCACCATTTTTCTTTATGCTTATTATTTTCCATAAAGAATAAATAAATAAATAAATGAATAAGAAAATGAAAGGAAAACCCTAACCATTACACAACCATGGTTTAATCTTTACACATGCTCAAGTTAGCATGTATCATCAAACATGATACAAACTAGTGTACAAAAGTATATCACATATACAATGTGCACAATCCAAGTGAGAAAATCCATTTAAGTGAACCTATATTAGTTAATGTAAAGTGATATATCAAATATATAATTATACATTAAATCATTAAATCAACACTTGATTTAACGACCCGGTCATATCGCATATAACCGACTAATATCAATAGTAACAACTTATCGAATCAACACTTGATCCGATAACCCGGCTATAACGCATATAACCGATCAATGTTACAAATCGCGAGAATCGAATACAGTATCACATACTGGTATCATTCTCGGTCCCGCACATATCTCATATGCGCTCCTATTTCGTTTCGCTTGAGCCAGGAAACCTCTGTGTAGGACTCTAAAGACTCGTCAATACGCCGGCAGCAGGTGATGATCATATCAAGCACCTACAAGCCGCAAGCGGTCTGCTAAACGTAACGGCCACCCGGGTATTGAGCGATCAGAAGATCGACGAGCAAGCCCGCTCACACTCCAGTGAATCCAACCAGTAACACTACCGTACAGTCCGGTCTGATCGTCTGATATGTCGCATATCTCGCCTAGGGGTGGTAAACGTCAGACCCCAATAGCTCGATAAGTCGTGTCGATATGAGGTCTATAACAATTCGAGAAACTACTGGTAACACTTACTAGTAAATCTCAGCAACCCTGGCCAGGGATTTCCTGTTATAGCCAATCGAACACAGCGCAACATCAACTCCCTATACCGGGAGAGACGAATCCCCTCCTATCGCTCATTGCCTCCATGTGATTCGGGACTGTACCCAAAAACCACCGTTTTGCACGCCCTCTTGGACGTGGTATGATGGAAATCAAAGCACAGTGGGAACCACACAAGACTCTATGACGATCTCGGGTCAACAGACTACTTTGTACCAGTGTCACCAGAGAACTGCCATCTGACGTAAGGTATAATACCATCTGGGAGTTCTCGGCGAGTCCGTCCAGTGTACCCAGTCTCTACTGAGCACCCGTATATCATCTCCGATGTCAAACACTAATGGATATGGGATCATCCATCGCCCATCTGTATGGGTCGAGAAGGTATACGCTAGTCTATTCTGGTATATCGATGCCCCGTCTCGATATACCCACGACTAGGGACTTTGAAGGATATACTTATGGACTACCATGTCCCCACTAGTATGATCCGCATCATAGTCCAGGTAGTCAAGTACACATCCTAAGGGCTTTACCAACATGTAACAGAGAGACAATCAGTGTACACGTTAAGGTAAATTGTAACCAGATAGCATACTATCATGTCGAGCGAGAAAGTCCTCCCTATATATGTCCAAGCATCCACTACAATATACATCCTATGTATAGTAATGGCCTCTAGGGCATACATATAACTAACACTTAAACTAGTGCATCGCCCCAGATATGACAATACAGTCTCTTGAGATCTATATTGCAATCAAAGTCTTGATAGCAAAGATCTCAACTCAAGTTCTACCGACTATACAACTACTTCAGCGACAAAGCCACCCCTAAACACCACCGGTAAAAAAAGACGTTATGTCCACAAGCAAAATGGGCACGGATGAAAACCCAAAAGGCGCTGTGTGTAAAAACAGCAGGGCTACCGGCGAGCTTGTGAAAACCCGAAAGGGCGCAATCTCGGTTAAAAAAAAACCCATGTACACTTGCAAGGTCCTCTCGACCTTGTGAGGAGAAAATACCTGCGTTAGATCCTTACGACTCACAATGGAGCAACATGCTTAGGAATCCCTACGATTCCTAAGGAGAAATTACACTTGCGAGATCCCCACGACTCGTAAGGAGAATTTCCCCCTATAAGACCCTCACGGCTCATAGGATTCAAAAGCCTTAAGCTACATGCATCTAGACCTGTTCTTAAGCCATCATATTGTAAGTCTATGGTAGCGCCGCGGCCGTCAATCTGAGGCCAAACGCGGAACAAAAACTTTTACAACTGGCGCTATCGCATACTATAACCCGGATCTTGCCATTAACGCTAAACTAGCTAACTGTAAAGAGGTAGAAAGGCTATACCGATCGATCTGTGTCCTTCGGTCTTTAGCCATCATCCCACGCTCCTCACGGCATCTCCGATCTCCTGTCTCCTCGTCAAGGTGGCACCACGTCAACGGATCTTTATACGGGCTCCCGCCTCTAAACCGAGGCAACTCGGACATGAAGTTTACTAGCCGACATGTCCAAGATTGATGTAGAGAGTGTGTAGAATACTTTGTCTCAAGGAACCCAAGCCTTTGGGTAAAGGTAAATTGAAGTTGCCATTTGAATGGAGAGAAGTGAGCATGGAAATTTAGCAAATGAAATCCTTCTACTCACAAAATGGGGCTCGGCCATTTTATGGGCTGAATTGGGTGGGGCCGGCCATGAGGTGGAGGGGGTGAGTACAAGGAAAACAAAGGTGAGGCTAAGAAGAAAATATCACACAAAAGATCTTCACAAATATCTTTAGCTTGGACAAAGGACTTAAATGCAAATGGTGAATCATATGAACACCTCATCCCACGAGAATTTCATCAGCTTGCTGGAGCCACTGCGACCACACAAAAGCCCTTCCCAATCAAAAAGCAGCAATTGCAAGTAACCCCTTCACAACTCAGAAATTCAGCCAGGAAGGATAGAAAGGAAAATGGCCAAAACGAAGATACAAGCTGGTAACTTCAAAAAGCGATCCCGTAACTAATTACAGAATAGCCCCACTACAGTATATACATGCCCGCATTTGTATTCCGATCGAATACAAAATGCAAAGAGACAAAAATACTCCTACACAATATAATACTTGGATCCGGCTTAAACCAAAGCCCACCAGTATTATCTGTCCGAACCATGACACGTGCACAAGTGCACGTGCATGTTCGAACCCTGCCATAAAACCATACAGCCTCTACAACGTTTCGCCCGAACTTGGGAAACTATCTGTGGGGGACTCTAAAGACTCGTCAATACTCTGGCAGTGGGTTTAACTACAAGCCGTCAGTGGTACAAACTGTACGTAACGGCTGCCCATGTACTGACCGAAAGGGAAGCCGATGAGCGAACTCATCCTGGAACCCTACCGAGCCTATCAGTGACAATATCCGTACAGTCCGGTCCGTTCGTCTATGAGCATCGCATATCTGGCCTAGGGGCTGGTAACGTCAGACCCCCAGAAGCTGTATAAGTCGTGTCGGAGGGTAGCCCTGAACACCCTGAGAAACTACTGGATTACCTACCAGTAATTCTCACCCGCCTTGGCCAAGGACTTGGTGTAATGTCTCTCCTAGACACAGCGCGATCTCACCCCCAATACCGGAGAGACGAATCCCCTGCCGATCCGCTCACTGCCTTTATGTGGCTCGGGACTGTACCCAACTAAAACCTGTTTGCACGACTCGTTTGAGCCGTGGTAGGGTAGTAATCTAAGCACAATGGGAACTCACACGAGAAAAATGACGACCTCAGGTCGATGAACTAACCTGTACACATCTCACCAGGGAACTGCTATCTGACGCTAGGTATAATACCAATTAGCATGTTCCCGGCGAGTCCTGTCCGGTGCACTCATAACCCAATGAGCACATGTATACATCTTAGGTGAATCAACTGACACCAATGGCTTGTGAGACCGGCCACCGCCCCTCGTCGGGGTCTCGACTGTATACACTAGTCTACTCCGGAGTATCGATGCCCTGTCTCGAAACTCCCACGACTAGGGACCACTTTTAAGGATGTGCTTATGGACTACCCAACTCTCACGTATATGATCGCCATCATACTGTTGGTAGTCAAGCAGGATCCTAAGGGCTCTATCAACGTGTAATAGTGAACAGTAATGTCACATAAAGCTTTACACGATGATAAAGGCAAACCAGATAGCATACTATCATCTCGAGTAAGACTGTCCTACCGGTATAGGTCCTCCCTCAATCATTGCAATCACGTACCCGCGATCCAATAATTGACTTTGATGGCACTATATCCAACAATCTCTCACTTGCACTTAAGGCTAATTATTGCGATGTCGCATACTCACAGCCCGTGTGATACTGAACATCCAACTCCTCTACTAATCTGTCATGACCCGAAAGTACGGAACATGACCGGCACTTAAACTACGAACGTCTCGAGGCGTACGTAATCCAAGTAAACCGAAAACCCAGAAATCCAAACCAAGAAAAGTAGTAGAGTGCAGGAAAAACCAACTTAAAGCAAGTAGTTTCAATAGCATAAGCCGAATTATGCGGTTTTTAAAAAAAACATCAAAAATTTACTGAAAATTTCGGCAGAGTCTCCTTTGTAAATACAGGCCCCCAAACGGGATACAACATGAATAGTATACGAAATCAAGAAAAAGGCATCCCCAAGCGGGAGCTAGCTCTTCGTCAATCGACGGTCACAACCACACAAGCAATATAATATACAACGCCAACGGCGAGGATCAAAACTCAAAAGGAAACTCAAAACCACCATAAACATAACGAGCGACTCTAAGGTCGAAAGAATAAACAACACTGGTCTCTATCTCAAAATACATGTTTGGTTGATGGAATTTACTAGATACAACTGAATAATATTATACAAGGTAATATGATGGGTACGATGCAAGAAAAACCCACCTACTAGCAAGTCACCCGAATGAAACTGAGCCCGCAACGCCGTAATGAAACCTATACGGCAAACCTGCAAGAAACTGGGGCACAACGGGGGTGAGTTGCCAACTCGTGAATAGAAAAACATCTACGCACAGAAATCGCATAAATAACGCAACCTAGGTCAATGATCATAATATATCCTCAAAAATATACATAACAAGCAGCCTATAACAATGGCTAGGGTAATATCTAACCGAGTGAAATCTCATGTGCCCGTGTCAGTGCCTCAGGTAGCAATATATCATATGAATGAGGTATGAATGCATGAAAACAGAATACATGTAAATGAAGAAACTGTTTTCATAAATTAGTGAGATTTCCTTCGTATTTTTAAACTGAGGTATCATAATGAAATCAGTATCAACAGTGTCTAGTATCGACACAAAACATAAATCTCACTGTCTCGAAATATCAACGTCTCAATCTCAATATCTAGGGCGCCGTCAGTCCAAACCGGCGCCTACCATCCATCTCAAGACCACGACGGTATCCTCCGGATATCCGACGCGTCGGGTAATATCACCGGTAGGTAATCTGTCCCCTGCCAGGCTCAACGTCAACACCACATTCATCTTGCCCCGGGGTACCATACCGGGCCCACCATGTACCCGTGACGGTTCCTCCACTCCTCGACACGGATCTCGAAAACCACAGCAAACTCATGGTGGACGACACTTACATCACTAGAAAACCGCAATTTACATATTTTAAAAGGTTAATAAGTTTAGAAATTTTGCGGCTTTCCCCCAAAATCCAGAAATATCATAAATCTCAAGAAGTCATCACAAGTGCATACGTCAATGCTAATGAATGTATATGGTATCAATAACCAAGTTGCAATGTATGATTAATAACTAGGCATGAACAATGGAATAACAGTATGCATGAAGTGACAAGTAATAACTACAATGTCTAAACTGGCATATAACCCAGGTACACTAATATCGTATCAACTACTAACTAACAAGCTAAGCCAAGCAATAGTATTTTCTAAGTGTACATGACATGGCAATTACCGATGAAGATGTGTGTGAGCCGGCAAGTAAGTGTATGTGGTACATACGCATCATCGGTAATGGTGCTGGTGTCCTAACAGCATGATATCAATAATGGAGTATGCAGCAAAATAAGTATGCGGGGCAGAGTGAACAACAATAATGTGCGGAAGCAGAATACTAGACACAACGATAACTAATCAGTATTAAACTAATATAAGTCCTACAAATGGTGCCTTTTGAAATAACACGAATCATGGGGTTTTGAAAATAGGGGCTACGGTGTTTTTATGAAAAGATACGTCTTTTGAAATATCCATAGGATCCCTTGGGCTGTCTTTTAAAATACCCACGATTCGTTAGTTTTTTTTTGAAATAGGTAAGAATCGAATCTAATCTAATAACTAAACTAAACTAAAGGGCTAAGCTAACGAGCTGAACTACAGGTAAGGAAACCGCCTATCATCTGAGTCGATGCGTATACATACCCGTATATGTATAGTCGGTGATCCCGCCTCAATAATATCATAGCCGATACCATATCTATAATCAGGCATCCCAAGTCAAGAGTGCGGATCAATCATCAATATAGCCCGTATGTAAATCCGTCGTACGGCATCCCAAATCTGGGTATTGGTCAATATCATATTCATCATACTATTCACCTGGTATCCTCTTTATAAATTATCATGATCGGGGTACTGATCTACGTCTAGTACCATACTGATATCGCCTAAGTATGCATGGACGTGTGTGAAACACTACGTCAAGGACCCACTACAACGTCATGTCGTATCTCAAATACGAGTCCTGCTATATCACCGATCTCACGGCCTCAATCAAATCTCATCGACTCAGCTCAACCCCAAGTATCATCCTCAATCCGTATGTGAACACATAGTCCCATACCCATGTGAACACATAACTATAAGGAGTCCCATGAGCATATATCAATAGGAATGTATGCAAGTATGTGTGTGTGTATGTGTGTGTGTATGTGTAGTGCAACACTACCCTAGGGTTCGCAACGCTAAAATAATCCAACACACCAATATCCATCCTAAGCATCGTTATTATTCCCAAATAACATATAATAATTGTTGGTGTGTATACGCATCCGTATACACCACCACGGACTGCGGGGGTGCTATACGCCATCCACCCGACTTCTCCCCGTAGATATAAATCTACTCACCTGGTTCTCGCTTGCCGGTGCCGATGCCGCCACGCGCTTGCTTGTCGCCTCGAAGTCCACATGGGGTACCTACATATCATAACGCACCGTATCGCATTAAAACTAAATTCGAAATCGAAACGGCATACGAAAATCAAATCGGCACGCGTATCACGCATAGGTCCAAACCTATCGCCTACGCATGCAAGAATAGTCAAACCAACCCTCGATGTCGATGTACAAACGTCAAACCATCGAGAAAAATCCAATCACACTCATTTGCATATTCACGAACACTAATTTTAATATAAACTAGGTTAAAACTCACAAAAACCCCAATTTCACTTAAAAAGTCATTTTTCCGAAAATCTAGCAAGCACAATTCGCCGTTTTTGTACAAAACATGACGTTTAAATGAATGTAGCGGCCAATATACTTATTAAATATCTTAAATAAGTCATAGAAACAATTTCCGGAATTTAATCTCATTAAATTCCAAAAACCCTAATATTCTAGTTTACAAAATACCCTTTTTAACAATTTCATAGCCAAAAATGCACAAACTACAATTTAGGTTGGATTTCCATGCTCTAAAGCATTAAACTACACTCAATAAAGTTAATAATACGATAAAAACCCTAACCATATTTTTAATCTCCTAAATTTGCATAATTTCCAAAATCCTAGTTTGCAAAAATATCAATTTTAACTCTTTTTAATGTAAAATTCACAATTTTACAATTAAACTTGGTTTTGCATATTTTAAATGGTTAAACCACTCATGGAAACCTTAATGATGTGCTAAAAATCCTAACTAGATTTTAATCCCACATTTTTATTTAATTTCCAAAACCTAGTTAGCAATTTAGCATAATTATCACCATTTTTAAACTAACAAATTAGCAACTAGTAACCAAATTAGATTTTGCATTCAATTACATGTTAATCCCCTCATTACAATCATAAGCTAATGATAAAGAATCTAATTTAATTCAAACCCTAGCTTCAATTCAAAATCCCCACTTGAATTTCCAAACATTCAATTAAACCCACAATTTAACGTCTAATTAGACTACATTGAAGTAATTAATCGAAAATTGCATTATGGTTTAGGATTTATACCTCAACATGATTGAGATCTAGCATGCTAACATAGCCTCCAAATTGAGTTCTAAATCCCTAGATCCATGCAATGGTAGCCAAGGAAAAATGGGTAGGAGGTGGATTTTGATTTGGATTTTTGCTTGATTTTTGACAATTTTTTTCTTGAGGATTTTTTTGGAGAAGAGAAGAAATGAGGGAAATAGAGGGGAGGGGCTGAACAAATCAGCAATGGTCGGCTAGAGAGGAGGGGGGAGAGGTGAGAGAGTGTGGGTGTTGGTTTGAAAGTCAAAACTAAAGTCAAAAGCCCATTCTTATGCATGTATATTATTCTTTCTTTTCTTTTCTTTTCTTTTCTTCTCTTTTCTTTTTGAAGTGGGGAAAGAGTGGGAGTGGGGCAGCAAGGGTTCAGCCATCATGATGGGGAAATAGGGGTTTGGGTGTGTTTACGGGTGTGGGGTGATGAAAAATGATAAATACAATACCCCAAACATCCATTTACGCTAAAAAAAGCCCTTTTTTCTTCAAAAAATTCTAAACCGTTTTGGCAAATAATTTCGTTCCAAAAACCGATTGATAAAATTTTATTTAATGTTTTATGATGCACAAAATTTGTTTTAACTCATTCCAATTTGTAATTTTCCCTAATTAAATGTATTAGTGACGGCTTAAAGTAATAATAAAATAATATTTTTTCAGAAAATTTAAAATTTCACCTGCGGCTCAATAAACACCAAATAATAGCAATTATATAGCTAGAATATGTATATTTAATTTTTATAGTAAGATATTTGTATTTTGATTTTTTACAGAAAACCCCCTTATTTTACCGATTTTTTCGAAATTTCACCGAAACGATTTTCAAAACGTTACATAATCAGTTTCACAAAGCCCGTTTGTAAAACTATTGTGTTCGAGAAATAGCCTCAATGAGTGGATCCGCCATGATGTTTCTTTCTATGTCTCTCTTAATCTCAAGTTCGCGGAGAAAGCCATCTCCCGAATTGAGCAATACCTGTCTTAGACTATGTCTGGATATCTGATGGGACCTAGTTCATAAATGAACTCCAAATCCAAACTTCTTAGACTGTATCGTCAACTGAACCTAATCAGTATCCTGCACCATACTTCCCACAGTATCCTCTTGGACCACCTGTCTTTAATACTGCCCCCTTCGTCAGAGGGAAAACTATAACTCTGACAATCACTCTGTCATCCATGTCATCTTGGAAGCCTGGAATGATAACCGTCTCCAGAAAGAGGCTGCCGTTATCAAATCCCTAGAACATTCACTTATGTTCTAAAACTGCTTCCGTATGTTTCTCCAGGATTGGATTAATATAAACTTATTGCATCTAGTGCAAAAACAACATCTGGTGTGGTACTTGACATCTCATGATTGACTCAATTGCCTAAGCAAGTGATATGCCAATCATGCACATCCCTCTCCCCTTCAGTCTGTAAGACACCTTTAGAGAGGGAGACTCCATCACCTGCAGGTACACCACCATGCCAGGAGTCGTCCATTCTAAAACACTTTTAGAATACTGTCAAAATACCCAGAATGGGAAACTATCCAAATCTAGATCTAAAATCATAGATCTAGTAACCAGAATGTCAGATATTATATCCATATCCTTTGTGGAGAAACAACTGTGTGACAACCACAGTATAACCGATCGTAGTATAGGAATTTTACTTCCTACTCTGCGTATGTCATTCAAATATCAGGACATCACACCCTACTACCTTCTTAACAGATCCATTCCCTATTCTGATGAAGTCAAAACCATGACTGTCATATCAAAATTAGACGGTCTATCTCCGCTATATCTGCTCTAGTCTACAAATAGACATAAGCTACTTGTCCACTATGCTTCCGCTGCTCCTACTGACTACAACAACCCTCTGGCAGAATCATATACACGTGCACTTCTAAAGCTAGTTTAGAACGACGTTATACTCATCCTCATACCAGGTCTCATAGTCTGGAACAGCAGTAGTGGTAAGTCTGGGTAAACGAGAACCTCCCTGTCACCATGCTTGAGGCTACCGGAGTACCTCTCGGGTGCTTGAGGTTGCCCACCATATCTGCGGAGTGGCTAATGGAATGTCAAACCTGATTGAATCTTTAGGTTCTATTAAATTTTCCGTAATCGTTTGCGGTTTTGGAATCTCTTCCAGTTCTACCATACTCCCATTACTTTTTTTTGAAAAAAAAATCCATTTTACTAAAACTGTGGCGAGTCAAGAACAATATCATCATTGATCTTCCATATGGTAGAAAATCAACCCTCGTCATAGCCCGGGTCAACCCACAAACAGCCATTACAGAAACGTGCCTTGAGTTATCCAGAGTCTGGTTTTAAGCATAAGCCGGACAACTCCCCGTACCTTAATATCGTTAAGATATGAACCTTTCTATATCCAATATAGAAACTTTGGCACTTATTTAATTGGAACCAGATTCAAATCATGCAGCTGTCTCCGGTGCATATCAACTTAATGGAAAGAGGCTAATCAACATTACTCAACTTAGGAGTCCATCCAATTATGAGTAACCTGAAAGAGAAACAAGTTTCTCAAAACCATTACTATCAACTGAACACTAATCACAAGTATCTACATCTTCGATCACCTTGAAGAATCCCGATACTTGCTACACCTGGTTCTCTACTTTATTCTTTTACCTATAACTTCTCAAAACCTAGACCTTGTATTTCAACGAAACACTTGTTTATAAACTAGAGAAGTTACAAGTAAACAGAATATAGTACGAGGACCAACCCCTTTGTCCTAATGGACACTGGACAACATACAATACTTTGTATAAGTCCGCTGAGTTGAATAACTCAAACCCTGTGCGTCGTAGGTTGAAAACTGTACCCAGGCGATTTCCTCAAATATCACCAATTGCAACGAATTCCGATATAATGAGGATAATCGCCTAATTCCCAATAACTTACTCCCACTCATCATCTGTAAAACCATACGGATGTGAGAATCATACCTGGTAAATACATACCCTGGAGTAAGTATCTAATCGGGAAAACAGTTTTCCTTTAACAACGCATAGTGAAACTGAAACATGAAAATGTTTCGAAGGGGTATCCGGGTATTTGTAGTAATGCCTCTTCCATAATCCAATTCATGACTGTAACCGTATATTTCATTGCCATCTTTCCAAATCCCTTTATTTGTCTTTAGTCGTTACCTTCTGTACACCATCGTTAGGCTAAATGGTTTTCTTCCTTCCCTTCCGTTCGACACCAGCCTATGGTTTGGAAGAAGACTATCCAATAAGCGTAATAGGTGTATACTCCTAAACCAAGGAGTACTCGCAACCTGAGAGAAGGTGATTATAAAAGACAACCGAATAAAACCTTATTCTATTCCTCCTCTACTGGAGAAAAGCAAAGGTGAAATACGAGTGGCGATGATCTACGCGGTTTTGTAACGCCTTGAAAAGTCGTTTTGGAGTTTTCCTGAAAATAGGTGAAAATTCGGTATTTTTCCGAAAACCGTCTTTTTTGTTATTTTGCAGTTTAGGACTAGTTATACCTAAAATGGATAGGTAATTGCTTGTTTTTAGTAGCTAATGAGTTACTTATTAAATTTTGGTCATTTAAAATTTTTTCCCTATTTTTCAATTTTTTAATATTATTTTAAGCCGGTAAGAAAATACATTAAATTAGCGAAAAATACAAATTTAAATGGGCTAAATTTAAGCTTTAAAATCATATTAATTAAAATCTAGTTGAAATATAAATTTTTAGTATTTTATTTTGATTTTTAACTAATTTTTATTATAGGAAACGAAATTTATTGAATTTAAGCTTAAACTTGCAATTTTTGACTTGTAGGGGGTCTTTTTGCATAAAATTTCTTTTGTAAAACCCCTCTCTCTCTTCCCTCAGCCCTAGGCCAGCCCCACCATCATCAGGTCCAGAAAAAAAATGCCATGCTCTTTGACTTTATTCTTATGTAGAAATGGGTTTTTTTTTAAAGGATTATGAATTGTTATTTGGGTATGGGTCTTTGTGGGTTGGTAGGGGGTTGACCAAGACTTTTTCCCACACCCCACACCATCCCCTTCCCTTGTTCTGGCCGAAATTCCAGCAGCCCCCTTCATCTCTTTGTTCTTTTCATTTTCTTCAAAAAATTCTTCAAAGTTTGCTCCAAATTGCAATTTAAAGCTCACAATTTAAACCCCATCCTTCATCCCTTTTTCCTTCACCTCTCTTACTTGGAATCATGGTGCTAGGAGGCCATCATTGAGGCAAATTTCTTCTTGCTAGATTCATAGGTTTGAGGTATAATTTCTACTCTTTTAATTTCTTATGGTTAGAATCCTTTAATTAAATTGTTTTAGTGTTAATTTAGTGCTATTTTCATTCTAGTTTTGTTTAAAGTTAATGGTTGAGTTAATTAGGGTTTCTTGAAACCATGTTTTAGTTAATTAAATCTAGTTAATTAATCTAGTGGTTTACTTAACCAACCTATATGGTTACTTTGCTTAAGTGGCTTGATGTATTGCTAATCTAAGTTAACTTGTGTGAAATTTTCTTTGCTTTGCTAATTACCAAAATCAAGAAAAGGTTTGTGTATGGAATGTGGGTTTTGATGCATGGTTAAGGGGTTAATTTAATTGTAGTGGCTTTCTAATGGTTTAATTTGGATATTTGTATGATAATGTGTGCACTTTGTCGCAAATTGTCGATGTTTGCACTA
The DNA here is from genome assembly GCA_030015575.1 of Agapanthus africanus. Classification (NCBI taxonomy): domain Eukaryota; kingdom Viridiplantae; phylum Streptophyta; class Magnoliopsida; order Asparagales; family Amaryllidaceae; genus Agapanthus; species Agapanthus africanus. The sequence goes on along the minus strand of CM057342.1, from coordinate 387,392,360 downwards.
AATTTGCAAACTTCTAGCTTACTAGGTTTTTTTTTTTTTGTGGCGAATTAATTACGATATCTAGATTATATTGTTGGCATATCCTATGACATTTAGGATGTGTGAGTGCGTTTTTTTGGGTAATCGGGTTTTAGTTTTTCCGGGCGACCAAATCGGCGATTTTTGCAGTTTTTGCGATTTTCGCGTGTGTTCTGCGCACCTTGTGCACGTTGTACCTAGCTTGTGAACGTTAGTATTTTCGTTTGGGTTTTGTGTCATTCTTGATATGTAACCTTATGTTTGGTATTGATGTAAATTCCAGGTTCGGTCGCGGAGACGTCAGACGCGGCTCGAAAGGGGAAAGCGGTGATTGGACACAGCTAGCTAGGGATTCCGGTGAGTAGATGTAACATCTACGGGGGACTATCGTTGGATGGCGCAAGACGCCCGATAGTTTTAGTAACTTAAAAGATTCTTAGTGATGTTAGTAATTAGGGGTGTAATACTTATATGATTATTTGCTGCATCCATGCCTTATATTGACATACATATGCGAACCCATTTTTTAGGACACCTGCACCATTGCCAGGCTTTTTATATGCAGCACGAGCACTATTCATGCTTACACACACGTCCTGGTAATTGCCATGCCACCACACTAGATAACCTATAATTTGAAACCTTTTACTAATTGATGCTTAAACCTGTGCTATTGCCTTTAATTCCTTAAAATAAAATCGTAGGATTGCTATTCATGTGCATGTACCTCATCATATTATTTGTTCATGCCTAGTCTATTAATCATACATCGTAGCTTAATTATTGATACCATATGCATTCATCACCATTGATATATGCACTTATGAGGATTCTTGAGATTTTATGATATTTCTGGATTTCGGGGGAAAGCCGCAAAATTTCTAAACTTATTATGTTTTTAAAATATGTAATTGCGGTTTTCTAGTGATGTAAAGTGTCGTCCACCATGAGTTTGCTGTGGTTTTCGAGATCCGTGTCGAGGAGTGGAGGAACCGTCACGGGTACATGGTGGGCCCGGTATGGTACCCCGGGGCAAGATGAATGTGGTGTTGACGTTGAGCCTGGCAGGGGACGGATTACCTACCGGTGACTGTTTGGCACGGCGGATATCCAGAGGATACCGACCGTGGCCGCGAGATGATGAGATTTTGATATTGAGCTGGGTCAGCCGGATGGCTGAGGCCAGAGACACTATGACATGGATATATGAGATTTGTGATAGTTTTGAGGTGTCGTTGCTGGACACAGGTTCTTATTGATTCTATTGGTATTGTGCTGGTAATTCAAAAGAGATTCTTAAAGGGAAAAACATGATTTCTTATACTTACACATTCAGATCACGAGTTGATTCGCATTGCATTCATACCTGCTAGTATATTCATATTGCATACATACCTGCTATTATGTCCTGCCTTACCTGTATTTGAGATGCTAGGATGCTTGTGTGCATGCATTCGATAGCCTGTGTAGATGTTATTTATTACTCACGAGTTGGCAACTCACCCCCGTTGTGCCATAGCCTTTTGCAGGTCCGCTCCGTCAGTGCAGTAGCGGCGGACGCTCTTGTTTCTTTTGCCTGGACTCGAGGTTTTGCTCTTAGGTGGGTTATATCATTATTTTGTACCACCTTCTATATTCTTGTATCTAGTGTATTCCATCTACTGTATCTACCAGTATTATTGTATATTGATCTAGAGATGAGACTGTGAGGTTTGTGGACTTTTATGCTGTATTTTGGGGTCGAGCTCACTTGAGCCGACATGATGTTTTCTTATGCTTCCTTATGATTATTTCGCATGTTGTTGCTTTATATTGCGTGGGATTTGTGACCGCCTTGTGGCGAAGAGCTAGCTCCCGCTTGGGGACGCCTTATTTGTTGGATTCATATATATTCTTGTTGTACCCATTTTGGGGGCCAGTATTTACAAAGGAGACTCTGCCGAAATTTTCGAAAAAAATTGGTATTGTTTTTAAAAAAGGGTTTTACATGACTTATTTGATAAACTCGCTTTCAATTGATTGGGTTTTCTTCACTCTTTTGCTTATTTGGTTTTGGTTTCTGGGTTTTGGCTTACTTATTTTACGAACGACTTGAGACATTTCGTAAACTTAAGTGCCAGTCACGTTCCGTACCCTGCGGGTCGTGACAAAGTTGGTATCAGAGCGATAGGTTTTACCTTTTTGAGTGTAGGATGACCCTTGGTAGATGGAGTAAGTGACTTAAGCAGGGTAACGTAGCGTGCGTATGACCGCGGCATACTTGCGATACGGTACTCCGCCTAAGTGACTTTAGGATATACTTGCTTGAAAATTCCTTCTTCAATTCCGTGTATCCTATGATCCTATTGCACTGTTCTTATTATCCGTTTTCCTTTAACAGCCACTATGCCGCCGAAGGCTACGAGGGCACAGAGGGCTGCCGCCAGAGACGAGATTCGAGCTGGCTCGTCCGAGACTAGGACTGAGCAGGGTGGTATGCCTACGCCGCAGGGACAGACCGATCCACCTTTCCCAGGCCGTATGGGTAGGCTTGAGACTGGTATGGAGGAGTTGCGACAGATGATGGGGAGTATGCAGGAGCTACGTCAGATGGTAGGATCCCTAGTTGCAGCCAGTCGTACACCGAGGCCGGATGACGTACCTACTACATCACAGACGACCATGATACCTGCTCCTACCACTACCACCGTGGCCATTCCGGTTTCGCTACAGGATTTCATGAGGCTGAGACCTCCAGTATTCACCGGCACCGAGGCAGCGGAGGACCCACAGACGTTCCTTGACAGTTTAGCCAGGATCTGCCGTTCGCTGAGATGTTCGGATGATCGATGGGTAGAGCTTACGAGTTTCCGACTAGAGGGTCTCGCGCAGACATGGTGGGAGTCAGTCTTGAGAGGTCGAGCTGCAGGTCTACCGTCTATGACTTGGGCCGAGTTTACAGCGGTCTTTCTAGCTCGTTTCCTCCCAGAGAGCGTTCGTGACGCCAGAGCTCGTAGCTTCGAGGCCTTAGTCAAGACACCTGGGATGACGGTGTCTGAGTATGACATCCAGTTTACACAGTTATCCCGATATGCTCAGTATTTGGTGGATACCGAAGAGAAGATGGTGAAGAGGTTCGTACAGGGACTTGATGCCCAGCTATATCTTGCCATTGGCGCCCAGCACTACGACACTTATTCAGCCGCTATGGATACGGCATTACGGATGGAGGCACGCATATCATAGACTTCGGCCGTTTCTGGGCCGAAAAGGATTCGCACCGATGTACCGTCTCAGAGGCAGCGCGCCAGATTCTTTCCGAGAGATAGGCCTGGCAGAGGATTTGGGCGGGGACAGTTATATGGTTCTTATCCCCAGGGGCAGCAGCTGTCGCCAGGGTGTTTTGGGTGCGGGAGTCCGCACCATCTTGTCAGAGACTGTCCGACGAGACGACAGGGAGCAGCGACAGTTCCGCATGTGACCCTACCACCATCACCACCCCCTCCTTAGAGAGCCCTACTTCCTATCACTGGCGATGCTCCACGCCAGTTAGGTGCACCCGGAGGCCGTGGACGCGGCGGTCCTGTTCAGAGAGGACGAGGAGGCAGAGGCCGAGGTCGAGGTCAGCCCGCTATCGGTGGAGGACAGGCCCGAGTATTTGCTTTGACACCGCAGGATGCGCAGGCATCCAATGCCGTTGTGACAGGTACCTTGCCAGTTTGCTCTTTCGACGCACGGGTATTATTTAACCCAGGTTCCACACATTCGTACGTCTCTACATACTTTGCACCGATGTTGGGCCGTGAGTCGTCATCGTTAGATCTTCCGCTTGTTGTTGTTACTCTGGTAGGCGAGTCGTTTGTCGCTCGTTTTGTATTTCGTTTGTGTTCCGTTCGTATCGGGGACAGGGAGTCATTGGTTGATTTGATTCTCCTCGATATGTTGGACTTTGATGTGCTTCTGGGCATGGATTGGCTAGCCACTTGTTATGCTTCGGTGGACTGCCGTGAGAAGGCAGTCAGATTTAGCTTTCCGGGAGAGCCAGTCCTTGTTATTCAGGGAGACCGCAGCGTCACCCTTCCCAGCTTGATTTCGTCTCTTCGCGCTGGTCAGCTCTTGCGGAAGGGATGTCGGGGATTCTTAGCGTATATTTGTGATACTCGAGCTGCAGAGGTTCCGTTGGACCGGGTCCCGGTTGTTTGTGAGTTCCCTGATGTTTTCCCTGATGAGCTACCTGGGCTACCGCCTGAGCGCGATGTTGAGTTCTGCATTGATTTGATTCCTGGCTCGGGGCCTATTTCTATACCGCCTTATCGGATGGCCCCGGCAGAGCTTCGAGAGCTGAAGGATCAGTTGCAGGATTTGTTAGATAAGGGGCTTATTCGACCTAGTGTTTCTCCGTGGGGTGCTCCGGTCCTGTTTGTTAAGAAGAAGGATGGAAGTTTGCGCTTATGTATCGACTACCGCCAGCTAAACAAGGTTACCGTGAGGAACAGATATCCGTTGCCACGCATTGATGATTTGTTCGACCAGCTTCAGGGTGCGGGGTATTTTTCGAGGATCGACTTACGATCAGGATACCACCAGCTGCGAGTCCGACAGGAGGATATACCGAAGACAGCCTTCCGTACACGCTATGGCCACTACGAGTTTTTGGTGATGTCGTTCGGACTCACCAACGCCCCAGCAGCATTCATGGATTTGATGAACCGTACATTCAGGCCGTATCTTGACTTGTTCATCATCGTGTTTATCGACGATATCTTGGTGTACTCCCGGAGCAGAGAGGAGCACGAGCAGCACTTGCGGATTACGTTACAGACTCTGAGGGAGCACCAGCTGTTCGCAAAGTTCTCCAAGTGTGCATTCTGGCTGGACAACGTCGGATTCTTGGGTCACGTGGTTACGAGAGACGGCATATGTGTGGACCCGAAGAAGATTGAGGCTGTTCAGCAGTGGCCCCGACCTACATCGGTTACTGAGATCCGTAGTTTTCTAGGCCTGGCGGGCTACTACAGGCGTTTTGTTCAGGACTTCTCCCGTATAACTGCACCTTTGACCGGTTTGACCCTGAAGGGAGTTCCTTTTGTTTGGACAGAGGAGTGCGAGCGCAGTTTTCAGCAGCTGCGGACATATTTGACTACGGCGCCGGTATTATCTTTGCCTTCGGGATCAGGCGGATTTGTGGTCTACTGTGATTCTTCGCGAGTAGCGTTAGGATGCGTATTGATGCAGCATGGGCGGGTGATCGCTTATGCTTCTCGGCAATTGAAGAAGCATGAACAGAACTACCCCACTCACGATATGGAGATGGCTGCAGTGGTCTTTGCACTGAAGATTTGGCGACATTACCTATACGGCGAGTCGTGTCAGATATTCACCGATCACAAGAGCTTAAAGTACATATTTCAGCAGCGAGACCTGAATCTCAGACAGCGTCGTTGGATGGAGTTGGTGAAAGACTACGACTGCGAGATCTTATATCACCCAGGCAAGGCGAATGTGGTGGCAGATGCGTTGAGTAGGAGGCCCGGGGGTAGTCTATCCTTTTTGCGCGCAGTGCAGAGGCAGTCGTCAGCAGATTGGCAGATGTTATGCGACAGCCGAGTTGAGTTCGAGTTCACTCAGACAGGGGGACAGCTCGCGCATGTTCATGCACGCCCACAGTTGCTTGACCGTATATATGAGGCACAGCGCAGTGACGACCGTTGCTCAGAGATCATGGCACAGATGGGACAGGGCAGATTTTCCGAGTTCGTGATTGACGATCAGGGGATTTTACGCTATGGATCTAGACTGTGCGTACCAGATGCTGATGGATTACGGCGCGGCATTCTTGAGGAGGCACACCGATCAGTGTATAGTGTCCACCCCGGTTCCACTAAGATGTAACATGATATGAGAGAGACCTACTGGTGGGACGAGATGAAGAGGGACATTGCGGAGTTTGTATTGAGATGCCTGACTTGTCAGCAAGTCAAGGCCGAGCACCAGAGGCCCGCAGGAGAGCTACAGCCGTTACCCATTCCGGAGTGGAAATGGGAGCAGATTTCGATGGATTTCGTTGTGGGTCTACCCAGGACCAGTCGAGGGTACGACTCCATCTGGGTGATCGTAGATCGATTGACGAAAGCGGCTCACTTCCTGCCAGTGAAGACGACTTTCAGCTTCGCTCAGTATGCTCAGCTCTACATTGACGAGATCGTGCGACTACATGGTGTACCGACTTGTATCGTGTCAGATCGAGGCACTCAGTTCACCAGCCGACTTTGGCAGAGACTTCAGGAGGCTTTGGGCACCCGTTTGAGCTTCAGCACAGCGTTTCATCCGCAGACCGACAGCCAGTCAGAGCGGACTATTCAGACTCTCGAGGACATGCTCAGAGCGTGCGTTTTAGACTTCGGCGGTAGCTGGGATCGTCATTTACCTCTAGTGGAGTTCTCCTACAACAACAGCTTCCAGGATACTATTCAGATGGCACCTTTCGAGGCATTGTATGGGAGGAGATGCAGATCGCCCGTCTGTTGGACAGAGCTCAGCGAGAGCAGCTTTTTGGGGCCGCAGCTTGTTGAGGAGACGACAGCGAAGATACAGCTGATCCGAGACCTGATGAGAGCGGCTCAGAGCAGGCAGAAATCGTATGCGGACAGGCGCCGTCGCAGACTAGAGTTCGCAGTTGGCGATCATGTTTTTCTGAGAGTCTCTCCGATGAAGGGCGTGATGCGTTTTGGGCGAAAGGGGAAGCTTAGCCCTAGATTCGTAGGTCCCTTCGAGATCCTCGAGCGTGTCGGCGCTGTTGCATATCGTTTGGCCCTTCCATCCAGCTTTCCCGATGTTCACCCCGTCTTCCATGTTTCGATGCTCCGCAAGTACCTTCACGACCCTTCGCATGCGATTCAGCACCCGACAGTCCAGCTAGAGCGCGACCTTTCTTTTGTAGAGCAGCCGGTGGCCATCCTGGATCGGCAGGTGAAGAAGTTGAGATCAAAAGTTATACCAACCGTCAAGGTCCTTTGGCGTAGCCCGAGCAGCGAGGAGGTTACCTGGGAGACCGAGGGCGAGATGAGGAAGAAATATCCCCATCTCTTTGAAGGTACGCGTAGTTATATTTTTAAATTCGGGGACCGAATTTCCTTAAGGGGGGAAGATTGTAACGCCTTGAAAAGTTGTTTTGGAGTTTTCCTGAAAATCGGTGAAAATTCGGCATTTTTCCGAAAACCGTCTTTTTTGTTATTTTGCAGTTTAGGACTGGTTATACCTAAAATGGATAGGTAATTGCTTGTTTTTAGTAGCTAATGAGTTACTTATTAAATTTTGGTCATTTAAAATTTTTTCCCTATTTTTCAATTTTTTAATATTATTTTAAGCCGGTAAGAAAATACATTAAATTAGCGATAAATACAAATTTAAATGGGCTAAATTTAAGCTTTAAAATCATGTTAATTAAAATCTAGTTGAAATATAAATTTTTAGTATTTTATTTTGATTTTTAACTAATTTTTATTATAGGAAACGAAATTTATTGAATTTAAGCTTAAACTTGCAATTTTTGACTTGTAGGGGGTCTTTTTGCATAAAATTTCTTTTGTAAAACCCCTCTCTCTCTTCCCTCAGCCCTAGGCCAGCCCCACCATCATCAGGTCCAGAAAAAAAATGCCATGCTCTTTGACTTTATTCTTGTGTAGAAATGATTTTTTTTTTAAAGGATTATGAATTGTTATTTGGGTATGGGTCTTTGTGGGTTGGTAGGGGGTTGACCAAGACTTTTTCCCACACCCCACACCATCCCCTTCCCTTGTTCTGGCCGAAATTCCAGCAGCCTCATGCATCTCTTTGTTCTTTTCATTTTCTTCAAAAAATTCTTCAAAGTTTGCTCCAAATTTCAATTTAAAGCTCACAATTTAAACCCTATCCTTCATCCCTTTTTCCTTCACCTCTCTTACTTGGAATCATGGTGCTAGGAGGCCATCATTGAGGCAAATTTCTTCTTGCTAGATTCATAGGTTTGAGGTATAATTTCTACTCTTTTAATTTCTTATGGTTAGAATCCTTTAATTAAATTGTTTTAGTGTTAATTTAGTGCTATTTTCATTCTAGTTTTGTTTAAAGTTAATGGTTGAGTTAATTAGGGTTTCTTGAAACCATGTTTTAGTTAATTAAATCTAGTTAATTAATCTAGTGGTTTACTTAACAAACCTATATGGTTACTTTGCTTAAGTGGCTTGATGTATTGCTAATCTAAGTTAACTTGTGTGAAATTTTCTTTGCTTTGCTAATTACCAAAATCAAGAAAAGGTTTGTGTATGGAATGTGGGTTTTGATGCATGGTTAAGGGGTTAATTTAATTGTAGTGGCTTTCTAATGGTTTAATTTGGATATTTGTGTGATAATGTGTGCACTTTGTCGCAAATTGTCGATGTTTGCACTAAATTTGCAAACTTCTAGCTTACTAGGTTTTTATTTTTATTTTGTGGCGAATTAATTACGATATCTAGATTATATTGTTGGCATATCCTATGACATTTAGGATGTGTGAGTGCGGTTTTTTGGGTAATCAGGTTTTAGTTTTTCCGGGAGACCAAATCGGCGATTTTTGCAGTTTTTGCGATTTTCGCGTGTGTTCCGCGCACCTTGTGTACGTTGTACCTAGCTTGTGAACGTTAGTATTTTTGTTTGGGTTTTGCGTCATTCTTGATATGTAACCTTATGTTTGGTATTGATGTAAATTCCAGGTTCGGTCGCGGAGACGTCAGACGCGGCTCGAAAGGGGAAAGCGGTGATTGGACACAGCTAGTTAGGGATTCCGGTGAGTAGATGTAACATCTACGGGGGACTATCGTTGGATGGCGCAAGCCGCCCGATAGTTTTAGTAACTTAAAAGATTCTTAGTGATGTTAGTAATTAGGGGTGTAATACTTATATGATTATTTGCTGCATCCATGCCTTATATTGACATACATATGCGAACCCATTTTATAGGACACCTGCACCATTGCCAGGGTTTTTATATGCAGCACGAGCACTATTCATGCTTACACACACGCCCTGGTAATTGTCATGCCACCACACTAGATAACCTATAATTTGAAAGCTTTTACTAATTGATGCTTAAACCTGTGCTATTGCCTTTAATTCCTTAAAATGAAATCGTAGGATTGCTATTCATGTGCATGTACCTCATCATATTATTTGTTCATGCCTAGTCTATTAATCATACATCGTAGCTTAATTATTGATACTATATGCATTCATCACCATTGATATATGCACTTATGAGGATTCTTGAGATTTTATGATATTTCTGGATTTCGGGGGAAAGCCGCAAAATTTCTAAACTTATTATGTTTTTAAAATATGTAATTGCGGTTTTCTAGTGATGTAAAGTGTCGTCCACCATGAGTTTGCTGTGGTTTTCGAGATCCGTGTCGAGGAGTGGAGGAACCGTCACGGGTACATGGTGGGCCCGGTATGGTACCCCGGGGCAAGATGAATGTGGTGTTGACGTTGAGCCTGGTAGGGGACGGATTACCTACCGGTGACTGTTTGGCACGGCGGATATCCAGAGGATACCGACCGTGGCCGCGAGATGATGAGATTTTGATATTGAGCTGGGTCAGCCGGATGGCTGAGGCCAGAGACACTATGACATGGATATATGAGATTTGTGATAGTTTTGAGGTGTCGTTGCTGGACACAGGTTCTTATTGATTCTATTGGTATTGTGCTGGTAATTCAAAAGAGATTCTTAAAGGGAAAAACATGATTTCTTATACTTACACATTCAGATCACGAGTTGATTCGCATTGCGTTCATACCTACTAGTATATTCATATTGCATACATACCTGCTATTATGTCCTGCCTTACCTGTATTTGAGATGCTAGGATGCTTGTGTGCATGCATTCGATAGCCTGTGTAGATGTTATTTATTACTCACGAGTTGGCAACTCACCCCCGTTGTGCTATAGCCTTTTGCAGGTCCGCTCCGTCAGTGCAGTAGCGGCGGGCGCTCTTGTTTCTTTTGCCTGGACTCGAGGTTTTGCTCTTAGGTGGGTTATATCATTATTTTGTACCACCTTCTATATTCTTGTATCTAGTGTACTCCATCTACTGTATCTACCAGTATTATTGTATATTGACCTAGAGATGAGACTGTGAGGTTTGTGGCCTTTTATGCTGTATTTTGGGGTCGAGCTCACTTGAGCCGACATGATGTTTTCTTATGCTTCCTTATGATTATTTCGCATGTTGTTGCTTTATATTGCGTGGGATTTGTGACCGCCTTGTGGCGAAGAGCTAGCTCCCGCTTGGGGACGCCTTATTTGTTGGATTCATATATATTCTTGTTGTACCCATTTTGGGGGCCAGTATTTACAAAGGAGACTCTGCCGAAATTTTCGAAAAAAATTGGTATTGTTTTTAAAAAAGGGTTTTACATGACTTATTTGATAAACTCGCTTTCAATTGATTGGGTTTTCTTCACTCTTTTGCTTATTGGTTTTGGTTTCTGGGTTTTGGCTTACTTATTTTACGAACGTCTTGAGACGTTTCGTAAACTTAAGTGCCAGTCACGTTCCGTACCCTGCGGGTCGTGACGGGTTTGGTCGTGAATGATAGCAGTTCGCTAGCCGACGTGTCCAAGGCGATGTAGAGAATGTGTGTGACAACTTTGTCTCTTGCATCTATTGTATGGATGGAGGTTGAAGATGAAGCTATCAATAGAAGTGGTGAGCTTGAGGAGGAAGAAGAAGAAAAGGCATTTTCTTTTGTGTTGAGATGATAAAAAAATTGAGAGAGTGTTATAAAAAATACAAGACCAAAACTCCTCATATGGCAGCCCTCTCTCTGTTCTTATCATATCAACCACAAATCAATCACAATATGTGACACATGCACAAAGAAAGAGACCATGAGTCACCACTTGTGCATATGTCACAATTAATGCTCCTAATCATGATTTCTAGCTCATAATTTCCATTTGTAAACATTAACCCAAATGTTTACAACAACAAAAAGATACGGCAACATCTAAAGTAAACTCGTGACGGATCACAAGGATACCTCTCACCTGTATATACATACCTGCATCCGCATTCCGACTGAATACGAATGCGATGAGACTAAAGTAATCCAACAAATCTAATACTAGGATCCAGCTTAAACCAAAGCCCACTAGTATGATCCGCCCGATCATGATCCGTGCACTACTGCACGTATATGATCGAACCCTGCCATATATCATACGGCCTCTACAACGTTTCGCCCGAAACTTGAGAAACTGTCTGTGGGGGACTCTAAAGACCCGTCAATACTTTGGCTGTGGATTTAACCACTAGCACGTCAGAGGTACTAGCTGTACGTAACGGGCTACCAGGTATTGATCAAAAGGGAGGTCGATGAGCGAACTCATCCTGACACCCTACTGAGCCTGTCAGTGACAATATCCGTACAGTCCGGTCCGTTCGTCTATGAGCATAGCATGGCGGGCCTAGGGGGTTGGTAAAAGTCAGACCCCCAAAAGCGGTACAAGTCGTGTCGGAGTGTAGCCCAGAACACCTTGAGATACTACTGGAATACCTACCAGTAAATCTCCTGCCTTGGCCAAGGACTTCGTGTAATGGCTCTCCTAGACACAGCACGATCTCACCCCCAATACCGGGAGAGACGAAACCCCTGCCGATCCGCTCACTGCCTCCATGTGGCTTGGGACCGTACCCAACTAAAACCTGTTTGCACGACTCCTTTGAGCCGTGGTAGGGTAGTAATCAAAGCACAGTGGGAACTCACACGAGACAAATGACGATCTCAGGTCGATGAACTAACCTGTACACATGTCACTAGGGAACTGCTATCTGACGTCGGGTATAATACCAACTAGTATGTTCCCGGCGAGTCCTGTCCGGTTTACTCATGACCCAATGAGCACCTGTATACATCTTAGGTGAACCAATTGACACCAATGGCTTGTGAGACCGGCCACTGTCCCTCGTCGGGGTCTTGACTGTATACACCAGTCTACTAATGGAGTATCGATGCCCAGTCTCGAAACTCCCACGACTAGGGACCTTTTAAGGATGTGCTTATAGACCTCAGCTCCCACGTATATGATCGCCACCATACTGCTGGTAGTCAAGCAAGAATCCTAAGGGCTCTATCAACGTGTAATAGTGACCTGTAAGGTCACCTGAAGCAGTACTCGATGATAAAGATAAACCGGATAGCATACTATCATCTTGAGTAAGACTGTCCTACCAGTACAGGTCCTCCCTCAATCATTGCAATCACATGCCTGTGATCCAATAATTGACTCTGAGGGCACTATATCCAACAATCTCCCACTTGCACTCAAGGCTAATTATTGCGATGTCGCATACTCACAGCCCGTGTGATACCGAACACCCAACTCTTCTACTAATCAGTTTCACAAAGCCCGTTTGCGAAACTATTGCTTTCGTGGAATAGCCTCAGTGAGTGGATCCGCCCTAATGTTTCTTTCTATATCTCTCTTTATCTCAAGTTCGCGGGGAAAGCCATCTCCCGAATTGAGCAATACCTGTCTTAGAATATGTCTGGTTATCTGATGGGACCTAGCTCATAAATGAACTCCAAATCCAAACTTCTTAGACTGTATCGTCAACTGAACTTAATCAGTATCCTGTGTCATGCCTCCCTCAGTGTCTTCTTGGATCACCTGTCCAAACTACTGCCCCTCGTCAGAGGGAAAACTATAACTCTGACAGCCACTCTGTCATCCAGGTCACCTTGGAAGCCTGGAATGATAATTGTCTCCTAAAAGAGGCTGTTGTTATCATATCCCTAGAACATCCACTTATGTTCTAAAACTGCTTCCGAACGTTTCTCCAGGACAGGATCAATATCAATTTATTGATCTAGTGCAAAAAACAATGTCTGGTGTGGTACTTGACATCTCATGATTGACTCAATTGCCTAAGCAAGTGATCTACCAATCATGCACATCCCTCTCCCCTTTAGTCTGTAAGACACCTTTAGAGAGGGTGACTCTATCATCTGCAGGTACACTACCGTGCCAGGAGTCGTCCATTCTAAAATACCTTTAGAATACTGTCAAAGTACCCAGATTGGGAAATTACCCAAATCTAGATCTAAAACCTGTAGGGTTGCTAGGCACGCGCACAAGGGTCTACGAGGCATCAACCATGCCCGATTAAAAATTTAGCCGTGTCGAACAACCCGAATACGGATCTTTAAACTAGAGATTAGGCGAAAACTAACATGTTAACAAGTTTAACACTAAGTGAGAGGGATTACAACCTTTGTAGATCCGGTCCTTCACTTCATATGCTCCGTGTTGTGGTCCCTTCGCTGCGATCATCGGGATCCGGACTCTCGAGAGGTTCCACGAAGAGAAAGACGCAACCTTTGCTTCCGATCTTCGATACTAAGATGATCTACCTTGAAGTTCCATTAACACAAGCTAACACTCATGAAATGATGTGAACACCCTCATCTAAATGGCAAGGGAAGATGAGGATGATGAAGTAGGATTTTTGCTCTCTTTATTTATCTTTTTCTCATATTTATTCATCACTTTAGAAAAATCAAGCAAGCTTTTTCATGAAAGAATGAAGGAAGAAGAAGAATAGTGATCCATTTCCTTTTGTGATGAATAAGAAAAGATTAATATGAAGAATAATGCAACCATGGTTGACTTAACCATTGTAGAGAATTGACTAGGGTTAGGGTTTGGGTTGGGTTAAAGCATGACTCACTTGAAAATATCTTTCACAAAACAAAATGAAAAGCTTCTAGAAACATCTAGAAAGCTTAACCCTAATCCAAACCCTAATCATGTTTAAACTCCACTAAACAAGTTGCATTAGTTATCATATCATGTTACAATATTATATATCACATATATAATATTTATCGTAACAAAATAAAATAATACATTTAACATATATCGCATATATATCAATGTATTACCCGAGTGAGAAAAAGAATCTTTTAGTGAGCAAATATTAGTTAATGTAATTTAATATATCATATATATTATTATACATTAAATTATCGAATCAACACTTGATCCGACAATCCGGCTATATCGCATATAACCGACTAATATTTATCCGTACCGATTCATCGAATCAACACTTGATCCGATGACCCGGCTGATATCAAATATCGCGAGAATATAATACGGTATCTGTAAGTCTACGCTAGCGCCCCGGCAGTCTACAGACGCCAAATGCGGAATAAAACTTTTAAACTTGGCGCTATCGTATACTTTAACCCGGATCTGCCATTATTGCTAAACTAACAAACTGTAAAGAGTGTAGAAAGGTTGTACCGAACGATCCGAGTCATTCGTTCTTCAACCATCATCCCACGCTCCGTTGCGGCTGCTCCGATCTCTTCGAACTCCGATTCCTTCGTCGAGGTGGCACCACATCGACGATTCTTTAAACGGGCTCCCGCCACTGACTCGAGGCAACTCGATCGTCAAGTTTGCTAAAAGAGACGACCAAGATTGATGTAGAGAATGAGTAGAATACTTTGTCTCACTTCGTCCATATCCGTGGACGATCGGTTAATGAAGTTGCCGTGGGAATCGGGTGATGGAATGAAAATCAAGCAATGAAATTTCCATGCACCTTAAACTATAATCTTTGGCCAAAAATGAATGAATCAATTCTCTCTCTCACTCAAGGGTGGCCGGCCACATTATATGAAGAGGTGAGAATGAGTGTAGAAGCAAAGAAAAGGGGGGTGACAATAAACAAGAAGCTTCATGAAAGGATGAATCACTAATATGAACCAATTAGAATAAACCTAGTCACCAAAAGCTTTAATGACACCATTAATGCCTAATGAGTCACCATGTCAAGTCACCAAACTAGAAGCTTCTAGAAGCACGACTCACCCCATCAGTAGAAAAGATAAACCCGTCTTTAACCAAATGTTAAAAGACGGCTGATAGAAAACTGGAAACTGGCAACTTCCAAAAGTGATCCTGAAACGAATTTCAGGACAACCCCGAAACTGTATAAATATACCCGCATTTGTATTACGACCGAATACAAATGCAACTGAGACAAAGATATTATATCTACTCAATACAATACTCGGATCCGGCTTAAACCAAAGCCGACCAGTATCATCTGTCCGAAAACCGACACGTGCGTAAACACACGTGCATTTTCCGAACCCTGCCATAAAACCATACGGCCTCTACAA
The DNA here is from genome assembly GCA_030015575.1 of Agapanthus africanus. Lineage (NCBI taxonomy): Eukaryota > Viridiplantae > Streptophyta > Magnoliopsida > Asparagales > Amaryllidaceae > Agapanthus > Agapanthus africanus. The sequence goes on along the minus strand of CM057342.1, from coordinate 387,377,147 downwards.
CGTTTCGCCCGAACTTGGGAAACTGTCTGTGGGGGACTCTAATGACTCGTCAGCACCCTGGCAGTGGGTTTAACCACAAACCGTCAGCGGCACTAGCAATGCGTAACGGCTGCCCACGGACTGACCTCAAGGGTGGCCGAGGAGCGAACTCAAGGGAGACCGATGAGCGAACTCCTCCGAAAACCCTACTGAGCCTAACAGTGACAATGTATATACAGTCCGGTCCGTTCGTCAATGAGTATCGCATATCTGCCTAGGGGGCAAGTAACGTCAGACCCCCAATAGCAGTATAAGTCGTGTCGGAGTGAAGCCCAAATACACCCTGAGATACTACTGGAGTACCTACCAGTAAATCTCCTACCATGGCCATGGATTTGTGTAATGGCTCTCCTAGACACAGCACGACCTCGCCCCCAATACCGGGAGAGACGAATCCCCTGCCGATCCGCTCACGTGCCTCCATATGGCTCGGGACTGTACCCAAAAGCTACCTGTTTGCACGACTCCTTTGAGCCGTGGTAGGGTAGAAATCAAAGCACAGTGGGAACTCACACGAGACAAATGACGACCTCAGGTCGATGAACTAACCTGTACACATGTCACCAGGGAACTGCTATCTGACGGTAGATATAATACTAACTAGCAGATTCCCGGCGAGTCCTGTCCGGTGTACTCATAACCCAATGAGCACCTGTATACATCTTAGGTGATCCAACATACACCAGTGGCTTGTGAGATCGGCCACCGCCCCTCGTCGGGGTCTCGACTGTACACACTAGTCTACTCCGGAGTATCGATGCCCTGTCTCGAAACTCCCACGACTAGGGACCACAATTAAGGATATGCATATAAACTACCCAACTCTCACGTATATGATCGTCCTCATACAGTTGGTAGTAAAGCAAGATCCTAAGGGCTCTATCAAAGTGTAACGTGCAATCAGTCACCTGAACATGTACACAACTGATAAAGGCAAACCAGATAGCATACTATCATTTCGAGTAAGACTGTCCTACCGGGATAGGTCCTCCGCAATCATTGCAATCACGTACCTGCGATCCAATAATTGACTATGAGGGCACTATCTCCAACAATCTCCCACTTGCACTCAAGGCTAATATTGCGATGTCGACTACTCACAGCCCGTGTGAAACCGAACATCCAACTCCTCTACTAATCAGTTTCACAAAGCCCGTTTGTAAAACTATTGTGTTCGAGAAATAGCCTCGGTGAGTGGATCCGCCTAGAAGTTTCTTTCTGTATCTCTCATAATCTCAAGTTCGCGGAGAAAGCCATCTCCCGAATTGAGTAGTACCTGTCTTAGAATATGTCTGGATATCTGATGGGACCTTAGTTCATAAATGAACTCCATATCCAAACTTCTTAGACTGTAAAGATCACTGAACCTAATCAGTATCTGGCACCATGCCACCCACAGTATCCTCTGGAACCACCTGTCCATAATACTGTCCCTCGTCAGAGGGAAAACTAAAACTCTGACAATCACTCTGTCATCCATGTCACCTTTGAAGCCTGGAATGATAACCGTCTCCCGAAAGAGGCTGCCGTTATCAAATCCGTAGAACATGTACCAATGTTCTAAAACTGCTTCCTTATGTTTCTCCAGGATTGGATTAATACAAACTTATTGCATCTAGTGCAAAAACAACATTTGGTGCGGTACTTGACATCTCATGATTGACTCAATTGCCTAAGCAAGTGATCTTCCAATCATGCACATCCCTCTCCCCTTTAGTCTATACGACACCTTTAGAGAGGGTGACTCCATCACCTGCAGGTACACCACCATGTTAGGAGTCAACTATTCTAAAAACCATTAGAATATCTGTCAAAGTACCCACATTGGGAAACTACCCAAATCCAGATCTAAAACCATAGATCCAGAAACCAGAATGTCAAATATTATATCCATGTCCTGTCTGGAGAAACAACTGTGTGACGACCACAGTTCAACCGATCGTAGTATAGGAATTTTACTTCCTACTCTGTGTATGTCATCCTGATACCATGACATCACACCCTACTACCTTCTTAACTGATCCATCCCTTATTCTGATTGAAGTCAAACCCATGACTGTCACATCAAAATTAGATGATCTATCTCCGCTATAACTGCTCAAGTCTATAAATAGATATAAGCTACTTGCCCACTATGCTTCCGATGCTCCCACTGACTACGACAACCCTCCTACCGGGTCTCATAACCTGGAACAACAGTAGTGTCAAGTCTGGGTAGATAAGAACCTCCCTGTCACCGTCCTTGAGCCTACCGAAGTACCTCTCGGGTGTCTGAGGTTACCTACCAAATCTGCGGAGTGGCTATTGGAATGTCAAACCTGATTGAATGTATAGGTCCTATTAAATTTTCCGTAATCGTTCGCGGTTCTGGAATCACTTCCAGTTCTACCATACTCCCACTACTGTTTTCTGAAAAAGATCCATTTTACTAAAACTGTGGCGAGTCAAGAACAATATCACTATTGATCTTCCAAATGGTAGAATATCAACCCTCGTCATAGCCAGGGTCAACCCACAAACAGCCACTACAGAAACGTGCCCTGAGTTATCCAGAGTCTGGTTTTAAGCATAAGCTGGACAACTCCCCATACCTTAATTTCTTTTAAGGTACGATCCATTCTATATCCAATACAGAAACTTTGGCACTTATTTAATTGGAACCATATTCAAATCATGCAGTTGTCTACAGTGCATATCACCTTAATGGAAAGAGGCAAATCAGCATTACTCAACTTAGGAATCCATCCAATTATGAGTAACCTGAAAGAGAAACACGTTTCTCAAAACCATCACTATCATCTGAATACCAATCACAAGAATCTACATCTTCGATCTCTTTGAAGAATCCCGATACTTGTGATGCCTGGTTCTCTACTTTATTCTTATACCCACAACTTCTCAAAACTTAGACCTTGTATTTCTACGAAACACTTGTCTAAATACTAGAGAAGTTATAAGTAAACAGAACAAAGTACGAGGACCTACCTCTTTGTCCTGAAGGACACTTGGACAACATACAATACTCTGTATAAGTCCTCTGAGTTAAATAACTCAAAACCTGTGCGTCGTAGGTAGAAAACTGTACCCTGGCGATTTCCTCAAATATCACCAATTACAACGAATTCCGATATAATGAGGATGATCACCTAATTCCCAATATCTTACTCCCACTCATCATCTGTAAAACCATACAGATATGAGAATGAAACCTGGTAAATACATACCCTTGGAGTAAGTGTCTAATCGGGAAAACAGTTTTTCCTTTAACAATGCACTGAAACATGAAAATGTTTCGTAGGGGTATCCTGGTATTCATAGCAATGCCTCTTCCATAATCCAATTCATGACTTCAACCGTATATTTTATTGCCATCTCTCCAAATCCCTTTATTTGTCTTTAGTCGTTACCTTCTGTACACCATCGTTAGGCTAAATGGTTTTCTTCCTTCCCTACCGTTCGGCACCAGCCTATGGTTTGGAAGAAGACTATCCAGTAAGCATAATAGGTGTACCCTCCTAAACCAAGGAGTACTCACAACTGAGAGAAGGTGATGATAAAAGACAACTGAATAATACCTTATTCTTTTAAAGGTGAAATAGGAGTGGCGATGAAGTACGCGGTTTTGGTCGTGAATGATATCAGTCGCAATTTACTTTGCCCTCTTTCTAATCCCTTTATTTTGTCTTTACATATTACCTTCTGCACACCCTACTTAGGCTAATTGGTTTTCTTCATTCCCTACCTTTCGGCACCAGCCTATGGTTTGGAATAAGATTATCCAATAAGCGTAATAGGTGTACTCTCCTAAACCAAGGAGCTCTCGCAACCTGAGAGAAGGTGATAATAAAAGACAACTGAATAAACCAATTCTATTTCTCCTGAACCTGGATCCATCCTCGAAGAAGTCCCTTCGAGTTCGTATATAACCATACGATGGATCTATCCAATGGAAGTGGATATCCGTAGCAATATGGGTGTTCTGAGAAATGCAAAGGGTAAAAGAAGGAGTGGCAATGACTTATGCAACTCAGACAATCCAAAAGCCAGTATTTTAAGAAGGTTCGGTCAACCTGGTCACTGAGTCATAGTCTAGGGTCGGTCAAAGGTCGCTGCCAAAGAGAGAGAGAGAAAAGAAACACTCTGCGTGCACTCTATCCTAGATCAGAATGGTCATCATTTTATCTAATCCGGAAACCTCCCACTGTCCTGTCAAATTCTCCTCCAAACCTAAAGAAGAATCAATCGGGATCACCCGAAGAGTAAACCAACTCATCAGTGGGAATCGGGATCCAACTCTCATCGCATGTTAACGTGATGGAATGCATCCATGTTATTCATACTCCAGAAGGTATGCGCATACTTGGCAAGTTTCAGTTTCTTTAGAAACTCCCGATATCATTTTCTTTCCCCATGCTCTTATAACCTTGGCTTTGGTCAAAATGTCATAAGTCACATGCCAAGTTCTACCCGTCACTATCTTGTCAATTTGAACCCACCCGCACATGCCCCTGACTTTGGCCAATCGGCAGAACGACTGTCCCAAACTAACTCATCTATCTATGCAACAATTGAATACCCAGCAGCTACCAAACACTATGCCTTAACTTTGGCTAAAATGCATAGCTTGAATACTACTAAATACCCAAAAGAAGTGACGGAGGGCTACGGCTGGTTTTTGGCGAAAAACCTTTAACGTAGTGAACTTGATATCGCTGAAGGAACCTGATAGCTTTTTATAAAAATATAGTGGCGAAAACCTTTTGCTAAAGAGGTCACTCCCGGTTAAGGGATCTCGGCTCTTTCCTCGTGGAATGAGGTGCAGGATATTCCACTGAATACCACGATGCAAAGCAACTTGTAATCGACTATAGTAAAGTTATTACCCTGACGCAAACTTCTGTCCAAGGGGTCTTTCCCGGTGAAGGGATATCAGCCCTTGCCTCGTCGAATGAGGTGCTGGATATTCCACTGAATACCGCTATGCATAACAAAAGAAAATGTCTTTGCAATAACACTTTTTAAAATTGTTCCAACAACTCAAACAGGTTTGTTTTACTTTGCATTGATCAGAATCAACGCAGTCCCATCATTCAATCACACCAGAAAAGAACGAAAATAAAATGTACGTATATGCCATCCGCATTCGTCACTGGGTCCCGTCATCACCCGTTAGGTTAATTAACTAACGACAGAGCGGGGACTGGACTAGCGCGGGTGTAAAACATATACAACATCTAATAGTATATAAACCAATATACATAATCGCTCCAGGCGTGATAATATGCAACATTACAGAAAAGTAATAAGCATCATAGAACAATACAGATATCTGGGATCCCCGAGTTTCACAGAGCCGCTGCTGAAACTCGACGTTCCCCTGTCGTGTGGATAGCCTGTGCAATGAAACCTAGACCCCTACGGGTGCGGCAAGTTACCCGCCAAAACCTGAAGCGAGGCAGTCCCCACAGCATAGTGAATGGAACACCCGGCACTTCACGGAATCCGGTAAACTTGGGCACCCCTCCTTGGGTCAACCTGTACCCCCTACGAGTGCGGCGAATAGTCTGCCAATTCTGAAGTGGGGCCCCTCTGCCTCTCAAAGCCATGAGATGCGGACCCGTTGCTTTCCCGAACCCGGCTATCCGTGCACTCCGTCGCGGGGTAAAACCTAGTACAGTAATGAAAAATAGTACAATAGGTACATCGACCGCAACCTGGTCGTGCCCCAAAAGAATATTATACAACAGGCAGTGACGGCAGTCCACAAGTTGGACGCTCGCCCCGCAATATCAAATGTACAAATAAACTCAAACTGTACTACCATTGCACACTGCTATCCACCACGACAAATCCGCAACATCACAGCACAACACAGAACATCAACGCGAATGTCACGTTCGCAAACCCGTCTAAAAGAACTATAGCAATCGGACGCGGTTTACCGATCAAATGACATTCCCGGTCGGAGATATAATGTAAGCACTGTAAACTAACGTGTTTAAATTTCGATCGACCAAAGACCAAATATCAAAAAGTGGGCCCCACTGCTTACTGGTGAACAGTAACAAAACCTGGGCCAAAACGATAGTTACCAAAAACCCCAAAATCCAAAATAGAACCTACTGGCAAAATTTGGGAGCACGTACTCCCCACGTGACCGCGGAAGCGCGGCCGAACCATGGGTTTGGCCGCCCTTCCGCGGCAGCTTGGAGGGAACACAACCCCAACTTTTGTCGTAGCTCTTAAAAATGCCTGCTCTGATTTTTAAGACATCCAGAAATCAATTTTGACACCGTTTAAAATCAACAGAAACTGTCAAGCAAGGATTTTGTCGTTTTTGATTTTCGGTCGGATCGATGTTTTAAACGCGTTAGCACAAGTTAGTATAGCAAAATGGTGAGGCTCTGATACCACTGTAAGTCTATGCTAGCGCCCCGGCAGTCTACAGACGCCAAATGCGGAATAAAACTTTTAAACTTGGCGCTATCGTATACTTTAACCCGGATCTGCCATTATTGCTAAACTAACAAACTGTAAAGAGTGTAGAAAGGTTGTACCGAACGATCCGAGTCCTTCGTTCTTCAACCATCATCCCACGCTCCGTTGCGGCTGCTCCGATCTCTTCGAACTCCGATTCCTTCGTCGAGGTGGCACCACATCGACGATTCTTTAAACGGGCTCCCGCCTCTGACTCGAGGCAACTCGATCGTCAAGTTTGCTAAAAGAGACGACCAAGATTGATGTAGAGAATGAGTAGAATACTTTGTCTCACTTCGTCCATATCCGTGGACGATCGGTTAATGAAGTTGCCGTGGGAATCGGGTGATGGAATGAAAATCAAGCAATGAAATTTCCATGCACCTTAAACTATAATCTTTGGCCAAAAATGAATGAATCAATTCTCTCTCTCACTCAAGGGTGGCCGGCCACATTATATGAAGAGGTGAGAATGAGTGTAGAAGCAAAGAAAAGGGGGGTGACAATAAACAAGAAGCTTCATGAAAGGATGAATCACTAATATGAACCAATTAGAATAAACCTAGTCACCAAAAGCTTTAATGACACCATTAATGCCTAATGAGTCACCATGTCAAGTCACCAAACTAGAAGCTTCTAGAAGCACGACTCACCCCATCAGTAGAAAAGATAAACCCGTCTTTAACCAAATGTTAAAAGACGGCTGATAGAAAACTGGAAACTGGCAACTTCCAAAAGTGATCCTGAAACGAATTTCAGGACAACCCCGAAACTGTATAAATATACCCGCATTTGTATTACGACCGAATACAAATGCAACTGAGACAAAGATATTATATCTACTCAATACAATACTCGGATCCGGCTTAAACCAAAGCCGACCAGTATCATCTGTCCGAAAACCGACACGTGCGTAAACACACGTGCATTTTCCGAACCCTGCCATAAAACCATACGGCCTCTACAACGTTTCGCCCGAACTTGGGAAACTGTCTGTGGGGGACTCTAATGACTCGTCAGCACCCTGGCAGTGGGTTTAACCACAAACCGTCAGCGGCACTAGCAATGCGTAACGGCTGCCCACGGACTGACCTCAAGGGTGGCCGAGGAGCGAACTCAAGGGAGACCGATGAGCGAACTCCTCCGAAAACCCTACTGAGCCTAACAGTGACAATGTATATACAGTCCGGTCCGTTCGTCAATGAGTATCGCATATCTGCCTAGGGGGCAAGTAACGTCAGACCCCCAATAGCAGTATAAGTCGTGTCGGAGTGAAGCCCAAATACACCCTGAGATACTACTGGAGTACCTACCAGTAAATCTCCTACCATGGCCATGGATTTGTGTAATGGCTCTCCTAGACACAGCACGACCTCGCCCCCAATACCGGGAGAGACGAATCCCCTGCCGATCCGCTCACGTGCCTCCATATGGCTCGGGACTGTACCCAAAAGCTACCTGTTTGCACGACTCCTTTGAGCCGTGGTAGGGTAGAAATCAAAGCACAGTGGGAACTCACACGAGACAAATGACGACCTCAGGTCGATGAACTAACCTGTACACATGTCACCAGGGAACTGCTATCTGACGGTAGATATAATACTAACTAGCAGATTCCCGGCGAGTCCTGTCCGGTGTACTCATAACCCAATGAGCACCTGTATACATCTTAGGTGATCCAACATACACCAGTGGCTTGTGAGATCGGCCACCGCCCCTCGTCGGGGTCTCGACTGTACACACTAGTCTACTCCGGAGTATCGATGCCCTGTCTCGAAACTCCTACGACTAGGGACCACAATTAAGGATATGCATATAAACTACCCAACTCTCACGTATATGATCGCCCTCATACAGTTGGTAGTAAAGCAAGATCCTAAGGGCTCTATCAAAGTGTAACATGCAATCAGTCACCTGAACATGTACACAACTGATAAAGGCAAACCAGATAGCATACTATCATTTCGAGTAAGACTGTCCTACCGGGATAGGTCCTCCGCAATCATTGCAATCACGTACTGCGATCCAATAATTGACTATGAGGGCACTATCTCCAACAGTATCACATATCGCATTATCCCTCGGTCCCGCACATATCACATATGTGCCTCTACTCCGTTTTGCCTGAGTCAAGAAACCTCTGTGTAGGACTCTAAAGAATCGTCAATACGCCGGCAGTAGGTGATGATCATATCAAACACCACAAGCTGCAAGCGGTCAGCTAAACGTAACAGCTACCCAGGTATTGAGCGCTCAGAAGATCAACAAGCAAGCCTGTACATTCTCCTGCGAATCCAAACAGTAACACTCCCGTACAGTCCGGTCTCGTCGTCTGATATGTTGCATATCTCGCCTAGGGGTGGTAAACGTCAGACCCCAGTAGCTCGATAAGTCGTGTCGATATGAGGTCTATAACAGTTCGAGAAACTACTGGTAACACTTACCAGTAAATCTCAGCAACCCTGGCCAGGGATTTCCGGTTATAGCCAATCGAACACAGCACAACATCAACTCCCTATACCGGGAGAGACGAATCCCCTCCTATCGCTCATTTCCTCCATGTGATTTGGGACTGTACCCAAAAGCCACCTTTTTGCACGCCCTCTTGGACGTGGTATGATGGAAATCAAAGCACAGTGGGAACCACACAAGACTCTATGACGATCTCGGGTCAACAGACTACTCTGTACCAGTGTCACCGGAGAACTGCCATCTGACGTATGGTATAATACCATCTGGGAGTTCTCGGCGAGTCCGTCCAGTGTACCCAGTCTCCACTGAGCACCCCGTACACCATCCTTGATGTCAAACACCGATGGATATGGGATCATCCATCGCCCATCATATGAGTCAAGATGCGTATACGCTAGTCTACTCTGGTGCATCGATGCCCTGTCTCGATACACCCTCGACTAGGAACAGTTATAGGATGTACTCGTCGACTACCGTGGCCCCACTAGTATGATCTCATCATAGTCCCAGTAGTCGAGTACATATCCTAAGGGCTTTATCAACATGTAACATAGAGACAATCAGAGTACATGTTAAGATAAAGTACAACCAGATAGCATACTATCATGTCGAGCAAGAAAGTCCTCCCTATATATGTCCTAGCATCCACTACAATATACATCGTATGTACAGTAATAGCCTCTAGGGCATACATATAACTAACAAAACCTGTAGGGTTCCTAGGCACACTCAAGAGGTTCCACAAGGCATCAACCATGCCAAAATCAAATTTTTCTTGTGCCGAGAAACCCTAATCCTAGATCGATAACTAGAGGTAAAGGCGAAACAACAACTAGTTAACAACTTAACTTCTAAGTGAATGGAAATACAACCTTTGTAGATCCGGTCCACCACTCCTTTAGCTCCGTGATGACGTCCCTCCGCTGCAACCATCGGAATCCTGGACTCTCGCGGTGGTTTCATCAAAGAAATGATCGGGCTAGGTCGATGACTTCGATGCCGAAGATGATCTACGTCGAGGCAACTCAAGATCAAGCTCCAACTTCACCAAGTCATGAAACTTGTGAAGAAAACACCCTATACTACATGGCAAGTGGTAGAGGATGAAGAAATAGGAAGTTGGTTCACTTTGGATTTGGCTTTCTCACTCTTTTGATCATGACACCATTAGAGCTTGCAAGGTTTCTTCTTCTTGAAGAAGAAGAAGAAAAAGAATATGATATGAAAATAAAATCAATTGATCCTATCATAATGCAACCTTGGATTAGTTTAACTAGTGTAGAGACTAAACTAGGGTTAGGTGAATGGTTAGGTTAAGCAAAAGAAACAAAAATGGTCAAAGCTTCTTGAAGCTTCAAGGAAAAAACAAAAGAAGCAACCATTTCTTTTCTTGCTAGAAAGAATAAATAAATAAAATAAATAATCAAGAAAAGATACCAAAACTCTAACCATTCACTTAAACATGGTTTAAAGTAAACATACACCCAAGTTTGCATGTATCATCAAACATGATACAATCTATTGCACAAAACTGTATCATATATACAATGTGCACATCAAGTGAGAAAATCCATCTTAAGTGAACCAATACTAGTTAATGCAATATATCAAATATATAATTATACATTAAATCATTAAATCAACACTTGATTTAATGATCCGGTCATAGTCCATATAACCGACTAATATCAAGTGTATCAATGTATCGAATCAATACTTGATTCGGTAACC